>JAIGNY010004447.1:2367500-3112500 GCA_020152595.1 Chiridota heheva | reverse complement strand
GATGCATAGTGGGCGGGGCATAATATGATTTTGCTCAAAAGAGCTTGTAAACACTATATCTAAGAACAATAAACTGGATTCTAAGTTATATGCCATCCACAGATTGCCCATGATCCGTAGATGTGCCATATTGTTTTTCTTGGTGATGTCATGCATATTAATGAGTAGGCGGGGCTTATTGTAAATTTTTTGAAATGCTAATATTATAACAACATATATGTTTGTTCCTATTGGCCACACCCTCTCCAACTCGTACCCAAGAAGAGGGCGTCCCCCAAGGCAGAATCATCTCTCCCACTCTCTTCAACCTGAGCATTAATGATATTGCGGATAACCTTGGCCCCAACATCAAACGTACCCTCTACGTGAATGACTTCACCATCTTCTACTCCTCCCCTAGCTTTCCTATTGTTAAAAATAGGCTCCATATCAGCCTCAACCAGCTGCAAGTCTGGAGCAACAACAACGGTTTTAAATTCTCCAAAGACAAGACAGTCTGCATGCACTTTTGTCATTTAAACAACCTCCGCCCCAACCCGAACTTTGTGCTCAGTGGCAATCGCATCCCTAAAGTTGAACACACAAAGTTTGTGGGTCTAACTCTAGACCCCAAGCTCACCTACAAGCAACACATCACCATCCTGAAACTAAAATGCAACAGCTCCCTCAACATCCTCCGACTCCTCTCCAACACCACTTGGGGAGCGAACCGCTATGCTCTCCTCAAAATTTTCAGGCTCACCATTCGTGCCTAGCTTGACTATGGCAATATTGTCTACTGTGTTGCTCACAACTCGTACCTCAACCACATCCAAAGTGAAGCCCTCAGGCTTTGTCTAGGTGCCTACAGGACCTTCCCAATCACCAGCCTTCATGTTGAAACCAACGAATCCCCCCTTTTTACTTAGATGTAGAAAGCTTAGCCTCTCCTATGCTTTTAGAGTCCTCACCAACACCCAGAACCTTGTTTACAACCTCATAAGGTACCCCAATTTCTCCACCCTCTTTGATAGGACTAAACCCTATCCCCTCCGTTCAGCTTATGCATTAAATCAGACCTCTTCCATCTCGGCATCAACCTCGTCTCTCTCGGCACCTACTCCTGGCCCACTTTTCCTTTTGGGGCCACCCCCTCCCTTCTGTCCACCTGGGCCTCTCCACTCATCACAAAACTCAAAGCCACCCTATCCTCTTCATCAATCTCCACAACCAATCAAAGACCAACTCTCAAATTACACCTCCATCTATACTGATGGCTTCAAGGAAAGCAACAAGACAGCTGCTGCTGCCTTTATCCAAGACATCACCCTCAGTAGCAGACTTCCAGACTACTCATCCATCTTTTCAGCCGAGGCTAAGGCCATTCTCCTTGCCCTTAACTTTATTGAGTACTCCCTGCTCAGCCACTTTGCCATCTTCTCCGACTCTCTGTCCTTACTTCTTTACTCAATATTAAATGGGATAACCCCACGTCCCGCCTCCTCCTCCGGAAACTCCTTTCCCCCACCCTCTGCAGGAAAATTGTTCTTTTCTTCTGGATACTCAGCCATGTTGGCATTTCTGGCAATGACAGGGCTGATGCAGCCGCTAAGCTTGCCCTCAACCTCCTCCCTACCCCTTTTCCCAAAACCTTCTCTGACATCAAACCGCTTATCACTTCCCTTGTTCGTGACTGCTGGCAAACCTAATGGAAATCTCAAATTGATAACAAACTCCATGTCATCCAGCCAACAATTCCGATCAAATCCACCATCAACAACCTCTCTCGTATTGACAACGTTCATATTACCCGTCTTAGAATTGGTCACACCCACCTCACTCACTCCCACCTCCTTATTGGCTCCCCCAAAGCCTCAGCAACAATTGCCACTGCACCCTCACAATCCATCACGTTCTCCTTGCTTGCCCCTTGTACAACCTTCCCAGAGCTTCCCACGCTCCCCACAACTCAATTGCTGAGTTCTTCCAGAAAAATCCTCCAGATAAAATGATCTCCTTTCTTCATCATGCTTCCCTCTACAACCATATTTAATTCTCCTCTTTCACCCCCTCTCTACTTTGTTTTTGTTTCAAGCATGCACCTCCCCTCTCGATCACAGCTTTCTGACCTTTTGTTTTTGAATTTCTCTCATTCTCTTCCTGTTTCCTTTCCTTCCTACCTCCAGAATGATCTGACCTCTCAGGCACAATTTGACCATTGTGTCGTGGTGCCGTTAAGCCCTTATCAAACAAACAAACAAACATATTTGGTACAGTTATGATGTTTAACTACATAAGAAGATTACGGGCTAAGAAGAGTTAGTCACCTCATAAAAAGCCCAAACCAACACCACCACCACAAAAATGAAAAACAAAGATGCCCAGAGTTAGTAAAGAATCGGAGCTAACTACCCATTTGGGCAAACCATTTCACTCATTAACAACTCTTTGCGAAAACTAAAACGCTGAATTTCTATCCGTGAAAACTCTTTGGTCAACTTCAAACTGTTACCACGTGTCACATGAGAATTAGCTGAAACATGCAAAAATAACAGGAAGTCAAAGCATCACTACCAGATAGGAACTTAAAAACCTGAATCATATCGCCACGTACTCTTCTCAACTCAAGCATGGTCAAACCAAAATTTGCTACCTAGATTCGTAAAAGAGATTCCTTACTTCGGGAATAAGTCTAATGGCTCTTCACTGAACCTGCTCCAAAATGAACTTATCCTTCTCATAGAAGGGACTCCAAGCCTAAATAGCATACTCAAGGTGAGGCCTGACTAACTGCTTATTCAAATTAAGAACAACCTCTCTACCAAGAAAACTTTTCTTCTAATCAAAAATTTCTTCTAATCAAACCAAGCATCCTATTTGCCCTTGCAGCTGCTAGAGCACACTGTTTACAAGGCTTCAGATTGCTAGTAATAACAACACCTAGATCCCTTTCTTGTTTAAGACAGTAGGATGTATACCATCTGGACTGGTTCCTTTATTTGATTTCAAACCCTTTAACTTCTTAGACACAACATCAAACTAAATAATCAACATTCTTAATGGATACTAAAGAGTGCACACTAAGATAATCCACAACATCATCATCAGGGGACTTCTTAGTAAAAACAGACACAAAGTAGTCATTCAAAACCTCAGCCATATCCTTACCACCTTACCACTATTCTTAGTAACACCATCACTACCCTGAAGGGGACCAACAACCTCCTTGGTTTTTTGCTTTGAGCAAACATACAAATGAAACGACACCAACTACATTTATAACAATGCCACAACTTTTTCTTTTCCCGAACAGCCTGCAAAACCTCCTGAGACATCCACACTGCGTATACAGACTTTCTTTAATCGGACAAACCTATTTACACCACCCAAAACTATAGTTCGGAAAACATCCCGTGCTTTAGAAGGTTCTAATTCATGGAGCAAAGAAGTCCAATCAAATGACAAATTATCCTGAAGTGCAGCAAAGTCAGCATTCTTCAAATCTAAAACCAGCTTATTAGCTGATGAAACCTTTGTGAAACAATACAGATCAAAACTAATTAAGTCCCCAAAACAATATTCCTCCTAGAAGCAACTTTCCTAAAGCAGTCAAGCAATTTCCGATTGTTCCCAGGACTAGAATTTGGTGATCTATACACAACACCAACAACACTGAATTGCCTTCAAAAATAAGCTGACACCATAGGCAATTTTAAAAACCAAAAGAAAACTGAGCAGTCCTATCTATACAATTAAAAGTGTCTTTCACAAACAATAGAACACCACCTCCTCTACCATTGAGAGTATCTAATCTCTCTTGCCTGAAAACCGAGTAACCTGGAATATGTACCTCTAAATCACTAATTTCACTATAAATCCAACTCTCAGTAATACCAATTATATCAGGTCTACTAATTGAAACTTCAGCCAGAAGCTCATCACGCTAATTTAAAATGCTACGAACGTTTGAAAACGTAACCTTAATTCTACCACTAGAACAATTCTTACCCCCAGAAACATGCCTGACAGGTGGGTTTAAACTCTCACCCCAGTGACACAGATCCTTAATTGCCCTATTGACACCCCTAGCAAGAACACGAGCACCTTTCCTAGTTTATGCAATCTATCTCTCATGAACCAATCAACCCATATTCAAACTTAGGCTCAAAATTTCCAAACCGAGCTCAAACAGACGACAAATACTCTGTAACCAACTATTGATCAACAACAACTTATCTATCATGAAGGAACTACCCCTACGCGGCAACAGACCAATAACTTGAACCCTATAACCTGTGTTCTTTAAGTTGAATAACAAATCCATGAAACTACGCCTAACAGAATCAACATTTCTCCTTGAAATATCATTTGTACCAATTGAACCTACGACGGTATCTTCACCCTTACATAAAGTCTCAACACCAGTACTAACATCATCAACCCTAGCCCCTGGAAGACACACCATAATCCTTCTACTACGACCTACTCCACAAAACTCTGTGTCAACATACCTTACAAGTGAATCCCCTGTCCATAATACCTTATCCCTAACAGAATCCACAGGCAACGTACCAGATGAATCAACAACCTCACGACCAATGGTACCTGTACAATCATCAACTACAGACAACCCTACATCAGGCCTGTCAACAGAATCTGATCCAAGACTATCTACCTGAACAGAACCCCTATCAAATTCCTCACCCAAAGAACTATCAACATCACGTCTGACTACCCACATCTAAGCCACAAAACTCAGTCTGCACACTAGCATCAACCTTTTCAACGATACAACTACAACCAGAAAGTCTTAACTCCAAAGCCGTCAACGTTGTACACTTTGAATAGACAAATACAAAACTATCAACCAAAGCTTCATCAAAACTACATGTCACACCGGACTCCTGGAAATCAATCCACATATTACAGCTATCACAGTAAATCGAACTCTCCATGATTATAGAATATAATTAATAGAAGCATAAAACCAAAAGCAGCAACCTAAAAGAGGAACAATAGGCCCAACAATACCTAAAGAAATACCTTAGCTTCAACACACAAGATACCAGCCTACACTTAACACATAAGCCTATACACTTAAATTCAAAAAACAACAAAGCCTAACACAACAATACCAAAGCCTAACACAACAATACCAAAGCCTAGCTTACAACAACTGTAAGGCCTAGCCTAGCTTACAATATTAGCAACAAAGTGTGTAATAGGATACAGTTAGTATACCACACAAACCAGCAACAACAAAAATTTTACAATTGAGGAAACCAATGAAAACAACAAAATAAGAAATATGCAGAAAAAATGTAAGAAACAACAATATGGTAAAACTCAGCCTGAATAAAATACAGATGAAACTATCCACAAGTGGAGACAAGGTTTGAAACACTTCTGTATAGTCACTTAGTTACAAAAGAGATGTTTGCTTATGTATACATGTTCATAATATAAAAACGTTAAATATCATTAGTATGCATAGTAGACAAGGTTCAATATGATTTTGTTGAAAAAAGCTTGTAATCACAGTACCATGCATATTAATGAGTAGGCGGGGCTTAACCTAAATTATTCAAATGTATGATACATTACACACATTGTATGTCTGTTTTTCATCATACTTGCTATGATAATGTTGTTAATTATTGTGCACATGCTAGTGTTGTCAATAGGTATGTCTATTTTATTGATCTGCATCATGCATGGTGGTGATGGCTTATGAATATCCTGGAACAAATATTTCATGATATGCAATGACTTGACAGTTAATATGAAACTTGTAAATCAATCAGCATATGAAAAAAAGCATCGGAACCACAAAACGTTTTGGTTCTGGTTGACTATGTGATGTAGAATTTTCTTCTACACATCTTCCAAATGATATTTAATCGCAAAACCTGCCAACACCGTCAGGAGCATCGCAAATACAGACATATTCCAACCAGCTTATGATTAATAAGAACAGCGTAATTGTGGCAAATGAGCGCTACCACTATTGGTGTATACATATCACTTGACAACAACACCATTCAGATATGCAAATAATGGACTACAAACACAGCAAGCCGTAAGGATTGCTGTGTTTGTAGTCCATTGAAAATGATAGGCTATGATCTTAAGTGAGATTTGTGGTCTCAGACTACATGATTACTCCATGACTGAAAAAAGAAATGGAAGATAATTTGGTTAGACCATAAAACTCGGGCTAAAGTTACAAAATATGGTTCAGTGCTAGTCAAATTCTATGTTTTACGCTTCAAACTACACAATTCATAACCTTACTCAGGCCAATGTCTAGTACTGCCTGACAACACAATTTGAAGTCTAACTTGAAAATAGAATCCTAACGTTACCGTCAAACTTTCTTAAAGATAAACCTTTTCGGCCAGAGGTGACCATTTCAAGCTTAAAATACATCCAATCCTGTGAAGTATCTCTAGACACACACTATACTCCTTGGAAATTATGAAAAACATAAAAATTAGGAGAAATCACACTTGTGTCTGCTTTTACCGAACTTAACTTAAATTCCTGGCTCTTTACTTTCAATCGTAGTGAGAAAAGGCAACTGGAAAATATTCTTTATTTAATCATCTATATAGTCATAGCTGTTTTGAAGTTTACCCCAGGCCGTTGACCTCGCACATATATTATAAAGCAAAGCAGTATGTGTAATTATCCATCCTCAATGGCTGAAGGTAATCTTTTTGATAACACTGAAGTGACTATATTTTACAAATTTACTTTCAGACTTATTACCATTAAGTTGTATTTCTGCCTCTTCTTTTAACATTATCTGTTTTAGCATGAATATGTTTACCTCTGCTCCCATCTTTAAACCCCAAACCAGCAAAACTGTTGAAACAATTCAGCAGAGCTAAATATTTAGTGTTATATTTCCTTCCTTCCTCAGTTGTTAAATCTCCTCACCAATGTTGGAACAAAACATTGGTCATCAGGAACGGATCCAGGATTTTCAAAAAGAGCCTTGGAATCTGAAGTAAAGTGATGAAAATATATGGCTTTAGTGTTAGAAGTGTATTGGGGGGGGGGGGGGAGGGGGAAGGGCGGCCCCCTGGATCTGCCCTTGGTCGTCATTGAATGGAGTGGGTGGAGAGGTTACGATGATAAGGTGGTGCAAGGGACACTGCAAATGTCCTGAGAATAAGAAAATATTAAAAAATGAAAAAATATGGATGAAAGAACCACTAAGGAAAGTTGCCATTGTTTGTGATGTATAGAAAAGTATGTTCATAAAAGCAGTACAAAGCTTCAGTTTGTGTTCCAACAAGTTTTTTCCAAGATTTTGTATTGCAGAATCGTCATTTTTAATATATAAAGTATACATATCTATCAATTTGGTATGTACTAACACACTGACCAAGTGAAGTTAGTCACACTGACCAAGTGAAGTTAGTCACACTGACCAAGTGAAGTTAGTCACACTGACCAAGTGAAGTTAGTCACACTGACCAAGTGAAGTTAGTCACACTGACCAAGTGAAGTTAGTCACACTGACCAAGTGAAGTTAGTCACACTGACCAAGTGAAGTTAGTCACACTGACCAAGTGAAGTTAGTCACACTGACCAAGTGAAGTTAGTCACACTGACCAAGTGAAGTTAGTCACACTGACCAAGTGAAGTTAGTCACACTGACCAAGTGAAGTTAGTCACACTGACCAAGTGAAGTTAGTCACACTGACCAAGTGAAGTTAGTCACACTGACCAAGAGTGAAGTTAGTCACACTGACCAAGTGAAGTTAGTCACACTGACCAAGTGAAGTTAGTCACACTGACCAAGTGAAGTTAGTCACACTGACCAAGAGTGAAGTTAGTCACACTGACCAAGTGAAGTTAGTCACACTGACCAAGTGAAGTTAGTCACACTGACCAAGTGAAGTTAGTCACACTGACCAAGTGAAGTTAGTCACACTGACCAAGTGAAGTTAGTCACACTGACCAAGTGAAGTTAGTCACACTGACCAAGTGAAGTTAGTCACAACCAAGTGAAGTTAGTCACACTGACCAAGTGAAGTTAGTCACACTGACCAAGTGAAGTTAGTCACACTGACCAAGTGAAGTTAGTCACACTGACCAAGTGAAGTTAGTCACACTGACCAAGTGAAGTTAGTCACACTGACCAAGTGAAGTTAGTCACACTGACCAAGTGAAGTTAGTCACACTGACCAAGTGAAGTTAGTCACACTGACCAAGTGAAGTTAGTCACACTGACCAAGTGAAGTTAGTCACACTGACCAAGTGAAGTTAGTCACACTGACCAAGTGAAGTTAGTCACACTGACCAAGTGAAGTTAGTCACACATATCTATCAATTTGGTATGTACTTACACACTGACCAAGTGAAGTTATTCACACTGACCAAGTGAAGTTAGTTACACTGACCAAGTGAAGTTAGTCATACATATATATCAATTTGGTATGTGAAGTTAGTCAAGGTGTAGTATTTGCATTTGTTTCATTTCAGAGCGGCATGGGGTTGAGTTCATTGTCTTGTTTACCTGCAGAACATCCAGATAAGATGCAACGTTTATTGAATGAGCTGGTAAGAACATTTTCAATTAAGACAAAAAAACCTTTATGATGAGATGTTAGACATCTGGGAATTTGGTATGGTGATCTCAAATGAGGGCATGTCAATAGTTAAATTTACAGGACTTATGGATTAGTCCTAGTGGATGGCATTTGATTGTGACTTAATGACATTAATTTGTATATTTAAATAGAAATTTGCAAGGTACCTTCCCATAGTAAGACATTAAAAGTACTGATTATGCAAAATGTGCATGGGTCAGTTGCACTTTTCTTTTCCCCCATAACCATAAAGCTGGTCCAAGTTAGACGGTAAATTCTATGATTTATCTTTTAAAATATGTATTATGTTGCACTGTTTTTGGTTATTTCACTGATCTCAGGTATATCAAACTCATTTGCTCTTGTCTAGTCCACCTCCCATCTCATTTGCTTTTCTTCTCTAGTCCACCTCCATCTCATTTGCTCTTCTTTAGTCCAACTCATTTGCTCTTCTTCTCTAGTCCACCTCCAACTCATTTGTTCTTCTTCTCTAGTCCACCTCCATCTCGTTTGCTCTTCTTCTCTAGTCCACCTCCACCTCGTTTGCTCTTCTTCTTTAGTCCACCTCCATCTCATTACCTCCTCTTCTCTAGTCCACCCCCATCTCATTTGCTCTTCTTCTCTAGTCCACTTTCATCTCATTACCTCGTCTTCTCTAGTCCAACTCATTTGCTCTTCTTCTCTTGTCCACCTCCATCTCATTACCTCTTCTTCTGTAGTCAAACTCATTTGCTCTTCTTCTCTAGTCAAACTCATTTGCTCTTCTTCTCTAGTCCACCTTGATCTCATTACCTCTTCTCTAGTCACTCATTTGCTCTTCTTCTCTAGTCAAACTCATTTGCTCTTCTCTAGTCCACCTCGATCTCATTACCTCTTCTCTAGTCACTCATTTGCTCTTCTTCTCTAGTCAAACTCATTTGCTCTTCTTCTCTAGTCCATCTCCATCTCATTACCTCTTCTCTAGTCACTCATTTGCTCTTCTTCTCTAGTCAAACTCATTTGCTCTTCTTCTCTAGTCCACCTCCATGATCAACAATGAGGACGATGCTGCCATGGCCCTTCAGGTGTCTAACACACTCACCCAGGCTCTCCTCAACTACAGGCTCAAGACAATTCCAGCCGAGGTATGTTTATCCTAACAGTAACATTTCCACCATATGGATTTTAGATCAATAAAAGATACATTGGATGAGTTTGAGCCAAAAGTATCTTTGAAAAATAGTTTTTTCTGCCAATTGTTGAAATGGTATAAGTGAAAAAAAGATTAATGTGGTGAAGTGTGTATATTGTTTAATAAGGCAAAAGGAAATGTTAACTGACATTGATCTACAGGGAGGTCAGAATGTTCTTGACATGTAACAATAACCTGTGAGTTTTATATTGATATATTTCTGTGTTTTCTCCTGCAGTTTTTGGATCAAACATGATGAATGTTGGGCTGGTGATATACTTGCAACAACTGCACCCTGGCAAACAGTAGAGAGGAGCCTGCAAACATGGAAGTTTCTGAACTATTTGTGTAAAATAAGTCTTAAAAGGATCCAGAATGCAAGGGGTTTAGATACACAACATTCCTGTTGATATTTTTGTGAGCTACTATTCGCTGAGCAGCCTGAATTGCTGGTGGTAGGACTGGGAACAGTTTAAAGTTTGAGTATCGTTCTGTAAAAACAGTTCCCATTTGACATATCACCTTGTTAAACTTGAAGCATGTGTTTGACCTCCAGTATTGATCTCTCTGCAGTACCTAATTCTTATCATGTTCACATTTCAAGTTATGCAAAGAAGGAGTAAAATTGGTGTTTTTAAGGGTTTTTTTTACTTCAGGTTGAGTAGTTGTGTAATTGAGCAGAGAATTCCAACAGTGTTGCCAAAATTGGATCGGATCGGATCCATGCAAGAAGAATAAGCATTTCACGTTGCAATGATTTGATGAATTGGGATGTTTTTAATGCTGGCATGTTCATTGATTGAAAATAGTAACATATTGAATTAGCATTTACATTTTTATCTGGAAACCATTCTGTTCTGCTTCAAAGAGATGCATTTTTGTGTCCCAAGAATCCTATTTGAAATCCATTAATGAAATGTCCTTATTCTTTCATATCAACTGAAGTACAAAAATGTGATAATGATTGAAATGAATATATGGCCCAATAAAACAAGTGGATGCTCTGAATTGTGATGATCTTGGTCTTATTTCACAGGCTTTGTCCTCCAAGTAGCATTAGTAGTAGAAACTACAAATCAAAGAAATCAAGCAATTCCCAAAACCAGTTTTCATTCTTTAAGGGCACATACTTTATCTGATCCCATTGATTGTATTAAATAATTTAGGTAAAAAGAGAGCAGATATAAGTCGAGGAGTATGCTAGAGGAACTTTTTATCGGTTCACTGTGGTTGGATTTTAAGGAAGAAAATTTTTAGGCTATGAAATCGGAATTTTTCTTATGACATTTCTAATTAAGTGATTCAGGTGAACCAAAGATATCCAAAGTGGCACTGTGGGAGTAAGGAACATGCTAAACAAACGACTGTTTTTGATCTCATCTTAAACATTGATTTTAAAGCCAGTGGGAGCAACAATACAAAATGTGCAATATTTTTTCCTCTTACACATTTCATGGGGTAGAAGGTGCATATGAAACATAAATATTTGACCAAATTGGCTAGTGGAGGATAAGTAAATAAAATGATTGTCCGATTCAGCAAATAATGACTGGTAGGCAAGGGATGTTGTGGCAGAGGTAATCAGTGACACTTGAAATTGTACCACTCTGCACTGCACGTATCTCATGTTGCTTTTCCTGACCTTATTCCATGATTCATTGTAGCAATTCAACAAACAAAATAAGCACATTGTCCAGGACCTGATTAGGGTTTAAAAAAGGATTCAAGTTAATGATGCCTGACTCTACCTGCCTGTCAGGCATTTGACATATTATGATGCTTGACTCTACCTGCCTGCCAGGCATTTTACATGACTAAAGGAGTGCTTGACTCGACCTGCCTGTCAGGCATTTGACATGACCAAAGGAGTGCTTGACTCGACCTGCCTGTCAGGCGTTTGATATGACCAAAGGAGTGCTTGACTTGATCTGCCTGCCAGGCATTTGACATGTTATGATGCTTGACTCTACCTGCCTGCCAGGCATTTGACATATTAGGATGCTTGACTCTACCTGCCTCATTTGACATGACCTAAGGAGTGCTTGACTCGACCTGCCTGTCAGGCATTTGATATGACCAAAGGGTGCTTGACTCTACCTGCCTGCCAGGCATTTGACATATTATGATGCTTGACTCTACCTGCCTGCCAGGCATTTGACATATTATATTGCTTGACTCTACCTGCCTGCCAGGCATTTGACATGACCAAAGGAGTGCTTGACTCGACCTGCCTGTCAGGAATTTGACATGACCAAAGGAGAGTTGGAAAATACTACACATGGCACGGGCTACGGTTTATAGGAAAACAAGAATGTCAACAAATGTGATATAGGAGCAAGAAAGCACAGGTTCAACATGAATTGATTTTGCGCTTTGTACATGTATTCACAATTTTATATACAATGTCAAATGATATTTTGACTTTAGCAAGAATTAACAATTGTAAGAACCTTGGATACAATAAATGAATATTAACAAACTGATGAATGAAATCAAGTGCAAGCGCCGTTCATGCTGTAGGGGAGACCATTTCTTCCGATCAATTTCTCAAATCAAAGCAACAGAAAAGCCAGGAACTAAATAACGTGCAACATTACAGCATACTTGGTTCAAAATAAATGGGATGCTTTGACATGTGGAGACAGTTGGTATGTATAATGCATGCCAGAAATGATGGTGTTAAATAGTCAGTTTAGATCTGATGGATGTCCTTGAAGCTGAGAATGGATGCCATGTTCACCTCGTGTTTGGGATCTTCACATCGTATCACGTTCACCTCGCGTTTGGGATCTTCACATCGTATTCCTCATCTGTTTCCACACCAACTTCCTCCTGTGAAAACAAAAGTAAACATATCTTGTCACAAAATAGTCGGGTCAAAAATCACAAAGAATGAATATGCATGGCACAGCCATGGATACCACCCCACATATCCAATGAACATATTACAGGGTTGGTATATTTGCTATTTAGAAGCCAAATTTGACCAGTTTAGGCCACAAACATTTTTTTGGCTTTTTGTGAAAATTTAGCTTTTTTTCAGACTTGGTTGACCACAAAAAATATTATTTGGCTTTTTATGGCTTAGTTCAGACTTGTTTAACCACACACAAAAAGACTTACTTGGTAATGCGTCTTATTTGGCTTAATTTTCTGATAAGAGTCAAACCATATGATGTGTTGTAGAAGTTACATAATAAAAGTTGTTTTTACCTCTTTTAAAAAAGTTTTCAAATTTTGTTTTTGTCTTGATTACAGTTTGGCTTCTTTTAGCTTAATTGCAGATTTTTTTTTTTTCCAAACTGGTTTAGCTTTTTGTGATTGAACAATTTACCAACCCTGGTAGTACAATGTCCATGTATCAGATCTGAAGAGTGATGGGACATCATTCAATGAGCTGAAAGGTGTAAAGCCTTTTCTTGATCCAACGACAAGCAATACTTAGTGGAGTACTACCTTGTAATGTGGTAAACAACTAGATATAAAAAACCTGGTTGTTACATTATGGATGACTCAAATCAGGAAAGCTGAGGCTCTGACAAAAACAAAAGGTTCACATGGTTGCCCCTAGCAAGACCTCAAAATCATGTAAACTCATATCAACTAGAATTCTGAAAATCCATTTGGGATGCACTGAAGACATAGTCATGAATATCTTTAGTATAATAATACCCTTCTTGATTGCAAGTGCAACAGTGTACATCATGCAACTCTTATTTCAAATATGACATGTAGATAGTAGCCTGAGGCAATGTTCTGTATTTTTAGGATAATTCATATCTTGGCTAAAATCTATTTCTTATATATCTTGTTTGATATAAGAACTTTACTTCCACTAATGGGAACTGAGTGAAATTTGACTTAATCATTTTAATGTAGCTAAAATATTCACATCTGATTCTGATCAGGCATTGGTTTACCTAACTTCCAATGACTAATGATAACATCTTGAAAAACTTACAAACAATTGCTTCTTTGACTTTGGATAACCTTCCAGAATAGCATCAAATATGTCAGTGGCCTGAAAAGTGGGAGACAAAAATATGATAAGGATTTCTTGAAATTATATCTGTTCCTCATGTTCTATGGTGAAAACTTATCCCAGGAAGCTGATTTCTGATACTGATTGTAATTAAAAGCACAGTAAACACAATTAAACAATTGGAGTAAATTGTACACTCAAGAAAGTATGGAAATATGGTGTGAGAGCAGATGATGTCCAAGCTGATATTGAAACAAATAGGCAGCATGACAGGACTAACATCTTGCCTATGTCAGAAAACAATTGAAATGATACAATCTTGTGTATTCATCCAATAATCTAGAATCACAAAATCTTGTAATGTTTTTATGGATTAATCATGGGAGATACGCTCTCTCTGACACTGATGTGGCCACTAAATAGGTTATCGTCAAAGAACAGTGGGTGCCAATATCTCACCTGCAAGGACAGTGGGTGCTAATATCTCACCTGCAAGGACAGTGGGTGCCAATATCTCACCTGCAAGGACAGTGGGTGCCAATATCTCACCTGCAAGGACAGTGGGTGCCAATATCTCACCTGCAAGAACAGTGGGTGCCAATATCTCACCTGCAAGGACTGGGTGCCAATATCTCACCTGCAAGGACAGTGGGTGCCAATATCTCACCTGCAAGGACAGTGGGTGCTAATATCCCACCTGCAAGGACAGTGGGTGCTAATATCTCACCTGCAAGGACACTGGGTGCCAATATCTCACCTGCAAGGACAGTGGGTGCCAATATCTCACCTGCGAGGACAGTGGGTGCTAATATCCCACCAGTAAGGACAGTGGGTGCTTATATCTCACCTGCAAGGACAGTGGGTGCTAATATTTCACCTGCAAGGACACTGGGTGCCAATATCTCACCTGCAAGGACAGTGGATGCCAATATCCCACCAGTAAGGACAGTAGGTGCTAATATCTCACCTGCATGGACAGTGGGTGCTAATATCTCACCTGCAAGGACAGTGGGTGCTAATATCTCACCTGCAAGGACAGTGGGTACTAATATCTCACCTGCAAGGACAGTGGGTACCAATATCTCACCTGCAAGGACAGTGGGTGCCACAATATCTCACCTGCAAGGACAGTGGGTGCTAATATCTCACCTGTAAGGACAGTGGGTGCCAATATCTCACCTGCAAGGACAGTGGATGCTAATATCTCACCTGCAAGGACAGTGGGTGTCAATATCTCACCTGCAAGGACAGTGGGTGTCAATATCTCACCTGCAAGGACAGTGGGTGCTAATATCTCAACTGCAAGGACAGTGGGTGCTAATATCTCACCTGCAAGGACAGTGGGTGCTTTTTTTTTTTTTGGCCAAGGCAATTTGCTAATATATGATGTGCAGCCTTGGTATTTTCTTATGCAAATTCTGTTTCTCACTTCTATCTGTCTTTGCAGAATAAATCTCTGTGGGGGTGGGGGCTACATTTTTACCAAATGTTTTTGATCTTATACCATACCCCAATCAAATCCATTGACTTTCTCATGATTTCAGTGACTGTGATTTCAAAGAAAACAACAAATTACATGAAGATTTAGAGCTTTTATACCATGGAGGTATCACTTTAGAGCATGGAGGTACCTTTTTAGAGTGGTACCTCCATGGTCATACATAACAAATTTTGCATAAATTAAACATTGATCAAAAAAAACTATAAATGCTTTTACACCTCCCAGACTGGCATAAAATCATAACCCAATCAAAAGTGACAAAGAGCATAAAATAGCATAAAAGAAGAAGAGTGGACCAAAAAGTAAGCAAATCCCTGTCATGTTGTCACTAGGGCATCGTGCCCTGGAATGGTATATGATTTGTATTATATAAAGCTTATACTGTATATGGGCTACAATAGCATTTGTGCAAGTTTATACCTTTGCATATTCATGAACATTGTGGCACATGACTTCTAAAGCTATTACATTGTATTATAAGCACATTATTAACACATAACTATTTTACATTCCTTGTTTAATGTAAAACATTCCAGAGAAGGCCATCCTTGTCACTAATTTCATTGATGATATTTCTATAAATACTTGACAATATCATGATAAACTTGTGGTTTCAGACGAGTAATTTATAGCTTCATCAGCTTCTAGAGAATGATGTTGATGCCAGAGTGGTCAATCTCCTCAAATGGCAATGGCTGTTATAAGCTTGGTGGTCTGCGGCTGTTATAAGCTTGGTGGTCTGTATGCTGTTATAAGCCTGGTGGTCTGCATGGTGTTATAAACTTGGTGTTCTGCATGCTGTTATAAACTTGGTGGTCTGCATGCTGTTATAAACTTGGTGGTCTGCATGGTGTTATAAACTTGGTGATCTGCATGGTGTTATAAACTTGGTGGTCTGCATGGTGTTATAAACTTGGTGGTCTGCATGGTGTTATAAACTTGGTGGTCTGCATGGTGTTATAAACTTGGTGGTCTGCATGGTGTTATAAACTTGGTGGTCTGCATGGTGTTGTAAACTTGGTGGTCTGCATAGTGTTATAAACTTGGTGATCTGCATGGTGTTGTAAACTTGGTGGTCTGCATGGTGTTACAAACTTGGTGGTCTGCATGGTGTTATAAACTTGGTGGTCTGCATGGTGTTGTAAACTTGGTGGTCTGCATGGTGTTATAAACTTGGTGATCTGCATGGTGTTGTAAACTTGGTGGTCTGCATGGTGTTACAAACTTGGTGGTCTGCATGGTGTTATAAACTTGGTGGTCTGCATGGTGTTATAAACTTGGTGGTCTGCATGGTGTTATAAACTTGGTGGTCTGCATGGTGTTATAAACTTGGTGGTCTGCATGGTGTTACAAACTTGGTGGTCTGCATGGTGTTACAAACTTGGTGGTCTGCATGGTGTTACAAACTTGGTGGTCTGCATAGTGTTATAAACTTGGTGGTCTGCATGGTGTTACAAACTTGGTGGTCTGCATGGTGCTATAAACTTGGTGGTCTGCATGGTGTTATAAACTTGGTGATCTGCATGGTGTTGTAAACTTGGTGGTCTGCATGGTGTTACAAACTAGGTGGTCTGCATGGTGTTACAAACTTGGTGGTCTGCATGGTGTTATAAACTTGGTGGTCTGCATGGTGTTACAAACTTGGTGGTCTGCATGGTGTTACAAACTAGGTGGTCTGCATGGTGTTACAAACTTGGTGGTCTGCATGGTGTTATAAACTTGGTGGTCTGCATGGTGTTACAAACTTGGTGGTCTGCATGGTGTTACAAACTAGGTGGTCTGCATGGTGTTACAAACTTGGTGGTCTGCATGGTGTTATAAACTTGGTGGTCTGCATGGTGTTATAAACTTGGTGGTCTGCATGGTGTTACAAACTTGGTGGTCTGCATAGTGTTATAATCTTGGTGGTCTGCATGGTGTTACAAACTTGGTGGTCTGCATGGTGCTATAAACTTGGTGGTCTGCATGGTGTTATAAACTTGGTGATCTGCATGGTGTTGTAAACTTGGTGGTCTGCATGGTGTTACAAACTAGGTGGTCTGCATGGTGTTACAAACTTGGTGGTCTGCATGGTGTTATAAACTTGGTGGTCTGCATGGTGTTACAAACTTGGTGGTCTGCATGGTGTTACAAACTAGGTGGTCTGCATGGTGTTACAAACTTGGTGGTCTGCATGGTGTTATAAACTTGGTGGTCTGCATGGTGTTACAAACTTGGTGGTCTGCATGGTGTTACAAACTAGGTGGTCTGCATGGTGTTACAAACTTGGTGGTCTGCATGGTGTTATAAACTTGGTGGTCTGCATGGTGTTATAAACTTGGTGGTCTGCATGGTATTACAAACTTGGTGGTCTGCATGGTGTTACAAACTTGGTGGTCTGCATGGTGTTATCAACTTGGTGGTCTGCATGGTGTTGTAAACTTGGTGGTCTGCATGGTGTTACAAACTTAGTGGTCTGCATGGTGTTATAAACTTGGTAGTCTGCATGGTGTTATAAACTTGGTGGTCTGCATGGTGTTATAAACTTGGTGGTCTGCATGGTGGTGTTTTAGGTTTTTTTAAATGAGATCACTTCAAAAGTCATTTTCACTTGTGCCAAATCTGTCCCAGCCAATTTTAAGATCAAAAGTGGGACAACACAATAATCTTTAGGACAATATTTAATAAACTTTTAGTATAAAGAAAACATATTTCCTGCTGGACGCTTAGTCATATAGGTATCACTGGAAATGTTTGAGCACACAAAGCTGCTAAAGATACAATGAACCTCAAGCCTTTGCTATTTTCCTTCTTTTTGAGACTACCTATATTGGCACCCATGACCATTTTGGTGCTGTGAAGCTTGATTAATTAATAACCAACTCAGTTTTGAAGTGATCTAATTTTTTTTTAAACACCATGCACACAACCAAGTATATAAACAGCCATTTGAGGAGATTGGCCACTCTGGCATCAACATAATTCTCTATATTCTAAGCTCATATAAATTAACTCTTCTCAAACCACAAGTTTACTATGATGGGGTGGATTCAATCATTCTTCTCAAACCACAAGTTTACCATGATGGAGTGGATTCAATCATTCTTCTCAAACCACAAGTTTACCATGATGGAGTGGATTCAATCATTCTTCTCAAACCACAAGTTTACCATAATGGGGTAGATTCAATCATTCTTCTCAAACCACAAGTTTACTATGATGGGGTGGATTCAATCATTCTTCTCAAACCACAAGTTTACTATGATGGGGTGGATTCAATCATTCTTTTCAAACCACAAGTTTACCATGATGGGGTGGATTCAATCATTCTTCTCAAACCACAAGTTTACCATGATGGAGTGGATTCAATCATTTTTCTCAAACCACAAGTTTACTATGATGGGGTGGATTCAATCATTCTTTTCAAACCACAAGTTTACCATGATGGGGTGGATTCAATCATTTTTCTCAAACCACAAGTTTACCATGATGGGGTGGATTCAATCATTCTTCTCAAACCACAAGTTTACCATGATGGGTTGGATTCAATCATTCTTCTCAAACCACAAGTTTACCATGATGGGGTGGATTCAATCATTCTTCTCAAACCACAAGTTTACCATGATGGGGTGGATTCAATCATTCTTCTCAAACCACAAGTTTACCATGATGGGGTGGATTCAATCATTCTTCTCAAACCACAAGTTTACCATGATGGGGTGAATTCAATCATTCTTGTAAAACTTTTTCCAGAGAGTTAGCTCTCCTTCAAATTTCAAATGGCAATCATTGATGTTACTGTGTATTGTCGTGGTACTGTTTCTTACAGGAATATTCCCATAAATTTTCAAAATAGTGGAAATAAAAATAAACAAGAAAAAATCATTGTTATCTTATTCATACCAGCAATTTTGAAACACTGAGAATTGTGTACACCAGCTGGTTATTGCAACATCACATTAACACATTCTCTCAAAATTGTTATGCATTTTATTCAAACATGTCACCTTTTTGTTAAAACTAAAACTTGCTTTAATAAAAGATGGGGAAATATTTTTGTGTAAAGTCTCAATAATTTAGAAATTTGTTATCCAATAATATACAAAGAAGCAATTTATTGTATGACATATTGTAATGGAAGTGGAATCTTTAAAGATGACAGTCTTTTTTTCTTCTTTATTTAATATCATAGAAATAATTATAAGTCATCTGAAGAAAATTTACATCATACAAAACAATTTAGCATATATTTTCTTATATATCAAAACATTAATTTCTGTTGATATAAACCTACATGAAAGCGGCCATTTTGTTCATACACCCTGTAAAAATAATGTCATACATCCAGTACCACTTAGAATATTAATGTAATTCATTACAATCTATTTTAATCTTTTAACTTGTAAGAAGTATGTTATTCTTTTCATGGGTCTTGGTTTGATTTGTATATGATATTTATGATTCAAGCCTTTTTATATATGATATTTAGGATTCAGGCCTTTTTATACATGATATTTAGGATTCAAGCCTTTTTTATATATGATATTAATGATTCAAGCCTTTAGAACTATATGTCAAAGCATTTTACAAAGGAAAATTCTAAAGATATTTCTAGAGATATGGTCGCAGTTATCTTTTTTTAGTGTTGTCTATCCTTAACATAAATAAGATATCAGCGTGGTTTCATCACAGTTATGTTTCTTTTAGTGTTGTCTATCCTGTACATGAATGTGGTCTCTTTGCAGTTATGTTTCGTTTAGTGTTGTCTATCCTGTACATGAATAAGATATCAACGTGGTCTCATCACACTTATGTTTCTTTTAGTGTTGTCTATCCTGTACATGAATAAGATATCAACGTGGTCTCATCACACTTATGTTTCTTTTAGTGTTGTCTATCCTGTACATGAATAAGATATCAGCGTGGTCTCTTCACAGTTATGTTTCTTAAGTGTTGTCTATCCTGTACATGAATAAGATATCAGCGTGGTCTCATCACAGTTCTGTTTCTTTTAGTGTTGTCTATCCTGTACATGAATAAGATATCAGCGTGGTCTCTTCACAGTTATGTTTCTTAAGTGTTGTCTATCCTGTACATGAATAAGATATCAGCGTGGTCTCATCACAGTTCTGTTTCTTTTAGTGTTGTCTATCCTGTACATGAATAAGATATCAGCCTGGTCTCTTTGCACTTATGTTTCTTTTAGTGTTGTCTATCCTGTACATGAATAAGATATCAGCGTGGTCTCTTCGTTATGTTTCTTTTAGTGTTGTCTATCCTGTACATGAATAAGATATCAGCATGGTCTCTTCGCAGTTTTGTTACTTTTAGTGTTGTCTATCCTGTACATGAATAAGATATCAGCGTGGTCTCTTCGCAGTTATGTTTCTTTTAGTGTTGTCTATCCTGTAATAAATAAGATATCAGTGTGGTCTCTTCGCAGTTATGTTTCTTTTAGTGTTGTCTATCCTGTATATAAATAAGATATCAGCGTGGTCTCTTCGAAGTTATGTTTCGTTTAGTGTTGTCTATCCTGTACATGAATAAGATATCAGCGTGGTCTATTCGCAGTCATGTTTCTTTTAGTGCTGTCTATCCTTTACATGAATAAGATATCAGCATGGTCTCTTCGCAGTTATGTTTCTTTTAGTGTTGTCTATCCTGTACATGAATAAGATATCAGCCTGGTCTCTTCACAGTTTTGTTACTTTTAGTGTTGTCTATCCTGTATATGAATAAGATATCAGCATGGTCTCTTCGCAGTTATGTTTCCTTTAGTGTTGTCTATCCTGTGCATAAATAAGATATCAGCGAGGTCTATTCGCAGTTATGTTTCTTTTAGTGTTGTCTATCCTGTACATGAATAAGATATTAGGGTGGTCTCTTCGCAGTTATGTTTCTTTTAGTGTTGTCTATTTTCTAAGTGGGTTTGAGAAGTCATGAGAATATTCCTTTAATGTTTAGTTCATTCATTGTGTAAAGGTCTTCTATCATTTTCAGGAAGAATGTTCCTACCAAATGAGCATGACCAATTTCTATATGTTGAGAGAAGGCATTCCCATTGCTCAAGCATGTATAAAATGACCAACCAGAGGCGTGTATAGCTTTTAGTTTTTTGGAAGGGGCTTAAGCCCCTAAAAAAACATCTAAGAAAGATGTTCACTTTCCAATCTTGGGTCCAAATTGAAGGTTTATGGCCCTAAATTATCATTTATTTTCAAGAATTGAGGATTTTATTCCTGAAATTGAGGGGCTTTGGTCCAAATTGAGGATTTATGGTCAAAAGTTTAAGAATTTTGTCCAAAATTGAAGTTTTGGTCCAAAATTGATGATAATTCAGACAATATGAATAAAAAATGCCAACATCTCTGATTTCTATGATTCAGTTCATATTTCAGTTAATCATATTTTTGACTTTTGACAATACTGCAGGGGTTACAGCATTTTGTTTTTGGAGGGAGGGGAGGGTGACTAAGCCCCCAATAGTCTCCTTAGACACCACTGGGACCAACTTATTGCACACTGCACAATATGTAAAAAAAGAATTTTAGTAGAATTGATGGATGTTTTGTAGCACAATCTAGGCTCAACAAAAGCATGTTAAGTTGAAATTCTAAGTGGAGGTTCGACTCTGAAGGTGCATCTTGGTATACAAAATAAAAAAATATCTGTAAACTACTGACTAAGCATTAAAAAGCATAATTCTTTAATAGCCAGTAGCATAAAAAAAAGCTTTTAATTTCATTGGCATAAAATCATAAATAGATTTTGAGAAAAGTGGCTGGGAGGCCTGTGCTTTTTTCCAACTGTAGAAGTGCAGAGATCTTTATGAGTTACAAAACTAAGAAAGCCACAAGGAGATCTTACCATCCTCTTCCTCTTCCTCCATTGCTTGACGTATTTCTCCTGAGATGAATAAATTCTGTTCTTCTCCTCCGGGGTCACATGGTTTGTTGCAGACTTGATGCCTTTCAGTCTCTGCTGTTTCTCAGAACACTGCAACAAAATGGAGCAGTCAAATATTCACTTAAACTCAACTGGTGCAATGAACAACTGGTAAGGGATGTAAACCAAGTACGGCCTAGGATGATTGCAATTGATTTCCTGGAATTCAGTTACATATTATTATTGCGGGGACAAAATGGAGCATCCCCTCGCTCCCCCCGATGACCTGCCCTTCCAGAAATTCAGAGACTAATTAGTGTTTTTTTGCTTAACATAACATAACAAGATTACAGGCTAAGAAGGGTTAGTCACCATAAAAAGCCCAAACTAACACCACCACCACAAAAACAAACAAAAAAATCAAAGATGCCCAGAGTTAGTAAAGAATTTATCAATGTTGACCTTGAAATTGTGAACAAAATTGGAGCTAACTACCCACCCACTCAGGCAAACCATTCCACTCATAAACAACTCTTTGCAAAAAGCTAAAATGCTGAATATCTATCCATAAGAACTCTTTGGTCAACTTCAAACTGTTACCACATGTCACATGAGGATTAGCTGAAACATGCAAGAAATAACAGAAAGTCAAAGCATCACTAGATAGGAACTTTAAAACCTGAATCATATCGCCACGTACTCTTCTCAACTCAAGTGTGGTCAAACCAAGAATTCGCAACCTAGATTTATAAGAGAGATTCCTTACTTCGGGAATAAGTCTAGTGGCTCTTCGCTGAACCTGCTCCAAAATGAACTTCTCCTTCTCATAAAAGGGACTCCAAGCCTGAATAGCATACTCAAGCTGAGGCCTAAATAACTGCTTATACAAATTAAGAACAACCTCTCTACCAAGAAAACAATTTCTTCTAATCAAACCAAGCAGCCTATTGCTTGATTTTGTTTCACTGAAGCCAAGACTTCTGTCCTATTTTGCCATTCGTAGCCCTATCCCATCCAAAACCTTCCCCAAAGAAAGCTTTGCTCTGCTCCAAATTGATGTTAAGCACATTATTTCCTATTCCCTACCGTAACAAGTCTCAATCCCACCCTGCTCTTGCCATCTTTCTTGTAAATGTATTAAGGAACCGCAACACTGAAATGAAAGCTTGATAAAACAAAAGGCAAATACTGAGGAGGAATGCTTGGAGTGGTGTCACTGATACAGCGAGTAGGAATGCTTGGAGTGGTGTCACTGATACAGCGAGTAGGAATGCTTGGAGTGGTGTCACTGATACAGCGAGTAGGAATGCTTGGAGTGGTGTCACTGATACAGCGAGTAGGAATGCTTGGAGTGGTGTCACTGATACAGCGAGTAGGAATGCTTGGAGTGGTGTCACTGATACAGCGAGTAGGAATGCTTGGAGTGGTGTCACTGATACAGCGAGTAGGAATGCTTGGAGTGGTGTCACTGATACAGCGAGTAGGAATGCTTGGAGTGGTGTCACTGATACAGCGAGTAGGAATGCTTGGAGTGGTGTCACTGATACAGCGAGTAGGGAATGCTTGGAGTGGTGTCACTGATACAGCGAGTAGGAATGCTTGGAGTGGTGTCACTGATACAGCGAGTAGGAATGCTTGGAGTGGTGTCACTGATACAGCGAGTAGGAATGCTTGGAGTGGTGTCACTGATACAGCGAGTAGAATGCTTGGAGTGGTGTCACTGATACAGCGAGTAGGAATGCTTGGAGTGGTGTCACTGATACAGCGAGTAGGAATGCTTGGAGTGGTGTCACTGATACAGCGAGTAGGAATGCTTGGAGTGGTGTCACTGATACAGCGAGTAGAATGCTTGGAGTGGTGTCACTGATACAGCGAGTAGGAATGCTTGGAGTGGTGTCACTGATACAGCGAGTAGGAATGCTTGGAGTGGTGTCACTGATACAGCGAGTAGGAATGCTTGGAGTGGTGTCACTGATACAGAAGATGAAAATCGGTCAATCAATCGATGAAGACACAGGAACATGACAGCCTCAGGTATTTAAAGATTGTCGGTAATATCTTCTATAAATTGAGCAATTCATGTTCATTGGTGATCAGGGTTAGAAAAACCTTACCATGAACTTTCGTTCAAGTTACAACATATACACCATGGCAGTAGAATAAAATCCACTGGCTTATAATTAAAAAATGATGTGTCATAGATACACATCTTCTTGCATAATGAGGACCTTTGATTTTGATCAGTTGTAACATGACCAAACTTGAACTATCTAAAAGTAATTAACTAAATTGGCTCAAAAGAGGGTAGCAGATTCTAAGATGTTTTTTTTTTTTTTATACTTGATCATACCGCCAGTCAACAAGCAGCCAAATATGAGAATCACAAATATATATGTATGACTGTGTCTCAAGTAAATGCAACAAAGAATACTCAGAAACTTCATTTTCTACAGCATATTCATACTCATTATGTACTTTTATCTTTTAAGTACTGAAGATTTTACCAAAAACTACTGAATAAAGTGGAAGCATACAACTAAAAAAACTTCTTTGAGTAATTTTAGTAACATTTGCCACCTATTCCTGAAAATTCAAGGAAACTTCCTGAAAATTAAATCATATTTAGTGACAATTAAAGAAAGTTTCAAAATATGAGGGAAATTTCCTGATAATTATATATTTCAGAAAATTTAAGATTTCCAGAAAATGTAGGATTTCCAGAAAATTTAAGATTTCCAGAAAATGTAGGATTTCCAGGAAATTTAAGATTTTCAGAAAATTTAGGATTTCCAGAAAATTTAAGATTTCCAGAAAATTTAAGATTTCCAGAAAATTTAAGATTTTCAGAAAATTTTAAGATTTCCAGAAAATTTAAGATTTCCTGATTAGCAGCAACTTTTGATGGAAACTTAATTTACCAGTGAGATTTTTCTGTTTGTAACCGGGATATGGTTGGTGTTCTTGCACCCCCACCCTCCACCCCCACACAGAGGACAAGGTGACCCTTCTTATGCCCCTGATTTTATTCATCAGCCAAAGGATCTTTCTGTGATGCTATGAAAAAAAAAGGTTTTCTATGAGTGTCTATGACAAGAATCATCAACTCATGTCTAAAGATTCATGAACTCTCTGTCACTCACTCTCTTTAAATAAGACTCTTCTAACCCTCCTGTTCTCATACGTCTCACTTCAGTTTAAAACTGAATGAAACTTGTAGTTTAACGTACTAAGTCAATTACTGCATTCATACCTCTTTAGTAAGCTCTGCTAATCGTTGTTTTGCCTCTTCAGTTGTAAATGCAGAGTTGAGAGAGCCGAGTTCTGTTGAATGAAAAGGATTAAATTAGTAAGCAAAAGTGACTCAACTCCCGATTAGTCCTGTAGGATTATGGATAACTCCTAATTAGTCCTGCAGGGTTATGGATAACTCCTGATTAGTCCGGCAGGGTTATGGATAACTCCTGATTAGTCCTGCAGGGTTATGGATAACTCCTGATTAGTCCTGCAGGGTTATGGATAATTCCTGATTAGTCCTGCAGAGTTATGGATAACTCCTGATTAGTCCTGCAGGGTTTTGGATAACTCCTGATTAGTCCTGCAGGGTTATGGATAACTCCTGATTAGTCCTGCAGGGTTATGGATAACTCCTGATTAGTCCTGCAGGGCTATGGATAACTCCTGATTAGTCCTGCAGAGTTATGGATAACTCCTGATTAGTCCTGCAGGGTTATGGATAACTCCTGATTAGTCCTGCAGGGTTATGGATAACTCCTGATTAGTCCTGCAGAGTTATGGATAACTCCTGATTAGTCCTGCAGGGTTTTGGATAACTCCTGATTAGTCCTGCAGGGTTATGGATAACTCCTGATTAGTCCTGCAGGGTTATGGATAACTCCTGATAAGTCCTGCAAGGTTATGGATAACTCCAGTTAAGATGATTAGTCCTGCAGAGTTATGGATAACTCCTGATTAGTCCTGCAGGGTTATGGATAACTCCTGATTAGTCCTGTAGGGTTATGGATAACTCCTGATTAGTCCTGCAGGGTTATGGATAACTCCTGATTAGTCCTGCAGGGTTATGGATAACTCCTGATTAGTCCTGCAGAGTTATGGATAACTCCTGATTAGTCCTGCAGGGTTTTGGATAACTCCTGATTAGTCCTGCAGGGTTATGGATAACTCCTGATTAGTCCTGCAGGGCTATGGATAACTCCTGATTAGTCCTGCAGAGTTATGGATAACTCCTGATTAGTCCTGCAGGGTTATGGATAACTCCTGATTAATCCTGTAGGGTTATGGATAACTCCTGATTAGTCCTGCAGGGTTATGGATAACTCCTGATTAGTCCTGTAGGGTTATGGATAACTCCTGATTAGTCCTGCAGAGTTATGGATAATTCCTGATTAGTCCTGCAGAGTTATGGATAACTCCGATTAGTCCTGCAGGGTTATGGATACCTCCTGATTAGTCCTGCAGGGCTATGGATAACTCCTCATTAGTCCTGCAGGGTTATGGATAACTCCTGATTAGTCCTGTAGGGTTATGGATAACTCCTGATTAGTCCTGCAGGGTTATGGATAACTCCTGATTAGTCCTGCAGGGTTATGGATACCTCCTGATTAGTCCTGCAGGGCTATGGATAACTCCTCATTAGTCCTGTGGGCTTATGGATAACTCCTGATTAGTCCTGTAGGGTTATAGATAACTCCTGATTAGTCCTGCAGGGTTATAGATAACTCCTGATTAGTCCTGCAGGGTTATGGATAACTCCTGATTAATCCTGCAGGGTTATGGATAACTCCTGATTAGTCCTGTAGGGTTATAGATAACTCCGATTAGTCCTGCAGGGTTGTGGATAATTCCTGATTAGTCCTGCAGGGTTATGGATAACTCCTGATTAGTCCTGTAGGGTTATGGATAACTCCTGATTAATCCTGCAGGATAATGGATAACTCCTGATTAGTCATGCAGGGTTATGGATAACTCCTGATTAGTCCTGCAGGGTTATGGATAACTCCTGATTAATCCTGCAGGGTTATGGATAACTCCTGATTAGTCCTGCAGGATAATGGATAACTCCTGATTTGTCCTGAAGGGTTATGGATAACTTAAAGCGAAACACTTAAAATAACTTCACAATGACTAAATGCTAACTCTTAAATCTGTGGCAATCAATTTTCTTACTGTTGACTATTTAGGACTTTCTCTTTGCATATGGCATGTCTGTATTGTAATTATGTTTGACTTCTTTCTATTTTATTACGGGATTATCTACTACTGCAGGATCATGAATTCAGGAAAAGTCTTTCCAATGAAAACTGACTCTACAATCATCCCATCCCACTTAACAAGAATATATTAAAGGATTTGTCTGTTGGAAAGTCAAGGCATCTCTTTTGTTGATTCATAAGAATAACATAGGTCTCATTTTAATACTCATTTCATTGAAAAATGAAGTAAGCATTCATTAAAATATTATTACGGTTGATGGGAACATTCATATCAAAGTTTATCAGTAACATCACCTGCAAGAAATGTGTATTTGATTATTCTAGAGACTCAAAATAATAAGCATTTTGGCTGAGTTTTGATGCAGGAGCCAACCTTTTGCTCCAAACAGCCTTGTCTACTTAGTGGGTTATGTGAAGCAATGCAGTTGTAGGTTCAATCACTGTCTTTTCTTTATTCCTTTATAGCTGGTTATCTTCACTTTTTTTAATACTTGTCCAGTAAACTTTGTGAAAATGTTCAAGGCTAACCTAGGAAATTTGATCCAAGAAAAAATTAAAGAGCAAAATATTTGAGTTTAAAACTCTGGGAAGCGAATATACATACACTCAGTCGATAAATTACTTCACAAATGGGGACAAATATGAATGCTGCAAAATACACTAATTCACAGTTTTTGATTAACACAATTATCTGATAAGCGAGTATGAATAGTGTCTTGTAAAAAATAATAATACAGCATTTTCTTCGTTTTCCCCCAAATTAATGACTGAAAAGAAAAGGTACATCCATGTGGAAATGGAATGGTGTAGCAAGTCAGTGCTCACATTCTAACTTCTTTGGTAGGAGGAGATAAGGTGCATGTCAAGCCCGACAGCTTCAAAGCCCAGATGGACGAGCAGACTGAGGCAAGCAAAGCATATAGGCTACTAAGGTAGCCCAGATGGACAAGCAGACTGAGGCAAGCAAAACATATAGGCTACTAAGGTAGCCCAGATGGACGAGCAGACTGAGGCAAGCAAAACATATAGGCTACTAAGGTAGCCCAGATGGACGAGCAGACTGAGGCAAGCAAAACATATAGGCTACTAAGGTAGCCCAGATGGACAAGCAGACTGAGGCAAGCAAAACATATAGGCTACTAAAGTAGCCCAGATGGACAAGCAGACTGAGGCAAGCAAAACATATAGGCTACTAAGGTAGCCCAGATGGACAAGCAGACTGAGGCAAGCAAAACATATAGGCTACTAAAGTAGCCCAGATGGACGAGCAGACTGGGGCAAGCAAAACACATAGGCTACTAAGGTAGCCCAGATGGACGAGCAGACTGAGGCAAGCAAAACATATAGGCTACTAAGGTAGCCCAGATGGACGAGCAGACTGAGGCAAGCAAAGCATATAGGCTACTAAGGTAGCCCAGATGGACGAGCAGACTGAGGCAAGCAAAGCATATAGCTACTAAGGTAGCCCAGATGGACGAGCAGACTGAGGCAAGCAAAGCATATAGGCTACTAAGGTAGCCCAGATGGACAAGCAGACTGAGGCAAGCAAAACATATAAGCTACTAAGGTAGCCCAGATGGACAAGCAGACTGAGGCAAGCAAAACATATAGGCTACTAAGGTAGCCCAGATGGATGAGCAGACTGGGGCAAGCAAAGCATATAGGCTACTAAGGTAGTCTATGGTAATATAGCATAGGATAGGTAGCCTCAGTAATATTTCAATGTAAGTCTGAGGAATTCTGTCCCCAATTTCAAGTAGCCAAATTTCATATTGTTTCATTGTTAATGATTGCTAATCTTGGTAGCTTAAAGGAGCAACCTTAACACTTTCATGGAAATCAAGAGGAATTGATCAGAGCTTAGCTAATGACTTCGGCAAGTAAGTTTCTAATCATCTTTAAAGTAAGTTTAGCCATTCATAATCTTCCTTAAGTAAGTTGTTCTTCATTCAAAGATGGACCTACCTCTTTCCAAGCTCTTGAGGGCGGATCTTGATTTCTCCAGCTCTGCTTCAACTTCCTTGATCTTCGCTGCTGTCGCTGACATCTCTTTCTCATCTATATCTGGGAACTGACTCTGTTACAGATGAAAAATATGTCTGCTGTTCAATATAGTTGCCGCCTGATTACAAATCAGGAAAGTCTGTAGGTTTATGTCAGGAGATAAAACCCCACCCACTACATGTGGGAAAGTTTTGAATTTATTCAAAAAAACAGTTGAAAAGTTAGCGACTTAACTAATGTTTGGCATAATCGAATTTTGGGCCCTACTTAAACAAATTCGGCTCCCCCTCCCCCCTCCCTCTCCCCGGTCGACATATAGACTAGTTATTCTTTTGTGTGACCACTGCCCAACTTTTTAATTAGAACCAAAACGTTTTGTGGTTCCAGTGCTTTTTTCATGCTAATTGATTTTGTATTAATTGGTATGTCATTGCATATCATGAAAAATTCGAGATATCGTGTTTACAAGCTCTTTCAGCAAAATCATATTAAGCCCCGCCCACTATGCATATTAATCAAATTAAATGTATTTATAAAATGAACACGTACAAACTAGCTAAAATAATAATTCTACAAAATATGAAACAAAATAGACATGTAATTGTTAAAATATGAGCATTTCAATATTTTCACATTAAGCCCCGCCTACTAATTAACATGCATGACATCACCACCAAAAACAATAGGGCACTTCTACAGACCATGGGCCATCTGTGTACCACACATGACAAGAATCCAATTTTTCCTTTTTGAGATACCATGTTCACAAAATCTTTTTAGCAAAACCATATTAAGCCCCACCTACTACACATATTAATGAAATTCAACGTTTGTATACAATGAGCACATACACGTCAGCTAACAACATAATTATACTATATATGAAACAAATCAGACATGAGATTGCCAAAATAAGAGCATTTCAAGATTTTTATATTAGGTCTGCCTACTCATGAATATGCATGATATCACCACCAAAAACAATAGGGCACATCTACAAACCATGGGCTATTTGTGTACCACATGACAGGAATCCATTTTATTGTTTTGAGATACCATGCTTACAAGCTCTTTTCAACAAATTCATGTTAAGTCCCGCCCACTATGCATTAATGAAATTCAAATTTTTGTATGATGAATATGTACACGCTAGCTAACAGCCTAATTACACTCAATATGAAACAAAGCAGACATACGGTTGTAAAAATATGAGCATTTCAAGATATTTACATTAAGCTCTGCCTACTCATTAATATGCATAACATCACCAAAACAATAGGGCACATATATGGATCATGGGCTATCAGTGTACCACATATGACATGAATTCGGTGTATCTTTCTTGAGATATAGTGCTTACGAGCTTGCTGTCACAGACACACACACACACATACTTGCTGTCACAGACACACATACATACACATGCCAGCATGACTGCATAGGTTCCTAATGCTATTACCATTAGAACCAAAAACCTGGCATTACCACTACTGATGACTGATTGGCTTAAGAATGGTGCATGTTGCAAAATGTAAGCATAATGCATGACCGAATGGTCAATAGAATGTTTAGCATTTTAGATAGAATTCGATGGTTAAACATGTATATGATATACTGTAACAGATACATTTACTCTGCTTTTGGAAGGCAGAGTACACACATTGCTTCTCTGTACCTCATCAGTCAGTTTGTTCAGTGAGATTTAAAGGCATCACAACAGTGATGGTTAAATTATGCATAAGAGTCCAAATGTGGATTTGATTAATTTTACCACATATTTACAACATCATTTACCATTATCATCGATGTCTTTTCTCACATTACATACAAATCTGTTTTAATTGTGGTAATGCATTATCAACGTAGTAGTTCCAGCTTTGCATTATCAACGTAGTAGATCCAGGTTTGCATTACCAACGTAGTAGATCCAGGTTTGCATTATTAACGTAGTAGATCCAGGTTTGCATTACCAACGTAGTAGATCCAGGTTTGCATTACCAACGTAGTAGATCCAGGTTTGCATTATTAACGTAGTAGATCCAGGTTTGCATTAACAACGTAGTAGATCCAGGTTCGCATTATCAACGTAGTGGATCCAGGTTTGCATTATCAACGTAGTAGATCCAGGTTTGCATTAACAACGTAGTAGATCCAGGTTTGCATTATCAACGTAGTAGATCCAGGTTTGCATTATCAACGTAGTGGATCCAGGTTTGCATTAACAACGTAGTAGATCCAGGTTCGCATTATCAACGTAGTAGATCCAGGTTTGCATTATCAACGTAGTAGATCCAGGTTTGCATTAACAACGTAGTAGATCCAGGTTTGCATTAACAACGTAGTAGATCCAGGTTTGCATTATCAACGTAGTAGATCCAGGTTTGCATTATCAACGTAGTGGATCCAGGTTTGCATTAACAACGTAGTAGATCCAGGTTTGCATTATCAACGTAGTAGATCCAGGTTTGCATTATCAACGTAGTAGATCCAGGTTTGCATTATCAACGTAGTAGATCCAGGTTTGCATTATCAACGTAGTAGATCCAGGTTTGCATTATCAACGTAGTGGATCCAGGTTTGCATTTACAACGTAGTAGATCCAGGTTTGCATTATCAACGTAGTAGATCCAGGTTTGCATTATCAACATAGTAGATCCAGGTTTGCATTATCAACGTAGTAGATCCAGGTTTGCATTATCAACGTAGTAGATCCAGGTTCCCACTTTGCTAATAAAAGTATATGACCAACCTTCGTGCATATATAAATATAATACCTACCAATGCTATGCAATGTATGAGGATGCATCTATTATTAACTCAGATTAAATCATAACGACCTTTTAAGTCATTATTTCCTATTTATACTGGAAGTGTAACTTAATAACAACTTCTTTGAGAGCTCGTTAGCACATTTTGATCAGAATAAGTATGGTGATTGATGAACAGGAAATATTTGAAACCCTGATAGGAGGTATGATCGATATATACTAATCCACTGTTGTTTTAACAAATTAGACTATACTACAGCAATTAACACGTGTTAGAAGTTCTATTTTATCTTCAGACAATATGGTAGACAGGAAGAGGCAACATTTAACTAACAATAGCTTAGCATCCAATCACAACAAGTCATCATTTTGAAGGTTTCTTAATATGCAAATTTGTATGGAAATTTGTGATGTATTACTGAATAGGCAGATCTCTTATGTAAATCCAGTGATTTCTAATCTTTTATTGCTGCTATCATTTGAAAGAGAACAGCAGCTAATTCTGACAATGATTTTAAGATTAGATCCATATATCCCTAAACTAAGTATATTTCTAATCATTTTCAATTACTAAAAATGAGGATAATTTAGTTTTGCAGCTTTTGAGCTGTTTGTCTTTTCATGCATCACATGACTGCACACAGGGAAAATATTTCAACTATGATCAGCACAAAAATTAAAAAACTGTTTTATTCAGAATTGACTTTTCATTTGATTGGGTAGTGATAAAGTAAAACACTCTGTGGCTGCCTGTATGTGTGGATAAAGCCATGGCTAAATTGATTGTTCATTTGTTTAGGTACTGATAAAACAAAACACTCTGTGGCTGCCTGTATGTGTGGATAAAGCCATGGCTAGATTGACTGTTCATTTGATTAGGTAGTGGTACAACAAAACACTCTGTGGCTGCCTGTATGTGTGGGTTAAGCCATGGCTAAATTGACTGTTCATTCGTTTAGGTACTAATAAAACAAAACACTCTGTGGCTGCCTGTATGTGTGGGTTAAGCCATGGCTAAATTGACTGTTCATTCGTTTAGGTACTAATAAAACAAAACACTCTGTGGCTGCCTGTATGTGTGGGTTAAGCCATGGCTAAATTGACTGTTCATTCGTTTAGGTACTAATAAAACAAAACACTCTGTGGCTGCCTGTATGTGTGGGTTAAGCCATGGCTAAATTGACTGTTCATTCGTTTAGGTACTAATAAAACAAAACACTCTGTGGCTGCCTGTATGTGTGGGTTAAGCCATGGCTAAATTGACTGTTCATTTGTTTAGGTACTGATAAAACAAAACACTCTGTGGCTGCCTGTATGTGTGGGTTAAGCCATGGCTAAATTGACTGTTCATTTGTTTAGGTACTAATAAAACAAAACACTCTGTGGCTGCCTGTATGTGTGGGTTAAGCCATGGCTAAATTGACTGTTCATTCGTTTAGGTACTAATAAAACAAAACACTCTGTGGCTGCCTGTATGTGTGGGTTAAGCCATGGCTAAATTGACTGTTCATTTGTTTAGGTACTGATAAAACAAAACACTCTGTGGCTGCCTGTATGTGTGGATAAAGCCATGGCTAGGAGTTAAGTGACAAGAAAATTCAAAGGCCTCAAATTTTAACCAAATGAAAGAATGAAATCAAAATCTTATGTGGTCAAAGGGAATGGAATGAGAAACTGACATCAGAAAAGGAAGAACTGTTCTGGATGACATATGTACATTTTATAAATAATTAGGCCCAAAATGAGTTTATATTGCCTCCATGTGTCAATTGCCCTTTTAAGATAAACTGTTTCAAAATTCAAAAACTTTTGGTTAGAATTAAATCTCATCTTTTAACAACTTAACAATGAAATAGAAGTTACGGCTATTGATGATAGCAATGTATTAATTTGCATACTCAAAAGAGAGCGCTGTTTTACTCCACCTTAGTTGAAAATTGTGTTTATTTTGACAAATGCTAAGAAAGTGATACTATTGTATATGTATGACAAGATGTACTACTGTGTATGTATGACAAGATGTACTACTGTGTATGTATGACAAGATGTACTACTGTGTATGTATCACAAGATGTACTACTGTGTATGTATGACAAGATGTACCACTGTATATGTATGACAAGATGTACCACTGTATATGTATGACAAGATGTACTACTGTGTATGTATGACAAGATGTACTACTGTGTATGTATGACAAGATGTACTACTGTGTATGTATGACAAGATGTACCACTGTGTATGTATGACAAGATGTACCACTGTATATGTATGACAAGATGTACTACTGTGTATGTATGACAAGATGTACTACTGTGTATGTATCACAAGATGTACTACTGTGTATGTATGACAAGATGTACTACTGTGTATGTATGACAAGATGTACTACTGTGTATGTATCACAAGATGTACTACTGTGTATGTATGACAAGATGTACTACTGTGTATGTATGACAAGATGTACTACTGTGTATGTATGACAAGATGTACCACTGTATATGTATGACAAGATGTACTACTGTGTATGTATCACAAGATGTACTACTGTGTATGTATCACAAGATGTACCACTGTATATGTATGACAAGATGTACTACTGTGTATGTATGACAAGATGTACTACTGTGTATGTATGACAAGATGTACCACTGTATATGTATGACAAGATGTACCACTGTATATGTATGACAAGATGTACTATTGTGTATGTATGACAAGATGTACTACTGTGTATGTATGACAAGATGTACCACTGTATATGTATGACAAGATGTACTACTGTGTATGTATCACAAGATGTACTACTGTGTATGTATCACAAGATGTACCACTGTATATGTATGACAAGATGTACTACTGTGTATGTATGACAAGATGTACTACTGTGTATGTATGACAAGATGTACCACTGTATATGTATGACAAGATGTACCACTGTATATGTATGACAAGATGTACCACTGTGTATGTATGACAAGATGTACTACTGTGTATGTATGACAAGATGTACTACTGTGTATGTATGACAAGATGTACTACTGTGTATGTATGACAAGATGTACCACTGTGTATGTATGACAAGATGTACTACTGTGTATGTATGACAAGATGTACTACTGTGTATGTATGACAAGATGTACTACTGTGTATGTATGACAAGATGTACTACTGTGTATGTATGACAAGATGTACTACTGTGTATGTATGACAAGATGTACTACTGTGTATGTATGACAAGATGTACTACTGTGTATGTATGACAAGATGTACTACTGTGTATGTATCACAGGATGTACTACTGTGCATGTATGACAAGATGTACTACTGTGCATGTATGACAAGATGTACCACTGTGTATGTATGACAAGATGTACCACTGTGTATGTATGACAAGATGTACTACTGTGTATGTATGACAAGATGTACTACTGTGCATGTATGACAAGATGTACTACTGTGCATGTATGACAAGATGTACTACTGTGTATGTATGACAAGATGTACTACTGTGTATGTATGACAAGATGTACTACTGTGTATGTATGACAAGATGTACACTGTGTATGTATGACAAGATGTACTACTGTACTACTGTATGTATGACAAGATGTACTACTGTGTATGTATGACAAGATGTACTACTGTGTATGTATGACAAGATGTACTACTGTGTATGTATCACAAGATGTACTACTGTGTATGTATGACAAGATGTACTACTGTATATGTATGACAAGATGTACTATGTATGACAAGATGTACCACTGTATGTATGACAAGATGTACTACTGTGTATGTATGACAAGATGTACTACTGTGTATGTATGACAAGATGTACTACTGTGTATGTATGACAAGATGTACTACTGTGTATGACAAGATATACTGACAAGATGTACTACTGTGTATGTATGACAAGATGTACTACTGTGTATGTATGACAAGATGTACCACTGTGCATGTATGACAAGATGTACTACTGTGTATGTATGACAAGATGTACTACTGTGTATGTATGACAAGATGTACTACTGTGTATGTATGACAAGATGTACTACTGTGTATGTATGACAAGATGTACTACTGTGTATGTATGACAAGATGTACTACTGTGTATGTACAAGATGTACAAGATGACAAGATGTACTACTGTGTATGTATGACAAGATGTACTACTGTGTATGTATGACAAGATGTACTACTGTGTATGTATGACAAGATGTACTACTGTGTATGTATGACAAGATGTACTACTGTATGTATGACAAGATGTACTACTGTGTATGTATGACAAGATGTACAAGATGTACTGTGTATGTATGACAAGATGTACTACTGTGTATGTATGACAAGATGATGTACTACTGTGTATGTATGACAAGATGACAAGATGTACTACTGTGTATGTATGACAAGATGTACTACTGTGTATGTATGACAAGATGTACTACTGTATGTATGACAAGATGTACTACTGTGTATGTATGACAAGATGTACTACTGTGTATGTATGACAAGATGTACTACTGTGTATGTATGACAAGATGTACTACTGTGTATGTATGACAAGATGTACCACTGTGTATGTATGACAAGATGTACTACTGTGTATGTATGACAAGATGTACTACTGTGTATGTATGACAAGATGTACTACTGTGTATGTATGACAAGATGTACTACTGTGTATGTATGACAAGATGTACTACTGTGTATGTATGACAAGATGTACTACTGTGTATGTATGACAAGATGTACTACTGTGTATGTATGACAAGATGTACTACTGTGTATGTATGACAAGATGTACTACTGTGTATGTATGACAAGATGTACTACTGTGTATGTATGACAAGATGTACTACTGTGTATGTATGACAAGATGTACTACTGTGTATGTATGACAAGATGTACAAGATGTACAAGATACTGTGTATGACAAGATGTACTACTGTGTATGTATGACAAGATGTACTACTGTGTATGTATGACAAGATGTACTACTGTGTATGTATGACAAGATGTACTACTGTGTATGTATGACAAGATGTACTACTGTGTATGTATGACAAGATGTACTACTGTGTATGTATGACAAGATGTACTGTGTATGTATGACAAGATGTACTCACTGTATGTATGACAAGATGTACTACTGTGTATGTATGACAAGATGTACTACTGTGTATGTATCACAAGATGTACTACTGTGTATGTATGACAAGATGTACTACTGTGTATGTATGACAAGATGTACTACTGTGTATGTATGACACAAGATGTACTACTGTGTATGTATGACAAGATGTACTACTGTGTATGTATGACAAGATGTACTACTGTATATGATGACAAGATGTACTACTGTGTATGTATGACAAGATGTACTACTGTGTATGTATGACAAGATGTACTACTGTGTATATGTATGACAAGATGTACTACTGTACTACTGTGTATGTATGACAAGATGTACTACTGTGTATGTATGACAAGATGTACTACTGTGTATGTATGACAAGATGTACTACTGTGTATGTATGACAAGATGTACTACTGTGTATGTATGACAAGATGTACTACTGTGTATGTATGACAAGATGTACTACTGTGTATGTGACAAGATGTACTACTGTGTATGTATGACAAGATGTACTACTGTGTATGTATGACAAGATGTACTACTGTGTATGTATGACAAGATGTACTACTGTGTATGTATGACAAGATGTACTACTGTGTATGTATGACAAGATGTACTACTGTGTATGTATGACAAGATGTACTACTGTGTATGTATGACAAGATGTACTACTGTGTATGTATGACAAGATGTACTACTGTGTATGTATGACAAGATGTACTACTGTGTATGTATGACAAGATGTACTACTGTGTATGTATGACAAGATGTACTACTGTGTATGTATGACAAGATGTACTACTGTGTATGACAAAGATGTACTGACAAGATGTACTACTGTGTATGTATGACAAGATGTACTACTGTGTATGTATGACAAGATGTACTACTGTGTATGTATGACAAGATGTACTACTGTGTATGTATGACAAGATGTACTACTGTGTATGTATGACAAGATGTACTACTGTGTATGTATGACAAGATGTACTACTGTACTACTGTATATGTATGACAAGATGTACTACTGTATGACAAGATGTACTACTGTGTATGTATGACAAGATGTACTACTGTGTATGTATGACAAGATGTACAAGATGTATGACAAGATGTACTACTGTGTATGTATGACAAGATGTACTACTGTGTATGTATGACAAGATGTACTACTGTGTATGTATGACAAGATGTACTACTGTGTATGTATGACAAGATGTACTACTGTGTATGTATGACAAGATGTACTACTGTGTATGTATGACAAGATACTGTGTATGTATGACAAGATGTACTACTGTGTATGTATGACAAGATGTACTACTGTGTATGTATGACAAGATGTACTACTGTGTATGTATGACAAGATGTACTACTGTGTATGTATGACAAGATGTACTAAGATGACAAGATGTACTACTGTGTACTGTGTATGTATGACAAGATGTACTACTGTGTATGTATGACAAGATGTACTACAATGACAAGATGTACTACTGTGTATGTATGACAAGATGTACTACTGTGTATGTATGACAAGATGTACTACTGTGTATGTATGACAAGATGTACTACTGTGTATGTATGACAAGATGTACTACTGTGTATGTATGACAAGATGTACTACTGTGTATGTATGACAAGATGTACTACTGTGTATGTATGACAAGATGTACTACTGTGTATGTATGACAAGATGTACTACTGTGTATGTATGACAAGATGTACTACTGTGTATGTATGACAAGATGTACTACTGTGTATGTATGACAAGATGTACTACTGTGTATGTATGACAAGATGTACTACTGTATGTATGACAAGATGTACTACTGTGTATGTATGACAAGATGTACTACTGTGTATGTATGACAAGATGTACTACTGTGTATGTATGACAAGATGTACTGTGTATGTACAAGATGTACTACTGTGTATGTATGACAAGATGTACTACTGTGTATGTATGACAAGATGTACTACTGTGTATGTATGACAAGATGCACCACTGTGTATGTATGACAAGATGTACTGTGTATGTATGACAAGATGTACTACTGTGTATGTATCAAGATGTACTACTGTGTATGTATGATGTACAAGATGTACTACTGTGTATGTGTATGATGTATGACAAGATGTACTACTGTGTATGTATGACAAGATGTACTACTGTGTATGTATGACAAGATGTACTACTGTGTATGTATGACAAGATGTACTACTGTGTATGTATGACAAGATGTACTACTGTGTATGTATGACAAGATGTACTACTGTGTATGTATGACAAGATGTACTACTGTGTATGTATGTATGACAAGATGTACTACAAGATGTGTACTACTGTGTATGTATGACAAGATGTACTACTGTGTATGTATGACAAGATGTACTACTGTGTATGTATGACAAGATGTACTACTGTGTATGTATGACAAGATGTACTACTGTGTATGTATGACAAGATGTACTACTGTGTATGTATGACAAGATGTACCACTGTGTATGTATGACAAGATGTACTACTGTGTATGTACTACTGTGACAAGATGTACTACTGTGTATGTATGACAAGATGTACTACTGTGTATGTATGACAAGATGTACTACTGTGTATGTATGACAAGATGTACTACTGTGTATGTATGACAAGATGTACTACTGTGTACAAGATGTACTACTGTATGTATGACAAGATGTACTACTGTGTATGTATGACAAGATGTACTACTGTGTATGTATGACAAGATGTACTACTGTGTATGTATGACAAGATGTACTACTGTGTATGTATGACAAGATGTACTACTGTGTATGTATGACAAGATGTACTACTGTGTATGTATGACAAGATGTACAAGATGTACTGTGTATGTATGACAAGATGTACTACTGTGTATGTATGACAAGATGTACTACTGTGTATGTATGACAAGATGTACTACTGTGTATGTATGACAAGATGTACTACTGTGTATGTATGACAAGATGTACAAGATACTGTGACAAGATATGTATGACAAGATGTACCACTGTGTATGTATGACAAGATGTACTACTGTGTATGATGACAAGATGTACTACTGTGTATGTATGACAAGATGTACTACTGTGTATGTATGACAAGATGTACTACTGTGTATGTATGACAAGATGTACTACTGTGTATGTATGACAAGATGTACTACTGTGTACTGTGTATGTATGACAAGATGTACTACTGTGTATGTATGACAAGATGTACTACTGTGTATGTATGACAAGATGTACCACTGTGTATGTATGACAAGATGTACAAGATGTACCACTGTATGTATGACAAGATGTACTACTGTGTATGTATGACAAGATGTACTACTGTGTATGTATGACAAGATGTACTACTGTGTATGTATGACAAGATGTACTACTGTGTATGTATGACAAGATGTACTACTGTGTATGTATGACAAGATGTACTACTGTGTATGTATGACAAGATGTACTACTGTGTATGTATGACAAGATGTACTACTGTGTATGTATGACAAGATGTACTACTGTGTATGTATGACAAGATGTACTACTGTGTATGTATGACAAGATGTACTACTGTGTATGTATGACAAGATGTACTACTGTGTATGTATCACAAGATGTACTACTGTGTATGTATGACAAGATGTACTACTGTGTATGTATGACAAGATGTACTACTGTGTATGTATGACAAGATGTACTACTGTGTATGTATGACAAGATGTACTACTGTGTATGTATCACAAGATGCACCACTGTATATGTATCACAAGATGTACTACTGTGTATGTATGACAAGATGTACTACTGTGTATGTATGACAAGATGTACTACTGTGTATGTATGACAAGATGTACTACTGTGTATGTATCACAAGATGTACTACTGTATATGTATGACAAGATGTACTACTGTGTATGTATGACAAGATGTACTACTGTGTATGTATGACAAGATGTACTACTGTGTATGTATGACAAGATGTACTACTGTGTATGTATGACAAGATGTACTACTGTGCATGTATGACAAGATGTACTACTGTGCATGTATGACAAGATGTACTACTGTGCATGTATGACAAGATGTACTACTGTGCATGTATGACAAGATGCACTACTGTGTGTATGTGCATGACAAGATGTACTACTGTGTATGTATGACAAGATGTACTACTGTGTATGTATGACAAGATGTACTACTGTGCATGTATGACAAGATGTACTACTGTGTATGTATGACAAGATGTACTACTGTGTATGTATGACAAGATGTACTACTGTGTATGTATGACAAGATGCACTACTGTGCATGTATGACAAGATGCACTACTGTGCATGTATGACAAGGTGTACTACTGTGTATGTATGACAAGGTGTACTACTGTGCATGTATGACAAGGTGTACTACTGTGCATGTATGACAAGGTGTACTACTGTGTATGTATGACAAGGTGTACTACTGTGCATGTATGACAAGGTGTACTACTGTGCATGTATGACAAGATGTACTACTGTGCATGTATGACAAGATGCACTACTGTGCATGTATGACAAGATGTACTACTGTGCATGTATGACAAGATGCACTACTGTGCATGTATGACAAGATGTACTACTGTGCATGTATGACAAGGTGTACTACTGTGTATGTATGACAAGATGTACTACTGTGTATGTATGACAAGATGTACTACTGTGTATGTATGACAAGATGTACTACTGTGCATGTATGACAAGATGTACTACTGTGTATGTATGACAAGATGTACTACTGTGTATGTATGACAAGATGTACTACTGTGTATGTATGACAAGATGTACTACTGTGTATGTATGACAAGATGTACTACTGTGTATGTATGACAAGATGTACTACTGTGTATGTATGACAAGATGTACTACTGTGTATGTATGACAAGATGTACTACTGTGTATGTATGACAAGATGTACTACTGTGTATGTATGACAAGATGTACTACTGTGCATGTATGACAAGATGTACTACTGTGTATGTATGACAAGATGTACTACTGTGTATGTATGACAAGATGTACTACTGTGTATGTATGACAAGATGCACTACTGTGTATGTATGACAAGATGTACTACTGTGTATGTATGACAAGATGTACTACTGTGTATGTATGACAAGATGTACTACTGTGTATGTATCACAAGATGCACCACTGTATATGTATCACAAGATGTACTACTGTGTATGTATCACAAGATGTACTACTGTGTATGTATCACAAGATGTACCACTGTATATGTATGACAAGATGTACTACTGTGTATGTATGACAAGATGTACTACTGTGTATGTATGACAAGATGTACTAACTGTGTATGTATCACAAGATGTACCACTGTATATGTATGACAAGATGTACTACTGTGTATGTATGACAAGATGATAGCTGCCCCACCCATCCCCATCTGAACTAGTTGTGTGATGCAGTGACTGTGAAATAAGATCATGTAACATGTAAGCAGTACCTGATCCGCAACGTAAACCTTCTGCTTCCCATAGATTTTTTCTGTAATTTTTCCATCTTTTGCCAAGTCCTCCAGAGTTCGAACTATTAGCTGAAAATTCAAAAGAATTTCAAAATTAATACAATGTGAGAGAAAATATACTACAAGTCACAAAAGACCTAAAAAAAAGTAGAAAACATGATTCATCTGTTTTTAATACATACTCTTTCTTTGGCACCAGTATGACTTGTCAGAGAAGAGAAACTAATTTTCACATTTTCAATTAACTAAATCGATGTGAAACTGCTATAGTAAGCATTACCGCCATCTGCTTTTTCACATCCATGTATTTGGAAGCGGCACATGCTTGTAAGAAGTATACAATTCTTGATACACTTCATATAGAAATATTGTACATACTGCCACTTAACAAATTTTGTCCACAATAAATCAATTCCTTTGATTTTTGCACTTAATACTCTTCCCACAGGTTAAGTAACATTAAGCTCACTGATGTTATCTGTTACCACCATACTGCATAATAACACATTGTTTCATTGTCAATTGCACCAAGTAGGGGACTAATGATGTACACTAACATGTATCTAATATATAATAAGACTCATTCATTAACTGTGCAATTACAATCAATACTCAAGTGTCCAATTATAAACAAATCACTATCCCCTGGTTTATAGAATTCCTTCTTTTATAGTCAATTGATTTGAATTTTGAATGATATTCAGCATTATCTTTCTTACCTGGTCCTTTGAACTAAATATGGGTCATCAAGAAATGTATACTTAATACAAGTGTGTAATCAACTCTGAAGCAAACACAAATAACATATAAATACCTAAAAACCTTCCCATCACATGTGTGCAGTCACATTGAGGTAGTCAAGAATAAACATTTCATTTTCTGAATACTGCAAAGCAAGGCTACAATGTTTACATTTCACATTATTACAGCCAACAATTTTAAAATTGACCATACTTTAAAAATCAAGTGCACTTTTTAATTCAGCACACTTCAGCAAATGTAGACAAAGCACAGAGGAGCAGCCAGGAATATAGTTTCCCCACCACCCCCTCCTATCCTCCCCCACTCCCAAAAGTGAACACTAATTTATGTTTAAACTTGCAATAATGGATGAAAATGTAAAGTTATAAATAATATTGTACAGTGTACCTGCAACACTCTAATTTAGTGCCTTCCCCCTTCTTTTTAGAAATGCAATCAACATCAACTGTAGAAAAAACATTTCTAAGGTCTGAAAGTTAAAGAATTTTGGGTGGCGATTTAGCTCACCAAATGGATTATTTGAATCAAGAGCAGATTAGGACTTGAATTGCAATGAAAACATTTGATATATTTTGACTAGCAGCAATCTGGCCAGATCCTCTTTGTTGAGGGTGGATGGTTCCCTAACAATAAGAAGTCCATTCTCACAAAAGAGAGTAAAAACTTACAGTCCCATGATCTCATCAGCAGGCCAAGATGGCAGCTTATTGCCCTTTTGGGCAATGACCCTGATTTGGTGCAAAGAATTAGGTCTCCTGCAAAGTTCACCAAATGTAATTGAACTTTAGATATAATGAATCATCCTCTAAAAAAACCTTGGAAACACTACACACACTCTGTCCCTTGTTGACGAACACTCATGACTGCTTCCTTCCAATCAAAAACTACTTTCCTTTAATCTGACAAAAACTAGAGCTTGCCAGTGCTGTTCCATCCCTCGATGATTATTGCAAGTTCCTTTTTAGGAATGACCTGCTTCCCTTTTGGCCCAGGCAGAGCAGTTTCCTGTCCAATGATTACAAACTTGTATGCAAACAGGTGCTCTTTCTTGAGAAAAGGTGCAGTAGCTATTTACATTTTATCTACAACTTTGTCTTCGGGATATTTAAATTGGAATCATTACTATAAGTTCTTCAAACTATTTTGGGACTTGTTAAACTGTTATCAACCTGAACACAGAGCTCAGAAAACACACTTTGATTAAGAACTGGACTGTTTCTTCCATTGCTACAATTTCAAGCCAGATGATGAAAGTTTCATCAATCTTAAATTAACAAAGAATGGATTAAGAAAATGTTTTGTTTCAAGAAAGTGAATAATTTTATTTGGAGAGTTAAGCAATTTCCTACCAGAACACTGTGTTTACAATTTACTAGAATTTAAAGACCCGGTTTGGATTCAAGCGCAGAAGAATAAAGTATGGACTTCCTTCATTCCATTTTCTTTGAAAAACTGTAAAATATTTTGTTTTTAATGAGAATATCAAGAAATGGTACTCTTATAGTTAAAGAAACATCAGTTGAAGAATTTGGATTTTGTGACACTTGCCAAGAAAAGACATTTTGTGTGATAATTACAGTACAATGGAGACTTAACAAATAAGTTTTACATCATAAAAAGAGATCAGGAGTATTTTACTAGCTTCCAAAGAAATGTTTTTCTCTCAAACATTACACTGAAGTAATTATTAACAAGAAAAACAGACAAACAAACAAACAAGACAAAAGTCAATTTTGCTTCATTGGTTGGTTTATAAATTAGCAGCTAATGCTTTGGGAAAGGAATTATCAGTCAATGCTAATTAAGAATTATCAATTAACATTCAGCAAATTTAGGCACATTAAAATGGATGAAATTGATATAACATTTTCAAAGAAGAATATTTGTGCTATTTGAGGGGGGTACGTATTTCAAAGTAAAAAGAAATGAAGAAAAACGTAAATGACTTTCAATAGCATTAAAAGTAATTAAAACCTATTTCTTTATCAATTCTGACAGGGACTTATGACTCGCACTGTAAAAATAGGAACTTTGCAGAATGTGAAATGATTTCATCATTAGAATCAATAAGTGGAAAGTTTGTATGCAACTATCAAATGTTTACAGACAGGTGCAATAAGACTGGAAAATCATATATTGGAACCTGCGAAAGCTCAATAATATATTTCACTTGAGCAGTCGATCAAAACATATTTGAAAACTGATCTACAGGCAGCACCTGAAGGAGTCAGAAAAATGGCAAGTTTCCAAGGATTTTACTTGGTAAGAAATCTGTTGATATTCATTATTTTGGCACTTGAGCTGACAGCTGCCAATTTCCTATGGAGAATATCACCTCAAGTAACAATCGCTTTACACGGTGGAAACATCACAATAGAATGTAAGTTTTCAAATGCATCAGGAGAAGTAGAAAATGGAACATTTCTATGGACGAAGCCGGATAGAAATATGGAATTAACGAGAAATGAACACATTCTCTTGAATGAGTCACAAGGAAGTGAACAGAGTGTAACCCTTGATATAATCCAAGGAAAATATATGCTATTTTTATCTAATGTGAGTGAATTTGATGGCGGACAGTATCAGTGTGCTTACAGAGGGGAGAACACAAGCGAGGCATCATACTCTACCTCTGTGACTGTAACAATTCTTACTCCTCCTACAGGCGGATACCCACAATGTCAGCAATATCCATCCTCCAACATCATCCTCTCACCTACAAGAAAGACAGCAATCCAATGCCTTTCACCAGGCGCTTATTCACAAATAGTTCAAATGTTAAGTGCAAAGGACCGACCAAATAAAGCATTTCACAGCTGGAATTTCCAATCAAATCCAATAAACGCATTCTTTTTGCAAAATGGTACAAGTCTGATATCTGAAAATTTACATCGCAATGAATCAATTTCTGGCTGCATAATTTCAAGTCTAGAAATAAGGTTTATTCCAGAGCGGTGCAGTTTATTTCATTTTCCAGGAAATATTAGTGTAAGTATCTTTCCCAATTTTGTTGATATGAAAGCTGGAGCGAATGTCACATTTGTCTGCAGGTCACAGAGTTATGATGAAAATATGGACTATGAGTGGATTCTTCCACAGGGACTCAATGCTGATAATATCATCTTGTATAAAAGAGGAAGCGAGTTACACTTGGTGAATATCAACCAATCAGATGCAACAACTTCTCACGAGAGTGCGATAGAATGTCATGTGACAAGTGAAACAGGACTCAAGAATTCCGCAGTTGCATACATCAGCTTAGCACAAAAAAATGTTTCTATTGAAGAAAATGAATCTTCAGAGAATCAGCAAAACTCTCCTAAAATACCCACAAAGCCCTTAGATTCTGATAATGACGAAACTAAAAATAGTTTATTATCTCGTTTGACATTTCTACGCAACATTTTCAAAGAGGAAAATATTCCAATCCTAATTGGGCCATCTTTATCTGTCATCGCTTTCTTTGTCTGTCTATTTGTGACTTTGAGATGTACATCAAAACAAAAACACACAGAGACATCAAACTCCCAGTTGTGGACCACGTCACATCCTCGCAGGCCATCCCTGCGAGCCTTACACAGGTTTAGCACATCGAACAGGTCACGTCTTTTTTCTGATTCGCAATCATATCGTCATAGTCGTGACTTTAACAGTCATAAAACCTTTCACAACCAGGCAAGAAATAACCATGATGCTCAAGTACGAATTAGCATTCCTCCATTAGACGGATATTGCAGTTTACCAAACATGACTCACGTAAGACACATGCCACCAAAACATTACCCTCAAGCTTCTTCACGAACAATGCAAACACCCAACAACACATGCCAAACCATGCCACGGACATCAAGTTCCAAATGTTACGTAACTCAAAGTCCACTGAGAAGTTTTGCAAGTTCTGACGTCTATTACTTCAACGACTCTACTCCACCACTTAGTCGGACCATGCCCAGACCCGCCCCACCAAAGCAAATGAAAAAAGTTAAAAAGTGATGTGTGCCAGTGTGCTTATTTGAATGACGAACTAATCACAAAATGGTAACAGGAGGTTCTGACAAAAAAGCGACAACCATATTTCTGATATTCTGAGCAGTGGACAAATATTCAATCCTTTTTTTAAATTTATGCTGAAATAATTCCCATAGGTGTAAAGAGCACCCATTAAGAGCTGTGGTTCATACTCCGCAACCTATCTATCATATCCAGATGAGAATTTGCTAAGATACATCATACCTCGTATGTATCATCATTCAATAAATAAATGTAAGAATCTATTTATGAATAAAAAATATGTCTTGGATGACCTCTTGGAAAGACTTTCAGATTCTACTAAACTCTTTCAATTATGAAAAATGTGTGAAATATTCTAAGATACCACGCGTCAAAGGAATATAAATTTCTTACAAATCTGAAATATGTGAAGCTCTTGATTTAACATTGCAATATCTTTTGCACATTAATTTTTTTTATTCATCAAATTTAGTCATTTTATTTATAGTTAAATGAGGATACAGTCCAATGACAAATCAAATCGGTCACTTCCTCTCAAGACATCAGAAAAAATCATAACACTGCAAAGGGAAGAGCAGAGTTGGTCATGTGACATCCCAAATTTGCATAATTTTTAAAAAAATAAGCCTAAAATTTCAAGCAGCTCTAAATGATCATTTTCTAACTGCATTGATTCTTTGTTGTTTTCATAATTTTTGTTAAGTGTAAAATAATTTAAGAGATTGTATTCTTAAGATAATGAACTTGTCATCTGTATGTAGCCATGATTTGATGATCATTATTCCTCTTTGCCTGACTGCGAGATATTGAGAGTTTGAAGGAACAGAATTCCATGCACAGCGTACACTTCTCAAGCGATAGTCCATATGCTCAAAATACAAGATTTGTGTGTTTTTAAATGAAAATTCCTCTCTTATTAAAGAACATTTCACAGGCTTTTACCCTGTAATACAATTTTTTTTTTCCTTTTCTAAATAGAGGACTATCTTGTAAAATCTTTTGCTCACAAACTCTTTCCGTCAATATTCATTGCTACTTTTAATTACTGTATATATTGTATGAAATCTGAAAACATGAAAAACAAAAATAAATCTGATATATTCCTGGACCTTACTTTGTTCTTGTCATACAATACCTGTAAGCAGAACCAAAATTACCAGCAGGTAGAGAAAACTGTTCCCCATCTCAGTGGTTTGTTGGATTTCATGCCATAATTTAACGTTGAATTATTGAGAACATACTGTAGGAGGTACAGAGTACATGCTTTTCCTATTTTGAGGCAATAACTTAGTTGGAAGTCCTTTCAACACCGTATCTCAATTCCAAATGCTTAGATTTGTTTATCACTTTGATTGTTATATTTTAACTGTAATACAAACTTAAATATAAATCAACACAAAACACACTATTTGCTGCATGTGCATGTTATTATTTTTTGTCACCTGTTTTCTGGAAATGCTGACATGATGAAAGTTAAAATCAAGCTTTTGTTTGAACATGTACTGTACACTGCTTATGGGGTATTACTTAAACCATTGATACTCACTGTCTTTCCAAATTGTTTGTGCAAATTGTTGAACACATCTATAGCGCTGTATGGTCTGTTCTTCTTATTGAGATAATCCAGCACAGTTGTGGGGGCTTTAAAAAATATAAATAAATTAATCAATTTTACCAGGTTTCTGTACATCACTCCAAATTTCACAAGCAATATTTCTCATCAGCAGAGACATAGGTAACAGTGACAAAAGATGATAAGTTTATAGATAGTTTTCCTTGAAATGTGATAAGATTTTGTTGTAAAATTTAAAGAGGGTCAGTAAAAATTTGTGGAAAATGTATCTCCCCTCCCCACCCTGTCAAACACACAGTCACACATTCAAAATTTTACAAATCAGAAATAGAAAAATGTGTTTTCAGTTTTCAATCCAACTTACTTGTCAATTTGGGGTTGCCTGCCCCCTGGGGAGATCACCTTCCTACAAGCCTATACAGTAAACAAATCTTGACCAATTAACCTAAATCTTTGTTTAAATTTGTTTTAATGCAATGTTTTTTTTGTTGAATCAAAATAAAAAATAAGGTAAAAATTGTTCTTACTTTCCTATTGACTATTATGAGCAGTGACTCATCCATATGTTTTCATGCCCATAAACGTAGCATTTTAACATTTTGTACAATTTCTACGAAAACCCAATCAATTACTTTAAAGATCATTGTAACAATTTATTTCAAAACAATTTTGTAGTGAATGCAGAGCTAGTGAGATAACATCTCCCTCTGTATACTAAGGGTCAGATGTTTATCTGACTAATGCAGAGCTAACATAATTATTCAACATATGCAGTATATATGTCATGCATTCTCTTTCAGTAAAGTAACATAACATCATATTCAACATACTAGAGTATCAGATATTTTTCTACAACTGTAAGAAATAATTTCGATATAACTTACAAAACATTAGGTTTTCCCACTGACTGTAATCCATACTGAAAAGTTTGCTTTTTTTCCATCAAATATTTACAGCTTTAAACATGGGGCAAAGTCAAACGTTGCTAAGATGCAAAAAATCATCATACAAAAGATACAAAAATGTGTGGGGGGTCAATAATGATGCTAAGATGCAAAAAATCATCATACAAAGGATACAAAAAAGTGGGAGGGGGACGTGTGGCAATGGCATAAAACATACTGGTGGGGCAGTGTAATTTTACATAATTTGTCCAGAAAATTATGCCATAATGACTCTTGATTTTCAGTGTATTAAAGATGTACGTTCCAGTGTCAAACTTTCATACCTATTAGAGAACACTCCAAAGAGTTAAACTGTAGGCTGCCCTATTAGAGAACACTCCAAAGAGTGAAACTGTTCGCTGCCCTATTAGAGAACACTCCAAAGAGTTAAACTGTAGGCTGCCCTATTAGAGAATGCTCCAAAGATATAAACTGTACGCTGCCCTATTAGAGAACACTCCAAAGAGTGAAACTGTATGCTGCCCTATTAGAGAATGCTCCAAAGAGTGAAACTGTAAGCTGCCCTATTAGAGAACACTCCAAAGACTTAAACTGTAAGCTGCCCTATTAGAGGACACACCAAAGAGTAAAACTGTACGCTGCCTTATCAAAGAACACTCCAAAGAGTGAAACTGTACGCTGCCCTATTAGAGAACACTCCAAAGAGTGAAACTGTATGCTGCCCTATTGGAGGACACTCCAAAGAGTGAACCTGTACGCTGCCCTATTAAAGAACACTCCAAAGAGTAAAACTGTACGCTGCCCTATTAGAGAACACTCCAAAGAGTGAAACTGTACGCTGCCTTATTAGAGAACACTCCAAAGAGTGAAACTGTACGCTGCCTTATTAAAGAACACTCCAAAGAGTGAAACTGTTCGCTGCCCTATTAGAGAACACTCCAAAGAGTGAAACTGTATGCTGCCCTATTAGAGAACACTCCAAAGAGTGAAACTGTACGCTGCCCTATTAGAGAACACTCCAAAGAGTGACACTGTATGCTGCCTTATTAGAGGACACTCCAAAGAGTGAAACTGTATGCTGCCCTATTAGAGAACACTCCAAAGAGTGAAACTGTATGCTGCCCTATTAGAGAACACTCCAAAGAGTGAAACTGTACGCTGCCCTACTAGAGAACACTCCAAAGAGTAAAACTGTACGCTGCCCTATTAGAGAACACTCCAAAGAGTGAAACTGTATGCTGCCTTATTAGAGAACACTCTAAAGAGTGAAACTGTACGCTGCCCTATTAGAGAACACTCCAAAGAGTGAAACTGTATGCTGCCTTATTAGAGAACACTCCAAAGAGTGAAACTGTATGCTGCCCTATTAGAGAACACTCCAAAAAGTGAAACTGTATGCTGCCTTATTAGAGAACACTCTAAAGAGTGAAACTGTACGCTGCCCTATTAGAGAACACTCCAAAGAGTGAAACTGTATGCTGCCTTATTAGAGAACACTCCAAAGAGTGAAACTGTACGCTGCCCTATTAGAGAACACTCAAAAGAGTGAAACTGTATGCTGCCTTATTAGAGAACACTCTAAAGAGTAAAACCGTACGTTGCCCTATTAGAGAACACTCTAAAGAGTGAAACTATATGCTGCCCTATTAGGGAACACTCCAAAGAGTGAAACTGTATGCTGCCCTATTAGAGAACACTCCAAAGGGTGAAACCGTATGCTGCCCTATTAGAGAACACTCCAAAGAGTGAAACTGTACGCTGCCCTATTAGAGAACACTCCAAAGAGTGAAACTGTATGCTGCCCTATTAGAGAACACTCCAAAGAGTGAAACTATATGCTGCCCTATTAGAGAACACTCCAAAGAGTGAAACTGTATGCTGCCCTATTAGAGAACACTCCAAAGAGTGAAACTGTACGCTGCCCTATTAGAGAACACTCCAAAGAGTGAAACTGTATGCTGCCTTATTAAAGAACACTCCAAAGAGTGAAACTGTACGCTGCCCTATTAGAGAACACTCCAAAGAGTAAAACTGTACGCTGCCCTATTAGAGAACACTCCAAAGAGTGAAACTGTACGCTACCTTACTGGAGAACACTCCAAAGAGTAAAACTGTACGCTGCCTTATTAAAGAACACTCCAAAGAGTGAAACTGTACGCTGCCCTATTAGAGAACACTCCAAAGAGTAATACTGTACGCTGCCCTATTAAAGAACACTCCAAAGAGTAAAACTGTACGCTGCCCTATTAGAGAACACTCCAAAGAGTGAAACTGTACGCTGCCCTATTAGAGAACACTCCAAAGAGTAAAACTGTACGCTGCCCTATTAGAGAACACTCCAAAGAGTGAAACTGTACGCTGCCCTATCAAAGAACGCTCCAAAGAGTGAAACTGTTCGCTGCCCTATCAGAGAATGCTCCAAAGAGTAAAACCGTACGCTGCCCTATTAGAGAACACTCCAAAGAGTGAAACTGTATGCTGCCCTATTAGAGAACACTCCAAAGAGTGAAACTGTACGCTGTCCTATTAGAGAACACTCCAAAAAGTGAAACTGTATGCTGCCCTATTAGAGAATGCTCCAAAGAGTGAAACTGTATGCTGCCCTATTAGAGAACACTCCAAAGAGTAAAACTGTACGCTGCCCTATTAGAGAACACTCCAAAGAGTGAAACTGTACGCTGCCCTATCAAAGAACGCTCCAAAGAGTGAAACTGTTCGCTGCCCTATCAGAGAATGCTCCAAAGAGTAAAACCGTACGCTGCCCTATTAGAGAACACTCCAAAGAGTGAAACTGTATGCTGCCCTATTAGAGAACACTCCAAAGAGTGAAACTGTACGCTGTCCTATTAGAGAACACTCCAAAAAGTGAAACTGTATGCTGCCCTATTAGAGAATGCTCCAAAGAGTGAAACTGTATGCTGCCCTATTAGAGAATGCTCCAAAGAGTAAAACTGTACGCTGCCCTACTAGAGAACACTCCAAAGAGTAAAACCGTACGCTGCCCTATTAGAGAATGCTCCAAAGAGTGAAACTGTATGCTGCCCTATTAGAGGACACTCCAAAGAGTGAAACTGTACGCTGCCCTATTAGAGAATGCTCCAAAGAGTAAAACCGTACGCTGCCCTATTAGAGAACACTCCAAAGAGTAAAACCGTGCGCTGCCCTATTAGAGAACACTCCAAAGAGTGAAACTGTATGCTGCCCTATTAGAGAACACTCCAAAGAGTGAAACTGTTCGCTGCCCTATTAGAGAATGCTCCAAAGAGTAAAACCGTACGCTGCCCTATTAGAGAACACTCTAAAGAGTGAAACTGTACGCTGCCCTATTAGAGAATGCTCCAAAGAGTGAAACTGTACGCTGCCTTATTAGAGAACACTCCAAAGAGTGAAACTGTATGCTGCCCTATTAGAGAACACTCCAAAGAGTGAAACTGTATGCTGCCCAATTAGAGAACACTCCAAAGAGTGAAACTGTACGCTGCCTTATTAAAGAACACTCCAAAGAGTGAAACTGTACGCTGCCCTATTAGAGAATGCTCCAAAGAGTAAAACCGTACGCTGCCCTATTAGAGAACTCTCCAAAGAGTGAAACTGTATACTGCCCTATTAGAGAACACTCCAAAGAGTAAAACTGTACGCTGCCCTATTAGAGAATGCTCCAAAGAGTGAAACTGTACGCTGCCCTACTAGAGAACACTCCAAAGAGTGAAACTGTATGCTGCCCTATTAGAGAACACTCCAAAGAGTAAAACCGTACGTTGCCCTATTAGAGAACACTCCAAAGAGTAAAACTGTACGCTACCCTATTAGAGAACACTCCAAAGAGTGAAACTGTATGCTGCCCTATTAGAGAACACTCCAAAGAGTGAAACTGTACGCTGCCCTATTAGAGAACACTCCAAAGAGTGGAACTGTATGCTGCTCTATTAGAGAACACTCCAAAGAGTGAAACTGTATGCTGCCCTATTAGAGAACACTCCAAAGAGTGAAACTGTACGCTGCCCTATTAGAGAACACTCCAAAGAGTGAAACTGTATGCTGCCCTATTAGAGAACACTCCAAAGAGTGAAACTGTATGCTGCCCTATTAGAGAACACTCCAAAGAGTGAAACTGTACGCTGCCCTATTAGAGAACACTCCAAAGAGTGAAACTGTATGCTGCCCTATTAGAGAACACTCCAAAGAGTGAAACTGTACGCTGCCCTACTAGAGAACACTCCAAAGAGTGAAACTGTATGCTGTTCTATTAGAGAACACTCCAAAGAGTAAAACCGTACGTTGCCCTATTAGAGAACACTCCAAAGAGTAAAACTGTACGCTGCCCTATTAGAGAACACTCCAAAGAGTGAAACTGTACGCTGCCCTATTAGAGAACACTCCAAAGAGTGAAACTGTATGCTGCCCTATTAGAGAACACTCCAAAGAGTGAAACTGTACGCTGCCCTATTAGAGAACACTCCAAAGAGTGAAACTGTATGCTGCCCTATTAGAGAACACTCCAAAGAGTGAAACTGTACGCTGCCCTATTAGAGAACACTCCAAAGAGTGAAACTGTACGCTGCCCTATTAAAGAACACTCCAAAGAGTGAAACTGTACGCTGCCCTATTAGAGAACACTCCAAAGAGTGAAACTGTACGCTGCCCTATCAAAGAACGCTCCAAAGAGTGAAACTGTATGCTGCCCTATTAGAGAACACTCCAAAGAGTGAAACTGTACGCTGCCCTATTAGAGAACACTCCAAAGAGTGAAACTGTACACTGCCCAATTAAAGAACACTCTAAAGAGTAAAACTGTACGCTGCCTTATTAAAGAACACTCCAAAGAGTGAAACTGTATGCTGCCCTATTAGAGAACACTCCAAAGAGTGAAACTGTACGCTGCCCTATTAGAGAATGCTCCAAAGAGTGAAACTGTATGCTGCCCTATTAGAGAACACTCCAAAGAGTAAAACCGTAAGCTGCCCTATTAAAGAACACTCCAAAGAGTGAAACTGTATGCTGCCCTATTAAAGAACACTCTAAAGAGTAAAACTGTACGCTGCCTTATTAAAGAACACTCCAAAGAGTGAAACTGTATGCTGCCCTATTAGAGGACACTCCAAAGAGTGAAACTGTACGCTGCCCTATTAGAGAACACTCCAAAGAGTGAAACTGTACGCTGCCCTACTAGAGAACACTTTAAAGAGTGAAACTGTATGCTGCCTTATTAGAGAACACTTCAAAGAGTGAAATTGTATGCTGCCCTATTAGAGAACACTCCAAAGAGTGAAACTATATGCTACCTTATTAAAGAACACTCCAAAAAGTAAAACTGTATGCTGTTCAAATGGTCTTCTCATAATAATAAGACATCTATTTCTAAAATAATTGGGGTTTTCTTATCAAATTAAAGGGTTTGTACCTAGTTGTATCCCTAAAAATGTATTTATATAATACTCTCATTCTTCCTCATATATGCTATTGCAATGCAGTATGGAGTAATGCTCACCCTTCTTATCTAGGCTGTTCATATTATCACCCAATCAAGTTTTCGAGCACATACATCCCCTCTTTTTACCAGATTAGGTTTTCTTCATATTTTTGATATCCACAGACACCAATGCGCTGTATTCATTTTCAATCTTAATCAACAATTACCAGGTATTTTCAAGAATTACTTTTCTTTTACTCATAATATACATTCCCACAATACCAGGTTTTCCCATCATTTATTTTCTCTTCCCACAAATTCTGACCTTTTTAAACACTCCATTGTATCTAATGGTATTACGTTCTGGAATCAAATATGCGATTATATTAAAAACATAAAAACTGTGAAATTATTTTCTGATAAGATGACCAACTCTAGTTTACCTTTATGTGGTGTACCTTTATGTGGTGTACCACAAGGATCTGTTTTAGGTCCTCTGTTATTCACTTTATATACAAAGCCACTTGATAGACTTATAAACAGTCATGACGTTCTTCATCACCTCTATGCCGATGATACACAGCTGATAGATAGTTTTCACCCAGCAGAAAGTGGAATGGTGGCACTTAGCAAACTTGAACTATGTACAACAAGCATAAAGTCTTGGATGACGAACAACAAGCTCAAACTTAACGAGTGCAAGACAGAAGCTATGCTTGTAGGACCAAAGTCCAGACTGCTCAACACAGACATATCTCGGTTTGTCTCACCTCAATCCCATTCTCTAAATCAGTGAAAAATCGTGGTGTTATTCTTCAACCGGAACTGACCATGGAGAAGCATATCACAGAGCTTTGCAGGATCTGCAACTACCACTTGCACAATATTGGCAGCATCAGACACCTCCTGACTTAAGAGACGGCTTCAGCATTGGCAAGGTCATTAATCCTGTCACGTCTTGATTATTGCAACAGTCTGCTTGTAGGTGCGTCACATGAGAATATCAAGCGATTGCAGAGGATACAAAACAAAGCTGCACGTATTGTCACTAAAACATCAAAACGTGACAGTATTACAGCCGCGTTAAAGCTTTTGCACTGGCTACCAGGTGAAGCTAGAATCGAGTATAAAATATTGTTTAGCCTACCAGTGTATAGACGGATCAGCACCAGAATACCTCTGTGAGCTTCTGTCCATCTATCAGCCAAAAAAGGTGTCTCAGGTCTAGTGACAAGCAATTGCTGGATATACCAAAGTGGAGACTAAAACCTTTTGGTTACAGGTCTTTCACAGTGGCAGCCGCCAGAAAATGGAATGATATTCCGAAATCCATTAAAGACATAAAATTTTTGAATACGTTTAATCCTCAGCTCAAAACATATTTGTTTAAGAAGTATTATTGATTTTTATTATAATTTAATTTAATCGTTTATTTACATTAACCTATCATTTTCATTGTATAAGCGCTTTAAGCATACTCCACAGTGTGGATTAAGCGCTATATAAATGTTCCTATTACTATTATTATTATTATTATATATTCTCATCTCCACTTAGTTTATTATTGATCTTAAGAAAGCTTTTGACACAATTAAGCATAAGATATTATTAAAGAAGTTACAGCACTATGGGATTCATGGCATTGTGTATAACTGGATTGATAGTTATCTAAGTCATAGGAAACAGTATGTACAGCTAAATGATGTTAATTCAGATCTTTACAGTATACTGTAGTTTGTGGTATTCCCCAATGCTCAATCCTTGGGCCTAAATAATTCATAATCCATATTAATGATATATGTAATGCATCAGACGTACTCAAATCTATACTATTTGCGGATAATACAAATATATTTTGTTCTAATAGTGACGTTGAAATTGTATGTAAACAGGTTAGCAGTGAATTGAATAAGCTTCACCAATGGTTTAATGTTAATAAGCTGTCACTTAATGTGAGTAAAACTAATTATATGTTATTCACAAATCATAAATCAAAAGCAGATCTATCGTTACAATTAATGATGCTAATATTGAAATAGTCCATGTCACAAAATTTTTAGGTGTGTTAATTGATGATAAGCTTAATTGGAAGGACCACATTTCTCATGTACCAAGTAAAGTATCTAAGAGTATAGCAGTACTTTATCGTGCCAGCCATTTATTAAAAAGGAAAGCTCTTTGTACTTTATACTGCACTCTTTTCCTACAATATATTTTCTATAGTGCTGAGGTCTGGGGTAATACATATTATTCAAATATATTACCCTTATTCTTAAAACAAACAAGAGCTATTAGAATTGTTTTTGAGGCAAATTATCTTGATCACACTTCTGAATTATTCTATAACATGGGATTACTGATTTTTTCAGATCATTAAACTTAAAACTGCCATGTTGATGTATAAGGCTTTTGATATGTCATTGCTATGTAATTTTCAATCACATATTTTTTATAAACTCTACAAATTAGTTATAATACATAATATAAGAATAAAATTAAACAGAAATATGTCCAAACAACCAAAAATCAGCACTGCATTTCTATCACTGGGATTAAACTTTGGAATACATGTACATGTGATGAAAACATTACCAACTGTAAATTCATTAATATTTTCAGAAAAAGGTATAAGGAAAAATTAATTAAATCTCACTTAGCAAATTGCCAAACATAACCTAATAGTTATGTATCACTGTAGATGTTTGATTTTTGCTCCTTTTTTTTTTCTCTCTCTTTTCTTTTCAGCCATTCTAATATTGATATGAGTTTTTGTATGTGAATTGATCAGGAGGAATTGATTAATAAGTAATTAAGTATTATATTCTTTTTACCTCCTTTTCCAGTTATGTTTATTTATTTTGTTATGAATGCATAAATTATTTTGTTAATGTTTTTGATGTTGATGTACAATACTGGAAGTAAACTGTTGTCATTGTCATTGATTATAATTTGACATCTTATCTATCTTTACCCAACCACTTTATTACTTTTCTCCTGGGCTTCTTTATGTTACTGGGTGGGAGAGGGAAGGGTGGGGTTCCTCTTTTCCTTCTATTTTCACTTTTCTATGCATTTCCTTTGTATTTAATTATTTAATTTAAGTTATCGTGGGCTTCTTGTAAAAGCTCCAGCTTCCAAGCCCTTCCATCATTTTCTTATAAATTGTTGTCTTTTCATTATAAATATTGTAATTTATGCATGAAAATGAAAAATAAATAAATCAAATCAAAAATCAGCATAATCTAATATGCAAGTAGTGAACACTAACTGTTACTAACAGTAACAGTAACACGTACTGTATTTGCTTGGCATTAAATGAAAATATCGTGGAACTACTTAAGGATATGTTCTATGTTAGAATATGAATATGAGTAAAATTCTTCCACGGAAAGTAGAAGAAAATTAAGAAATGTACTGTAAGTCATAATATTACCATTTGCATCTTTTGCCTTGCTCATACTGCGTTCAAATTACTTGCTGACGATCAAAGACTTTTGCTGGATATGCACTGCCTAATCGAGTCAATGATTTTACAATTTAACTCTCGCGCTTTTTTTTTCTTCACCAGTTTCCTATTTTGAGATTTATGACGTAATGTTTAATGTAAAGCGCGTTGGGCCTGCCTCCTACACACGCTAAAAATCACTGATCACAAGCAGTGACGGAAAAGACAGTCCCTGGGAGCCTGGACCTCAGTTAGGCCCACCACTTTTTCGGTGGGAAAATAAGATAATGGTAACAAATGTTGATCAAACATATACAAATTGTTGTACCGACAATATGCCCCCAATCACAGGGCTTTCTACTAAGTCCTATCGACTGATTTTTTTTCTCAGACTTAGATCATTATTCTCATAAGGTCTTATGTATTTTTTTTAGCCCCACCGATTGAAATGCAACGAGAACGATATAAAATGGTAGTAAAACTAACTGACTAATTACAAATGTAAAACTGGAAATATATACAAGCAGACAAGTAGCAATTTAAAACTGATAAGGTACATGGGTTGAAATGGACTGAACAAAATTGTGCCGTACAACGCCGCAACGCGTATAGGCTAATTGGGATTTGGGGACTAATAGGCCTAAGTACCAAGATTCCTGAAAAAAATTATGCTGCAAATGAAACATTTCTTACATGTCTCAACTACAACCAGACAACATTTCATGTTGGGCCAAAGGGGCGAGACCCCTGGAATCTCTCAGAAATTCAGTATTTACCATGATTATCCAAGTTTATTTCTGATCAAACTTATGCTTCAAATTTGACATATTATTTTTACATGCATATAAGAACAGAAAAATTTCAGGTGAGGCCCAGTGGAGAAAGCTCCGGAAGTTCTAAGAATTTCAGTATTTACCGAGGTTATTCCTTATCAAATTTATACTGCAAATGGCATACTATTTACATGTTTCAACAGCAAATTTGCATGCTTCAGAGCAACTGTTGGCAAGGTGAGGGACTGCTAATCTTGACTATATTTAAGAACCGTAGTTCAAAGGGACAGGGTGTCACTTTCCCAACCCACACGTTCAGTTTGAAAGTTATGTACATATAAAGTGTTTTGAAAGTTTTATGAACTCGCTACAATTGTGTCTTAAAATGCTGTTAGTTAGGGAAAGAAGGGGGTTACTTTAGTCCACCTTTGCAGCATTGCACCTAGTCTCCCATTCCCCAGACTGCCAGACCCCAACTTCAGTGGTGAGAATCAAGACCCAGCTTTCGTAGAATATTTACCCTCATTCATTAAATTATTATTTGTTTTATAGTTTTTTGCTAATATTTATTGGCCCGTTTCAAAACGAACATAATGCCAAGGAGGCGAGAGGCGCTCCACCACAGTATTTTACTATATATCTATTCAACATGTCAAAAGAGAGATATAACTGGTGGAATCTATGCACATTTTGGTAATACAAATAAAAAATCCTCCACTTAACCATATCTACAATAATACAGGTATTTTTTATGCATAGAACAAAATAAAGGAAAGGACAAACAAAGAAAAGAACCAGGCTTCTTCGGTGGTGATTACATATGATACAAGTTACATCAAAAAAGGAGTTCCATTTGTTAATATTGACATCAACCTTAGTTTTTGATCAAAACTCAAAGTAGAGGACACTTATCTTGGTACATGCAAAAGGTACTGTTTACCAAGCAGAAATACGGTATTCAATAAAAGATCATTGTTTACATCATACGTTTTTCAATTTTAGCCAAGAAAGGACCTCTTTCCAACTCTTTCCAAAAGAGCTTTGTCTGCAACAAGAGGAAAACAGATGAATAATTATCTGCTTAAAACAATTGTACAAATTACAAATTGGGGAGTCTTTAATTCTAATTTGAAAAAAAAAAGAATTTGTCGGAACAATGTGATGTAAAAATTTGAAGTGGAAATTCCTAAGCTTGAAATCTAAAGTACAGTTGATTGTAAAATGAAAAGCACTATGACAGTATGAAGAAGTGACACACGGTTTAGATCTAAGTCTACAGTCCATTTGTCAACAATTTCAGCATTACCAAGTGGAATTACTTAAGTGAGAAGTAACTCACTATAAACTAGTTTGGTTGCTTTCTTTGACATGATAAATTGCTGCGTCTTATCTAAATCATTTGAATAACTAATTACATCGTCCAAAATAATATTTTCCAACTTCTAGGAATAGCTGCTATCAAACCGTAATTGGATACAAAATCAGATTTAAAATCATAAACATTGCAAAAATCAAAAACATGCATGAAATGATTGTTCTCTTGACAAAGATCTGACACAACTTTAACTCCTTTGTGATACCAATTCTTCCAAAGTACTACTTTATTATCAATCTTTTCAAAGTCTTATTCCGGAAAATCTAATCCCTATCACCTTCTGAAAAGCGTTCAATCGAGACAGCTTTGAGCGATTGACAATAAGTGTTGAGTCTCATTAGATATTCTTTGTAAATACTGAATTACTGAGCGTTTTCACGCGTTTCGACCCCTGCACCCCACCTGAAATGTTGATGTTCATACATGTCAAAACATATGTCATTTTCAGCATAAATTTGATCAGAAATATGATGGTGGTAAACCCTGAATTTCTGAGAGTTTTGCCTCTTGGGCCCACATGAAAGCTTGCAGTTGATACCTGGAAAATATAAGTCATTTGCAGCATAACTTTTATCAGAAATAACTTTGGTAAATACTGAATTTCTCACAGCTTTCAGTCCCCACATCAAACTTTGCAATTGATACATGTAAAAAATTTCAAGTTTATTATCTGGTCAAGTTTGTCATCTGGTCAAGTTTGTCATCTGGTCAAGTTTGCCATCTGGTTAAGTTTGTCATCTGGTCAAGTTTGCAGCATATATTTGATTGATCAGAAATAATAACCTTGATGAATACCCAGGCTGAGACGCCAACATTAACTTTTGCCTTTGCTATGTGTAAAACAATAACGCATTTGTAGCATAAATTTGATCAGAAATTACCTTGGTACATACTTCATAGAGTGGCCCACCGGGGTCTCCCCTGAACCCATCGGGCCATCATTAGCACATTGTAATATCAGTGTGTAGCTATCTATGCATTGTTCTTAACGACTAGTGTTCAGTGTTTGGAGTCTCAAAGAAGATAAGTAAAACACCATCAACACTCGAAAGTCAACCCGGACCCAGCATGCATCGTAGATAGGACCCTTCGGGCCGGGGAGCAAGCGAACCCCTATGGTACATAGGTATAACGGTATATTTTTACGGGCCCCCTAATAGGGCCCCCTAATAGGGCCCGAGCCGAGGGGCGGTTGTACTTTTGTCCCCTCCCTCCCTTAGTTACACCACTGCCTGGACCACCATTTTACTCATAATCAAACTATTACAAATCGTCTTAGCACTTAAGCCGCCCCATACCTCAATCACTTTGCTGAGCAGTGAAAAATGATAATGGTAATAAGAAAGTTTTGATTAAATTTCCCTTCAAGCAAAAATTATTCCCTCAGTTAGTGACGACTGCAGGGCAACGGCCCTGGGCACAACAGTCGAAATGAAAACATTATGGGCACAAAAAGTGATCTAAAAAATATAAGCTGCCTAAAGAATTACATATGGCGTGGGATTCAGGGTCCACTTATGGGTCCATTTATGGTGGGATCCAGGGAAAAACCACTGATAGGGATCCAAAAAGAAGCCCCAGAAGCTCCAAAGATTCCTTACTTTTGTATGGCCCAAACTGCCATATGACTTAACATCAAGACAAATTTCAACAATTCGATTGATGAAAGAAAATCAACTCCTATAAGCATTTGGCTGTTTGGAATAGACCTACCTACCATTTGTAAAAAAATCCTCCCTAAAAAAATGGACTAATTCATTGAATATAGCAGTGAATTTTTTTAACATACTCACTAGGCGACTAATTGGTCACCGAATGAGAAATTTTGGTCGCCCAGTGAACAAAATTCTGATGTAATGGGCGACCAGGATTTTCGCCTTAGTTTTGTCTAGTATAAAAAATGACTCCCACTGTTGACACCTTGTTATCAACATGTATAAACATACATTGAACATTTTATGCTGTTGTAATACCTGATATATGAATCATATATCTCTAAATACTGAAAATTCAGATATGATCAATTGAGGCCTGTGGTGGCTCATTTTGAAGGTGCTCAAATTTACATGTTCCATCGCACCTCACATCAGTTGCCCTATGGGTGATTTCCGCAATATTGAATGAAAGTCTGGTAAAATTTCGCAAGATTAAAACATGCTCCCATTCTTGAAAATAACCCCCACCCCCTCGTATGTGCATAAATGGATGTATCTTTATAAAGGAAATTTAATTATGAGGTTCCTTTGGAACAACGATAAGAACACGTGCCCATGTGTATACATTGGGCATTAAAATAGTATGCAATGAAATAGTGAACATGCATGTATAACTTATTCGTTATCTGAAAAAGTACTAAACATTCGCGTTTAACAGTCCGAGCAATTCGTAGAATTCAACGAACTTTGATATTCTTTGAAATTGCGGAATATCTATGCTAATCATATTTGTTCGCGCAGCTTGGCCGTAATATTACACTATCATATTAGAAGTTACACAGCCGTTTTCGTTATGTGTGATCATTATCTGAAAATGCGGTTTGACCTTCCATACATACAATGCACAGCAGGGTCTTTTTGAAAGATTTTTGTTTTAGTGGGGCGGGGAGGGAGGAGGGAGTGGGATGGGGTGTGAAGAATTTCACAAAAGCGAAGTACCACCATTAGTTGCCGCGTAGCGTACCATGAAAATTTATGCCAAGATTGGCCTGAAATGGTACTTCCCATGCCTTGCAAATTGCATCTAAACATTCTTTTAAATGACAAAAAATGGTGGGAGGGGGTTGGTTGGTGAGCTGAGTGGAGGAGTAGGGAACTAGGGGACCACCCCCAGTATGTATGTTTAAAAAGGCCCTGATGCACAAGTACGTATGTACACAGTGATAATGATAGCATGAATGTTGTTGTTTGTTGACATGTGCAGTATGCCTACCGTGAGATAGATTTACCATCGTTTGGCCGTAATTTCTTTCACATGTGTGTTGAAGCTGACGTTGTGTGATTGTTGTCATTAATACTGTGGGTACATGTAGTGGCGTAGCCACGGAGGGGGTGGGGTGTCCATACCCTCACTTTTTCGAGGAAATGTTCTATAATAATCTTAGTATATATATATATATATATATATATATATATATATATATATATATATATATATATATATATATATATATATATATATATATATATATATATATATATAAATATATATATATATATATATATTGCGCAATTTCTGTATCGACAGAATTATCACAAAGGTTTGAAAAATATCTTCAACACATCCTCAGCAACAGAATACAAAATTTACGCTATTGATGATAATGTTAGAAACAAAAACATTGAAAATTGAGGATTAATTTACCGGTATTTTCCGTGCTAACGTTGATTTACGCATTTCTAGTTCATATAGAATGGTTCGGGGTGACTGTCAGTCATGTCAGTAAAGCGACCGTTTCACGTCTAGCACTATAAGGGTCACTGCGCAGGTCAGATTTTTGTTATAGGTTTAATAAAAAAACGGACTGGCCAACCACAATCGCGGGACTGGCTTTTTTGTGCGTATAAAAATTAAGCTGAATGATCAACTTCCAGCTTTTCCTGTGCAGTATTTAACGTTTCCAAACGCCCGCGAAGTTTGAGTTTGTGTTACAAGTATAAGGGAAAGAGCGAAAACTTGTGAGTAACGTTGCATTGTGAATGGCTAATTTAAATACGAGTTCCTCGAAATCGACGAATATAAAGTTCGTCGAATCTAAGGAATTGCTCAGACTGTTTAATGTTAAAACTAAAAAGATGAATTAACTAATATATATCACATGTCAGAGATGAAAGAAAAAGTGCAGAAAATGGTGTAACAGGAAATACTGTCCCTCCTAAAATCGGCCGAACCGAAATTTCAAGGAAATTCGATCCCCCCTAATTATACGGAAGCTCATTGCGGTCATCCATGTTTTTTTTATTTCATTTTCCGAGTATTGTTTTGCCTTTGACTACTAGTGTTCGAAGAGCCAACTAGACAGCTAGAATGGCATACCTGAACATCTTCGTGAAATAGGGTAGGAATACAAAAAAGCCAAATAAAGAAGGTGAAAAAGTGAATTAGAAGTATTGGAGAGGGAAAACAAATATTAATTCATGTAAACAAGTCCTTTAAAGTTGCTATACGGAAACGCTTTGACCCCACTTGCCCCCAATGTTTTTAAGTGCCATATTTTGTTCGACTTATAGTCTTTTCCCCCATGAGACAAAATTGCCCCACTCTTGCCTCCCCAAGACCAAAAACCTGGCGCCGACACTGAGCATTAGCAACAACTAGATTGTTACAGGCTGTGATAATCAGATAATTGAATGGAAAAAAAGGAATATTTAAAGTGCTAGTCATGGCTGAATATCTTTTGAGGTTCATACTGTGTTCCCTCTGGATGTGTAGGTGCAGGTGTGGGTAGGATTTTAATAGGGAATGACTTGAATTTCGACATTATTGTGGATTAATCTTATCACATAATTAATCAAGAATGTGTCCTACGATTCTGCAAAGCTTGAAGGTTGAGTGAAGTCGATGATATTTCGTGCTAACTGTTGCAGCTGAAACGAATGACTCTCTTTTGGATGATGTATATTACATAGCATAACATAACATAACAAGATGGCGGGCTAAGAAGGGTTAGTCACCCCATAAAAACTAACACCATCACCACGAACAAAAATAAAAGACGCCCAGAGTTAGTAAAGAAATTATCAATGTTGACTTTGAAATTGTGAATAGAATTGGAGCTAACTACCCACTCAGGCACACCATTCCAATCATTAACTGATTAACGACTCTTTGCGAAAAGCTAAATGCGTGAAAACTCTTTGGTCAACTTCAAGCTGTTACCACGTGTCACATGAGGATTAGCTGAAACATGCAAGAAATAACAGGAAGTCAAAGCATTACTACCAGATCGGAATTAAACAAACCTGAATCATATCGCCACATCATCTCAATTCAAACGTGGTCAAACCAAGAGTTTTAAAACTAAAACTCTGCGATTTTAGAATTTTCAAAGGCTTTTTTTGATGCAAATGATAATTTTTTAATCTTTAAGTGGTCCATTACATTTAGATGAAAATTCTCAGCCTTTTTATTCTGATTCTTATTCTAGCATGCTGTTTAAGTGGTTTTTGCTACCTAGTATCATTTATTTTCTCACCTTATGTTAAGCTATTGCGGGTTTTAAAATTTGCCAAGAAAATCAGAAAATTAAACTCCTAATTCGCAAAATTCGGAAACTGCAGGGTCATAATTCTATTATTCGAGAGAGAGAGAGAGAGAGTTGAACACACAGTTACAATGACGGGGTCGTCGCCTGCGTATTCGGTTATGATAGTACAAATGCTATCACGAAACGCTTAATACGACCGGACGAGAACACAGGTACGACGTACGGACAGACATAACATCGACAATCAAGTCAATGTCCACGGCCTTTGATAACCAGTTGTGGTGCACTGGCGTGTCTACCCACCCCAGGCTTGAACCCAGGGCCTCGTGGTCTGTAGACAGGTATAATAACCGCTACACCACAGTAGGTAGATTCTATTATTCGGAAAAAGGGACAACAGTTATAGGAGCGCTAGACCGAAAAGTGAGGGCGCGCGTTTTTTCGAATTTCATCATATGTTATCCACAACATATCGTTAAAGGTTATGCCTCCATAGGTTACTTGAATATTCAAATTAACCAGAAAATTGCTATACCGTTGCGTGCTAGATAAGCATTTGATTTATGGGCCCCTTAAAATACGCCCTCACTTTTAGTCTAGTGCTCCTTTAATCTGTACAGTATAACAAATTTCCTTTTCGCTTTTCTGTCCTAATTTCCGACCGACTTCTTGGACCAACGTTTTTGTCATTTTTGGAGTGTGTCTCCAGAGGCGGAATCACCGTCCCCTCCCCACTTTTCTTAAATGTTTAAAAATTACCTATTCAGAGGGGACAAGTGTCAATTTTCAGAGAAGGAACGTGCCCTTTCAAACATTGAAAAAAAAGTTCGCTTTAGATAATGATCTAATCTTTTCATCGAAGAAAGTAACACAAATATCGCGCTAAAAAAGGCTAAAATTGTCAAATTCTACGTGCATTTCATGTAATTTACTTCTAATTTTTCATAAAGACAATCTTTGAGCCAAATGGCCCTTCATTGAAGTTTTTCTGCTGAAAAAGCAATCACATATGCCCGCTTGTAATTTGTATAAATACTTCTAAAATAAATTTTGAAATGGGGTACAGGGGAAAACATGTGGACCCATGCCCTTGTTATAGACTGACGTGCCCTTCTCTGTGCACCTTCTTTGCAAAGTTCAAAAAGTACTCCTTTACAGAAATAAAACCTGGGTGTTCAAACCATGTGAAAATCCCCTGATTCCAAGAGGGGGGGGGCACTTCATACTAAAAGTGGTAAGGGTGTGCAGCCCACCAATCGAAACACATACCCGCACTATGACAGATTTTTTGGTAACTGCAGTATGAAATTATACAATTTTGATACCCGCAGTATGAAAGAAGTCAATTTTTATACCTGCAGTATGAGTATTCAACAAAAATATTGTAAAAATGGACCAGCAGTACAAAATTGACACAATGAAACCTTATATTTTGGGACTTGCACTCCGAAAATGATGATTTTTTATATTTTTTTTCACTTTAAAAAAAACTATTTGTTGTATTATTATTTATGTATTATTTTTTTTTAATAAAAAAGACACCTGCACTACGAAAATGGTGCCAAAAAGGCTCATGCTCGGGCGACACATATATATACTTCACGTATGGAAGTTCCCACCTTTCCTCCTCCCCCTCCTCCCCCCCCCCCCCTCCTTCCCCACCGATCTGGTTATACCTGATATTTTTACTGACAGATTGAAGAAAGTAACAGAAACATTTGCTATGTGAAATTCAAAATTACTATGCTTTGGGAATATTGCTGGCAAAAAGTGTGAGTGGACGGGGAAGGAGGAAGGGGGTAACTGTATTACCATCTCCCTCTCAAAAATAGGATTTACGCCTATGGTCCCCACCCCTTTATATGGTGGTATACTTCCTATTTGGCTTCTCGCAATTTGTTTGAATATCTCCATGAATTTTTCTCCACATTAACTACATGGTTAACGCTGACATGATTTAAGTTTCAGCTTGGTATATAGACAACAACAAAGGTGACAGCAACAAAGGCGACCAATTTCTTAAACACACTTCGCTGAATGGCCTAATAGAATTGACTTTTAAACTATTAGAAAAGAATCAATCAAAAGCTTGTTTACCATAAACAATAGTTGAGAAGAATCTCTTTACCGTGAGCAGGTAGATTACCTTGTGTTTTTTGTGTACATTGCATGTACAGATCTATGGATACCGCTTGCTGCATGCATCAGATCAATACAAACGGATTTGAATTGTTGAATCCCAACTGTCGGAAAGTGATTCTCAAAATGAGCAGTGTAAATGAAAAGATTGATTATATAAGGCCTACTCAAGGGCTTTTTTTTTTTTTAGCTCAACATCCAATAGATTTGAGCTCAAGCAATGACTAACTCAAGAGCCAGGTTTTCGCTTGGATACGTTCGGATTTTTGCAGCTTTATCATATCCTAAGCGTTTTTTGAATATTTTGCTGTGTTGCTATGTTTGCCTTAAATTGGTCGATATGTTTATGCAATAACAATTCATATTGGTGCGTAGTTTTTAACGAATTTTGCATTACAAATATTCGCTAAAATTGTTTTAAATAATTGGATTTCGCTCGGTGTAATTAGAATGAATTTAGCATATTTAAAAACATTGGCTCGGGAAATACCACCGAATAGCTCCCATTGAAAGAAAACTATGTTTGTATTGGCTGGAGCGTTAAAATACCGTCTGGCACATATGCTAATCGAGCTTGATATCCCGTTTGGGATTCCTCCCAATGTGTAGTCAAATTGGGGTATAGCACTTGTAGGTGATTGCTCGTTTGGACTATAACTTGGATTTAAAAAAGATTACAAGCTCAAGAATGGCTAAAATAGCCTGGATAGGCTATTTAAGCAATATAGCGCAATTGATATCTCTGGCTATAAAATCACCAAAGTGTAAATAATTCACTGAGAAAACATCTTTCAAATACATATATTTCAAATCACACATATGGACTGGCACAACTCCCTGCTCACAAAAAGTGTTTTGTTTGTGTGCAGATGATAAAAGACTGTAATAACTGATGCATAAAATTACCGTTATCTGTGATGGGCATCTTAAATGGTTAGTTCAGGGGTCAAGTAAGTCCATCTTATATGAAAGAGGAAATTTTAAAAGTCGTTTAAGTTATATTTTGTTATAATGATTGCCACTTGGAAGTGTATTTGTAGGATGCTATTATTGATTAATTGTGATTCATTAATTGCGATAATTAATTATTTGCTCAGAATGGCTAATACAGTATATTAGCAATATGATGAAAATATGTCACAGTTAAAACCATGTCTTGTTGCAAGGATGTAGAATCCATCTTGATTTTATACAACAGTATTTTGCTGTTTCAATTTCACTCAAAAGCAAATATTGTTAATAAAATTTGCATCATATTGCAGTTGAGGCCTAAATTTGTTAAGCTTACTTGAAAAAAGTGTGTGTGTGTGGGGGCACAAAATCACGTTAAGATACATCACCTCACCATACAAAAGTACCCATTTGGATAAAAAGTGAGGGTAGGGAATTGCCATTCCCTCCCCCAAATCGCACCTATGCTCAAACCATATGTGTAGGAATCATGGAGCAGGGGGCACGTTTCCTCCACAATTTCAAAAACTAACAAGAGTGCCTCTTATTTACAAGAAAAGTGCCCTTCAATTACTGTCAAAAAGCGCTTTTGAACTTGATTTTCTGCTCCCTCCTCCTTGCCCCGACTTCCTTCGGACACCCATGGCGCTTTCGATATAGTAAAGATATTGCAGTATTATTGTTGAAGGCTAGACCCAAATCGATTTTTCCCAGGGCCTGTAAGGTTTACCTACCCTTCCGGGCATTCCCAGCCTTTTGTTGCGCCACTGTTAATCAAACTTGTATTCTTTTCCTAACAACCCCAGCCTACCCAATGTAACTCCCCACCAACTCAGCCCCAAAATATATATTCAGCTAATACATCACTGATGTTCTAGCATCACATCAATATTAAAGCTCCCGCTTGCATTTCGAAAAAAAAAGGATTAAACATGGATTTCTTTCCTAACAACCCCAGGCCAGCACTACTGCACTACTCGACTAACTACCCACCAACAGAAACAGGCTTGTAACCACCCCAAAATATATGTTGAGCTACTACATCATTGATGTTCTAGTTTTAAAAGGGATTTTTACTGGTGGGCTAATTGATTGCAAACATGGCATCGTATACTGGTATATAAACATTGAATCCCAAAAGCATGCAGGAAAAGAAAATAATTAAAATATGTTTATAAGTAGGGGCCTACCGTGAAAGTAAAAAGTTCCCTCCAAATCATATCATGAAGAAAATGAAGTGACGAGTGGTGTCAGAGTCAAATGGCACACCAGTAAAAAAGGCCAGCATTGCTCAATTAAAATAATCAATTGATTTTACGTTTACATGGTGTAGGAGCATGTCAGTTGATCATCGTTAATTTTCAAAACAGCTTAAGCAGGTAACGAATATTTGACTAATTACATAATTATATATTTCCATTGATTTCTTCGAGCTCTGTAATTTTTACGCAGTCGCAATGTAGGCTAATGAAAATCAACCTAAATTCAGATGAAATTGAATCAAAGTTTCTCATGAATTGTTTACATGAAAATGGCTTCTGGCCTCGATCCGGCGAGCGATCTGGATTTCCCTGAAAGTCCGCGCGCAAATATTTTAGTTCTGTGATTGGATGAAAGTTCTACTATTAGACCATACCACTTCCCGATATATGCATAATAAATGAGTTGCTTTTGTGCATGTGCGAAGCTGACAAAGTTTGCCACTCACGTGCTTGTAGTTTATGCATGTATCAAGCGTTGGTAGGTTGAAGGCCTTTCTGTCCGGGTGTATTCATTATTAGTTTTGTAGTCACCAATTTTCATATCCCACTCGCCTCAGTCGAAGGTAACGCAACAACTATTTTCCGAAAATTATAAAATGAACATATTTGTGCTAAGTCAGAAAGTAGAATCAATGTTTTGCCACTGAGATCGCAATACACAAGAATCCGCAACTTGATACATTCCCTAACAAAAATCCAGATCTGGCCAGATATAAAAATCCAGATCTGGCATTTATATCAAATCCAGATCTGGCCAGATAAAGAATTGTGCAGATATAAATTCAGATTTGATCTGGCCAGATCAAAACTTAATCTGGAGTTTCCAGATCAAATTTGATCTGAGCCAGATCAAGTTTGATATGGGCCAGATATATTATCCAGATCTGGCTTCATCTGGTCAGATCAAACTTTAAATTTGTTAATCAAATTGAATTTAATCAAGGTTATATCTGGTTTGATCTGGCCAGATCAAACTGTATTTGTGTATCAAATTGACTTTAATCAAGGTTTATATCTGGCTTGATCTCAAACTTTATTTGTGTATCAACAAGGTTTTTATATTTGGCTTTATCTGGCCATATCAAACTTTATTAAAACCAAATCTGGACTTTTTGTAAGGATTCTCAGAAATTTGACTTTTTTTCATCAAATTTTTACAAAATTTGGCAAATCGCCAGCATAACTTTTTTTTTATATCACACTTTTTTTTTATATCACACTTTTTAGACCCTTCACATTCCTTTTTTGTTTGTCTCATGATTTGCCATGAATTTTCCCTGAATCACTTAAGATCGGGTTGATTTTGTAACAGGAAGCAACTTAAGAAATCAATTTTACAGTACATCAAATATTTGCATCTCTTCAAGATAGTAGGGTTACGTAAAAACGGTTACGTAACGAATATGATCGGTATATATACATAATGATATGACATGTTACTTTACCTATATATCTCACTGTTATAGTAACCCACCCCCACTCCACCACATTCCCAATATAGGAGCGTGTCTAGCTTTTCATTTCTAGGGGGCTTAAGCCCCTATAAAATATATTCAGTGCCCCTGACACGGGTTTAATATTAGGGAGCCAGGACAGAGGTGTAGGAAGTTGAGGATTCCCCTCTCCCGCAAATGGTTCTTCTTTCCGGTTGCATGCTTGTTTCCCAGTTGAGAGGATAAGTTATTATTAACACACAAAATTGCAAACATTTGCTTAAAACTTCTTGAATTGACAGTGTTTTCGGGAAATTGAAGAAAATGTCCAGAAAATTATAATATAAATGCCAGGGTTTGAAAAAAATTTCACGAAAATGAAGGAAATTTCACGAAAAGTGAAGGAGATATTCCGGAAATAAATTAAGATTTCCTGAAAATGTATTAAAATTAATGGAAATTGAAGCAAATTTCGTCAAAATGAAGAAAATTCCTGAAAATGCAAGATTTTCCGAAAATTAACCAGTACTATTTGTATAACAGTGATAAATCTAAAGTTTCAGAAAGATTTTCGAGTTCTTTAACCACCGTGAGATGACCCTTTACACCCCTTGCTAAGATGCCCATCAGACGAAAAGGTAAATACCTTTTATATTGTTTTAAAATGTTTTTTTTTTTTTTTTTTTTTGGGAGGCACCTACTTCTCTATCTTAAGGTTTTTGGTTTGTACATTCAGATATTCAGATTGAAATTTAAGTATATTTGATCCAAAATGAACGATTTTTGGTCGAAAATTGAAGATATTTTAAATACAATTGAAGATTTTTGGGTCAATATTAAAATATTTGGTCAAAAATTGAGAATATTTGTTACAAAATTAAAGGTGATTCAGTCGATACGATTATAAAACATTGCCAACAATGTATGGTCTGTATGGTTGGTTAATTTTATGTTTTAGTTCATTATATTTATGGTTTTGGCATGGTGGGCGTGTGGTGGAACGTATGGGGCGTAGGGACATGGGGAGCGTGGGAGCGTGGGGAGCGTGGGGAGCGTGGGGAGCGTGGGGGCGTGGGGCGTGGGGGGCGTGGGAAAGCGTGAGGGGCGTGGGGAGCGTGGGTGAGCGTGGGTGAACGTGGGAGGGAGGGGAGTGTGGGGGCATAGGGGAGCGTGGGGCGTGAGGGCGGGTGTTGACATGCTCTTAATTATTTCACATAAGTTATTATTCTGCTTGAGTGTAAATTGGATTTTTCCAGAAAAGGGGGGGCCATGGGACACCTTTTTATTAAAACGTTTTGCAAATTATGCGTATACGGCCCTGATATAGTAATAATTTTACTAATGTTGAACACTTCTAAAAGTATATCAACTGTCTTCTTCACAAATGTTCAAAAATCGATGACCTATATCGGGCAAGATCTGTTAAAGTTGTCATTTTGACAGCACTGATATTTCTCCAACTTGGGCATCCGGTGTATTAAAATTTATTTCCATGAAAACACTTAGTCCTTAGTCTTCACCCTGCAGGTATTTCTTAAGTTTCAGCTGACCTACTAACCTAAATCCAAAGAAAAAAGTCTTGCTTGAAGCAGCTTATCTTTCTACAATTACGATTTTTGAATGCCTTGGGACAAATATTGACTGTTTTGTCAGTTTGTGTTTGCATTTGTGAAAGAAATCTCAGATTAGTTTTTGCACTAAAATGAAACAGTTTCATATCCTGTAAAGCCAGAAAGCTTCATAATGGTAAAAGCAGGGATCGTACCGTTAGAGGCAGGCAGCGTTACAGGCAGCGGGCAGGCAGCGGACAGGCAGCGGGCAGGCAGCGGGCAGGCAGCGGGCAGGCTGCGGGCAGGCAGCGTGCAGGCAGCGGGCAGGCTGCGGGCAGGCAGCGGGCAGGCTGCTCTGATAAATGCAGGGACGAGTCGTTACAGGCAGCGAGCTATGGTAAAAGCAGGGACGTGTCGTTACAGGCTGAGTGGGCAGGCAGCTCTGGTAAAAGCAGGGACGTGCCGTTGTGCTAGTAAATTTTGCCCCCCGTAAATTTGGGCCCCCCCGGTCCCTATTTCCTAAATAATGTCTAGTGAATTTGGTCCCCTCCGGACTGATTTTACTAGGTAATTTACTGGTGTGTCTGTACGGTTCCTTCAATTAATTTTGTGTACTGAAGTGATAAGCTAAAACCGAAGTTAGTAGTGTTTATATACCGAATACAGCGCATGAATTAACATATTTCTTATGTCTTAGTGTTGATATTGGCACATTACCAATTAGTTTGGAAAGATAAGTGTTGTCTCCTTTCAAACGACAGAGTGGCAGATGATTTATAAATGATAGACAAACTAATATTGAAACTAACTTGAATTTCAAATGATGACCTTCCAGAAATTTATACATTTTCTCAATAATAATTTAATTCAAAATCAATAACCTTTGCACATAATCTTTTATCAATGCAGTATTACAGAGGAAGAATCAAATTGTTGATCTGTAAGTATGAGAGCTTGATCAATCTTTATCCACTTCTCTTTTGAAATATTTTGTACAATTATTCACCTTGATGTTGATATAAGCTGAGATTTGAAGGCTTGCACATATTTTCCTTCATATATTAAGTTAATGATGTTACCATGGTGATGGATATGCTATGACATTTACAAATGCTGTATATGTCCGCCGGCATTCCCAATTACTATACCTTGTTATTTTTACCTTAAAATATGCACTTATTCCAAAGGATTCAATGTAATAATTTTGATTTCATTCAATGAGGGAATTTGTTGCTGCTCAACCAAGCTGCCAAGGATGTACTTCTACATCCTCCTGGATGTACTTGTGCATCCTCTATGTACTTGTATATCCTCCTGGATGTATTTGTACATCCTCTATGTACTTGTACATCCTCCTGTCCTTGACTCAACTAAAATAATATCTAGATTTTAGAAAATATACTGAAATACTATTAAATAATGTATCCATTTTTATTGATTTAAAAACATCTACAGAACATGAAGGATTCGTTTTATTTTTAACTGACAAGAAGAATTCAAACTATCATTTTGTGACAGCCAATTCCATTAGCCATTTTCTTTGGGTAAATAATGTATTTTTTGAACTGACAGACTGAATATGACGGCTCCTTTAGAATTGCGGCATTATTGAAATTGCCCTTAATCTGTCTTTGACTGTTTGAGATATGTTTTGTAACTGAGAACTTTACAGCGACATATTTAAATCTTGCTTCTTTTTTGATAACTTAGAAAGTCAGAAAGTAGGCTACTCTCAAAGAATTTTGAAATATTTTTTTCAAGTTAGGAATACTATCCTTTTATTTTCAAACAAAAAACAGAGTGAGTGTTTTTCAATACACAGCTGTAAGACTGTAAGAATTAGAAACAAATGTGACCGGCGAGCTGCAGAAGCTGCTTTCTGGACTTAAATGTCAAAATGTGAATGTAAAATGCTTAAACTGATCACCAAGAGTTCAGAGTCAGAGATCTTAAACATGATAAAAGACGAAAAATAAGATCATCGGGACATGATCATTTACTTGCTTATACCTGCATGGGCAGGATTTGCATACCGAAAGTAAAAGGGGGAGGGGGGGGAGGGGGTTAAGTTATGAAATCACATTACTCCCCTCCCAAACACATTTCTTTATAATTCCCTTTATTCGGTAGGCGATTCCCGTCTATGGGTTTGAGATTGGGGAGCCAGAATCAAATGTTGGCAAATTGCCCATCGGGCGAATAGGTAAAAGGCCTATACAAGTTCACAAAATTACTGCTTAGAAAATTATTGGGGGCCATGTCCCCTCCCACCACGGTCCTCGGTATCGGATCCCCTGGTAAATGGCATGCTTTAATTGTGTCTAAATGCATGTTTTGTAAGTGAATGGATTTCTATGGGCTTTAAGAATGACGTAGAATAATTCCAAATAACTTTTAAAAGGGTACCTCCTGCCGGTCTGCCCTCAACTTTAAAAAGGGCACCTCCTTCCTTCGTTCCAACTTTAAAAAGGGCACCTCCTGCTCCATTTACCCCCCCTTACTTTATAGGGCAAAGGGCATTGCGCCCCACCCCCATTTCCCGTGGAACCGACATCGCTGGGTACAAGGAATAGTCTCCACTTGCGATGATCTGAGCAGACTGTATCCACCTAGCTGTGTCCTTCTTGGATTGAATGCAAATGAAAACGAGACTATGGAGAGTGTGAGTGTCCTTATTCCTCCCTCTTGAAGTGTCAGTGCCCCACCTTACGAATGTTATTGACTTAGGGACTGAAGGACGGGCAATATAAGTTTGTAAAATCAATCATTTTTTTGGATAAATTTGAAAGCAATTTAATTATATTTCTATTCGACAGAGAAAAAAATAGGGCATGCCGTCCGTTGCTCATAATAAGCTACCCCATTATATATATACAATTTGTTACGAATAAATTATGCTTGGATTGGGCAAAATATGTGCTACTGTACAATAATGTGGTGAAAGATTCAAATGTTCTGTAAAGTGCAGGATCCGTCTTTGCCCTAATGTGACATGTATCATGTATAGCTAACCACATCTAGCAGCCAACCCTACAGGTTTAACAGTTTAAAGCAAACTTCTCCAGGGGGTTAATAAGTTATCACTGAATGCTTTCATGTCAATATGTAACTCATTATCCATGGTTTGCTCCTCGCAGCGCAGGCTTTTTCTGGGATTAGGTCCTGGGACTTCATGTGGTTATAATTTGTTTTATTGACTACCACATGAAGGTAATGTTTGATTTGGGGAAATTGGTTGTGTTTTGTGTATCACGCTCTGGATTTAACACAAAATTGTTGCCGAGTATTATGACTTAAAGAAAAATGTGCACATAAAGTTTTCTTCCAAATTGAGCACAATTAATGATTGTCATGGGTAGCAGTGAGCGATTTTAATTGTGAGCAAAACATACAACTATGCATATTCGGACTTTTAGAGAGAAAAAAAACAACATTATGTGGGGGAGGCAATTACTCCCTCGGCCCTGTTGCAAACCGTCCACTGTTCTAGTCATCTTATATAATATCATTTGCTTTAAGTAAATTATTTCAAAAGAAACTTAAAAAAACTGGTCAGAAAAACGAATCCCCTATATCTATAAATAGAAAGAAGATGATTAGCATATTACGTATGGTCAATCATTTGAAGTTTCCAGAATGGGGCGACAAGTATAGTCGCTTGGTTACCAAAAAATGCTACAGGTCACAAAAAGCTATGGTCATCACGAAATATCGAAAGTAGTCACAGAAATGCTACTAGATTCATATAATCTTAAGATAGATACGTGCATTATCAGATTGTGTTATTGCCCTAGACATTTCTTAATCAAGCTTGCTAGTGTTATAGTCTATGCAGATGGAATTCACAGTGGTGTTTGTGTTCCTGCCAGCAGAGAGCTTTTATGTATACGGGTCCCTGGTAGACTGGTATGGTGTCGAAAACAATATCACAAGCAGATTAAGATTAACACAGAGTAAAATATAATGAAAACAACACACCAGTATTAAAAGAAAAGAGGTGTGTGTCACTTGCTATGCACATGGCTAGTACACCAGATTCCTTTTGATTCAGATTTTCTGTCAATGAGATGTCTTTGAAGATTTGTAAAAAAAAAAAAATTTACTTTTCAGCGATCCCAAAATATCATGTACACAAGCTTAATAAAATTAAATTGGCAAAACTGATTAAATATCTTTCAAATTACGGGATGGTTGAATGTTTTATTTTTAAATGTTGTGGTGCTATGACCAGGGAGTTGGAATTAGATAACGAAGGCCAAATGAGGAGAATTCAATTGACATGATTTACTGCAGGCGCTAAACCTCAATTGTCTTTAAGTTGGGATTTTTTGGAACATTTCATGGTTTTGAAATCTAAGTTGACAGTAATGTGCAAGGGAGCCTTGGGATGCCATATTCGCCTGTCAAATCAGTGTTATTAACACCATTCAAAAGTTCAATCTTGAGAACGTGTGATGCACAAAACAGCTTGATATGAAAATCATACCTTTATTACTTTCATGATGAGATAATCTTGCAAAAGAATATGGCAATTATGCCATATCTCTGAGTACACTGAACTGAATGCTGACATTGCCATTCTGTCAAGGTGCTTGTCTAAAACAGGGAATAAATAGCAGATCATATAACCATGACACCCTGCTTTGTAATCAAAGCAGGGCGGCGCCAGGATTTGTATGCAGGGGAGGGGAGGGCCAGTTTTGTCTCATGGGAGTGGGGAAAAAGTGTGCATTCATTTATGCAATTTATGTACCCTACCATTTTTTGTGAGTCAAGCGATCTCGTGGGAGAAATCCCCCTTACATCTCCATCTTATATTGCTTATTATCCTGTTTTTGATCTTGCATCAAAATTTGAGGTTAGCACTACTACAGATTATTATCATATTTTGATGTGTGAATGGGATTAATTTTTCAGTGGGAAGCAACTGTTTGGATTTTAACAGTACTAGGACCTAGTTTTGAATTTCCAAAACAGAAACGGAGGCTTCAGGGATCAAACCCAAGTGGGTTTTTTTATCCTTTTGGTGAGTGATTGGTTTACATGTTCTTGCTTTCACTTGATGGCTGTCACTTAAATTCCCATATCAAGTTTATGTTGCAGATGATTGATTATTGCTAGAAGCACTACAATGAAAACATCATCTACAGCTTTAAGAGTAGCTTAAATGAATAGAGTATTTTACATATGCAAAATTAATGTATAAGTTTGTATAAGTGACTTTGATATCATTTTCTGTGAAGTGTGAATCTGAATCTGAATCTGAATCATAAGAGGACATTGTAAAAAGTATGAGTAAAAAATAATAATAAAAAAATTAAGTGTTAGTTTTAGCTTTGAAACAGTTGAGACTTAGTGATGATAATGATTATGATAATGCCTCTTTAAGTTTAACCTTTACTTGGGTACAACTATCAAATACATGCAGGTTTACTTCTAATTTTACAAAATAAATCCCCCCATCCCAGTAAATTTTGGCCCCCGGCCCTTATTTCCTAGGAAGTTTGGGCCCCTTAGACAATTAAGCTGTAGCCATCCAGTAAATTTGGTCCCCCCAGACAATTAAGCTGTAGCCATTCAGTGAATTTGGTCCCCCTTCATAGTAAAAACGGTCCGCTAGGAAATTTGGCCCCGGCCCTTCTTTTCTAGGAAATTTGAAGACAACAACTTGTTCCCCTTTTGCAAGAAAAAGCCCTTCTTCTCCATTCACAGCAAATCTCCCTTCACAGTAAATCTCACTGCCGTTTTGCGCAAAGCACCCTTTTTTTCCCTTTAGTGTACTGCCCAGATCGAAGAAAATATTATATTTGTTTTCACCGAAGTACGGTATTTACTGGAAGCCATTTTCTGTTCGTGGGCAAATTCTACCGATACAACGGCGCTGTATTCGGTACATAAATATAACTGACTCCGGTTTTAGCTTGTCACTTCAATAGACAAAATTAATTGAAGGAAACGTACAGACAAACCAGTAAATTACCTAGTAAAATCAGTCCGGAGGGGACCAAATTCACTAGACATTCCTTAGGAAATAAGGACCGGGGCCCAAATTTACGGGGGAGGGGGAAATTACTATCACACCGGAAGCGAAGTCACGCTCCCTACATTGACACAATTATCATCATACATAAATATGCATCGTTCTTTAATTAAGATAGGTAGGCCCACAATCCAAGCGGCCGCGTTGCTCAGCCAGGGATCTGCCATAGTTTTGACTTAAGATATGTTAAATTTCTTCCAACATGAATATGCATCTTTCAAAATTAGGATAGAAAGCTTACAATCTGCGCGACTTTGTTTTGTTGTTTTCCACCAGAAAGGAAGAAATAAAAATAATGTAGCATCGCACATATTATAGAATAAATTGCAAGCTCAAAGCCAGAGATTTCTAAAAGGTAAGTACCCTTCACTTTGCATTTGTCCTTCGTGTGTATGGCGTAAATTTTAACTCAAATCTCCTCACTGCCCAAACCACACAAACCAACCTTAGCATTGAACTTCAAACATTGTCAGCTATTATTTTCTTATCTGGAAATCAACAACCCATGCTTTGATCATTTAAACAAAGTTTCAATCCCATTGTATTGAACTAAAGAGCTTTAAGCTTCTGAGAAATTTTAAACAACATCCCCGTTAAGTACTTGAGAAGGGATCCTCTTTTTTCTTGTACCCTTCGTGTATTTACTGTGTGGTCATGTTTAACACCTACTTAATAACAAAATCATTATTTCCTTTGAATTTGCAAAACCAATAAACTAGTATACTCCCCTCTATTTTAGTGGACCCGTCCGGTCAGAAAGTTAATACCAACATTACAGGTAAATTTGACTGTGTGGGACATGTACGTACAGTGGCATTTGTGTGTTCAGTTTACACTGGATTGTGAGTCAGTAGCTTGAAAAATACTTATTTACGTGTTCTTGATTCAAGATTTATCCGTGATAGAGTAACTTTTATCAAACTACTCTCCAGTTGGAAAATATTTTAAGAGGAATATTAATTTTGACTTTTATTTAAAGGGAAATATTTTCAATTGTTTTGAACATCAAACTTGGAATAGACTTGCAAGAGCTTAAAACAAGAGGATTGAATGTTCGGGAGTGGAGGCTGCAAGATTCATATTCAGTGATGTAAGTTGTGCTGGTTCTTCTTTCTTAATTATATTAAATTTTGAAATCAATATATTGATTAACAGTTTTAAAACAATGTTTGATGAATTAATGATAAAAACCTACTGTAGGTTTCATTTTAAGTTTCCATTTGTCCAGTGCATGTTTTAAACACACGATTCTGTCATGTTGCTCTTTTTTTTTATCTTAAATTTATTTTAAAATTATTTTTAAACCTATCAGAATATCTGATCATGTATGTGGTCTTGCAGTGCAGAGAAAATGTTTTCAGGTGAAAAAGATAATAATTTCATGGAAAATGAAATGTTGTGCTACTTAATTAATAATTCTTAAAATTTATTGATCATCCATGGAGGAAATATTCAAAAATGGGAAGGAGGGGGGACTAGAGTAAGTATAGAATGCAGGTTCACTCTCGAAAAATACCCCCTGACTCGTGAAGTTCCGACGTGAATGATTTAATCTGACAATTTATAAAGAAGTCCAAATAACTACTCCCTGGTTTAATCATATGGCTCCAATACAGTATCCCTTAGGGGCTGTCCTGGCTGGGCAGCGAAGTCACGCGGATTGTAAGCCTTCTATCTTAAATAAAAATCGATGCACATTCATGTTGGAATTTTTTTTACATATTTTAAGTTAAAACTATGGTATATTCCTGGCTGGGCAGTGCGGTTGCATGGATTGTGGGCTTATCTTAATTAAAGAATGATGCATATTCATTTCTGATGATAATTGTGTCTGTGGAGCGTGACTTCGCTGCCGGCAGCCAGGTGTATACTTTGAATGAACCTGTATTATATAGTTGTACCCTAGATCCTCTTTTGTAATAAATTAAAAAAAAAATGGATATTTTTCCCATGGTTGGGTTCATTGGCAGGATTTGGGAGCAAGGGGAATTTTGTGAGCCCCCACCCCAGCTCATGATTGGGTTGTTTGTTTAAAAATTAATATCTACTTTAAACATCCTTCATGAATGATATGTCTGTGGGCACCTTTAAAATGTGTATATGTTGGGGAGGAAGGGGCCCTGACAGGGTGGGAGTACAAAGATATCTTTTTTACTGATGGAAAATTTACCCATGGGTTGAGTTGTCCATTTTATATTGTTTCTAAATTGTTATACCATTTCTACAAAAAGCATGGAAGCTTGAGTCCGACTTCATTATGTGCAGTGTCAGTTAATTGTTTGGTTGGTCACATCTTGGAGGCCGTTAGTTTCTGCCCCTGATTTTCCGCTCCAGAAAACAGTGTAATCCGCCCCAAAAACAGTGTTATCTGCCCCCAAGTATTTGGGGCGGAAAACAATGTTTAAGAACTTATTCTTTTTTAGTTATTTTATTAATTAAAACTTTAATCGCTTAATGAATTGTTGATTTATGTCTCTGGCAGTTAAGATCATAAGCTGAGTAGATTGTTGGATTAGGTTTGTTTCATGAAAGGATGATAATGAGATAAACTTTTGAGATAAAAGGCTGCCCAATCTGGTTATAATAGGGTGTTTATAACATTGTAGGGGTTTATCTAATTAGTTTTAATGAGTATCATCTAAACTGAAGGAAATTCTGAATATGGCTATCTATATCAATAATTGAACAAGTTTGATCAATCATAACTCAATAAGTTGCAATGCTATTCCTATACTATTTCCAAAAAATCTTACCTTTCTATTTTTTTCATAAAACACTTATAACTCCTCAATCTGTAAGTCACGATTTCACTTTGTTTATATCTAATAGATGAGAAATAAGGGCAGAAAACACAATTTTTAGGGGCAGAAAAAACGATTTTCAGGGGAAAGTATCAGAGACTAATGTGATTCGGTATCTTTCATTAGAGTCAAATCATTGAAAATGATAAAATCATCTTCATAAGTCAGCCAGTGATTTGTCACATCCAAACCCTTCGTTGGATTGAGCTGCTCTCACTCAAGAAATTGTGGCAAAGAATTTGAAATTGAAGGGTTTTGGATCATTTTGCATTACAGAATCGTTTGTACTATCATTCGTTATATCATGACCTAATATTACTTAGATGAGATTTTGTCTCCACCTACCCATGAATTTAAAGATCCATATTCTTACCTTTTCAATAACAAAACTTCTGGAAGTAAATTTCAAGAATCATATTCTTCCATTTCATACATCACACAGTTTGCATATCAAATAATACATACACATACATACATACATATGAGGCATTTATAAAGCGCCACTACATCAAGAACGCATGCGCATATGGAGAAACATAATAACGACAAAGTACAAATAAAGCATAACATGATATGAAAATACAGTGGTAAAGAAAAACAACATTAGATTGGATACAAATAATACTTCAAACACTTTTTGAATTTGCCTAAAGAGTCAGATTCTCTGATGAAACAGTCAATAGTCAAGTAATGTTTCTTAAGTATTTTATTCAGAGCCTTGTTAGGGTGTTTAGGTCCCGTTGTCTTATAGGCCGCCGTACTTACCTGGTGTCGTGTTTCATCTTACGTATTAATATTTGATGCCTCTTGCTGGCTGCTATGGGGGCCTGATATCACCTGGCCACGGCTCCCCAGTGAGGTTTCTTATCATTTAACATAGCTTTGCTTATGCATGGGCGTTCTAGGCTTAGGGTTTTTTGGTGCTACTCACTCAGTTTTTATCCTAACTGCCCAATTTTTATAGTCATGTTCCAAGTATGTTACTTTATTAGCTGGTGCTCTTATCTTTGTTCTTCCTAGGCTCCCCTATGTTTTATATGCATTTCTTGTCCTTTCTACTAGACCGGGTTTTGCCTCATTGGACCTCTTAGCCGGGATGTTGCTATATTGCCAGTTACATTTACAATTGATGTATATAAGCTAGCCCATCCTCTGGCTAAGGTCATTCGGTCACAGCCTTTGTTATGTAAATTCTGTCTTGTTTATTTTGACCCACCCTTCTACCCTTGTTAAGCATAGCTTAGTTTATGGCTTTGTTTCCTAAATTTGTGGCCCACAATTTTACCTATTATTCATGCTATGTATGATATATTATAAGCTCGCCTCGATTTAGCTCAGGGAGCAATTGTTTCTCATATTTATATCTCATTGGCCCGGTCAGGGGTTGTAGCCCAGTGGGCATTTTCGCCATCATTTTGGCACGTATTTGGCCATCATTTTGGCTGCTTTCGCCATCATTTTGGCATGTAATTTGGGCCATGAATTTGGCTGGTAAGTTTAAATTTTGTGGTAGGTTCTGCCATAGTGGTATGTTATTTTATGGCAGGTGTTGCAAATTTTAGTAATAAAGGTTGTGGCATTTATTGCCAATGAATTTGAACTTTTCTTTTTTGTCATTTCTGCCACATGTCTGAATAACTCCTGCTTTTATGTAGGCCTACTTGATTTGGTTGTAATATTAAATTACTGAGATGATACAGTGGAAATAAGTCTGACCAGCACTGCTGTTATGTCTAATATCTTTACCAATTTTTACCATTTTATTCTATGTATACTTTGTGTATATCATGTATATACAGTGCAAAATCAAATCAAATTTTGATCATTTAGAACTTGAAAAGATATTGTCAAATGGGTCAAGGATTTCAGACTCTTTTGGCACTTTTTCATTCATTCTGATGGATTACCTTCAAGAATAATTTACATACAGTTACTACATGATATTTAGCATATAAATAATGTGTTATGATCTAAATGATATGGCTGTCTAGGTTATATTCTTTCCTTTTTATGACATTCACAACATTTTGTAGTTGACCTCATACCGCTGGTATATACAAATTAACACCACATTCTTCTTTCTGCACACTGGCAGTCTCATCCCCAAAAGCGAACATCAATTTCTCATGGAGCCAAACAGCATGAATTATTGATTGAAAACTTTACTGGGAGACAAAATCTTTCTGAGCTAACAAAGAACTCAAAGGCCTGGGTAAATTGACCATGGCTAAATTGAGTCTTTCAGACTGTAGGTATTATCTGGTGGTTCATTAGATTACAGTGTAACAATTATAATGCTCTAACTTGTGAGCATTCTGCAAAGAATGTTTAACATCCCAGAGAGATATCATTTGATCATCCCTTGTAAAAGAGTTTTTTATCTGAATAACTGTGTGAACTGGTGGAGTCACATTTTATTTTATCAGACTTTCTACTCTTGACTAGGGTGGCCATCTTGACAACAAGAATTGGTTTTAGAGGAACCTGCTGGGCAGTGAGCACAGTGGGGCTATTGTTTAGAGTCAGTGGTCATATATATACATGAAAAAGGACAAGAGATAAAGAATATCAAACAAACATAGGCAGCAATCCCAGGAGCGAAGCGAGGGGAGGGAGAGGGGGGGGGGGGGAAACATGTCCCAAATAATTTTGGGACATGGCACTATATATGAATGCTTTCTGAAGCTGATAGGTAACACAAACTTAATGCACTATATATGAATGCTCTCTGAAGCTAATAGGTAACACAAACTTAATGCACTATATATGAATGCTTTCTGGAGCTGATAGGTACACAAACTCAATGCACTGTATATGAATGTTTCTGTAGCTGATAGGTACACAAACTTTATGTACTTTATATGAATGCTTTCTGAGCTGATAGGTACACAAACTTAATGCACTATATATGAATGCTTTCTGGAGCTGATAGGTACACAAACTCAATGCACTGTATATAAATGCTCTCTGAAGCTAATAGGTAACACAAACTTAATGCACTTTATATGAATGCTTTCTGGAGCTGATAGGTACACAAACTTAATGCACTATATATGAATGCTTTTTGAAGCTGATAGGTAACACAAACTTAGTGCACTATTTATGAATGCTTTCTGTAGCTGATAGGTACACAAACTTAATGCACTATATATGAATGCTTTCTGAAGCTGATAGGTAACACAAACTTAATGCTTTCTGAAGCTGATAGGTAACACAAACTTAATGCTATATATGAATGCTTTCTGAAGCTGATAGGTAACACAAACTTAATGTACTATATCTGAATTTATGATATGCTTAATGCACTGTATATGAATGCTTTCTGAGGCTGATAGGTAACACAAACCTAATGTACTATAATGCTACTGATGGTAACACAAACTTAACGATATGCTTTCTGTAGCTGATAGGTAACACAAACTTAATGCACTATATATGAATGCTTTCTGTAGCTGAAGGTAACACAAACTGTACTATATATGAATGCTTTCTGAAGCTGATAGGTAACTTAATGTACTATATACGAATGCTTTCTGAAGCTGATAGGTAACACAAACTTAATGCACTATATATGAATGCTTTCTGAAGCTGATAGGTAACACAAACTTAATGTACTATATACGAATGCTTTCTGAAGCTGATAGGTAACACAAACTTAATGCACTATATATGAATGCTTTCTGAAGCTGATAGGTAACACAAACTTAATGCACTATATATGAATGCTTTCTGAAGCTGATAGGTAACACAAACTTAATGTACTATAATTTCTGCACAAACTTAATGCACTATATATGAATGCTTTCTGAAGCTGATAGGTAACACAAACTTAATGTACTATATATGAATGCTTTCTGAAGCTGATAGGTAACACAAACTTAATGTACTATATCTGAATGCTTTCTGAAGCTGATAGGTAACACAAACATAATGCACTATATATGAATGCTTTCTGAAGCTGATAGGTAACACAAACTTAATGCACTATATATGAATGCTTTCTGAAGCTGATAGGTAACACAAACTTAATGCACTATATATGAATGCTTTCTGCAGCTGATAGGTACACAAACTTAATGCACTATATATGAATGCTTTCTGAAGCTGATAGGTAACACAAACATAATGCACTATATATGAATGCTTTCTGAAGCTGATAGGTCACACAAACTTAATGCACTATATATGAATGCTTTATGCAGCTGATAGGTACACAAACTTAATGCACTATATACGAATGCTTTCTGAAGCTGATAGGTAACACAAACATAATGCACTATATATGAATGCTTTCTGAAGCTGATAGGTAACACAAACTTAATGTACTATATATGAATGCTTTTTGAAGCTGATAGGTAACACAAACTCAGTGCACTATTTGTGAATGCTTTCTGTAGCTGATAGCTACACAAACTTAATGCACTATATATGAATGCTTTCTGAAGCTGATAGGTAACACAAACATAATGCACTATATATGAATGCTTTCTGAAGCTGATAGGTAACACAAACTTAATGTACTATATATGAATGCTTTCTGCAGCTGATAGGTACATTAACTTAATGTACTATATATGAATGCTTTCTGAAGCTGATAGGTAACACAAACTTAATGTACTATATCTGAATGCTTTCTGAAGCTGATAGGTAACACAAACTTAATGCACTATATACGAATGCTTTCTGAAGCTGATAGGTAACACAAACATAATGCACTATATATGAATGCTTTCTGAAGCTGATAGGTAACACAAACTTAATGTACTATATCTGAATGCTTTCTGAAGCTGATAGGTAACACAAACTTAAATATATGAATGCTTTCTGAAGCTGATAGTACTATATCTGAATGCTTTCTGAAGCTGATAGGTAACACAAACATAATGCACTATATACGAATGCTTTCTGAAGCTGATAGGTAACACAAACATAATGCACTATATATGAATGCTCTTTGAAGCTGATAGGTAACACAAACTTAATGTACTATATATGAATGCTTTTTGAAGCTGATAGGTAACACAAACTCAGTGCACTATTTATGAATGCTTTCTGTAGCTGATAGGTACACAAACTTAATGTACTATATATGAATGCTTTCTGAAGCTGATAGGTAACACAAACTTAATGTACTATATATGAATGCTTTTTGAAGCTGATAGGTAACACAAACATAATGCACAAACTCAGTGCACTATTTATGAATGCTTTCTGTAGCTGATAGGTAACACAAACTAATGCACTATATATGAATGCTTTCTATATAACACAAACATAATGCACTATATATGAATGCTTTCAAACTGAATGATGATAGGTAACACAAACCTAATGCTACTTAATGCTTTCTATGATAGGTAACACAAAATGCTTATCTGAATGCTGATAGGATAGGTAACACAAACTTAATGTACTATATACGAATGCTTTCTGAAGCTGATAGGTAACACAAACATAATGCACTATATATGATGCTCTAATAGGTAACACAAACTTAATGTACTATATATGAATGCTTTCTGAAGCTGATAGGTAACACAAACTTAATGCACTATTTATGAATGCTTTCTGAGCTGATAGGTAACACAAACATAATGCACTATATATGATGCTTTCTGAAGCTGATAGGTAACACAAACTTAATGCACTATATATGAATGCTTTCTGAAGCTGATAGGTAACACAAACTTAATGCACTATATATGAATGCTTTCTGAAGCTGATAGGTAACACAAACTTAATGTACTATATCTGAATGCTTTCTGAAGCTGATAGGTAATGCAAACTTAATGCACTGTATATGAATGCTTTCTGAAGCTGATAGGTAACACAAACTTAAAGCTTTCTAAAGCTGATAGGTAAGACAAACTTAATGCACTTTTTTTATTTTAACCGCCCTCATGTTTTGTGTCATCAGGTTTGTTAGAATTGAATATACCTATGGTTAAAGGGGCTGCCTTGGTTTGGTAATAAAGGGAACAATAAAATTCTATCCTGAAAAAGCAGAAAGCAGAATCGACTACAGAGATACATCAAATGTATCAATCAACTACAGAGATACATCAAATGTATCAATCAACTGCAGAGATACATCAAATGTATCAATCAACTGCAGAGATACATCAAATGTATCAATTAACTACAGGGATACATCAAATGTATCAATCAACTATATCAAATGTATCAATCAACTGCAGATACATCAAATGTATCAATCAACTGCAGAGATACATCAAATGTATCAATCGACTACAGAGATACATCAAATGTATCAATCAACTACAGAGATACATCAAATGTATCAATCAACTGCAGAGATACATCAAATGTATCAATCAACTACAGAGATACATCAAATGTATCAATCAACTGCAGAGATACAACAAATGTATCAATCGACACTAGAGATATATCAAATGTATCAATCAACTACAGAGATACATCAAATGTATCAATTAACTACAGAGATGCATCAAATGTACCAATCAACTACAGGCCTGTTCCTCCCATATCTGCTATTATAATCCTGATATACAAATTTTCACCTCACCAGGTTAATTACCATAGTTCACATCACTTTCTATGTTAGTCCCTTGTGTACTGCATTATACCAAAAAACTTATTACTGGAGATTTCCTGATCTCTCTTCAGCTGTAATACTAGGGTGAAACCGAATACTCAGCTTGGTAGTATGATGAATAATGTTTGCGTTTCATATATGTGATGTGTAATTAGAGGAGCATGGATACATGAGTCACTAGGTGATGAGGATGCAGACCTCAGACGCTCATCTGGAGCATGAAATGATGTCATGCACTATAGCTGAGCTCTAGTATTGGCAATTGGTCTCTTAGGACCGAGAGTAATGTATTACAATGAAGCTATTAGATGATGCATATCACATTAGAAGGTACTTTAAGTTTAATATGGAACTGCATTTTAAAGGTACATGGAAAGTGAATGAATTGATTGTTGATCACGTAATAAGCGAATAAATTTATTGTTTATCACGTACAGTAATAAGCGAACGAATTGAATGTTTATCACGTAATAAGCGAATGAATTGATTGTTGATCATGTAATAAGCGAATGAAATGATTGTTGATCACGTAATTAGGAATGAATTGATTTTGATCACCTAATTAGGGAATGAATTGATTGTTGATCATTTAATAAGTGAATGAATTGATTGTTAAATAAATTGATTGTTGATCACTAATAAAAAGAGCATGCAATTCTAAATAGAACAGTCTTTGAAATTCGAGAACAAAGTACTTAGTTTTGGAGGTTTTTTTAATATTATTTAATTATCATTTTACATGTGGAAATAATTTTTCTCTTTCACTTTGATGAGATGAGTGCAGGGGTGTGACTAATGTTTTGTCCGAATCAGCTACGCACTTCTTGAAAATAGGGTTCATGATTAAAGGATTTAATCAAAAGTTTGATAAGATGATCAGTGGTGTAGCTAAGGAAGAGAAGAGAGGGCAACCCCCAAATCCCCCCAACCCCCGCTTGTCAAAAATTTCTAAAAAGTCAGAAAATTGCTTTTCAGAATGTTGGATAGTTTTGGTAATCCTGATGAAAGCAATCAGTCTTTTAGAGTTCAGTTGTGTATACCAGCAATTTTTGAAAAAAAGATCACAAAATTTTCAAAAAAGCTACTTAGCAAGATAGACTTAGCAAATTTTTAAATTGTTTCTCAAAATTCCTAGAGTTTTGCCTGAAAATATCAAAAAATTTCTTCAAAATATCAAAACATTTCCTTAAAATATCTGAGTTTTCCCTCAATATATTTGAAATTTTCCTCAAAATATCTGAATTATCCTCAAAATATCAAAAGTTTTTCTGCAAAATATCCAATTTGTTCGTCAAAATGGTTTTTTTTTTTGGGGAAATGGCCCCTGCAAAAAGTCTAGCTATGCCACTGAATATAATGTTATGACTGTTCACACCTTCTTAATTTGCATTTTAAAACCTTCATTATTTTTTAATTTTGTAAGCTTATACTGTACTAAAGCATGAGTTGCTAATGTGGAGGGAGGGGCAGTGAGATCATAACAGATCCCTGGATCACTTCTGTCATAAATCTAAGAAATGAGGTCTTGTATATAAAAAACAAATTGTAGGGAAGGGGAGGGGGGGGGGGTTGTAAAATGAAACAGATGGGGATTATAAAATCAAGGAATATTAAGAATACAATGTGATTGATAACAGGTAAACAAAATATTTAGTTTACTGTGAAACAGAAACAACTCCTTCTGTATGTCTTCATTAATTACTATTGAGATATTCATCCACTACAACAAATTGATTATGTGACTGTGTTTATATGGTTGTGAAAATGAAAGTATATCTAACATTTTCTCAATTTATGACACTTAGTTTGGCCGTCAAACCTTCACTCTCCTTCAGGCGATATTTGAGGAGGTCATAAGTGTCAAACAAAAATGTATCTGGGTCTTGCTGTCTGTCTGTAGTTTGGCTTTTGTGATGACAAGAATTACACAGTAATGCTCTGATTGATTTTGCCCCATGGAAAATCTGACTGAACACATGCATTGCAGACAAAATGGTAGAATTAACAAACGTACCTTATAACAAATCAAGTAATTTGTTTTTTAATCTACATACGTAAAACCTGAACCGCCAGTTGCAGTGAATTAAGTACATCTTTAACCATTCACTATTAATGCATTTTTGACCTAAATACCCAAAGTACATTACCAAGTGACAGCTCAAGTGCCTACAGAGTGGTCATCAGACTCCTCTGGCCTTTTAGCATTGATCCCAGCATTATCCAAATTAACATTTTTTGATTGGAATCTTTAAAGCATACTGTGAATTTTTCTTCAGGACCATGACAAACCCCTGCTAGAGTACATGCAAGCACAAATATTTCTTTTATACCCATGAGCAGTAGTATCTAAGAAATGGGATGGAAAATGTGCAGTGTTCCATCAATGTAATATCTTTGAGAAGTTATGATGAATTCTTACAGGTGACTGATTTTTCTTAATCTACATTTATTTCATGTGTTGATTATTCTATCCTGATCATTGGCTACAGACCATCTTCATCAGATTCATCACATACATCTGTTTGCATTTGATTTGACTATTTGTTGTAGGCTTTGAATGTTATGTAAAACACAGCTTTCTCAGATTTGACTGCTAAAGTGCCAATTAACACTGTGTATATAAGCAATACTACTCCAGGCACCTAGAACAGAGGATTAGTCTGCACAAACAGGATTAACAAAATATCACCAGATTGTTTAATACTACACGACTACCATATTGAGCAAATCTTTGATGATGCTAAAATGCAGGCACTGCAGGTACCACTGCACAGTCAGTGATTATAGGGGCACTTGATTTTTTGCATTTCATTTTTACTTTTGTCACTTTTCGGAAAAGTGGGGGGATCGTGAACCCATCCTTCTCCAATAGACTACCACCATGGACTACCACCATGGACTACCACCATGACTACCACCATGGACTACCACCATGGACTACCACCATGGACTACCACCATGACTACCATCATGGACTACCATCATGGACTACCATCATGGACTACCATCATGGACTACCACCATGGACTACCACCATGGACTACCACCATGGACTACCACCATGGACTACCACCATGGACTACCACCATGACTACCACCATAGACTACCACTATGACTTCTACCATGGACTACCACCATGGACTACCACCATGGACTACCACCATGGACTACCACCATGGACTACCACCATGGACTACCACCATGACTACCACCATGGACTACCACCATGGACTACCACCATGGACTACCACCATGACTACCATCATGGACTACCATCATGGACTACCATCATGGACTACCATCATGGACTACCATCATGGACTACCACCATGGACTACCACCATGGACTACCACCATGGACTACCACCATGGACTACCACCATGGACTACCACCATGACTACCACCATAGACTACCACTATGACTTCTACCATGGACTACCACCATGGACTACCACCATGGACTACCACCATGGACTACCACCATGGACTACCACCATGGACTACCACCATGACTACCACCATGGACTACCACCATGGACTACCACCATGGACTACCACCATGACTACCATCATGGACTACCATCATGGACTACCATCATGGACTACCATCATGGACTACCACCATGGACTACCACCATGGACTACCACCATGGACTACCACCATGGACTACCACCATAGACTACCACTATGACTTCTACCATGGACTACCACCATGGACTACCACCATGGACTACCACCATGGACTACCACCATGGACTACCACCATGGACTACCACCATGGACTACCACCATGGACTACCACCATGGACTACCACCATGGACTACCACCATGGACTACCACCATGGACTACCACCATGGACTACCACTATGACTTCTACCATGGACTACCACCATGGACTTACCACCATGGACTACCACCATGGACTACCACCATGGACTACCACCATGGACTACCACCATGGACCACCACCATGGATGAACATGGACTACCAACATGGACTACCACCACCATGACTAGTACCAGATCTGGGATGAACATGCCTGTAATCTATGATACATACATCCATACGTATTGCCTCTAATCTATTATACATGCGGTATGATCATGGAGTACGATGCAAAACAGATTTTCAACACTGAAGGCTGTTACCTAAATAAGCTGTTAATAATATGAGCAGTCCTTGCCTTTGTCAGCTCAGGGAGATTCCTACATTCAGATGAAAGGATACTATCAAATTGTACTGGTTGGCTGATCACCTAAAGTGCAGTTATTCACACATTCAAAACACACTGAAATGCACAAATTGAATTTAAAGTGGTGTATTGATTGACCCTGTAAAGTAGCTGTTTGACTCCTCTTTGTTTGAAGATTGATTGTATTTGATCAGGGAGTTGGCATTAGATGCCAACTCCCTGATCAGGCTAATGCCAACTCCCTGATTTGATAACCTTGAAGTAAGTCTCTTTTAAGGTAGCTTAGGGATATACATTCCCTTAAGCCTCTTAAGCTAATCTTCTACATGGTTATCATACATGTCCACAGGCCATAGGCCCTAGGTTCTTGCTAATTTACTAAACAGTTATCATACATGTCTACAGACCACGAGCCACTAGGTTCAAGCTAATTTACTACATGGTTATCATACTTCTCTACAGACCACAAGTCCCTAGGTTCAAGCTAATCTACTACACAGTTATCATACATGTCTACAGACCACCAGACCCTGGGTTCAAGCTAATTTACTACATGGTTATCATACTTGTCTACAAACCACAGGCCCTGGGTTCAAGCTAATCTACTATCAGTTCGGGTGAACCCCTGAAAAGAGTCTTTCATGCTAATCCCCGCTTCCACGGTTTGACCATTGCGCAGTTCAGCAACCAGTCGACAGTTCAAACATACGAATCGCACACACATCTCAGCTGTTTACTAACTTCAATTCGGTCTTTTTCAAGTATGCATTATGCGATCACCTACTGACTGACCGATCGTAAAGGAATACACAGTGCAATTTGAGATTAACTAAACTAACTGCTTAAGTTTTATTCATGATTTGATTAGGCCCTAACGTCTGAACGTTACTCGCCAGTACAGACAATGGGTGAAAATAATAACACGAATGACAATATATATTACACACAAGCCTGCAATGCAAACAGTCCAACGTACACTCTACGCACATGATGGCTGTAACTTAGCATTAGTTACGGTTAATAAGCCTACGTTAGAATACGTTCACTGTTCAGACAGAACATCACATACGAAAGTCACAAAGGAACTGATACTTTACTGCATTAAAATGATTTAATTAAACGCGTTCTCCAAGAGGCTACGTAAATAACAACACAACTTACGCGAAGAACAAATTTAATGTAAGAATGCATATAGAATAACCCTTTTAATTTGTAATGTTTGAACACTGACAATCGCAGTCAAAGAAGAAAAGTCAATGCTTAGTCAACACAACGCAGATGTTAGCACAGTACAGATTATTCGCAACAAACCTAAGCATTTCAGACATAGGTCATGCCATATATTGGCTCTTTTTTCAAATTCGGACTGGTGAACATATCAAAAGGTACTGGATAAAAGGTAGCTAACATGTTTCCCCATAACTCCATGTACCTCTCACACTTCAGCAAACGCCGTCGTAGTTCACAAAATGAATTTACTTGGTCACTCTGTACAAAGTGTATGGGCGAAGGAAATTGCATGATGGGTAATGGCTGCCCCCATGGCCTAAAAAAACCCTCCTTCAAAGGGTTTTATCGAGGACTAAAAGGAGGGGTTCACCCGAACTGACTATATAGTTATCATACATGTCTACAGATCACGAGGCCTTGGGTTCAAGCTGATCTACTACACGGTTATCATACATGTCTACAGATCACGAGACCCTGGGTTCAAGCTAATCTACAACACGGTTATCATACATGTCTACAGACCACAAGGCCCTTGGTTCAAGCCTGGGTTGTGTAGACACGCCAGTGCACCACAACTGGTTATCAAAGGCCATGAACTTTGACTTGGTTGTTGATGTTATGTGTGTCTGTACGTCGTCGTATATGTGTTCTTTTCCAGGTCGTATTAAGCGTTTCGTGATAGCATTTTTACTATGATAACCGAATACGCAGGCGACGAAAAAATGGTTCTAAAGTCTTTAATATCCAGTATCATCAGTATTAAAGCTCAGGGAATAATGTGAAATATCCAAAGTATACTAGAGGGGAGGGGAGGACAAATGTGTGAATTCTCATTTAGATTTACTTTTGATACATGTACTTCAACTTACTTTTGATACAATGTGAAGTAGGAAAGGAAGTAGATTGAAAGTAATAGTATATGATATCAAAAACAGGATAATTGTAGGGTATTTATGTGAAGCTGCAGCAAACAAACTGAATTTTGTTGACAGAAATATCTGCTCTAAAACAACCTTTAAGAAAACTAAAACAAAGACGTCGAAAGTTGGTCCAAAAATCAGGTTTCAGCCGTTTGAATCCTTTTATGAAAAAAAGCCACTGATAAATTGAAATATTTCCATTTCAACTTCACACTTTTTTCCTGCATTATTTGCAGTTTGCTCTTCAGGATGCACTGAAGGAGGAGATTGTTTGATTTTGTGTAATGGCTGTCTCCATGTTGCTTCTCATTCAAACCCGGACTCCACAGACTGCAAAGCTTTTGGTGACCAGTTATTGATTCATTTCAAAGAGAGTATCTGTTTTGTTTAATCTTAAGTGTTGACTCAAGCTCAAGAACTGTTTGTTTTGTTGTTGACTTACGCTCAAGAACTGTTTGTATTGGGAATAAGTTCTTTTGATACAAGTAACAATTCAATGCACTCAGTGGCGTAGCCAGAATTTTTATATTGGCAGGGCAGGAAATTGAATTGAACCAACACGATATTTAGTGGTGTAGTTGAGGTGACACCAAAGTTGTCACTGTACTTGTTGGCGTGGGGTGGTGGGGTCCAGGGGCGAAGCCTCGGTAGAGGTTGAGGGAGCGAAGCCCCGGAAGCTCTCGCAAAATTGATATTTTATGTGGAAAAAAGTATTTCACAACGCATAGTAAGAGGGTGTATCATACAAGTCAAAATTCATGTCAAAGAGAGCTATAATACACCATATACAAGACCCAAAATCAAAGTGCAAAGTGCTCGATTTGTCGGCGTGGGGTCCAGGGGCCCACTTAAGGGCCCATGGTTTTTCCAGGGGCAAAGCCCGAGTAGGGGTCCAGGGGGAAAAGCCTCGGAAGCTCTCGCAAAATTGACATTTTTAGGGCAAAAAACGTAGGTCACAATGCATAGTAAGAAGGTGTATTATACAAGTCAAAATTCATGTCAAAGAGAGCTATTGTACACCATATACATAACACAAAATCATAAAAATGCATAATGTGGAAATATAATGATTTATTGTTTACAATTGTACATGGTTAGGTTTATAGTCACTCTTTGAAAAAATACTACAAACTTATGTTAATGTTGTCAAACTTTTAAAATGATCCTGTTCTGTATCACATGCACTCCGACACCCACCTCCCCCTCTCTCCCCTCCCTCTCCGCCCTCTCTCTCTCCCCTCTCTCTCCGCCCTCTCTCTCTCCCCTCTCTCTCTCTGTGTTTTAGTTCATGTATTTAAATACAAAATTGCATGAATGTTTGATATATTATTACCGAAGAACCTTTTTCTGAGAAAGTGCCCTTTTGAAATCTAAAAACATAATAAGCACCTTGAATGTCAAAGCTTGTTGAACTGACGGCACCAATCTGAACCGATGGATTAAAATCTGAACCGACGGATTAAAATATTGGGGGGAGCGATCATCCCCTCCCTCCCCCCTCTGCAGGCGCGTAGCCAGGATTTTTTTAACGGGGGGGCCTAGACCATCAGCCCTTGGTGAAGTTTGCCCAATTGTAACTGCGCTACGTACGCACCACTATGGGTTGGCGTGTAACGTATATGGAGGACATTTTTGAAAAACGCCCCCTAGACTTGCAGGAACTGCCCTCCCAAAATGGGAGAAAGTGACAATATTTTCTTCAATTTTATTCAGTTTCCCCTGATGAAGGTTCCTTTACCCTCTCCAATGACGAAATGAACGATTTAAGTCCCCTTGTTCTGGCATTTTTCCTTAGAAATAAAAAACAAAACTCAATAACAAAAGAAGTGACTTGTACACCGGTTTATGTCTCTCAAAATTAGTGGATGGTAAGCATGGTATGCTAAAAATAAAAGTTTGCAATAACAATTTTCAATGAACAAAGAATAACATTACATGCCAAATTATGCCCTCAAGGGAATACAATTGTCACCCACAGCGCCCTCTGATTATTTTACAAGTCAAATTAAACACGTACAAAATGACCATAAAGAGGAAAACATTGTTTTGTAAGAAATTTGAAAAGTAATAGGTATCTAAAGCCTATTGTTAGAACACATTGTGTGGTAACCTGTATGGTTCTTTGTACCATTCAAATCATTTTTTTTCCTTTTAAATGAGCTTATTGTCAGCCATGGGGAATCGTAAAGGTACTAAAATATTGTTTTAAACGGGATCTGGATATCCCATATCGCCTATGCATCCTCTATGTGATTTACTGAATGCACTTGACCACAGAGTGAGGACAGTGTACATGGACTGATGGACGGGACAAGTAAATACATAAAAATACGTCCAAATTAGCATTGTGATTGTTTTGTGAGAAATCACAATTATTAAAGCAAATTAACAGAAAATCCTTTCTATAAAACATCAGGGTCGTTTTAACTAGGCCTACTAAGTGTGGGCTGCGATCCCCCCGTCCTTGCCCCCCCAGCGGCCCCACTAAAGTATTTTGACCCCTTAGTAAAGGTCCCTTTTTTATTACTATTACAAAGGCACCAAATTACTGTTTCTCCATAATTAGATTTTGGTCAATGTAAAGTTGTTCCCCCTTCCTCCCGCTCAACATATTTTTGAGCCGATAACGTTTTTTGTTGCTTTTCTAAAACTTCTACATGAAAGAGATGGAAACTGGAAAGATCCCTTTTGATAAATGGCCCCCACTTCAGATTTCTAAAAAGGCCCTGAATAAATGCGTTCTTTATACAGAATATTCTTCCTGAGCGTGCTGGTGCGCCCCTCTGGATCCACGCCTGCAGGCCGTCAATAACTACTGGCTCTGGCCTCAAATTTTATAGCGTCCGACGCCCTGAGGAACCAAATTTCACCCACATTGGGAAGGGGTAAGGAAAATACAAAGATTGCATTGAAAATGCATGCTTTATCGTTATAATCTAATTATTATTGTCGGCGAGTCTTGAGTTGTCACTTAATGTACTCCCGCACAATACACATCCGTTAATGTGATTGGTAGGCACAGTGAATGTGATTGGACACTTTCATTGAAGTTCTTGAGCGTGCAGAAAAGTTCACCAGTTTTGCGTTATTGCATCTCTTAAGAGCGCATTTCTCTCATGAATAAGACATAAGTTCATATAATGATTAAAAATCTTACCTTTCTGTTGATTCCGATTGTGTAATTTGAAATTATTTTTTGCTGCAGAGCGTAGTAGTGGTCCACTCACAGAGCACAGCATACGTTAGTAGGATATACGCGACGACTACACCAAAAGCCTACTGTCAGTCTGTATCACGTCATACATGTTCGTGAAGAAACGTATGCGTAATGGGTTTCGATGTTGAAAGTTTTTTATGTCCAGTCTCTATATAGTTCATTACTAGTGTTTAGATTAGATCTTGAGTGTTACTTGGGAAGAAGATTCCTTCTTTTAAAGGTATTTGCGTAGTGAGCGAAAACCTTTTTTTTTTTTTTTTTTTTTTTTTTTGCAAAGGGAGGGGGGCCTAGGCCCCAGGCCCCCTCTGGCTACGCGCTTGCCCCTCTGGCTATGCTACTGATTGCACTGTTACTTATCAAATGCAGCTATTTTTATAATGAAACAAAGGACACTGCAATAATTGTTGTTTGGTGACCAAAGTAAACTGGCAAGGCTATACAATTCATCAGGATTCCATATATCATTGCAGACACTTACAGTAAGTTGTATTCAACTAAAAAGGGATAGTTTTGTCTTAGAATCTGTTATGAATCTCTTGAAGGAGAACTTAATGGAGAACTTTCACGGCTCTTGATCCCTGCAGTCAAAGCAGTGGCAGGGCCAAGATTCAAGACAGGAAGGGGGGGAGGGGGGAGGGGTGATGAGAGGGGTGTCCCATCGAGGCAAGGTGAGAAGCATATTTGGTGAGAGAGTGTAAGGCTAACATTAGGAACTGGTGACAGGACTGCTTGATGTGTTTTAGGCCTAGGGATATATATTTTTCTTTTCTGGGAAATAGGGGGTGGCTATTCACCACTCTTAGTATGGCAGTGCAAAAGTATTCAAGAGTAGAGACTGGAAGGTCATCCCGGGATATTAACATTTTACAAGACATTGTGTCAGGCGAAGTGACTTCAAAATTGTAAGGACCAGCAAAATATTTTAAAAAATGCCTGGTCAACTTAGCTCACTGAAGTGACACCAACAGCTTCAATTTCTCAAAAGAAAAAAAAGTGTTGTCATTTATTTCAACAACAGCAACTTTTTCTTCCTTCATCCCAACCTCCATCTCAAAGATTCCATCATTCCCAGTAAGGAAAGGAATCCTTGGAATCACTCTTAATTCTAAGCTTTCCTATCTCCCCACATAAACATCCTCAAAACCAATTGTAACAAAACCCTTAATCTGCTCAAGGTCCTCTCAGCACTGCCTGGGGAGCCAATCATCTCACCTTGCTCACCTTATCATATCCAGTGGTGCAACTAGAGCTATGGGGGCTAGTGGGGAAGTTAGTGTTCGAGGTCCCCATAACAAACATATCGCAGTGTCGATGCTCGGGATCCCTCAAATCTCGGTTTTGCTCAGGGCCGGTGGGGTTTACCCACCCATCCCACTCTATTGTTGTGCCTCTGTACTCCTGAGCTTCACTTCTTAACTTAACTTGGGTCTACATAGGTTGGATGGCATGCACAGGATTTGCTGACCAAAAGTGGGGGGACAAAGTCAAAAGTGTGTGGAAGGGGGGGTAAAATCATGCTTAGATTAAAAAATCGCCATACAAAAGATTCAAATTCGGGAAATAGTGGGGATGGGGGCTAGTGGCCCCTCAAATCCTGCATATGCTCAACTGATAACCACAACAGACTTTCACACAACTGTACTGTACCCATTCTTAGAGATCAAAGAAAGTAAGGAAGCAGACACAAGAAAGGGTTGAGTAGGATGGGGGAGGGAGGGTGCAGATTGCAGGTTAATTGAGTTAGATATATATATATATATATGAAGTTTAACATATGACCAAAAGAGGGCCCATGATCCTATCAACATGAATTTGCCCATTTTTCATGCTTCAATATGATCTATGCTAGAATTAAACATAGGATCACTCTTTGCGCGTATGCATGAACGAACATTCATTCATATAAACTGATCACTTCTAAACTTAGGCCTAGGTTGGAGGAGAGTTAAAGATCTAGTGGCTCAACTAGAGCTCTGGGGGCAGTGGGGAATTAAGCGTTCAGGGTCCCCGTAGCAAACATATCGCAGTGTCATTGCTCTGGGCCCCCAAATCTCAGTTTTTGCTTGGGTCCCATGGGGTTTACCCACCCTTCTCACCCTATTGTTGCGCTCCTGCCTCATCTTTTGCTCTGCCTGCAAATTTTACTTGAGACACATCGAGGTCATCGAAAACACTGCAGGATCTGCTTTGGCGCCATTCAAGCCACTCCCATTAACAATCTTCATGTAGAAGCCAATGGACTTCCCTTGACTTCAGGTGCACCAGACCGGTCTCTCTTTCGCTCTTTGTCCTCACTGACCCACAAAGCTCTTATTTCCATTCTACCCACTCTCCTTCCACTCCTGCTTCTTCTGGATCCCCAGCCACGTTGGTATCCCTGGGAATGAAAGGTCCAGCAGAGCAGCCAACAACGCTTTGACGAACCATATTTCATCAATCCTTATTCCACACTCTGACTTTCGCCTCAACATTTCCAGCTATTTCAGGAAGACCTGGCAAGACTCCTGGAAACTTGAGACTAGTATTAAACTCCACACAATCAATCTCAAAGTAGAGACCAACCATCCCTTACACAGTTGCAATCATAGAGAGGATGTTGTCATCACCCACATACGTTTTGGTCACTCCTTTCTCACCCACTCCTACCTCCTATCAGGCTCTCCCAAAGCTCTCTGCCCTACTTGCAACACGATCTCTCGATGACGCATATCCTCTTAACCTGTCCTTTATACCTCAACTCCAGATCATTTCTTATCTCCTTCACCTCCATTTCTGATCTCTTGAAACAATCCCCCCTCCGACATCATCACTTTCCTCCATCATCACCTTCCTCCACAATAGCAGCTTATTTTACCTGAGCTAATCCTTACCCACACTTTCCCCTTTTCTATCCTACCATCCTATCCTTCCTGAATTCCTTTTATTCCCTTTATTTGCACCTTTTTTATTCTATTTTTTCTGTCCTTCCTGTTGCTATCCCCTCTCCCTCCCATTCATCTTCGTCTATAAACTCTTGCATCTTAGATTTGTAACACCCTCTTGGCACATCTGACTCTGACTGTTGCAGTGCAGTTAAACATCAACAAACCAAACCAATCATGTTTTGAAAATGCAAAATATACACTCTATACGTTGTTACCAATAAGTGTTTCATATTTGGAAGAAAAAATTAACAGTCTTATAAAACTTTGAGTTGGATTTAATCCATCAAAGCTCTGACTAAAATGGTGTGATTTGCAGACTCTAGCATCATATTTCACGCCCAGTGTGTTGGATCCTCAGATCAGGGAGCTGTTACTTTGGTTGCAAGTTGTATTCAAATCTTATTCAGGTTTCATATTTTGTCACGTATGCATGCTTGAAGACCAATTTCTAAGGCGTAATAAATAATGCTAGCACTCAGCAGTGCAGCTCTCATCATGTTGGTTTTAGATTGAAATAAAGTTCAGAGTTTATTGTGTGATTATACTGTAGTTTATTGAAAAGAAAGGAATTCACATATTGGTACAACTGGATACAGCAAACATTACTGACTAGTTGTGAAAAGTAATACATGGTTGACAAATTCATCATAAATCCGCCGATTGTCATTTCTATATTATTAGCTTTATCTGATTTACATAGTCCCACCCTAATTCTCATGAAACATTCGTCAAGATTGCAACTTGGTGATTGAAATCAGATTAGCACCAGTGTTTACATTAACATGTGATATTCCAGCAAAAAATATTAAATCTCCTCCAAGTTATAAAAAGTGGAGGGGTGGGGGGAAGGGACCGCCAAAAAAATGCTCAAAGAAATTGTTGTGGAACTACTTCATATGTTACTGTAGTTATGGTACAGTTAGGCCATTCTCGATCAGACATCTGTGAATGTTATGCTGCACAGCGACGTAACAATGCTTTTTTGACGATCTCAAATTTCATTCCAAGGAGAAAACAAACAGTCAGTTATCATTGCAGTCAATAGGAGAAAATCATTTTTTGGGTTATTTTTCAACAAATACTGGACATAATTTATTTTTCTTCACAAATGTTGTGCATTAGATAATAGTTTCCAACATATATGGGTACCATTAATTTTCGCTGACTGGCTGAGGGACACAAGTATTCATCAAAAATATCCCATTGACTGTCATGATAAAGTTTCCCCTTCCAACTTAGCAAAACCGTACTGAGCCGGTACACAATTACGACGACTCCAACCACGAGAATGATTGTTTTGGTATAAATAAAAAATTCAAATGTGCAAAAATGTTGTAAAAAGTTTAAAAAAAATATAATTTAATATGGTTTTCCTATATCCCATACTAGCAAACTTGGATGAAAGTTGGCAAAAGGAACAAAAAACAGGCGCAGTACTCGAAGTGATATCGTTGTGTTGGTCGAAACAAATTGTTAATGTGTGATGAACGTGATGAAATATACAATGTAATTGTACACATTTCAGGTAATTATTAAGCGTAGTGATAAATAATTGTGTTTTATGATTTGCTGCTTTGCAGTGTTGATCCCAATCCCTGTTAAATATGTCTCACTTCCAGATTTTTCATAAGTTATTCTTTAAGTAAAAAAAATGATGACCAGTAAAATGAAAAGGCTTCAAATACCTCAACACATGATGAAGAGACAGTTCTATAGTACAATAGAAAGACAACTGCTACATGCATGAACCTCTTATCCATTATATTATCCATGACAAGTAACTTTTCAGATTTAACGTCACAGTCAAAAGAAAACTAAGACGTCTGATGATTTTAACACTTTAATAAGTTTCCTCCTTTTTTTTGAAAATCCCCTCCCCCCAAAAAATAATTTCACAAAAGGGGGAAAAACTCCCCCAAATTTTGAACCTTAGTGTGAACACTGATAAGCACATTGGGTGTGTAACATCTTTGTGGATACTTGTAATCCTCTGAAACCACCCCTTCTTTTCTATTTCTTTCCCACTAAGATAAGGCTACTTGATATTAACCTACATCCATCAGAAAAGCAGAAAACCAAGTAACTGTGTCCGTCTGTTGATGCATCATGGTTTATTTATCACTTCATTCTTTAATTGTTGATGAAACGATCTTCATTGCAGGTTGATGGGTGAGTCATTATTGATCAATGGCCTTCAATTTCACCATTTAACGGTTTATTCAGGTTAATTTTTACCTATCATTTTTGCGCTTGAAATCTTAATAATACAAGAAAATACAAAAAGATACAGAAAAGAAAATACAAAAGATTGAAGCTGAAGAGTTCTGTTGGAATTTTCATTTTTGTAAAGCAGAAAAACAAGCAACTGATTGAGAGATCAGATGCCTGATTGGATGCATGTGAAGGAAACGTTCCTTAAATGAGGTCAGCTTTCTGCATATCCTCCCCCATTCCTTTGTTGCGATGCGATTTTCAATAATTTCAACTTTTCTAAAAGCACCATTTTCTAAACCCAATTGGGAAGTTGATAGGAGAAATAAGTCGCTGCATTATTCTCGCCCCAGGCACTGTACAGAACGATGAAGTTTATTCCAGGCAGGTACTCAAGTTTCTGAGGGTAGTTCAAAATTACTTGATGAGTAATGGTCTATAATAGCTTGGAGACATAAAAATTATTGGGTTATGTATTCATCTTTGTTTATAATAAACTGGCAAAGATAGTATCTGGAAGTGAAGTATGGGTGGATTCAGGTGAGAGCATACTTAATTAGATGATGTAGAGCAAGCTCGTGCCATATGAGCAGGGACTGCAGAGCAGTGTGTGTGTGTGGGGAGGGGCTGAAGAAGTCAATCTGTAAATGGCCAAAATAAAAGGCACCATCTTATATTAAACCCTGTATTAACTTCATATTGGTACATATATTATTAGACAGAGGCATAGAAAGGACCTCTTAGAGGGTGAGAGGGGGGGGGTTAAGTTCTATCACTGACATTGCTGCTGCTAATCAGGAATTTTCGGGCACGTTCCTTAGGATTTTGGTGAATTGTTTGACCATTTTCGGGAAATTTAATTCATTTTGGGGCAGTTTTCTGGAAATTTCATTTTTGGATACTTTCCTTACAGTTTGGGTGAATTATTTTTCAATTATGGGAAATTTTGTTCATTTTTGGGTAGTTACTCTCCTTATAATTTTGGTGAATTGTGTGTGGTAAATTTTGTCAAATATGTTTTGATTTTTAGGAAATTTGGTAAATTTTCTAGAAATTTGTTCAAAGAATTTTAATTAATTTTACCAGCTTTTCCTTTGAATTTACCTTCATTTTGGGAAATTTTCTTTTATTTTTGGCAATTTTCTTCATTTTACAGAAAATTTCCTTCATATTTAGGTGATTTTAAGGAACTGTTTCAGAAAATTTGTTGACAAATTTGACTAGAATTTCAAATAATTTTGACAAATTTTTCCTTCAATTTTACCTTCTATTTTCAGGATTTTTAAAATTGATTTGGAATTTCCTACATTTTTGGCAATCAGTCTTCAATTTGTAGAAAATTTCCATCATTTCTAGGCGATCTTGAGGAACTTTTGGGAAATTTGTTGACATATTTTACCAAAATTACAAATAATTTGACCAATTTTATGTTTATAATTTCCCAATTTTACCTGCCAACCATGAAAACCGGGAAAATAGAATCTGGGGTAGGAGGCCTTCTCCGCGGTTCCTGATTAATTACACATCCTTTTGTTTGTTAAGTTTTCCTTTATGGTGTGAATGGAGCAGAATTTCATTAAATATTGAACAAGGCCAATAAATAACACTGAATTTGCAAATAAAGGAATATTTATATTTTAAAGGAATTTTGGTTGATTACAATAATTTTAGGAAATTGTTTTATTTGATTCGAAGCTGAATATTTTGTGTTACTTCCATCAAACTGAAAATAATAAGCATACTTTGCATAAATGATTATTTTTATGGATGATTTGAACAGAGCAAAGGGGAAATCTTTTTGCTGATATTGTTTTTAAAGGAGTCCACATAAAATGCTATCAGATTTATTTAAATACCAGCAAGTAATTCAGCTAGTTTAGGAAATGGTATAAACACAAATATTTTCATTATTATTTTTGTTAAGAAACAAAAAAAAAAAAAAACAATGAGCATTATAAAAATAAGACAAATATCACCATTGATGAAATATCACCAGCATGAAATATTACCAGCATGAAATATCACCATTGATGAAATATTACCAGCATGAAATATCACCAGCATGAAATATCATCATTGATGAAATATCACCATTGATGAAATATCACTATTGATGAAATATCACCATTGATGAAATATCACCATTGATGAAATATCACCATTGATTAAATGTCACCATTGATGAAATTGAAAAACAAAATAAGTCTCTTTAATTGAATATTCAAGATTTTTAATGATCATTGTTAATCTGTTCAACGCCCCCCTCCGCCCCCCCCCAAAAGAATTAATAATAATAATAATAATAACAATAATAATAATAATAACATTAACAATAATAATAACAATAATAATAATAATAACATTGATAATGATAATAATAATAACATTAATAATAACATTAATAATAATGATATAAATATTAGTAATAATGATAATAACATTAATAATGATAATAACAATAATAATAATAATATAAATATTAATAATAATAATAATAACATTAATAGTAATAATAATAACATTAATAATAATATAATTATATATTAAAAATAATAATGATAATAACATCAATAATAATAATAAAAATAACAATAATGATATTAGCAATAATAATAGTAGTAGTACTACTAACTACTAATAATATTAATGATAATTATAATAATAATGATAATGATAATAATTAATGATAATAAATGAAAATAAATCAAATAAAAAACATGTTTGTGGGGTTTTGTGTTAGCTCATTTATATTAAGAAAAATAGTCCAGGATATAGTTTTTTCTTATCAAACACTGACAAAACTAAAGCTGGTACATGGAACTGTTTTGAACTAAGTGCTGCAGTCACGGGAACAGAATTGACAAAGTTGAAGTATTCATATTGAGAAAGAACTTAAAAAGCTCTTTGACTTCATCTGTTGAAAAGTAGACTCCATTTGTTTTAAACACATTTGTATCCATTAACATTACATTAGCAGTCTCAGATTTGCAGTCTTTGATTTGTTCCATAGCCCAGAGAGATGCTATTTGGCTAAATGGCAACTCCCTGCTTAGCCTCATTCCGTTGCTTGTAGTCTGCTTTTACAAAGCACCCAAAGGCGGAGATTTGGTAATTTGCATCCTGTCTATTCTCAGCCATGGGAATCTGTTTGCACACGCAGGGCTTGTTCACGCAGGGCTTGTTGTATCTGGGTGTAATGGATGACCATCTTCTTCATCTGCATTCTAATTGACAAACTCTCTGGAATAAATGGAGCTTAAAGACTGAGGGTAAATTGAGGGTGATTCATCAAATGTAGATGGTTCCTTGGAATCATCCATCTATTGAAGTCATAATGAATTCATATGGCTGATTTTTCTTAGCAAATATCACTTTTCTGTACTTGGAAGTGCAAAATGAAAATTAGAGTAGAGATATAGCAACAGAAAAAAGTCACACTTGTGGCGGAGGAGCATTCACCATACATCCCATATTTTTCTTCTTTTGATTAGGTTTGATGTGGTTGATTGTTTTTTTCTTTTAGGGGTTCTTGAATCCCAGGAGGTTTCTTCTCTTTTAGGGGTTCTCGAATCCTAGGAGGTTTCTTTTCTTTTAGGGGTTCTCGAATCCTAGGAGGTTTCTTCTCTTTTAGAGGTTCTCGAATTCCAGGAGGTTTCTTTTCTTTTAGGGGTTCTCGAATCCCTGGAGGTTTCTTCTCTTTTAGGGGTTCTCAAATCCCAGGAGGTTTCTTCTCTTTTAGGGGTTCTCGAATCCCAGGAGGTTTCTTTTCTTTTAGGGGTTCTCGAATCCCTGAAGGTTTCTTCTCTTTTAGGGGTTCTCAAATCCCAGGAGGTTTCTTTTCTTTTAGGGGTTCTGGAATCCCAGGAGGTTTCTTTTCTTTTAGGGGTTCTTGAATCCCAGGAGGTTTCGTTTCTTTTAGGGGTTCTCGAATCCCTGAAGGTTTCTTCTCTTTTAGGGGTTCTCGAATCCCTGGAGGTTTCTTTTCTTTAAGGGGTTCTCGAATCCCAGGAGGTCTCTTTTCTTTTAGGGGTTCTCAAATCCCAGGAGGTTTCTTTTCTTTTAGGGGTTCTGGAATCCCAGGAGGTTTCTTTTCTTTTAGGGGTTCTCAAATCCCTGAAGGTTTCTTCTCTTTTAAGGGTTCTCAAATCCCAGGAGGTTTCTTTTCTTTTAGGGGTTCTTGAATCCCAGGAGGTTTCGTTTCTTTTAGGGGTTCTCGAATCCCTGAAGGTTTCTTCTCTTTTAGGGGTTCTGGAATCCCAGGAGATTTCTTTTCTTTTAGGGGTTCTCGAATCCCAGGAGGTTTTTTTTCTTTTAGGGGTTCTGGAATCCCAGGAGATTTCTTTTCTTTTAGGGGTTCTTGAATCCCAGGAGGTTTCGTTTCTTTTAGGGGTTCTCGAATCCCTGGAGGTTTCTTCTCTTTGAGGGGTTCTGGAATCCCAGGAGGTTTCTTTTTTTTTTTTAGGGGTTCCTTGAATCCCAGGAGGTTTCTTCTCCTTAGGGGTTCTCGATTCCCAGAAGGTTTCTGTCATTTGCATTTATCTTTTTTTGTGTAAAATACTAAAAAGCTATAAACACAAAGAACTTATGTGCTTAGATTTCTTTCAGCTAAAATTTAGGTCATGGTGTTTCAGTTTTCAGTGTGCTACCTCTTTACTCTAGACTGCATCAAATGGTTTTTGACATGTATACCAATTTTGTAGCAATATTGTAGTACTGTCTTTAATTTACATATCAAGTAGTAAAATCATGGCAGATCTTCAGGTTTTAATTTCAGTAGAGCTACATGACAGACCCATCTTTTACATGCCATAATATACACTCATGAGAAGGAACCATATTTTTTTAATCTTAGGTGAATACTGTATATGTTCCTTTAAGTGGAGTGGGCTGGTCATGCATTTCATTTACATGCAATAACATGCATGATTATATAGCCATACTCTCCATCTGTGAAGGTTTGGAAATTCAGGCATCAAAGCATCCATTGCCCCATCATAAAAAAAAAAAAAGTGTTCAGAAATAAAGTTTCATTATTCATTTGTGCATAATTTCATACATACTTTTTATGTGTTCTTATTATCTCCCATCTTATAAATACATATTTGTTTCATATGATAAGTCCTTTGCAGCACACAAATTTGCATCTATTCTGGCACACAAAACACTCACTAAAACACTAGTATGATGCATGTGTTTGACAACAAAATATCATGTTAGTGTAAAGCTCCCAAAACACTTTAATTCCAAGCTGATGCTTTTTTTGGTAGCCTTGATATACAAGTATGGATGAGTGTTCTTGACAAGCTGAAAGTGACATGCAGAAGTATCTATAAATACATCTGCTGTTTTATATATTAGTGATTGATATAGTGCTTCTTATGTGATTGTGTTGAATATGTAAAGAGAAACAAAAATAGTGTAGGCTTATATAACTGTATCAAGACTATTCATTAAACATATCTTTTATAATACTATCAATTGAAATTTCTATGTGATGCCAGTATTCACATTATTATTATTATTATCATCATCATCAGGACCCTGTTTTTGTAGACTAATTGTACTCTCATGTTGCCTTATGCAAGAGATCAATTAAATTTAGTGGGTTATGTAACCAAGAATGTTCACCTTCTTGATTTCTGGGGTCTTACAATCCTACAATTTGCATATCTTTTCTTTCTGTTTATGCCTTGAATGTTATGTTGAATAGCTACATGCCTTGAGCAAAGTTCCGGGGAGGGGGAAGGGGGGGGGGGAAGTACTTCTACAGGTGAGGTATATGTAAATGTGCCGCCTAAGCAGGTGCCTTTTTTGCACCATTTTCATAGTGAAGGTGTCTTTTTTTACAAAAAACAAAAAAATACTTTATTTTTATATTTTTTATTAAAATGTCTTTTTTCATAATTTTCGTAGTGCAGGTCCCAAAAAATAAATGAGATTTTACTGTATTAATTTTGTACTGCTGGTCCATTTTTACAATATTTTTGTTGAATACTCATACTGCAGGTATCAAAATTGACTTCTATCATACTGCGGGTATCAAAATTGTGTTATTTCATACTGCAATTATCAAAAAATCTGTCATACTGCAAGTATGTTTTTCGGTTGGCGGGCTGCACACCCCTACCACTTTAAGTATGAAGTGCCTCCCCCCCCTTCCCCCTTCCCAGGAGCAAAGTGACTTAAACTTGTATTTTGCCATTGGTCAATTGGGTCATGGGATTCTATGACCTGTCACCTGTATGAACCTCTGGTTTTTACAATTTGATTGGCTCATTTTAATCACATGATTTGGGAAACCCATCCAAACCTTAGAACAATTAGCCAGGACAGATTGACAATCTGTAGTTTTTATTAGTTCAGTTTAAGGTTTTAGTGTACAGTAAGCAATAACAGAATTACTCTCCCATAGTTGTGGAAGAAAGCATGGGAGAGTAAGATTGTATGCACTGTTGGAGTTGTTGTTGGAGTTGTTCTTAACAAATATCAGAGATCTGAAACTTAAATATCCCTCTTGGTGTCCTGTGTTTTTTAAGCATAGGCCGGCTCAGTTCGTTACAGTATATCCTGTGTTTTTTTAAGCATAGGCCGGCTCAGTTCGTTACAGTATATAGACCAGAGACCTGAAACACAAGAGTGCACCACAGACGAACCAAACATATACAGCACATGAGATTATAAGCTGTCCATATACTGTATAAATGTCCAGGCAATTAAATTAACTTAATATCCTCTGGCAAGCAGGGCTAAATTTAGCAATGGGCAATGTGGGATGTTGCCCATGGGCCTCCACAACCAGGGGCCTCCACATAATTCATGCAAAAAAATTGTAAGGGAAAAATGTGGTAGCAACCTGTTCATTTGTACTGAAAATGGGCAGGCAAACAGGCTTACAAAATGAAAATTCTTGAAAATAAATGTACTTAAAAAATTACAAAATACTGCACCATTTTGCATCTAAGCACCCTTAATTATTCCAAAAAATTCCAAAGGGGTATATTCCCTCCCCTTAGACCCCTCCCCCAGGACGGCGGTCATTAAAGTAGTGTTGGCCTCCACTCCTGAAGTTGCCCATGGGCCTCCACCTGGCGAAATCCGGCCCTGCTGGCAAGTCATTCCAAAGTCTAGCAAAAGAAACAAAAGTTGAATTATAAAAGACATCTGATTTAGCTCACCAGTATTCAAGTCTTCGTGGAAACCTTTCTCTGCACATCAGAACACTCTGGAAACTAGGAAGGGCAGAGAATATTATCAATTTGATGACCAAGGGCAAGTCGACATAGAGTCAAAGAATTCTTCAACACTTATGATGTTGAAAAGTTTAAGCCATTTTGGATAATGTGGAATGTTGCTGTTGGCGTGCATCCTTTTGAACCTAATTCTTGTGGTGCTCCTTTGAATTGATTCCAATGTTTTCATTTCATAAGTTCACTAGTGCAGATTCTCCATAAGAAGCAGCTCTGCAGCGTTTGTGTGTGTGTGCAACATGCAAGCATGCTGACAGACGGTAATGATCCTATTGCAGGTTCACCTTGTTACGACTTTTATTTGTAACGACTTTTACTTCCTCTAAATGATCAAGTTTGGTTGTCTTGTTGGGTGTGCACCAGGAAGTTGCAGGCTGTACATGATGAACTTATATTACATCTCCTCCCAATAAGGTTTCAAACATCAACAGGGTCTAGCAAACCAGGACAGGAAGTGAATGAACGCTGCGTTTGCATGCTTCTCTTCTCGAATAGTGTTCAGAGAACCTGGTAGGGACTCTCCTGCCACCAAAACCGCCATTTAAAGTCCTCATCTGAGGGACGGTGTGCCGCCATTCAAGCATTGTTCACTTCTTCCAACCAAAGGCAGCGAATGAGAAGTAGGAGTTGCAGATGACACACTTCTGCTTTGATGTTCGGCATATCGTCTGCATCTCTGTGGTAAATCGTGTCAGGCTAGGGCGAGTCTCGAACCTGGCAACTCAAGCATCTCAGTCGTGCGCTCTAACAACTGAGCTACCTGACTCCTGGTAATGCAATATTTTTTCAAACAAAATGGTCTTATATTTGGAAATTAAAGGGGTTGGGTGAAATGCTTTGCGAATACTTTTTTGATCACACATTTGCAGGATCGAACATAGGGGCATATATGTGTTATCACCAACATCACAGATTTCTCACAATCCATCAAGGAAAATTGAAAACCGGAAGTGACATTACCAGGACGGCAGCGTTCACTTCTGAATTTATTTATGGGACGATACCTTTCCTTTAAATGAGAGGAGAATTCTGCTGAATGAAAACAGCATTGTGTGGCCATTTATTTGCTTAATATCATATTATTTTTCTATGATCCTAAGGCTTTTAAAAACAGATTCAATGATTGTGTCCTTAATGCAGGTAACTTTCCTAGATCAAAGTTAATGCAGGTAAGTTTTCTAGATCAAAGCTAATGCAGGTAAGTGTTTGAGATTAAAGTTTAATTCAGTTGTAATGGATCCAATCAATGCTTTTCTTAAGTTGTCCTTCTTTCAAGTGTGCCATGATCTGTGGTTGTTATTGACCATCTAAACTAGTACAATGACCCTTAAGCTGGCAGTAACAAAGATTGTGTTGAAGAGGGTGTACCTGAGTATTTAAGTGCCCTGTTCACCTGTCCCCTTCATGTCTAGCTTTAAGTAAGTAGTTTAAGAATGGAAACAACAAAGGATTCAATTGATAGTGAGAGGGAAATATCATAGAAGGTTACTTTTGAAAACCAATTAAAAGCTAAGCTCCTCTGCAATAAGTGTAAAAGTTAGTGTCTGTAATCTTGTTCAAGTATTTTGATTTTGGCTAGAGTTCCCATGATGGGGCAGATTTGAACCTTAACTTTCTCTCTTTGAAGAAGGAAGAGCTACACACTTCATTGATTAGGAAAGACGCAATGATTTTCTTGGAATTTTTTTTTTCTTCCTTATCACCTGAAAAGGGGTATTGCAGAAAATGTAAACAACTCTCGTTATATTTCATTCCATGAAAGAACTTTTTGAGGGCCTGAAAAGAGGGACAGACAGAGTAGCCCTCTTTCCCATGCTCTTTTGCTGTCCTAATGGAATAATTTGGCAGTGTTATATATAATCCCTGCAGGGATGGCGGAGCATTCAAAATATTCCGGTGGGGAAAGGGAGGGGGTGGTGGTGGAGAAGGAGAGGAGGCTAAATGGGGTCAGATGACATGTGATAACCAAATTGGGGGCTAATGAAGTCTGGTATGTGACACATGTTCACCTATAATTATTTGGGTCATATGGGAATGTTTTACCTCAAAACGGGCATAAGGAACAAATTCACGAAACTAGCTGTGATGTGTTACGGAAAACTATAAATAAACTTGGTAGGATTTGGATTGTACCATTATTATGTGGGTTGGTTTTAAGAATGAAGTCATTGAAACAATAGTTGAAGACTTTTAGTTTGCACGCAGTGGAGGTCAAGTTCGTTAGATTTTCTTAGAGGGCAAAAAAATTATGGATTTATCAACACAAATGAAAGGCCGTTCATGTGTGTATATTTATCATACAAAAGTATTATGTGGTTCACAGATTTGAGAGTGTTTACGCGTAGCGTGGTCGTAGCCAGGATTGTCACTTGTGATAATACCAGTGATCGTCGGAGGCTGAGATGGCATATGGGAGAGGGGTGGGACAACATGGGCGAGAGGGTGGGACGGCATATAGGAGAGGGTGGGACGGCTTGCCATGTTTGACGGCATAGCATGTAGAATGTAGGCCAAGTGGAATGGAAGTTTAGACAACATTTCATTAATCAACTAAGCCAGTTCCAATGAACTATCTTTGAAGCAAAACAAATTGAATGAAATTTAATGCACACACAACTTCAGTTCAAAAGTTTGTTAGACAAGACATTACTGATGAGAAACTTTTTTAACTCATTTTTCTTAAACAAATGTATGACAAACTGCACTTGTGCTAAAAAGAAAACAATTTTTAGGAATGCAGTAATAAGAAAAGATATAAGAAGTTTATTCAAGGATAAAATTAACAGATATTAATTTACACAAAAAGTTTAATAAATAACATATTTCTTAATTTTTGATGTCACAGTTATGCAACCTAACATTGTTGTTATGCCTCGCTCTTGCACTTCTTCGTTAATGATTGTTGTCGATGTTATTTCAGCTAAGTAATTTTAATTTCTAATGAATACAGTCATATAATTAGAAATTTATCTCAGTGTAACAAATTATACAAGAAAACTGTTAAAAATGGAAGAAAATAAGCCAAAGTTCCGACATTGGAAAATGCCTATTGCCTCTTCACAGCATGTTTACAATACACAAATAATAGGAAACCCTCTGCACACAATAGTACAGTCCATGCAGCTCGGGCGCGCTAAGATTACGTCAGAATTAAAATAAAAGGATACATAAGCGGACGTGAAATGTTTTCTTTCATCAATTTCTATTTGTTAAAAAGTGCAGGCCCTTTTTTGTACCGATTACGTTGGATTTTATAAATATGGTAAATAGTTATATGTTAATTGTCAGGCCGTGTAAAATGAACTCTCAAATACTTTCATTCATAAGTTACAAAGGTCAAAGCGGCGATAACCTTGTTATTTTGTTTGTGCTCCCATTGAAAAACAAGAAAAAACACTTTTTATAGTTTACAAAGTACGGTACTTTTTTTAAGAATAATTAAATGAAAATGGTCTCAAGTGATAGATAATGAATTCAAGTTCTCTATATTGTTTGAAATGGAACCAAATATTCAGAGACTCTTTAGTTATAATGTTTGAAGTGCAAAATATGTGTGATTTTTTTAGAGTGTTTTGCACAGTTAAGGACATTATTGCAAGCGGATGAACCAAACATTCCCATATGGCTCCCCAGGCTCAGCCACCCCTGGCCCCCAGCTCCGCTGCCCCTGCCCTTGTTCACCAAGACTGGATAGTATTCAGGAAAATGATCTAAAGAAGCTAAAGCTTTTTACATGAAACAAATCATTTGAAAAATTATTTGAAAAAGTAGCATTATGGCTTTGATGACTACTGTGTGCCCTGTGTAAATTTGGTTGAAGATTGGTGGGACCATGCATGGATCCCATGACCAGTGGTGTGTCTAGGAGGGGGTGGGGGCGTGGGGCTATTGAGGTCTTATCCCCCTATAATATGTCATAGCCCCAACATATTTAATATATTTAACTGAAATATCAATTGAACCATACAGAAAACAGATGTTGGCAATGTTTTATTCGTATTGATTGAATATAATTTTAACCCCAAAATCTTCAATTGTGGATAATTTTTTTTTAATTTGGACCAACAATATTTCATTTTGAATCAAATATCTTCAAATTTGGACTACAATCTACAACAGAAATACCAAAAGTTTTCAGATAGAGATTTTTAAATAAATAGTGTCTATCAGGGCCAAGTTCCCCCCCCTCCCACCCCTCCCCTCCCCTCCCTCCCACTCAGCAAGTAACTTTCAAAGAAATACTAAGGTCTTTAACTTTTCATCTGTTGGGCAATTGCCAACACTTTTCTTGGAAAGGGTCGTCTCACGGTGGGGGAAGAACTCAAAATTCTTCCTGGTAATACAAATTGCACTTATGGTTAATTGAGTTTCCATAAAATGTTGCTGCTAATTAAGAAACTCTCCTTGAATTTTCAGAAAATCTCCTTGAATTTTCAGGAATTTTTCTTCAATTTTCAGGAAATTTTCTTTAATTTCCAGGAAATCACTGTCAATTTTGAGAAATTCTAAGCAAATGTTGGCAATTTTATATCAATGTTTATTTATCCTCCCAAACAAACATGAACCGCGAAGAAGAAACCATTTGGGGAGAGGGGGTGCCCCAACTTCCTACACCTCTGTCCTGGCCACCTAATCTTAAACCTGTGTCAGTGGCTTTAAATATGTTAATAGGGGCTTAAGTCCCCCTAAAAATGTAAAGCTAGACACGCCCCTGCCCGTGACAACCACTTCCGGCAACTATTGGTGTGTTTTATACACCTTAATTAGCCATGCTCTCAAATTCCCACAGATTCTGTGACAATATATCACTGTTGGTTTTGCTCTCCTATGGGAGACCACAGGTGTTCTTAGCGTTATGGCAACCTATATACTTAATACATATATATAAAATGGTAAGTCACTTTCTAACGCGAATTTTAAACTATATATGAAAATTTCTTTGTTTGACCACTCGAATCTTAATTACATTTTCTAACTCTACTCACATTTGCTGGAGACTTCCTTCTTCGTTTATAAGCCAAAGTATTTGTTCTTTTTTCTGAGATGTACAAATGATGGGTTTTCTACCAACATTACAGTTATGACAGTGTAAAGACCAAACAATTTGCTGCAAACCAAATGAAGTGTTACTTCTTCATGAAGTCATCGCTACATTTCTTTGGGGCTTTTACACTATCATGATGGTAATGGGGTAGAAAATTCATCGTTTGTACATGTTACCGGAAAAACTTACAAATACTGTGGCTTATAAACGAAGAATGGAGTCTCCAGAAAATGTTAATAAGATTCATGAGTAGTCAAAAACAGGAATTTTCTTATAAGGTTTGAAAGTTGCGTTAGAAAGTGACTTACCTTTTTATATATATGTATTAAGTATATAGCCTGCCATAACACTAGGAACACCTGTGTGTGAGACTGTGCTTCTCTTAAACATCCAAGCTCACCATTGTTGCACCACTCATCAACCAAGAGACATTGATCAGATCATTAAGGTCACTTTCAGTTTTATGTTTATTCCTTATTCTAGCTGCCAGTGGAACCCTGTAAAACACAACGGTTCAGATCAAGGAAATTATGTGCAAGGTTGATTGCATTCAAATGTGTTAAATGGAGTTATTCATTTATTTGCTTTTCATAACAAAAGATGTTTTAAATCACACCCTGAAGTCGTTACCATCAAATGAGGGTCACACTGAAAGGGAAACAGCACGGGTTAACTTATGGAACTAATAGGGTTAACTCTACAAAACAGCCAATTATAATATCAAATTAATTTCAATGGATAGTTACAATGTAATATCAGATAAAGCTCCTGTTATGGAAAATTTGTGGTTTCAAAATAATTCTGGCAAATCGTAGAATTGTAGCGTTGCAATGAACTTGAAGTAGCTAGGGTATGTGTATGCAACCCCGCCACTCTCGGCACCTGCTCCTGGCCCACTTTTCCTCCTTGGGCCACCGCCCTTCCTTCTGTCCACCTAGACCTCTCCACTTATAACAAAACTCAAACTCACCCTAACCTCTTCATCAATCTCCACAACCAAATCAAAGACCAACTCTCAAATTACACCTCCATCTATACTGATGGCTCCAAGGAAGGCAACAAGACAGCTGCTGCTGCCATCATCCAAGACATCACCCTCAGTAGCAGACTTCCTGACTACTCATCCATCTTTTCAGCCGAGGCTAAGGCCATTCTCCTTGCCCTCAACTTTATTGAGTACTCTCCTCTTAGTCACTTTGCCATTTTCTCTGACTCAAAGGCTGTTCTTACTTCATTACTTAATCTTAAATGGGATAACCTCACCTGCCACCTCCTCCTGCGGAAACTCTTTTCTCCCACCCTCTGCAGGAAAAGTGTTCTTTTCTTCTGGATACCCAGCCATGTTGGCATCCCTGGCAATGACAGGGCTGATACGACCGCTAAGCTTGCCCTTAACCTCCTCCCTTCCCCTTTTCCCAAAACCCTCTCTGACATCAAACCGCTTATTGCTTCTCTTGTTAGTGACCGCTGGCAAACCTTATGGAACTTCCAAATTGATAACAAACTCCATGTTATCCAGCCCACAATCGATCAAATCCACCATCAACAACCTTTCTCGTATCGACAACGTTCATATTACCTGTCTTAGAATTGGTCACACCCACCTCACTCCTCCCACCTCCTTATTGGTTCCCCCAACCCCTCTGTAACAATTGCCACTGCATCCTCACAATCCAACACGTTCTCCTTGCTTGCCCCTGTACAACCTTCCCAGAGCTTCCCTCGCTCCCACAACTCAATTGCTGAGTTCTTCCAGAAAAATCCTCCAGATAAAATAATCTCCTTCCTTCAGCATGCATCCCTCTACAACCATATTTAATTCTCCTCTTCTACCCCCTCTCTACTTTGTTTTTGTTTTACCCATGCACCTCCTCTCTCGATCACAGCTTTCTGGCTTTTGTTCTTGAATTTCTCTCATTCTCCCCCTGGTCTCTTTCCTTACTACCTCTAAAATGATCTGACCTCTCAGGCACAATTTGACCTTCGTTGTCGTGGTGCCGTTAAGACCTCATCAAACAAACAAACAAACATAATGTATGTTCGGATCCTCTTGCAAATGTAAATTCCTTTAAGAACCTGTAATCTTTATGTGATGTGGCCCAAATGTTCTTGTCAGTTGTTTTTATTAAAAAATTAGATTGCTCCCCAGAGTGGCTTGGCTTGCAACATCAACTGATCAATGGGAATCCTACAAAGTAAACATTAGGGAATAAATGATGAGGAAAATTGAAATTTATACTCACAAACACTAAAGATAAAGGAAGAAATTGCCAAATCCCACTTGCACACACACACACCTCTTGTTAAATCACTCAACTCTTCACTTGTTTACCACTCAAGCTTGGACAGTTAGATATATTTGTTGGGGCCTTATTTTAAAGGAATAGTTCAGGGGTGAAGGAGGTTCATCTTATCTGAAGAGGACTTCAAAAGAAACAAAATGGTGAAAAAGCATTCACAATTCTTATTTTATTAAGGAGATATTAAGTTTAATGTTTGGTGTCATTTGTGTAGAAACAACTGAAATCAGACTAGGGCTGTAATTCACGGGGGGCAGGCGGGAACATTTCCCCACTTATATGTTTCCACTTTTCCATGAATTAAAAAAAACAGCACATTTTGGGGAAATTTGCCTCTTGTCCCCTTCCCCTCTCCCATCCCCACTACTCTTTGAATAAGAGGCTATGTTCCCCCACTTCTGGATGAGAATTACGGCCCTGAGTCAATCAGACTAATAGTGCAGTCACATCCTCAGATTCTCCAAAGTCTTGATGTATTCTATCATATATTGTTCTGCGATTTTGTGGCTTAAACACCATTGGATATATCAGGAAAGTAGTTAAACAGAATCTAGTTAGAGGTATTATAAATTAAATTTATCACCTGAAAAAATTTCAAATAGTAAAAGTTAAATGAAGTTTTTTGAAATACATTAACAATTTGTAAGATTGTGAGGATAAAGGCGGCAACATAAGTAGACTTATCACACCAGTTACTTCTACACAGATAAGACAGAACTTAAACTTTAATATCTCCAGAACATAATCAGATATTGAAGTAGTTTCTTCTCCATTTTGTTTCCATAATTAAAACAGCTTCTATTTTTAAAATGGATTTCTATTTTCAAAATGGACTGGAATAAATTCTATGATTTACCATTATACTCTTTTTTGGTACTTAATCAATTCTGTACCAGAATAGCTAACAAAAATGTTGTTTGCTATTCTGGTACAGAGTTTATTAAGCACCCAAAAAGGGTATAATGGTAAATGTGAAGGCTTTATTCCTATCTATTTTGAAAATAGAAATCCATTTTGAAAATAAAAGCTGTTTTAAAGTGCTCCCTCATTTATGATAAACTTGTTTGACCATTGAAGTAATAGAATGGATTCCCTCTCTGTACAGTTTTTTGCCTTGAATCATGCAGGTTGGAATCGATATGGAATAAAAATGGTTTTTGGAATACTTAGTAACACGTCTTGTAAAAAGGCATTAAAATATTAAAGCTCTAATGATTTATTCGATGATTCACCTGAAATCTTTGCTGACCCTGCCCTATTTTCATGAGAAGAAATCCCTGTGCATTTCTAGGGCAGAGCCTAAATTGTGACGTCTCTTCTGCCGATCCAAAATTTTGACAGAATTACAGAATTTGTATGTCTCTGGTTTCATTAGTTATTCATGAAAAGTTGCAAAAAGTAGGACAGTTTTGTAAAGTTGAAGTTAACTGTTGGAATATGTGATCGAGAAATTGACAGAACATGTAAATGAGTGATATTATGGTGTGGGTGCAATTTCATGGCAAAATGTTGAGGTGTCGGGAAACATATCTCAATGCCTTTAAGGCTTAAAGTAATTAAATGAAATTGTATTACAAGAGAAGAAAACTGGAAAGTAGTTCACCTCCAATGGGGTTACTGCTCAAAGATTGTAAAACTTATTTGTGAGAATTTTCCTGGAATGTTGACTAAATTTGTGGAGGTCAATCTGAGCGCATATTACATATTCAGTCTAAGCATGGAGGTACCACTTTAGTTTAAGATCATTGTAAAGAGGAAATGGCCATTGGAAGATTGGCTGATGGGAATGGTTTGAAGTTAGTGTCTTGCACTCAAAGCTAATTTAGATTAGATATCAGAAAGAAACTTCTATAGAATAATCTTTGAGATTTTTGTATTACTTTCACTAGTCTATGTAAAAGAGATAGACTCGTCCCAGGCAAATTGTAATGTAACAATTGTCACACAGAGAGAGGTACAAATTACTGGTGTCCCTCGATCTAGAGAATATTAATACAGTTCGGGAGAAGACCTCCTTTTAGTCCTTGTTAGAAGACTTAAATTATGTTTTTTTGCCCATGGGGGCAGCCATTACCCATCATGCAATTTCCTTCGTCGATACACTTTGTACAAAGTGACGAAGTAAAATTATTTTGTGAACTTACAGTAGATGGCGTTTGCTGAAGTGTGAGAGGTGCATGAAATTATGGGGAAACATGTTAGCTAACTTGTATCCTGTACCTTTTTATGTTTACCGATCCGATTTTGAAAAGGAGCCAATATATGGCATGACCTACAGTATGTTTGACCCGCTTGGGTTTGTTGCGAATTAATCTGTACTGTGCTAACATCCGCGTTGTGTTGATTAAGTAGCATCAAGTTTTGTACTTTGACTGCGATTGTCAGTGTTCAATAAATTATAAATTAAAGTGTTATTTTCATGTGCTTTCTTATGTTAAATTTGTTCTTTGCCTAAATTGTTTTATTTTCGTAACCTTTGGAGAACGCATTAATTTAACCTCTTGGAGAACGCATTTATTTTAAATTACTTTGATGCAGTGAAATATCAGTTTCTTTGTGACTTTCGTATGGGATGTTCTGTCTGAACAGTGAACGTATTCTAACGTAGACCAACTGACTGTAACTAATGCTATATTACAGCCATGACATGTGCGTTGAGTGTACGTGGACCGGACAGTGTAATTCTAATTCTTCAGACTCTTTGCAGGTTTGTGTGTAACACATATTGTCATTTGTGTCATTCTGTTTTACCATGGAGCTATTAACTGTATCTCCATGGTTTCACCCATTGTCTGTACTGGCGAGTAACGTTCAGACGTTAGGGCCTAATCAAACGGACACTATTGTAACAATACAAAGTACCGAGTAGAAATATTAAAATATTAGGCCTAGATTTTACCTCTCTTGAATAAAACTTAAGCAGTTAGTTTAGTTAGTTATACTCAAATTGCACTGTTTATTCCTTTACGATCGGTCAGTCAGTCAGAAGGTGATCACATTGACAGTGTCACGCGTAATGCATACTTAAAATAGATCGAGGTAAAGATATATCAGCTGAACTGTGTGTGTGATTCGTATGTTTTAACTGTCAACTGTTTGTTGAAATAGTTAAACCCTGGAAGCAGGACTTAGCGTGAAAGACTCCTTTTAGGGCTTCACCCGAACTGTAATAGGCATAATCTCCTTAAGCTTTGAGAATTTTTTGAATACCGGAAGAGTAGAAGTTGTCTAAAATGTTATGTAACATGTACCCGTAACACATTGCTCTAAAGGGAAGGTATCATCCCATAAATGCATTCAGAACATAAGCCACCAAGCTGGTAATGTCACTTGCGGTTTTCTATTTCCCATATTGATCACGAGAAATCTGCGATGTTATTGACATTTGTTATTAATAACATCACAGATTTCTCACAATCAATAAAGAAAATTGAAAACCGAAAGTGACGTTACTAGCACGGCGGCGTTAACTTCTGATATATTTAGGAGGCGATACCTTTCCTTTAAGTTAAGTTTAAGATGTGGTAACAAAAAGTCAAGTTAGTTGCCTTCGATCTTGTTGACTGTGTTCCACATCGTAAATGTGTTTGAAGTGCCAAAGTTTTTTTCCTCATTATTGAGAATGGAACTTTCAAAGCATCTGTTTTTTTGTTTTTTTCTGTGTGGCATTGGTTTTTCCACCTAAATTGACAGATATATTTTTTTTGCAATCAAGGTAAGCTGATGATTTCAATAACTTCTGCAACACAAAAAAAAAATGCTGATAATACAATGTATGATACAATGTATGATACAATGTATGATACAATGTATGATACAATGTATGATACAATGTATGATACAATGTATGATACAATGTATGATACAATGTATGATACAATGTATGATACAATGTATGATACAATAATTAGATTTAAATCCAATTTAAGGTTGCTTTGGCATGAACATCATTCTAAGTAATTTATGGAGAATTTGGTTGCTGTGAAATTCAGGTTGCTCCTAGCATGGAGCTCTCAGTTAATAGCTCTGTGCTCCTAGCATGGAGCTTTGAGTTAATAGCTCTGTGCTCCTAGCATGGAGCTTTCAGTTAATAGCTCTGTGCTCCTAGCATGGAGCTTTCAGTTAATAGCTCCTAGCATGGAGCTCTCAGTTAATAGCTCTGTGCTCCTAGCATGGAGCTTTGACTTAATAGCTCTGTGCTCCTAGCATGGAGCTTTCAGTTAATAGCTCTGGGCTCCTAGCATGGAGCTTTCAGTTAATAGCTCTGTGCTCCTAGCATGAAGCTTTAGTTAATAGCTCTGTGCTCCTAGCATGAAGCTTTCAGTTAATAGCTCTGTGCTCCTAGCATTGAGCTTTCAGTTAATAGCTCTGTGCTCCTAGCATGGAGCTCTCAGTTAATAGCTCTGTGCTCCTAGCCTCCTTGGCACCTGGATACAATGAACAGTTCATCTTAATTAGGATGACGAAGAAATTACATTATGCATGAAAGCGGCATTCTAAAGATGTTCTTTCTTTTTTTCATTGGTTGCTGTTAATAATTTCTCTTCAAAAGGTGTCTTGCAATGAAATATTCATGAAGAAATGACAAAGTTATTAGAATTAGGAATTTATGAGTTTTATTTGATAATTGTAACTATTGCATTTTTTCTCTTCGTAATTTTACTGAGGGGAACATTTCCCTTGAAGGTTGATCATTTCAATGATTTTAGAATAGTGCATAAGCTCTTTAAGAGAGAAAGTATGATTGAGTTTAGAATAGCGCATAGGCTCTTTAGGAGAGAAAGTATGGTAGGTTAATGGCAATCCTTTTTACACAACTCATCAAACACAGGAACACAGGAAGTGGTTCAGAGGAAGAGAAGATTTGTTTAAATCTCCTCCATTAATTGTTTTAAATTATCTACATTCATCCTCGTTTTATTCTTTGTTCTCAATATTTACAGTTGGATAGAAAGGAGAAATAACGTTATACTTATGTCATTTCTTCTTCATGTAATCATTACTGATAAACTTGTCTTACAAGCAAGATCAATGTAAACCTTATCTGCAAGTTCAGCTGAGAAATATACCTGCTTGCTTGACAGACAAGCCTGGAATCCTCTCATACAGAACAGCAATATGGCCCATCTTTCGTCATACTAGAAAATGTTGGGGCACATTTTGTAGCCCCCAAAATTAGGACTCTTTTCATTGAGGGAGAAAGGGGAGGGGAAGGCTGAGCACTTTTACCTGAAAATTTCCAGAAATGGTTACTGACATTTTTGCAGGGGGGAGGCCAAAACCATCAAAAATCTGAATCCAAGCTACCCTATGAAAGAAAAAATTGGATATTTTGTAGGAAATCTTTTGATATTTTGAAGAAAACCTTTTAATATTTTGAGAAAAAAGTCGGATATTTTGAGGAAAAATTATGGTATTTTGAGAGCAAATTAGGATATTTTGAGGGAAAATTCTGATATTTTTGGGAAAGATTTGGATACTTTCAGGAACATGCGGATATTTTTTGTGGATAATTTCTCCTTCCCTCTCCCATAGCTACGCCACTGCTCGACAGCTCGATGCTCTCTGAAATTCTATGGCATGTACTGCCTGCCAGCTCGCCGTGCTTGCAAATGTTAAGTTTGGTGGTTCTGGTGCGATACTTCCTTATCAGATAATTCGCATGTATTACTGAAATGGTCAATGGATATGCTGTCAGCAACGAATTTTTGAAACAATTTAGTATTCCCACCATATATGTATATAGCATGAAGTAAAACTTCTTGATAATGATAAATCCCGACAAACCTGTGCAACATGCTTTTTTTTATAGTATTTTAAAAAGTAAAGTAAAAAACCCAAAGTTAAAAGGATTATGGTGATTTCTTTTTGTTTATGATGAATTAATCTAATTAATTTCACATCTTTTGTACGTTTATCTATATATCAAAAATATGTCAGAAGTTTGCCCGAAGAATTTCATATAGAGTTTCTTGCTGTTGGAGAAAGAGTTGGCATTAGAGTGACTTTAAAGTGATCAGCGAATGTACTGCCATTGGGGGTGGCATTGGTACTGGACTCCATACACAGACTAGTATTTACATAGTTATTTAGTTCGGCTCTTTTACCTGGAAGAAAACTCAGATTCAACCCTTGTATAGATGTTATGTTTGCTGGCAAAATATTTGAAGAAGATGGTTTTAGATGGATAAGTAATCATTCAACATCTGAAGTGTTTGGAAAGGGTAAATCCTCCAAGCTTCTCATCAAGATATCTTGTTGCTCATCTGAAGTGTTTGTAGATCAATTTGACTTTCATGTCAGGAGAAGTCGGTCCTCTGCATCTTTGGTTGTGGGCAGTTGTGTAGAGCTAAATTATGAGCTGGGGGGAGGGGTGGTTCTTCTCCCCAATGTTTAAAGTTATCGACATGTAACAATGCGTTATCTGCTCGAAATGTGTGATTATTAAATATAGCTAGGGGCTGAACCCCCCTCAGAAATAACTAGGGGTCAGCCCCCTAAGCCCCTCTCTCCGCTCCTACACCACTGTGGATCTTAATTAACATTGATTTCACTGAATTGTCCAATTTGTGACATTGGTGTAGTTTTATAAGAACAGTGATAGCTATGTAGAGACATCATATATTTAAAAAATAAGATCATCAGCAACTGTTTCTTGAGAAAAAGAGCCAAAGTTGTCCGAAATGACAAACAAATTCACTCTAAAGTACTGCTTTAGCCACATGCTTTATCTACACAAGAGCCATTGTGGCACCGGATAGGAAATGTTGGTGTATGTGCACTAGTGATATCTTTTAGGGCCCTCGACAGTCGGAAGAAACACAACTTTTGGTGCAATAAGAAAATACAGCAGCACTTGGAGCTTCATTACAGTATTAAGATCCATGGAAGCCGCCATTCTAACTTGTGATAACATTATTTCAATGGGATTTCTACTAAGAGCACAGGGTATTTGTGTAATGTAACGTATTCTGTATGTACATGGTATCGACAATGACTAAGCCGACACAGAATCATGTTTCCAAAGGGCTGCTTGAAAGGTCAACGACAGGTCAACAAAAGTCTTTTGTTATTTTGTGGCAAAGTCCACAGTGAAATTAGAAAATCTGTTGTCAAAGGTAATGAATTCTTCTTTAATATCTGTTTTGCCATTCAAAATTACCCCCTTTCCCCCTGCCCCCACGTTTGCAGTAAAAATTACATTGATTTAATGTTATCACAAAATAAAATGGCGGCCCCCATGTAATGAATATGAAGCTCCAAGTTTTGGTGTATGTCTCATTACACCAAAAGGGTTTTTCCCTGGACTGCCTGACACAGCTCACACAGGTTTGTGATTAGGGAGGCCAGGACCAAAGCTGACAGTTCTCCATCATATTAGGGGTTCCCTAAGAGGACTAGATGGACGACAGTTAGGGTGATATTGTTGGGTTGTAGAGCCATAATCTGAGTATGTAAATGTAAAGAGTTCACAAGTTAGGAATTCAGTTTGTGCTCCTGTTTCCTCAGGAGTATATAATATATAACTTGTAAATGGAGTAATTTCATTTTTGGGAAGAAATAAGTTGGGCCTCTCTAAAACTCTTTCCATCTCCCACTGGGTTTGATTGACAACAGTGATAACACGGCTGTCTTATCTGATGACAATCTGACAGCCTCTCTGTCCCAGTCTGGATTTCCATCTGACACAATTTCAATGCCGTCGCTCAAGCACACAATGAGTTCTAGGGACTGAGCATTCTTTGATTTCATTGTAAAATAAACTTTGCAGGGAAAGAGAATGTGCAGGGACAATAAAGAGCTTATTTATGTTGGTTGTAAATGATCTTTTGTGGTTTCATTGCATCTATTGTATTAATAAACAACCCAATCTTTAAAATGTAGGAAATATAAAGAATATTTTTTTTTTACATCTTACTCTCTTAGGATTGAACATCAGAAGAGTAAATGTTTTAAATTTGTTTTATCATTACAGGATGGATATCAAGTTTGACTCGTTTCTTAGCTCCAACTTTTGGTGCTCTTATTTTTCCCACTGTGGTACTGTACTAACTTTTTATTTATTTTGGTCAAATGTTGTGATCTAAACCATGATTTTATGACTTTGCCTGCCCACCCCCTTCCCTCCTTATACTTTTGGTAGACAAATCCTACATCATGTTTGCTTTGTTTGAGCAGGGATACTGTTTATAGAGGTTTGAGTGACTTCTTTATACGTGAAGTTTTCATTTTGAAAGTTTTGACAGTTTTTCATTTTGAAAGTTTTGAAGTTTTCATTTTTGTAGCAATAGATCCAGACTTCATAGGTTGCTGCAATCTGAGGAAAAATAGAATTATCTAAAAGCAGGGATTTGTTATTTCCTGGTTAAAGGAGGTTGTTCTAGAAACTACTGATAAGTGAAAGTTTTGGTAGGAAACACATCAAAAATTCAAAATCTTTTAATTTCCTTTTGATAGACACAAACATGTCCAACACATGATGATCTCAAACATGAGATGGCTTAGGTCATTGACATTGCCCTTATTTCAAATCCATTGTTATGAAATGAGCTTGCAAGTGTGTGTCTTCCTCATGTCCTGGTAGTACATCATTGATTGATGAAAGATTGCCAATTTCTTTGAAATTAATTGTGATTAGAATTTCTTAAGTTGTAAAGATTAGGTCTGGATAGTAATATCATTGCAGATGTCTTTCTTCTTCCAACAGAGGCTACGAAAAACATCTGGTTTAAACTTGTAGTGCATTTCCAGCAGTGAATACAAACTTTAAGTTGAATGTGTAAGTATGGACATCTTTTCATTGTTTCAAAGTTAATGGGCACAGCCAGGGAAAAGGGTCATCTGGTGGTTCGAGCTCCCCCCTCCCTCAAGCTTCTTAGAAGGTAAACAGGTCCAGAAATTTTGCAAAAAGATCCAGAAAGTTTGCTAAATAGTCAAGTAATTTTGCTAAAAAGTCTTGAGGTAGCTACCCTTTTTTCTGCTCTTCAGTAAAATTTAGCCTCTGAACAGTTTAAAACCAGAATTTTTATACAACTTTGGAGAAAAAAATGCTTAACCACCCCTTTTAATGCAAAGGGCTGGCTACACTGCTCAAGTCTATAATCCTTAATGCATGCCCATCATAAAAACAAATATAGAAAATATCAAAGGTCATAATCAATTGTAAAGAATTTTGATGTAAGAGAGTTATTCAAAAGCTTTCAGGGAATCAGAAGAGGATGCATCAGCCTGTCTTTTTATTATTGCACTTGTTAAAAAGAGCAAACAAAATTAATGACATTAAAAGTACCAGACGCTATGACGACCTTCAAACTCCTGAGCCTCACATTTAGAATCTGTATTTTTGGGAACTTTATAGATAACGCTCTTTTTTCCTTTGCCATCATTACAAGTATGTGTTAACTGATGAAAGGTAATACTCTGATCTTCACAATGACCCACATAATTTTACGTTGGAATATGCAAATTGATACAAATTAGCTCATTTAGTATGTATGCCTAGTGAACAAAAGTGAACAAAGCTGCCTAATTTTGTGTTTATGTACTCTCTTGTGGTAAGCAGTTGTGGCAGTTTTAATAGAATTGATGAAATGTTGATGAAAAGTTCTTTTTAATGATACCACTCACAATTTTTTTGGAAGTAGGAACAATTGGATTATGCAAATTAGTTCATTTTGTCACATTTTGACCTAAATCAAGACCCATTATTATCATTTTTTTAAATATTGTGGGAAAGCTATAACCTGAAAATGAAGTTTTCTTGTTTGTATGCTCTTGAAAATGTTGCAAATCAATTGTATGATATTCATAAGGTTGTTTATTATATTTGGCATACTAATTAATATGCAAATTACCTCAAAATAAGGAATTAAATAAGATATGAGAATGATGCATGGCTGAGAAAATGCAAATATCATCCCAACTTTGACTCATTTTCTTATAAAAAGGAGTTTCATGACTCAGATAAACGTTTCATTTTAGAAAGTATATATATTCTCACCCAAGATGGTTGATTTATTTGTAAAACAAGTGAAATATACTTTATTATTTACTTTACAAATGTATGAAATGCTGGGTATGGTCATGATTTTGCACAACAGGTACATATAGGGGATTTACACGTATTAGTCAACAGGCCTGAAAAGAATTTAAAAAACGTACTGATTTACCTTTACTTGAGACTTCCTTCTTCAGTGTTCACCTCTTTCAAGCTATTTTATCATAAATCCACATGTAGATCTTCAATTACATTTTTTGTACGATTTTTGTAGTAAAAAAGTGTGTCTTTATGATAAGGTCTTTCCGTCAACCAAACTTTTCGCAAAATTGTATATCAGAAAGTTGCTATGGAAGTTTCTTTTTTTGTAATGGGGCTATGCATCAACATAGTAGCTCAATTGAAAGCTGGCTTTTAGGTCTATAAGATGGCAGAAAAAACATTCTGTTCTGATTTTCCATTTAAGAGCTAGATGTTATTGAAAATGTTGCTTCAAAATGCACCAAATATGGTAAACAGTGTAAAATGTCCAAAAATTTCAAATTTGAGATCGGTTTTGTTGAAATTTGATCAGAATTACAGTATTTGATACTCATGAGTGACTTTCACCAAAAATAAATTTAAAATGTTTGTTTTTTTAAAGTTCATCCTGAATATTTATCAATTTTTAGGAAATTACTTGTGTTTGGCTCTATTTTAATCTGAAAATCTCAATATGACCCCCTTCAAAAATGGTTAGAATATGAAAGAATCAAAGGAGTTTTTTCTAGTGATATACAAATTACCTCCGTATCAGTTTAATTATTTTTTCAATATTGCACTTCCATATCGACAAAAATCATGTCGATCTGGCATTTAAAGGTTAATAAAAGTGCCTAATAAAAGTGACAAAGCATTTGTTTTTCTTTTATTTTTAAGTTTTCTTATTAATATCAGCAATATGTCTCGTAAAACAAAATAAAAAGAAATTATCAAGAGTAGCAGTAAAAAGAATGTATTAAAGACTGGTTTTTTTTTCTTGGCTTAATCGCCAAATATTAGTTTTTGTATAATAGTCATAGTTTTTGAACAGCTGTATTTGCCATATTGTTTCAAATAGGGTGCTGTCAAAGTATGTAACTTAAAGGTATCATAAATTGATGAAGTACATGATTTGTGTCTGAAAGTAGCAAAGATACATCATTTAGATATTGCACGGGCAGGTCCAAATGAAGAACTCCAAAACGAAGAACAAAGATTTCAAAAATCTCCAAAACGAAGAACTGAGAAACAAAGAATTTTATTTATGGTCAGTTCTTTACCCTACTTCGTGTACAATATAACTCTGACAATATTGGCACAGCTTGTCCTTTCACAAAAGCCCTCCATTTGACAATTTAATAATCTTCAAAACGAAGAACAAAGATTTTTAAAATAGATTCTGCTGGTCGAGAAGACATTTTTTGGGGTCGAAAATCTCCAAAATGAAGAACGGAGATTTTTAGAATAAATTATGTTGGTCGAGAAGACATATTTTTGAGGTCAAAAATCTTCAAAATGATTAAGAATGAAGAACGAAGATTTAAACAAATTAATTCTGCTGGTCGAGAAGCCATATTTTTGGGGTCGAAAATCTCCAAAACAATGAAAAACAAAGATTTTTAAGTAAATTCTGCTGGTCGAGAAGGCACATTTTTGTGGTCAAAAATCTGCAAAACGAAGAATGAAAATTTTTCTGCTGGTTGAGAAGGCATATTTTTAGAGTCGAAAATCTCCAAACAAAGAATGAAGATTTTTTAAGTAAATTCTGCTGAAAGGAAGAAAAAAACGAATGAAGATTTTCACAAAATATCTATAAAACATTTTCAAAAAAGATTATAATTTTCCGAAAAGTGATAACATTATCCAAAAAGGAAAAACAATTTGAAACATTTCATTTAAAATTATAATTTGCCAGTCCCCCCTCCATCCCTTTTAGAGAGACCCTTCCTATGGTCCTAACAAGACACCAGTGCAAGAGCAATGTAGAATGCTATATCCACTTTCAGATCTTCATTCTTCGTTTTGGAGATTTTTAGCTCCCCAGAAATGACTTCTAGATCAGCAGAATTTATTCAAAAAATCTTCATTATTCATTCTTCGTTTTTGACTTCTTTGTTTTGAAGATTTTTAAATCGTCAAACGGTGGGCTTTTGTGAAAGGACAAGCTGTGCCAATATTGTCTGAGTTATAACTGCACAGGATTAAACAGGGTCAAGAACTGACCAAAACAGATTATTTCTCAGCTATCAGAATATATTTTAAAATTCTTCGTTCTTCGCTCAATCGTTTTGGAGTTTTTCATTTTGGAGATTTCTAAAATCTTTGTTCTTTGTTTGGTCCTTCCCGATATTGCACGCAAGGATTTTTTTGATCAAAGTATCTGTCAATACGGTTATGAAAGGTTCACTGCTTGACACTTTCCTTAACAGTCAAAACGGAAATATTTTTTTCTTTTTACTCGCTTGTCATAACACACATATGAGTCATATCGGAAAGCCTAAACAATTTGCTATATTTCCGAATTCCACATTGTAGCTACAGACTGTCATATAAAGTTTCCTTAATTTCATCTGAAATATATTATTTAACTTGTTTGCATAGCCATTATATCTGAGCGCCATGACTCTAATATCCGAGCGCCATGTCTTCTTTACCTTGAGCTGTATGCAATTAAGCTTTCTACATGCTGGTTTGTGAAGATTCTAAACCAGCCCGGATGGTGTCATGCTAGGTTTCCAAATTGAATCTATTTTCAGAGGAGCCTGAAATCTGATTTTGATGAAGATCGAGCGCTGCTATTGATTATGGCTTGGATTTCAGTTTGCTGACACAGAAACCTGAGCAAATGGTGTGTAATTGTGTTTGATTTGAAATATCTATGTCAAGTTTTATTCTTTTTCATAAATTGGTTATGACTTTGAAATAAAGGCTATGGTTTGGAGTACTTTGAAAGAGATTTTTGGTCATAAATCTTTTTATGGCAAATAGTATACAGAAATAAATAAATTTGATGTTGCAACATTAGTTTAGTGCAGCTTACTATCTGACTGAGCAACGTGAACTTTAAAAAAAAAAAACAAAACACTTCAAGTTAAGGGAGTCCCATTGTCTTTGAACCCTTTATCTTGTCAAAGCTTCTGTTTTGGGACCAAAATAATCTCATTACCAATTTGACCAAAGAGTGTACATGAATATTCAGCATTTTAGCTTTTTCAAAGAGAATGGTTTGCCTTAGTGGGTGCTTAGCTCCAATTCTTTTTTTGTTTATTTTTTCTGTATTTTTTTTTTTGTGGTGGTGTTGTTGTTAGTTTGGGCTTTTTATTGGGTGACAAGCTAACTTAGCCCATTTTCTTGTTATGCAATGTTGTATACTGTAGAACCAGGAAGTTGACAGAACTTTGTAAACCTCTTTTATGATGAACTAAGTTCTCGGACCAAAGTCTGCCAGAATTTGTGTTCTTCTGTGTATCTTTATCAATTTTTAAACAAATTTTGACAGTTTCATAAAGATAATATTATAGATAGCAGAAAACACCATCACAAATTTTGGATATATTCCCAGCTCTTTGGTAGAATTTGAACTTGTCAAACCTTTTCCAACAAGATAATTCCTGAAAAGCAGCACTTGACCATTAACCCTTGAAGCTGTATTGGAGATCACTGTTACATAGCTTACTCCTGAGTTCCTCCCTCTTATACTGACCACACTGTTTTCATACTCTCACCACACACAGTCAGAGGTGGACCGATTGTTTTGGGGCATTGGGCCAAAAACTTTCTGGGAATTATTCAGAATGAGAATTTCAAGGTGTGTCAAAATCAAAAGGGATTACTCAATCTTTATGCAGTGCGTCAAACGGCATCTCTACATACCCCCTTCAAGCGTTCACCTTTTTCATAAATTTTTTAGGTAAAGATCCACATACACGCAATAATTGTTAGGCAAAGATTCACCTCAGCCAAAAAATTTGGTCAAGATTCACCATAAGGAAAAAAAAATTGGGTCAAGATTGACCCGGTTAATTTTTTGAGGTGAAGATTCACCAAGGAGAAAAAATAATTTCTGGTTATTTTTTTACTGTTTAATCAGTCAGTATAGTATCATAATGAACTATTTTGTTATTCCTCGTTATCTTTTGTATGATAGAATGCAATCTGTTGGAAATAGTATAATTTAAGCACTAATTATTTTTCAGTTCGACACTGATTTGACTTAATGATTTGAATTCGATGCATTTCTGTTGCTCAGATTGAAGAATTTTGTCAATTATTCACTCATCTGCAATAATTTTTAGGCGAAGATTAATCTTACTTTAAAAAAATTTAGTTAAAGATTCATATTCAAAAATATTTTAGGTCAAGATTCACCCAAAACTTCAAATTTTTGATCTGAAGACTCCACATCGTAACGATGCCAAATCATGCATGCCTTGAGGTGGTCTGTGATTCCTTGAGGGTGGTCTGTGATGCCTTGAGGGTGGTCTGTGAAAATTCCACTCGACTGCAGCATTAAAGATGGTGCCCCTCTTGTAAGTACTTTGTAAAACAAAATCAATGGCACAGCTATAGAATATTTCTACTGAAATAATTAAAAATTGCAGTCAGACAATTATAATGCAGAGCACTAACTTGGAAAGTTTGAAGATTGTTTTCGTTCTTTTAGAGTGAGATTCATCACATTTCTTTAGATACTGAGGGATCACAATATAGTCAACCAGAATCTACGATTACAATTTTAGATTGGATACTTTTGAATAAAATGCATTTTTTCCACCCAAAAGTTGTCCAATTTTACCTTGCACTTGTTCTTAGTATCGGCCCTGTTTGGATTCAGGCAAAAAAAAAGCTCTGAAGCAAATATGATTGGAAAGCAAAGCAATACAATTTTATTGACATGAGCAAAATATGTAACAGTTGATTAAAAACAGGTAGCTGCAATGTTTTTGGAATGAAGTACATCTGTGATTTGGAATGGATGGAGACTGGACGGATGACAAGAGTTCAATAAAGGCGAGTTAGATTGGATAGCCTGTGAACAAGAGAGTTCAATAAAGGCGAATTAGATTGGATAGCCTGTGAACAAGAGAGTTCAATAAAGGCGAGTTAGTTTGGATAGCCTGTGAACAAGAGAGTTCAATAAAGGCGAGTTAGATTGGATAGCCTATGAACAAGAGAGTTCAATAAAGGCGAATTAGATTGGATAGCCTGTGAACAAGAGAGTTCAATAAAGGCGAGTTAGTTTGGATAGCCTGTGAACAAGAGAGTTCAATAAAGGCGAGTTAAATTGGATAGCCTGTGAACAAGAGAGTTCAATAGAGGCGAGTTAGTTTGGATAGCCTGTGAACAAGAGAGTTCAATAAAGGCGAGTTAGATTGGATAGCCTGTGAACAAGAGAGTTCAATAAAGGCGAGTTAGATTGGATAGCCTGTGAACAAGAGAGTTCAATAAAGGCGAGTTAGATTGGATAGCCTGTGAACAAGAGAGTTCAATAGAGGCGAGTTAGTTTGGATAGCCTGTGAACAAGAGAGTTAAATAAAGGCGAGTTAGATTGGATAGCCTGTGAACAAGAGAGTTCAATAAAGGCGAGTTAGATTGGATAGCCTGTGAACAATGAAAAGGAAATGACACATTTCAAAGCATACTGAAGTAGATTGATATGAAATGTGTGATTATAGCTGACAGGAAAGTTACAGGGAGACTGTGACATCAAAACACTGCAGATTTGTGTAGCTGAGTTTAATTAAATCTTGAAAAGTTAAAAGTTATTCATAATTCTAAATTTCCCTCAGTGAACTTCCATTGAAAGCACCATAGTAATGTCTGGCAATGTTGCACTGTAATATGCAAATTGGAAAGATATGTGTATTACCAAGATTTGCTGGAAACAAAAGCAGTTGCATGTTAAGATTTATAAACAGTGATCAGAAAGACTTGATCAACTCTTGAGAAACTTGCACATGATGAAGAAGCAGTTAATGTGTTATTGCTTCACATATTCGTCTTTGGCAAATAGTGTTTACTCACAGCTGTATTCCTGTGTATCTTTTACCTCATGGCGTGAAGCAAAACATTACAGTGTGCCATCTTCAAAGAGCGATTCCGATGGGGTGTAATGTGAGTGGGAATATGTGTGATATCACCAGATGGTAAATCCTGGTGGTCATAGATCAGGGTTATTCAAGTCAGACTTCAAAACATTTCTGGAATATTTGTATCCAATTATTTTGTTCCAAGCTTTTGCATAAGTGTTGCTAACTTATAGAGGCGGTGGAAGATGTTTGAAAGTTGGGAGAAGGGGAGGGGCACAGGGCCTGAGGGACACTTTTCAACAGGGGCACAGGGTCTGAGGGGCACTTTCCAACTATCATATTTTCAAAGCATGTAGCACAGTAATATAACTTTATATGGTCAACCCTCCTCCCAACCCTCCAACCCTTCCATGGAAAATTTATAAAAAAAAATTATCGGTTCGAACATTACTAATTACCCATTTTCCCTTCTTTTTTTATTTACAGCTTTAAGAATTCATGATATTGTGGTCCAAAAATATAACAATTTGATTTTAGGTAAAATATAACAATCTTATTGAAATCCATGAAATCTACAATTGCTGAATTGTAAAATGTATAGATCATATGCCTTGAAATCAAAAGGAGTTAGACTTAAAGATCATGATTAGCCAATTGTATGGTTCATGAATCGGAATGGTTAATGTCTAAAATAATGTGAAAAGCAAAAGGGTCCTTGGAGGCCTTATTTTTTTTTTTGCTGCTGAGAATAAAATACGTAACTATTTTTAGTATAAAATAGATCAGATGTCCCAAATTCACACCCAGTCTTTAGCGAATTAGTGGCAAGTGTCCCCATTGTATGTTTTTTAGCTTCACCAGTTACACAGAGTGTAATGATCGAGTGAAACTTATCAAATTACACATGAGCTCCCATATGTGCCTGTGCAATGGTTTGCTTTAAAATGCATCTTCTAGGTTTTAACAATTTTACTTTCGAAATTCTGGCTCAAGCAAGATTTTTGTATGCTTTATGTAGTTTGTATTTTGCTAAGAGATATTTTATGTATTTTTTTAATTGAAACTCCCGAAAGGTATTAGAAAGTATCAGGTTTCATATGTAATAGCGCTAAAATAGCTCTTTTAGCTGTAGACATTATGCCATTCTTATACGTACCGTATGTGTGTGTGTCTAAGTCTATTGTTAATCATGCATATCGCAGTGGCTAGATCTTATAAGCAAATCTCAGTGTTTGACGAAAGCTTTTCATTCAGAATTCAAATATTTTGATGAATATGCAAATTTTCAGATCGGAGTCATAACATTTCTGGGATAATTACAAGTGAGTTGTCAGTTGTTGTTTGTCAATCGATTACAATACATACTGATATATGTTCGTTCTGTAATACTTGCCGTCTTATATTCAGAACCAGTATGACGTGCCTTGTATCTGTCAAACTCCTTCATTCTCCCGCTCTTAATCACCTATTGCAGAATCGACCTGTGTTGTTGCAGTGCATTGTCATAAAGGATAATTTATTTTCTTAGCAAGTTAAGAGTTGTAATTAATTGTTTCTTCTTGAATTTCAATATGATTATTGGTATCTCCATTTACCACGGATTTACGCCTGTTGATGTCACTGTGACCATTTAGCTTGTACACGCTACATGCTCGCAAATCATTGCAGTTGAAAATCAATATCATTCATGATTCAATCACACACACTTTCGGCTGACAATATCAATGATTTTTACAAACTGTAAACCCGATTAGCAAAATTCTTTTTAAATGCGAGAATCACAAATGCACAGTAATCACCTATGAATGGGGATATTTTGCACTTTGATTCTGCCTAAATCTTGAGTATATTTTGAAATGCACCGCAAATGTGCAGCAGTAAACAGTGAAACTAACAATTAGGCCAAAGGCTTTAAATCCCACTCATTCAAAGCCCGCTTTACAAGCTGTTAAACCGACAAAAGAAACACGAAACACAACTTCAAAATACTAGAATTGTGACAATCAGTACATCTACATGTAAATATTACCTGATGAAATAAAAAAAATATTGAAAAATAAACAAACAAAAAAGGTTTTAACAGAGATGAAATTCTGTGTGCTTCGCAAAGATGGTGCACTGGCTATTTTGATAGGACTGATATGAGCAATACTTCCGGGGTGGTGTATAGTTTTGAAATGTTTTATGGTGGGGTATCATAGTATGCAAGATTTTCACAGTGGAAGCTCTAGCGAGTCCCACAAAAAAGTTATGCGATGTTGAGAATAAATGACATTGAAGGAAGTTTTCTGTTATTTCTAAACTGAATTTCTATGTATATTTTCCATAAAAACGATGATTTATGCTGTAGAAGTAAACTTTTCATGATTTGGAAAGCAAAATTCCAGTGTCTATTTGGGCAATGAAGTTAATACTTTTGCTATTGTGTACTTTATGAGAATTATGGTATTAAACGCGTGTAAACGATACACGATTACTTTGAAACTGTAAAACTGTTGGAATTTTAACATAATTAATAATTGCCCAAAAAATGAGTAGACTTCAAGAAAATCTTCAAATTGAAAATATCAGATATGAGATTATGACAAAAATAAAATTGCTTTTAAAATAAAACCAGTCAATTGGTTTTTGCACTTCTATGGGTTGAGCTATAACATCATCGATGTCTTGTTCTAGAACCCAAATTAAAGGTGCTCCGCGAGCGAAATTTGGGGTATTTTGCTTGTGTTTGTGCTACTTTCTTCAATCTGTCAATAAAAAAAGAGGACTTTAGGATATTTCAATATTTTAAATAACACTTAAAAAAAAAAATCTCTGTCAGTCTATAAAGGGGCACTTTCTAAACTTTACAAAGAAGATGGAAAGAGGGCACATCAGTTTATGTCATTACAATGGCCCGGGTTTAAATAATAGGTTTTGCCCTGCATGGCCCATTTCAAAGATACCCCACTAATGAATTTTGGAGTGGCTTGCATACTCTAAAAAGGCCCTATTTTAAAGAGTGCACAAATTATAAGCTGGGAAAACAAAGGTAGACAGAGGTGAAGTCTTTCTAGTATGAAAAAGTCCAATATTGTCCAATATATAAAGGGCTGTTGGGCTTTTTTTCTACGGAAAAATTCAGAATAGTGTATGTGTGCGAAGTGCATGAAATTTCACCTTTTTAGTCTTTCATGGCAATAGTTGTGTTACTTGTTTAAATTAAAAAACAGGTATATATGAAGAAAAAAAAGTTTTATGTTGTGAAAGGGCATGTTCCTTCTCTACAAAGGCACTTGTCCTCTTTGAAAGAGCATTTTTTCTTATGAAAAAGGGTATTTTCCCTCAGAAAAAGAGCACTATCCTCTCTGAAAAGGCATTTTTAACTGTTGAGAAAAGTGGGGAGGGTGTCCCCTGTGACCCTCCGGTTCTGCCGCTTATGCTAACTTGCATGGTTGAAATATCTAGTAACTAGCAGATATATGCAATGTACCTAAATGCCAAAAGATTTAGTGAAAACACTGGAAAATGATAAACATTTCATCATAATTGATTACAAATTGCCCATTTTACAGCTTTGTGAATTTTTAGGTGTTAATTGATATGCAAATTGTTTGTGCAGATTTGTGGCATACATATCTACCCTTATGTGAATCTTTTGTCTTGAAATAATGTACCAGAATTGCCAGCCAGGAGAGCTTGCTAGTGATTCTCACAAAAATGGAACCACACCCCCCATCAGTATCAGGAGATGACAATCTTCTCAATCCTCAAAAACTGAAATTATAGGATTAGTTCAGGGGTCAAGAAACTTCATCTTATGTGAAAGAGGATTTGAATAAAATGGGGGAAGAAAGCATTCAAAAACCTTCATCCGTTAAAAAGATATTCAAGTTTGAAGGATTAGTTCAGGGGTCAAGCATGTTTATTCAAGTTTAAAGTTTTAATCATTTGTGTAGAAATGAATGAAATCAGACTAGTTGTGATGTCACAGCCTCAGATTCCTTAAAGTCTCTATGTATTTTAAAGAAAGTTTATTTAATTTTTTCACTATTTGAATTATTTTCCCTTGCACTTTCTTCAGGTAGTATATTAAAATACCCTTCCTAGATTCAGTTTTACTACTTTTTTGACACATCCCATGGTTTTTAAGCCACAAAATTGCAGGCAAAATCTGATAGAATACATAAAGACTTTGAGTAATCTGAGGCTGTGATATCACAACTAGTCTGATTTCAGCCGTTTCTACACAAATAATACCGAACTTTAAACTTAAATATCTCCTTAACGGAATAAGATTGGTGACTGCTTTCTTCACCATTCTGTTTCTTTTAAAGTCCTCTTTCATATAAGATAAACATGCATGACCCATGAACTAATCCTGTAATGAACAAAGTATAAGTGATCTCATTTATAGAAAAATTAAGTCTTCCCGATCATATTTCACAATTCACCAATTTTTCTTGCAGTGAAAAACACTCAATTTCTCATTTTCAAAATTCAAAGACTGATTCTCTCAGAATTTTCAAACTCATTTTGAACAAATTTGTAGCTGTTCATAAACTTTGAACAATGAAGACACATTGCACAAATTTGTGAATATCTGAAGTTATGTTTTGGAGGTGTCTTACTTTTTATCCTCCTTCAGGCTGATATGTTAATGGAATATTCCCATAGTTTTTTGTAACTTTTCATAAGAAAGGGCAAAATATAAGAAACAATTTAGTACAAAAATCATGTTGATATATTATTCCTACCAGGAGATATTCAAATGTTAAGGTTAACAAAAAATGCCAATAAACGAATAGGAAAAGGCTCAGCAACACATTCTCCCACAAAACTGTTGTATTTCATTAAAATCTATCATTCTTTTTTTATTGGTAAAACCTGCTAAAAAGATTGATTGATGAAACTTAGATATTTATATACATTGCTAGATATACCATATACATTTATATTGCCATATATACCCTACTTTAATAACTATTGGAAAATTGATTCTAATCATACAGAAACATCCAATTAACATTCAAAGAAATACTTAAACATTTGCAATGGAATTGTCTCTATGACATCATCAAATACGAATTCATCATACTGTACAAAAACTTTAAAATGCAATTAGGAAATCTTTACAAATTTATATCTCCTGAACAGAATATGGTATCAACCTGATTCCTGCATTAGATTGGCTCTAAAACTATGCTCTTTCGAATAAAATTTTACAAAAAAATCATGGGAATATTCCTTTAAACCACCTATCTAAACAATTGATCGACTGACATGTTCTATTCTTACTGGCACTCAATCCTAACAAACAATTTACCCTATGATATTTCCACATTCAATGGATTGCGGCTTAGTTTCATAGTTCTTACAGTCTTGGGTTAGTTGATTGACATCGTACATTAAAGCATTGTAGGCACAGAATGCATTCTTGCCATTTGGGGTATGAAAGTATTGAAAAAATGTAAGATATTCTTAATTATGTAACAAATTATGGCAAAGTTTGTCACTAGAGCTGATGCCATATGATATTTGTATATATCAGATTTTTGGTGCATATTTTAATGTTTAATATGTTTTTGATATTTTGACCTGTTTGCATACACAGAAGCCCTTATGAGATGAAGAGCCCTTATTTGTATATAACAGCTGTTTCACACACATGATAATTAGATGATGGGGCAAGCCATCAGCCCCATAGCTAACATGGGGCACAGGCTCATACCTCCCTCTCTTGAGTAAAATGAAACAAAATTATATAATGCAAGGTTATATGGAAAAGTGCCCCCTTTTGAAGTGGCTGTGCCCCATGGGAAAATTCCTGGCTGTGGATCCACAACAAATCCCAATCCATTATGGAATTTCACTGAACTTAAAAAATAGATGAGTTGAATAATTGATTGAGCAGTCAAATGTGAGATACATAGGTGATATATTCAGCAGGATAATGGGTCTCATGGTGTTTAAAATTTTGCATTTTTTTGGCACAAAAATGACCAACATGTTCTTGTGAAGAGTGAAAGTACATGTGAAAGTACATGTGAAATAATTCCTGTTTGACTACCCTCTCACCTATTTTACTCACTTATTCATGCACAAATTTAAAATGTGTAATAATAAAAATGTAATTGAATTGAACAAGCTAAGGTTCCCCACCCCCTTTGCTTTTGACCCCTCCTCACTTACGTCCCTGATCATTATGCTCTTAATGAATACAGGTAGTATTTGGCCTTCGTTTGAACTGATTGTTGTCTCACTTTAAGGCATTGATAATTGGTTGCCCAGTATCTAGTGAAGGAAATTTGACCCAAGTGTTGTGGTCAGTGTAGTTTATTATTTAAGTGGGTTTCATTTCCAACTGTCTCAGCATGCTTTCTTGTATCAAGTGTAACTTCATGATCACCATCTTGACAAGACAGGTGAAGCACAGAAAACCATCAGTTGCAATCTCCACTGCCACCAGGTTTTTGATGTCAAGTGCACTTTAGTCCTCAAGATGCCTTATTTGGAATTAAATCGAAAAACAATTTTAATTGCTCATACATTTCAAATGGTAAAAATGACCATTTCTAGGTCAAATTGCCAGTTCCCATGAACGAAAGCTTGTTCCTTGCTTTAAAATTTAGAAAGTAATTTTTCTAATTTGATTTGTAAAATTAAGTTTGAATTTGTGTTCTATATTTATTACCTTATTTGTTAAATTTATTCTTTAATTGTTTTTGAAGTATATAAAGCATCTGGGGTTGATGGCTATGCTGTTGTGTTGTACTTTCTCTGGGAACTACAGGCAGCCCGGAATTTTGACTACATTGAACTAGATGGGAGGAACCTGTAATACTTAGTCTTGGCACCTAAGGCAACATCCACTAATGGGCAGTGGAGAATTAGGAAAAATTCATACTTGTAAATTATTGTGAGTAGAATTTTCAATTCTTCTCATATTTATTTATTATACCACATATTTAAAGTGCTTGATTCAATCCAGGTCTGCTCACAAGCACTTTACAATGAAAATATAACAGGAAAAGACAAAAATAAATTTTCAACAAATAAAAAATACATCAAATTAAGGAGATGGTGATGTAACAAAAAATTCAGATGTCAAAATGTTGAATAAATAAATGTGTCTTTAGAGAGCGTTTGAAGCCAGTGAGAGTGTTGATGGATCAGATGGATGTAGGGAGATTGCTCCATGTTTCATTGGTCAGCTATAGGGACAATCGAATAGGATAATGGTCAAGAAAACACTGCAAGAGGTATATCTTGATATATACAGTAGTCTACCGTGCGGAATATATCCTAGCTATGCCATCCTGAAGTCTGCACTGATTGGGGGGGGGGAGAGGAGTGGTATATTGAACCAAATTTCATAGTGTTTATATGTTATTGTATTGTATTACCATTGTATGCATATTATGCTTATAAAGTTTTTTATTTACTGCTTTAAATCATAAGCATGAGCGTGTTTTAGAATGTTTCATTCTCAGAAGAATGTGAGGCCTAAAATAGTCAACTATTTCCTCTTGAAACCCAAATAGTTGTAAATCTATCAAGCTGCTTTATTGACACACTTTCCATTCAGACTGCAGTAGTTTATGAGGTCATAACTAGTAGATTGGGGTAGAGACCTCAATTAGTCGCTTTTTGTAGATAAACTGATAAACTTAATGGCAGGATTTCAATTGTTTATTGATGCTACCCTCTCTGCAGGTTTTAAGATTGTCTATCTAGCCTCTATGCTGCAAACTAGCATAATATCAAAATGTCTCAATTGATGACAATGTTATATTGATCTGTCAGGGAGTGGGTCGAATTGGGATTTAGGGTACCCTGTAGTCAAATCAAATGAACCCATCTTGAGACTCTGGGCCATCAAAAACTGAAGACCCCCCTTCCTTGGTATATTCAGGACATTAAATATGTTTCATTCAACAGGAATTGTCACTTGTGACTTTAATTGCATAATAAATGTTGTCTGTCATAATATTAAGGATCAAGTGGTGTAATGAAGAATGTCATGTAATTTTGTAGATGACATCATTGATTCATGTTGGTGCAATCACACCTGCTGGATAACGCTAATTATAGATACAAGATTTATAAATGCTGTTCAACCTCATTACAGATTGTAATATGATCATTGTTACTGTCACATTATGTTCATCCCAAATGCCAACATGCTGACTGAAAGGTAGCAGGATTTATTTATGAAGAATTACATGTGCACATCCAACATGAGTACCATGTAATAATATATGATGTGTATTTTTCATTTTTGATGATGTTTTTCTTGTATTGAAAACCATGTGAAAAAAATGTTTTGTGAAACTTATTTTTAAGCAGATTATATCACCACTACTTATATCTTTGAGTTACAAGTGATGTCTACCCACCCCAGGATTGGCCCCGGGTTCAATCCTGGGGTGGGTAGACACGCCAGTGCACCACAACTGGTTATCAAAGGCCGTGGACATTGACTTGGTTGTCGATGTTATGTCTGTCCGTACGTCGTACCTGTGTTCTCGTCCGGGTCGTATTAAGCGTTTCGTGATAGCATTTGTACTATCATAACCGAATACGCAGGCGATGACCCCGTCATTGTAATTGTGTGTTCAACTATCTCTCTCTCAGTGAATGGATGGGGGACTCGGAGGAGGTCGATCAGGAGAGTAAAGATATTTTTGTGCAAAAAAGAATGCAAATCAGTGTGCACCGTAGTTCATGCTGATTTCTCTGTGAATATGTTCTTACCGTGTAGATCTCCATACCTTAGTTCTAATATACATCAGATATACCTCTCTTGTGCTTAGGTCTAATTGATAGGGCAAATATAACACAAATTTCCATATTCCAGGCACGTAACCAGGATTTTTCATGGGGAGTGCATTTCTATAGTAGAAACTTTCAATCTAACATGAATTGTAGGAAGATGTTTGAGATTTGTGTACATTGGTGGTCGGTGGGGTGGGGAGGGGGTGAATTCACCCGTAGCATCCCTCTCCATATAGCCCTGTATTCCCTATATTTTATACACTATAGTTTCTTGCTTTAAAGTTAAAAGGGAAATCTTTTAACTCAGTTATCAACAAATCATAAATTCTATAATTCTTTATCACACAATTTGACCTGGTGCCTGTGATGAAACTCTCTTTCCCTCATCAGGTCTGTTCTTATATCTTTATCACACATTTTGACCTGGTGTTCAAGATGAAACTCTCTTCCCTCTTCCGGTCCTTTCAAATACATCTCATTTTTCTGTCCATGAAAGGGAATCTTTCGCTTCTCTCATCAACAAATCATAAATTTCCATTATTGCCCGAAATTGTTTCTACGTGCAGGGACTGATAATAATTTATCATTTATAGCTTGGGAAATGATATGGCAGATGCAGACAGAGGAGTTAGTAGTTGAGCGCACCCTCAAGCTGTGTTTATTCAGAGCACTTGAATTGAATTATTGAGACCAATAAGTGTTGACATGGATATATTTTAAGACTATTTTCATTTTGGCAAATATTGCTGAGTATTTTTTTTTTTTTTAGGGTGTAGTAGTGTCAACAATTTTATTTTTGTGTTGGCCATCTTTGAGCTCATCTTGTCATTCAATTAATTAACAAGAGGGCCAGTTAATTCACCAGTCTATAAATTATCTTTGTTTTAAAACTATGTTGGGGTAATCTTGTGAACTTGGAAAATGTATGTACTTTATCGTATAGAGAAATGTTGGAAAATATGTTAAACTACAGTATATAGGCCCTGTGCATGTTTCCTTCCCATTAAATGTTTTCGCAAATATATTTTCAAGACAATCTTTCAGATTCAATGTGTTTTAATGCAACCCATTTATTGCAGATATCTTTAGTAGAGCAACTGTATCTCCCAAATCTAGTAGAGCTACTATATCTCCCAGATCTAGTAGGGCTACTGTACCTCCCACTAGTAGGGCTACTGTACCTCCCACTAGTAGGGCTACTGTACCTCCCACATCTAGTGGGGCTACTGTACCTCCCACATCTATTAAGGTTACTGTACCTCCCACATCTAGTAGGGCTACTGTACCTCCCACATCTAGTAGGGCTACTGTATCTCCCACTAGTAGGGCTACTGTACCTCCCACATCTAGTAGGGCTACTGTACCTCCCACATCTAGTAGGGCTACTGCACCTCCCACATCTAGTAGGGCTACTGTATCTCCCACTAGTAGGGCTACTGTACCTCCCACATCTATTAAGGTTACTGTACCTCCCACATCTAGTAGGGCTACTGTACCTCCACATCTAGTAGGGCTACTGTACCTCCCACATCTAGTAGGGCTACTGTACCTCCCACATCTAGTAGGGCTACTGTACCTCCCACATCTAGTAGGGCTACTGTACCTCCCACATCTATTAAGGCTACTGTACCTCCCACATCTAGTAGGGCTACTGTACCTCCCACATCTAGTAGGGCTACTGTACCTCCCACATCTATTAAGGTTACTGTACCTCCCACATCTAGTAGGGCTACTGTACCTCCCACATCTAGTAGGGCTACTGTACCTCCCACATCTATTAAGGTTACTGTACCTCCCACATCTAGTAGGGCTACTGTACCTCCCACATCTAGTAGGGCTACTGTACCTCCCACATCTAGTAGGGCTACTGTACCTCCCACATTCAGTAGGGCTACTGTACCTCCCACATCTAGTAGGGCTACTGTACCTCCCACATCTAATAGGGCTACTGTACCTCCCACATCTAGTAGGGCTACTGTACCTCCCACATTTAGTAGGGCTACTGTACCTCCCACCTCTAGGGCTACTGTACCTCCCACATCTAGTAGGGCTACTGTACCTCCCACATCTAATAGGGCTACTGTACCTCCCACATCTAATAGGGCTACTGTACCTCCCACATCTAATAGGGCTACTGTACCTTCCACATCTAATAGGGCTACTGTACCTCCCACATCTAGTCGGGCTACTCTACCTCCTACAAATATCATATTCAAATATTCACCCCTTTGAGACTGGGATATTAACCTTTGACCACCGATGTAAGAATGACCGCAGAAAATTTGTTAAATATTCCCCAGATGACCAATACTAATTGAATGCCCCAAGTGGGCAATAGGAAGCTCAAAATTATGTGTGAAATTACTGACCAAGACATGACCCATAAAGAGACACACCTGCAATATATCAGGCAGCTGAATCTAACTGACTTTTATTTAATCCAGATGATAGGGAATGCTGCTCACTGTTATGTATGATTGTTTTGTTTCAATAGTTTCAAAATTATTACAATTATGGATATAACTACTGATATCACTCAGTAACTTGATATCAAGGAATTGTCTTGGGGTGAAGTAAAGGGGAAAGAATATGCTTCATTGATGTGAGGATGGCTATCATTCACATCAAATATTAGAAGGTGTAGTCTTTGAATTTGAAGCATGTCAGAATTGTAGAGAAGTGGATACATTTAGTGACATAACCATGGGGGAATGGGTTGGTCCAGGACCCCACTTTTACAAAATAGGTTATCAAGGTCAATTGGACACCCAACACTTTTTGAAGGTTTAGTTCAAAATTCCTTCCCCCCTCCCCCTCCCATTCCTCACCACCACCACCACTTGCTAAATACCTATGCTGTGAAGTTTTGTTTATGTATATTAAAAATGGCAATAAGGATTGTGGGTGTAATTTGTTTTGTAACATTAAATTCTGACTTCTCTGCACACGCTGTAATTCAAAGCACAGTGGGATTTCCATGGAAATTTTAAAGTATTTTCATGATTTAATCTTGAAGCCAGAAATCTGCATCTTTTAATCTGTTTCATCAATATGTTACCTTCTAGTTGATGTTTGGATATAATCAGGGATTTCTTATTTGGAATAACTAATCCCTGATATCATTGGTCCATGTGTGTTGGGGGTGTTATTTGGGATAACTAATCCCTGATATCATTGGTTCATGGGTGTTGGGGGTGTATCCAACCAATTCAAAATGATTTGGAGCATTTACACTAAAGGTGATAAAATTTTGACCAGGAACAAATTTCTCATTCTCTGAATGAAGTTTCTCATTTTACGATAATTGATTTTTGGTTTTGGTTTTTCTTTCTTCAAAAACTTGATTATTTTTGTTAGTAGATGAAAAATATTGTTCAAATGCACAGCCAAATCTTTTATGTGTCATACTGACACTAGGTGTGGATCTGAATCAGAGGTGTGAAAAAGCTATTATTTGTGACATTGTATTTAATTTTCAAACTGGGTGTTCAAAGTTCATAGTACTTTTACCCTATTGTTTTGGCAAAGTGATAAGCATGCTAGCTCATGCTTGTGTGGTTCACTTTCCTGATACTGTAGACCACATGGTGTGACAATCCTTTGTGTGTCTTTTGTCAGGACAAATAATTGATACTCTTATTAGAAAAGTTACTCTACTTTTAGAAGCTGTGAACTGTTAAATTAGTTACTTAATTGGGTGAGTCTATTTTCTGAACCTATTTCCCCTAAAACTGGGGTCTTAGCAGCAATGCTGACAATGATGTACATGTTTTTGCATCAAGCTTTCAGATTGAAGATGGCTGAGAGAGGGATCAGTAAATTGTAATTAAATCCACTTTTTTCAAGCTATGATCATGGTTGGTGGGGTAATCTTTCAATCTGTAATCATGTTTTTCTTAGGGAATAGGCAGGATTAAGGATTGTGCAATAGGGCATATCCCCCCTGAGCCCCCTCTCTTTTTTTAAAAGATAATTTTATATACTTTGTATGGTATTTTATTGTATCTGAGTGTGATTTTGTGATTTCGCCCCACTTTTGGTTTTGTATCTTTACTGGTATGCAAATCCCTCACATCTTCGGGCATATGATCTGTTTGTAACTCCCCCCAGTTTACACCAATGGTATTTGGACTATAAGGACAAATGTAAATGGTTGCATAGATTTCTCAGTCATCTAAAAGACCTTGGCTATTTTTAAGAATGCAGTCAGCTTTATTGGTAAAAGCAAGGAAATCGGATCAAGGTACCACTTTCTATCCCCTTTATCAGATGTCACATCATCCTGGCATACTGTTCAGTAAGTTCTAACTTGAGTTCATTGCACTTTTTAAAGGGTCAGTCAGTAAAGTGAGCTGGCCTTCGTACTTCGTAGTTTGCTTCACAGATTGAGGACAAGGCCTTAAGATGTTCTTTATTGACTTTCATCACCTTTAAATTACTTCAAAGTAAGAAGTACTTACCTGAAATATTATCTTGGGCGTCTCCATTATTTCAACATCACTGGATGAACCGAGTGGTCAGTGTTTATGGAGTGATGGAAAAGTCATCAAAATTTCCTAGCAGCTCATAATCAGGATCATGTAAGTCGGCAAGCCTTGAAGTTTGCTCTTCATAAAAAAAATATGACCTTCCTGATGTTATGGAAACAAATCTTGATGCTTCTGTGACTCAGTTTATGGATAAATATGTGAGTTTATATGGAAAAAGCATCAGCTGGATTCATGACAATTATTATTTTTTATAATTCATAAACATTTTTGCATTTGTTCTAAAGGTGTAAATTTAGTTCGGGTCACAATTCACAATTGTGTAGGATGTGTGTGTGTGTGTGAGGTTGATGTATATATTTATATGTATATGCTTGTATTTTAGTGGGAGTATTAGTTGCGCCCTGCAATTTGAAGAAGCAACTAAACTCTTCTTGATTATTATAAAGTCATTTCTGAAGAGTTCACTATTTTACGATTCCTCTATTATTCCCCTCTTCGATATAAATAAAAATCAGGGAAAGTAAAAGGTGTATCTGAAAACTTGAAAGTATTTTTGAGAGCTGTAATAACTAATATTAAAAATTTTTTTTTTTTTTTTTTCAAGTTCAAGTGCACATTTTCTAATATTGCAAACATCTGAAGTCAACCAGTGGGCTGAGATAATCACCATATGCACAAATCAAAATAAATGTTCATATTCATTCATTTCAGATAATGTTTTGATGAGCTTTTATTTGTTCTCACTCATACTGCGTGTAAGAGTAATATCAGAGCCATTAATCAGTCTAAAGATGATTGGGAATTGCTAGCATTCAAATTTTATCAAAGGTTTTATTCCTGTGGGGGCAACAAAAAGGAGAGAAGAAGAAAATGCTGTTTTTCTGGCCTCTTTATTTATCATACTTCATGAAATACTTAAAGCCTGCAGCATCATAAACATAACATACTGTTGGGAAAACATTGTCTATTTGTCAGCTGTCTAAGGAATAACATCAAAATAAAAGTAAGATAGAAAAGTACTTTTTGTAATGAATGTATGGTTTCTTAAAATAATTTATTAATGTAAGGAAAGGTTGCAGTTTTCAATGGTTGTAATTTTAGGCATGTTTCCTACTTTGGAAGTAATCATTTATGATTACCTCAAGATACTGCTTAGCTTTTGATTTGCATTTTTCAATTATAAATTTTTCAAATTATAAGAAAGCATTTTTGGGTCCAAAATGAAAAACTCCAAAACGAAGAACAAAGATTTCAGAAATATCCAAAATGAAGAACTCTAAAACGAAGAACGAAGAATTTAAAAATATAATCTGATGGCCAGGAAATGAATTTGTTTGGTCTATTCTTGACTATCTACATTTACTTGTGTACAGTATAACTCCAACAATATTGGCACAGCTTCTCCTTTCACAAAAGCCCTCCGTTTGATGATTTAAAAATCTCCAAAACGAAGAACTCCAAAATAAGAACGAAGATTTTTGAAATAAATTCTGCTGATCAAAAGTCATTTTTGGGGGTCGAAAATCTCCAAAACGAAGACAGGAATAATGACAAAACAAAGAAAGAATTAAAAAATATATATATCCTGATGTCCGAGAAGGCATTTTTGTGGTCGAAATTCTGCAGGGCCATAATATAATCTTATGTAGTCTCGATCTTCTTTTGGGAGACTGCTGGGCCCGATTGTACAGTTGTATGGCCTGTGGCTGACCTCGAACTCCATTTGGGAAGCTAATCTGCGCTCGTTTTAATGGCATGCGGCCCATCGATCCAGGATCGGTCAATCAGCGGGCTAGTCCACCCCTGCCAGCATGGTCTCCCTGTTCATACTTCTTGGAATCTGAACATGCCTGCATGCCAAATATCCTCCAATTTTGATAGGCATTTTTTATTCACATATTATGCTATTTCTAATAATCATGCTATTTCAAACACTCATGATTTTGCTTGAGGCTACCTTGCTTGCTTTGCAAGGTGTCATGTTAGCACTGGAGGAAGGGTTTCCTCTCAATAGAAGGGGGTGGGGAACTGGCAAATTGCATTTTTAATTTAAAAGTTTGACATCATTGGTCCTCATCGGAAAGTTTCATCACTTTTCAGGAAATTACATTTATTTCTGGCAATTTTTTTAAAGGAATATTCCTATGGATTTTTATTTTTTCATATATGATAGAGAAAAATTTTTCAGAAACAAAGTGGTGAAAAACTATGTTAAGACAGTATTATCTTATTCCATTTAGAAGTTACATTATTATAAAGAATTTTAAATTTGGACAAAAGTGACTGAATGGCAACATCTGTGATGTCATTGAGACAGTTTCAACAAAATCTCTTTTGTATTTCTTTAAAAATGATTTGGATTTTTTTCTTCTCATTGTAAATGTGATGTACCCCAAGAAAAAAAAAAAAAAAAAATGTCTTCTTGTAAATTATATATTCCACCATATTTCTATTATGAACTAAAAATGTTTTTTGATTATGTGAAAAAAGTGTGATTAAATTCATAAGAAATACATAAGAACTGTGCTGGAATTGCCTTGATGACATCATTAAGCTGAAGGACATATACCTGTATACTTGTAGTAGGTGTTTTTAAGAACATTTTTCTGCTCTTTAAATTGTTATAACTCTAAACAGAATATATTAACATAGTTTTTTTCACCACTTTGTTTATACAAATTTTCTCAATCATATATGAAAAAAACATCAAAAAAAACCTGTGGGGTGTTCCTTTAAAATTGTCTGAAAATCTTTGATTTGTTTTTTTAAGCAAAATTTATTTAAAAAATCTTTGTTCATTGTTCTTTGTTTTCGAGTTCTGCGTTTTGGAGATTTCGACCCCCAAAAATGCCTTCTCAAGCAGCAGAATTTAATTAAAAAATCTTGGTTCTTCTTTCTTCGTTTTTAGGTCTTTGTTTTGGAGATTTTTAACCCTCAAAAATGCCTTATCTTCCAGCAGAATTTAATTAGAAAATCTTGGTTTTTCTTTCTTCGTTTTTAGGTCCTGTGTTTTGGAGATTTTCAACCCCCAAAAATGCCTTATCTTCCAGCAGAATTTAATTAGAAAATCTTGGTTCTTCTTTCTTCGTTTTTAGGTTCTTTGTTTTGGAGATTTTCAACCCCCAAAAATGCCTTCTCATTCAGCAAAATTTAAAAAAATTTTGTTTTCAAAATTTTCGACCCCAAAAATATTTGCAGAAATTTAAAAAAATCTTTGTTTTTATTTTGAAGATTTTTGAAATCTTCGTTCTTCATTTTGTAGTTCTTCGTTTTGGACCTATACCCAAACAATTTCCAAAGATTGTGAGGATTTAAGAGAATAAGCCTTATTGTCAAAATATTGCAGCTGGTATATTCTGTTTTATTTTTGTTTTTTGGTTTAATTCCACAAATTGATTAAATGCATATTTTCTTTTATGATATCAAATAATATTCATTTTTGAGATTTCAAAATTTACTAAATCAAAATCTTGAAGCTTAAAAATTTAATTTAATTTGTTCTCAAATCTTAAATATGTGAAAAGCAATCTGAATATCCATGCATGGAGGTACCACCATGATCCATGTTCAGAATTATTACTCCCCATTCTGGAACTAAAACCTAAAACAAAAACTATATTAAGAGAAACAAACTTGCACACAACACAAATTCCCAATTAGTCTAGTTAAAGTTTGGAAGTGTTGTGATAGCTAATAAAGAGAAATCTCTTTTGCCGTTACCTTGCTTAATTTTGATTAAATATATTTGCTTGCATTTAGTGGCTCCGGTTATGATTAAAATTGTGGGCATCCATTGTACCAATATCTTGCATCCACAATTTGTACAGGGCAATAACCTGCATAGCATCAATGGAGGCTAACAAATTTTGAAACAGAAACTGACAATTGTGTTATAGCTTTAGGGTTCAAAAAATATCTATGAAGTGCCTATGTAATCTTGACTGTAATTCCCTTGTAAGCTTAGGACGAGCGAAATGAATATTTGGATATCAAGAATGTTTTTTAGGACTTTTAAAGGGTTGTACGGATCTGCTTAATTGTTTAATTGTTGTTCATAACTTTGAGTTTTTGTGAGTTTTACCTGTTTTCTTTATTCAATAAAAGTTAGAAATACATTGCATTGTATGTAGAAAATATTTGACTAAAGTGAATTTGCATTATTATGTACTGGCTTAGAAAACCAATAATGATGTCACTAGATAATCCTGCTACACAAATGAAGAAAAGAAGTTGCTTTTGAAATCTTAATAGATTATATGCATAGGAACTGGGGAGCCTGGGGGTACATTCCTCCCCCACTTTTCTGAAAAATGACAAAGTACCCCATTTGAAAATGAAAAGTGTCCCTCAAATACTGTGCAAGAACTGGTAAAATGTGTACACAAAAAAGCAAAAAAGCATTACATAACTTCAAAAGTGCCCCATTAAAAATGAAATTCCCCTTAAATTACTGACCCAGTAATAGGAAAACTAGCAACTTTTTATCAATCCATGTGCGGGGGAATGTGTTCCCATTGGAAAAGTGCCCCTTTCTGAAAAATAAGTGCCCCTTTTACTTTATTATCTTCAGACAGAGGGGGCAGACATGCATATATTATTAGGGTAAGTGCCTCTAAGAGGTCGTATCCCACACATTTCAAAGCCTACTACCCCTGATTATATGAGATGGAAACAGTGAGACAAATTAGAGTGTGTAGGTGAAAAATCAAAGATCCATCTTGCTAAGATCAAGTGTCATGTATGCTTCCAATTAGTAATTAGGTAAAGGAATACATCTGTTTGTTATGAATTATTTTTCTGCAATGTTTTTCCCTGCAGGAATATTAGATGAGAGTATTTAATCATCAAATAGACACTACACCAATTTGCATGTAAAAGTTATAATTTCTACTGTTTAATAAAAATAGACCATTTTTGATGTAAAACAATTTCTTTATTAGTTATCGGACCAAAATTGATCAGATTTGGCTCAGTGATAAGTTAAGGAACATTTCTTTCTCTTCCAATCCAAAAATCCTTAAGATAAACAGCATTCAAAGAATCATAACTCGTCAAATAGAAAAATATCTTCACTTCACTTTTTATGTAATAATAAAAGATATTCACTACTGCTTTAAAATTGTCACTAGGCAATGTTTACAAGTATTAAGGCTTGAGCAAACTCAACAGAAGAACACTACTGGCATCATGCATTGCCCTCATTTCATTTTATTTGAATCCTCAAACTTCACATTTTGCTCAAAGTGTTCTTACCCTGTCAAATAAAAGTCAGTTTTATGTACCACAAGAAAGGAATTTTTTTAATGTACACAGCTTTGGGGAAATATGAGTTCTGTCAAATTAAATAAATTGTATTTCATGATGAAACAGGTAGTATAATTTTGTAACTTTTTAATTGTTATAGAGTGAAAGATTGTGGCTTGGGAGATAAAAGATAGTTTGTCAGATTTGGGTTTGGTGGCAGTATCCCTGTTCTCCCCATACTTATGATATGCCAGTTGGAAGTTTTATGACATGTAGCAATTTACAAGATTTCTAAAAACTTTTATTCTAGCTAGTATCTGTAAACTGGTTTGAGTTTCATGCAATTTCATTGTCTTGTTCTGTGGAAAAGATGCACATTCTGGTAATTTAGATAAATATGGGCATAATTTTGTGTTTTTGTTTTAGTACTCCTTGAATTATGGTTTCCATGGTGATGTCTGTATTTATTGATGCATTCCATAATCAGAATTGATATTTGGGCTAGTCTGTCCATAAACCATAACGCAAAGTCATTTAGCAATGGCATATTCCTGAGGAAAAACAACAAAGATTCTACAAGGGACGATCAAAACCCCATTTATAAATCATACATTTCTCATGACTATTTCATGTAAACTATTTTATTCTTTTTTTCTGTTGAATAGAAGTCATTACCTGTTAAAAGTAGCAAAAAGAATTGTTAAATTCATTAATCTTTAAAAAGTATTAAAAGTAGTATGAAAGAATTGTGGACCTGGTGTACCTCTCACCCTGGATATGATCTTCCTCAAGGGGTGGGGAGATAGCACTGAAGGACAGTCATGGAATGAGAAATTGAATGACATTAATGTTTGTGCTTGGTATGGAAGAATGTAAGTTAGAGAAGGGTTTTTGCTTTTGGGTGAGAAGAGAGAGGACACAATTATCCATCTTTCTTCCATCTGTAAAAGCTTCTAGAAAATTAGGTATGTTTTAGGGAAACTGACTGCAAAATCTACATCAGAGTACCTGGGAGAATTTAATCATTCATAGGTGTGTTTGACAAGCGTTCCTGTTTAACCAGCTCTTTAACTAACAAAATACAGCTTTGTTCCGGGTGTAATGTTGGTTTTCAGATTTAAAATAAAAAGAGTAGGAGAGGCAAATGGCCAGTGTTTGCATAGCTGCTTATAAGTGGCAATTCAGACTCACTCAGCAGCTTTTAGGAGTCAAAGAAAAATTGACCCAAATCCTTTTCTGCTTTCAAAGCTATGGATTGTGAAGTGTGTTGTTTGTTGATAGCTGCAGCTTCCAGGGGGTTTCCTAAATAGATGTCAAAGATCCTGGATTAGGTGCAATGTTTGATGATATGGAGAGTGTAGGCCTCTGGATTAAATGATCAAATTAACAGCTGTCTTTAGGTAAATTGCATTGTGGTTTCTAAATGTTAATGTTGTTATCCTAGAAGTATTTTTTGTTGGGCATTTTAAAGAACCCATGGACACATATACATTATTAGGTAGATATATCTGAAAATCTGTTTAAAATTATGAAAATAGAAAAAAAGCTCACCTAAATGGCTCTATCAATTTTCATTTAAAATGTTCAAGAAAACATTTGCAAGTTTTAGCTCAACATCCCTTTAAGAGATTTGAGCTTGCATTGTCTAACCTTAGAGCCAGGTTCTTGCCCAAATATGTTCGGATTTTTGCAGCGTTTATCAAATCCTAAGCGTCTTTTAAATATTTTGCTGTATTGCTATGTTTGCCTTAAATAGATCGATATGTTGCTGCAATAACATTGCATATTTATGCGTATTTTAACAAATTTTGCATTCCAAATTTCGCTAAAAATGTTTCAAATACTCTGATTTCGCTTGGCGCAGTCGGAATGAATGTAGCATCCATGATAAGATTGGCTCGGGAAATACCACCGAATTCTCCAATGGAAAAAAAACTCTGCTTTCAACAGTTCAATGGTTTGAGCCTTAAACTATAGTTTGACACATGCACTAATTGGGCTTAATATCCCGTTTAGGATCTGTCCAATAGTATCGATATAGCCAAATTGGAGAAAAACACTTGTAGTTGATTGCTCGTTTGTGCTATAAACTTGGGGTTAAAAACTATTAAATAGGACCTACCCTGAATAGGCTATCCTATCATGCATATACATGTACCGCAATTGAGCGTATAAAATCACCGGTGTAAACAACCAAAATCCACATTGAGTCCACTGCCACATTACACGCATGAGCTGGCCTGCAGTAATATCTACAATAAGTTGCCTATTCACAAGAAGTTATTTGTTTACGTATAGTTGATGCATAAAATTGCGAGTTTATTCTTGATGTGTATTTGTTCAGGGGTCAAGTAAGTGGTCCATCTTTGTCAGATGACTACGAAAGAAATAGAGGATTACTTCAGCGGTTTAAACATGTCCATCTTATATGAAAGGGGACTTCAAAAGAAACAAAATGGTGAAGAAAGCATTCACAAATCTTATTCCGCGAAGGAGATATTCAAGTTTAAAGCCCTGTCAAATCTGTCTAGAAATAACTGGTGTAGTATGTGTAAGTTGGTACATGCATCCTCACATTGTTAACAATTGTTAATGTATTTCTATTTATTTTTTTCACTATTTAAATTATCTTTACTTGAACTTTCTTCAGGTGATATATTATTAATACCCTTCCTATAGATTAAGTTTGACTACTTTTTGACATATCACATGGTTTTCAAAATGGCAAACTAAAAAATGATAGAATATACAAAGAATTTGAGAAATCTGAGGCTATTACATCACAACTAGTCAGATTTCAGTTGTTTCTACACAAATGATACCAAACTTTAAACTTAGATATCTCCATAACGGAATAAGATGTTTGAATGCTTTTATCACTATTTTGTTTCTTTTGAAGTCCTCTTTCATATAAGACATACTTGCTTAACCCTAAAAATTTTCTTTGAAATCTTTTTAGTTATATTTTGTTATGATTGCAACTGGAAGTGTATTTGTGGAATGCTATTATTGATTAGTTGTGATTCATCAATTGCGGTCATTAATTATTTGCTCAGAATGGCGAATATATTAGCCAGTTAGCAGTATGAGTAAAGTATATCATAGTAAAATCATGTCTTGTTGTAAGGATGCAAAATTTATCTTGATTTTTTACAGCAGTATTTTGCTGTTAGTTTGTCTGTTTATGATTTCATTTTCTCTCAAAAGCAAACATTGCAAATAAAATTTCCTTCATTTTGTAGTTGAGGCTTAAGTTTCTCACTTGAAAAACAGTCTTCATATTTTCAAACGATATTTGAGCTCCAATACACAGTAGGGTAACTTGAGTCCTGGCATGCCTGGGGGCCCGTGGGGATTTTGGCCTCTGCAGCGATGCCGGAAGCAGTCTTATACCCACCCCTAAGACATGAATTGAGCTACTAACATTATTGATGTTCTAGCATCACAACCAATGGCAAGCTAGGGGTTTGATATTGGGGGGCACAAAACTTTTCGGCTTGGGGTCAATGGGCCCGCCTTAGGGCCCCTTGTGGGGTCCAGGGGCAAAGCCCAGGTGGGGTCCTCGCCCTCAAGAAACCTTACATTTTCCAAGTTTTAAAGATACTGAATGTGTGCAATACACGGCTCTTTGAACTAAATTAGGATGATTACAAAAGATCTAATATACCAGCATATAATTTTCAATAATACAGACTACCCCTCCCCCCCCCCCATTATAAAAAGTTCAAAAGTAGGGGTTTAATTTTTGGGTACAAACCTTTTTGGCATGGGGTCAAGGGGCCCACCTAGGCCTCTTGTGGGGTCTAGGAGCAATACTCGAGTCATAATATTATCCATGAATGAATGCCCTATAGCGCCAGGTTCTTAATGCATGCATGTTCTCTATACCATCTCAAAATCCAAAATATCTTTCCTCCATACATATACCATAACAGTGGGGGAGGGGGAGGGGTCTTCGCATTTTCCAAATTTGAGATATTTTGACATTTTGGACATGGGAGGCATGGGGAAGGGGGGGGGGAGGAACGTGCCCCCCATGTCGGCGCCACCGATCACAGCGATATTAAAGCCCCCACTTTCCTACTCGAATTAAGTACCCACCATTAAAAACAGGCTTGTAACCACCCCAAAATATATGTTGAGCTGCTACATCATTGATGTTCTAGTTACTGTTTGCTATGATAGTTTAAAGGAGAGTAACCCATGATAAGAATGACTTGATCATATCTCCAGTAAACTGTTGGATGGGGTGCGAAAGACATAAGTAGTCCAATTTACAGGTTTTCTGCAATAAGCTGAATTGATGAGAGCCCCCTCCCCTCCCCCTCCCTTTTCCAATAAAACAACCACATAGCAAGTTACATAGGTCAAAGGTCATCCAATTTGCCAAGTAAAGATAATGAAGGCTGCAGTGGTATGCCTCAAATTAACCCCAGGATTGTACCCTGGTGTCTCTAATAGTGAACTCATTGACCAAACATTCTAAAAGCAATGCAATATTTATTACATTCTGTAAATCCCCATTATTTGTGGCTCTTTTGAAAGATTGCCAAAGAGAAACAAACTGAAGTGTTTTATGATTCAGGACATCACAAACAATGATAAATAGTAAGAGAAGCAATGTCTTGGAAGCATTTCCTTCACGGTTTTTAAGATCCATTGTTGAAATCAGAGGCACATGTGTGTGGTAGTTGATCACATTAAAAGGCAAATAACAAGAAGCCAAGAAACCCCAAATTCGAGTGGTAATTGTAAGGCATCTAAATGAGAGAGAGAGAAAGATTCTAAAAGGCTACCTTAAAAGGCAAAAAAGGATGACTGAACACAAGAGATTTGTGAAAATGTAGAGGGTCAGATAAAGAGGGTTCATTGGTTGAAGCAGTGGCGTCAGTAGACTCGTTTGATTAAGGAAGGGGGGAGGTGGAGGGGTGTAAAATTACAAATTTACCGACGAAAGAGCTCGACGCTACCGACAAAAAAAATGTTACATTCAGGGCCCAACGTCAAAAATTTAAAAGGCAAAAAAAAAAATGTATAAGGAATAAAGGGTCATCGGTCCATATCACAGAACGAGTGCCATAATATTTATTTTCTTAATCTGTTTGGTAAAATTTTCATCGTCTTTGATGGAAGTTTTACCGATGCGGACCTTGAAAACTGACAGGTCTTCAATTTTACCGACAGCTTTACTGAAAGCTGTCGAGGGGTGTAACACCTCCCATTGATTACGCCCCTGGGTTGAAGGGAATATGCATGTTACAGAAAAGTAAAACTTAATAAGAGTCATCTGGGCCATTTTACCCTTTTGGGAGCCTCTGGAGGGGGAGGGGAAAGGGGGGGGGAGATATTGAAATATACTAACTGGATGGGGTAGAGTCTTCATCAGCCCCCAGAGGGCAGCTCCCATCAGGCGTGTAGGAAGGGTCACCTCTCGGGGCAAAACCCCCAAAATTTGCCAGTGAGAAAAAAGTTCACATGTTCCCAAGACAATAGAAAAAAGTTGTTGTCTTAATCGAACAGGCTAAGTCGGTATACGAGAGAGTAATTTGTTCTCTTTCCTATGGTATATAATCATCTTCAATTACTTCACCACATGTAATTTTTTAATGAAAATAAAGTTTATTTGTTTTTTACCCGTTTTATGTGCTTGCATATTACAAGTTCAGTGACTTTGTTGATTTTTGTTGAGTCATAGATCGTGTGATATTTTATCAATTACAATGGCTAAACTAAAAAGTTTGATGAATATATATTGCAATATGTATGTTAAAATCATTCTGATTGGACAATGTTTGTAATATGTAAATTTGCCACAACGACGACGAGGCGAGTGAACACACAATTACAATGACGGGGTCGTCACCTGCGTAATCGGTTATGATAGAAACAATGCTATCACGAAACGCTTAATACGACCCGGACGAGTACACAGGTACGACGTACGGACAGACATAACATCGACAACCAAGTCAATGTCCACGGCCTTTGATAACCAGTTGTGGTGCACTGGCGGTAAAATTTGCCACAAACTTCAAACAGTCTTCTAAGCTCAAGCTCATTAAAACCTTATGATTATTCATATACATGACATAATCTACATTTCAACCATTCAGCAGAGTTGTAAATGTGTTGTGTGATGCGATTCCCCGTGTGTGGACTGATGTGCGCTGTACTGCAAATTTCATTTACTGCTCAAAAATGTTGTAAACTTTGATTTCCAATATGATGTGTGCGCTGCTCCTCTATAAAGTTCCTACCTGTATTTTTGGAGCTTCTAGCTAGACTTGTACGCTGGTGACACAAGTCTAGCTGCACTTGGGACCGCGTCCACTGGACCAATTGGCAATTCCGCCCCTGCATCTTCCTGTTTTGAAGACCCCAAGGCTACCACACTTAGGCCTGCCACAAGGTTGTGGAACACAACTCAAAAATGGGAGCACTGATCAGCTGTTTGTTTATCATTTTCAAGAGTCCTTTATAAGGGAATCAGAGCCCTTTATAAGGGAATCAGAGCCCTTTATAAGGGAATCAGAGCCCTTTATAAGGGAATTAGAGCCCTTAATAAGAGAATCAGAGCCCTTTATAAGGCAATGGGAGTCCTTTATAAGGCAATCGGAGCCCTTTATAAGGCAATTGGAGCCCTTTATAAGGCAATCGGAGCCCTTTATAAGGCAATCGGAGCCCTTTATAAGGCAATCGGAGCCCTTTATAAGGCAATCGGAGCCCTTTATCAAACAATCGGAGCCCTTTATAAAGCAATCGGAGCCCTTTATAAGGCAATCGGAGCCCTTTATAAGGCAATCGGAGCCCTTTATCAAACAATCGGAGCCCTTTATAAAGCAATCGGAGCCCTTTATAAGGCAATCGGAGCCCTTTATAAGGCAATCGGAGCCCTTTATAAGGCAATCGGAGCCCTTTATAAGGCAATCGGAGCCCTTTATCAAACAATCGGAGCCCTTTATAAGGCAATCGGAGCCCTTTATAAGGCAATCGGAGCCCTTTATAAGGCAATCGGAGCCCTTTATCAAACAATCGGAGCCCTTTATAAAGCAATCGGAGCCCTTCATAAGGCAATTGGAGCCCTTCATAAGGCAATCGGAGCCCTTTATAAGGCAATCGGAGCCCTTTATAAGGCAATCAGAGCCCTTTATAAGAGAGAGAGAGAGTTGAACATACAATTACAATAACGGGGTCATCGCCTGTGTATTCGTTTATGATAGTACAAATGCTATCACGAAACGCTTAATACGACCCGGACGAGAACACAGGTACGACGTACGGACAGACATAACATCGACAACCAAGTCAATGTCCACGGCCTTTGATAACCAGTTGTGGTGCACTGGCGTGTCTACCCACCCCAGGATTGAACCCTGGGCCTCGTGGTCTGTAGACAGGTATAATAACCGCTATACCACAGTAGGTAGATAGGCAATCGGAGCCCTTTATAAGGCAATCGGAGCCCTTTATAAGGCAATCGGAGCCCTTTATAAGGCAATCGGAGCCCTTTATAAGGCAATCGGATATAAGGCAATCGGAGCCCTTTGTAAGGCAATCGGAGCCCTTTATAAGGCAATCGGAGCCCTTTATAAGGCAATCGGAGCCCTTTATAAGGCAATCGGAGCCCTTTATAAGGCAATCGGAGCCCTTTATAAGGCAATCGGAGCCCTTTATAAGGCAATCGGAGCCCTTTATAGGAGAATCGGAGCCCTTTATAGGAGAATCATGTGTTAATGTATCATATCAGTCATGTCAATTCAGAAATCCATGTTTTAATGGTTTCCAAGAGTTCAGTCAAACAGTACAAGTACATTTCACTGAGCTTAACAATAGTTTGAAATCTAGTTTTCTGCTTGAAGAAATCTTTTCAAATGTGAAGATTGTGTGCATTTAAAGTAAATTGCAATCTCAGCTTCTCACAGGGAGTGCTGATTAGGCTGTCTACATTTATACAAAACCTTAGTTTGGAGCAAGTAAACAATACACAATGGCACTCTTGGTTAATGGGGTTAAACTGAGAGGCTTACTGTAAAAGCTGTCACCTGTTTGAATATGTTAAGATGGCGTGTTTAACCCCCAATAAATGAACCATAGAGTGGATTCCCTCATGCTTATGCATTTGCCTTGGACGTAATTCAATCACGTTATAAATTACTACCTGTTGAAACCTAAACACTTTGAAAACAAAACTGATGACTGTCCTACTGCAGAGAGTAGTTTCTGTGTTATTTAGCACAATTGTTAAGTCTTAGGTACATTTATTTCTATTTTTGAAAATATATGTGCACTCCACTAAATTCAAACTTTTCTGTCGCCATAGATCTTTCAACTAAACCAGGAGAGTGTGAATATTTCAATGCTCTGGTTCATTTGATTGCCCATTAGATTTTAATGAGTTGTTGTTGCACTGAAGAAAGTGAAGGACCGTTAAATTGTCCAAATTTAACAAATTTGTAATTTCTCTTCTAGTCCACTGGACACATTTTTGTCACTTTTTCTCATTAGACTTTGTGTATTTTTATCTGTTAATTTTTTCTCTCTTGTGGTATTTTTCATCATTATTCTGGGTTGTTCATTGCTTGTTATAGTCTTGTAAGATTAAAACAAGTCGCAATACAAATTTCTAACAAGATCTGAGCTGTCATCTCTCAAATGTTGTCAAAAGATGTCTAAAATATTCTGAAAATGTATTGTACCATAGATCTGTAGACTGAAAGATCTTCTTTCCTGCCTCACAGCTGTTTGTGGCTTTTGTTTATCTGCAGTTTTTTTTCAATTGCTCGAGAGCTAGTAATGATACATAAATGATGTATTTTAATCTTCATTGACATCAAAATTGAATGAAAACCTTTCATATCAAAATGTCAGTGAATTTGTGAAATTCTGAGGAAAAATGCTAACGGAGATGATTGCCACAGGACGAGGGGATCTTTTGCAGATCATTTCTAAACTTTGCGTGAAGTTAATTTGAGTAAATATATTTTGTAATAAATCTCATTAAATGGTGCGATAGTATTTTGTCTTTGCTGATGGGCTTTGGGGGAAACTGGAGATGAAAGTGTTAAAAGCTTTTCATGATTAATCTCATTAGAAAGGAAATTGTGAGTAAAATTGGAATCATAATCTAAAGGTAGTTTTTAAAGCTTGCAGCTTGAGAACATGATTTTTGCCATAAGTCTACCAAGCTATATTGCCAAATTGAATCAGCAAATTCAAAACATGCATGTAACTAGAAGCTTCATTTCAGCTTCATTTCAGAGTTTAATGTCCTAAAAGGAATGTAAAGTTTAATGGCCCAAACTTTGTTGTTAACTATAGGGATGGTTTATATAAGGCAATTTAAAAGCTAAACCTTTAATTGTTGGAATAAGTGACATTGTGTAAGAGGATATGGTGATTCATGAACATTTGTCCAAACATAAGCACCTGAAGATGCAATAACAAGTTAAAGCAGTCCAAAATGGAAGCATTATGAAACAAGTGAGAATTTGGTGCATGGCTTGAAAGATGGCCAAACTAGCATGTCCAGCATCTTAAAAGTGTGTGTGTGAGGGGAGGGGTTCAATTTGGAAAATTGTTCGGATAAGAAAAGCACTCGATCTTTACTAACAAGGCACTCGTATATCAAAAGGGGTTATCGTATGTAAAGAAAGGGGATCTACCTGAAACCTTGACCCATTCAGGTCGCCCTTTTGTTAGCCACCTTAACACTTCTACCTCTTTAGCAAATGACCAACCAGGATCTTAATTCCCCTTCACATAGTGGAGGGGTGTGGGGGAGGCATGGGGAATAATCCTATGTAATGTAAGGGAATATCTACATGAAACCTTGTCATATATGCCCCTCATTATTCTCCCTCCAGAGATATATCCCACAATGTCTGTCCTTTGAAAGGGTTTATTATTTGTGATAATTGTGTGATTTGAATAATTAAACTTATGTGGAAAATTAGTAAGAAAGATGATGCAGAAGGAATGAATCTCCCAATTCAGGCTCTTTCATAATTGACTGCAAGATGAATGAATTGAAGTCTTTGTGCAGACTTCAAAAGCTGCCAAACATGTCAGACTCACTTCCTCAATTCCTGTTTGTTGAATCATGGTGCTCCATAAGTGAAAAGATGGATTCTTAAAAATTGACTATCATATTTTTGTGGTTCCTTTTACAGGATGATAACTGTTAATTAGAAAGCAAAGAGGCTATTAATTTTCAAGGTTGTCTGCCTATGACCATTCATCCACACCATTGTCAATATTTCTAGTCTTAAAGGGTATGGATTCACATTGTATACATCATGAGCTTCATTGTTTGTAAAGCTCTACCAAAACCCCCCAGGAAGAAGCTGCTGTAAAATTTGAATGAAATTAGATTCTATGGCTTTTGAATATTCAGACCTAATTATGCTAATTTCTGACATCAGGATGAGAAGACCTCTTGTTTTCCTATATTATTTCTCATCTGTTTTATATCTTCACTGTTCTTGGGCAATGAATTCTCATAATTTTATTGACAAAAATGAGGAGAGTTAAAATGCTTGGTAAAATTTAAGACTGCAGTCTTCCATATGAAATGATTCAAGCAAATTTGTAGGTGCCTTTACATGAATTCGGATGACCATTTAAAAATTGACAAATTAATGTGGTGTACCTACTCATTCTTTGGATGTTTTTCTTCATTTTTGTAGGTCTAATGATAAGTAGGTTCAATTTCATAATTATTTTATACAAGAAAATTGGATGATGGGATTTTGCAGAGGTGGATGAGGGACTGTTCTCTGTGAAAATGGTGGAACCACCAATCTAATGCATTTTCTGGCCATCTCTCATTACATTTAAAATTTCTTCTCATTTCCTTACAGACAAAGCAGCACACATCATGTGAGGACCTCAATTGAGTGATTTGAACCACCAGAATGAACGACCGAACCCTTACCGATAGGTTGAAACACATTCCTCAAGCTGTGTGCATTCCATGGATCAAGTGTGTACTGTTCAGCTTTGCCATACTGGGTGCTATTTGTAGTCCCACGGAGCAGTCATTGATCTTTTCTTATGATGATTGTAAGTTTTAAATTTTGAAGATTGATGTGTTTGGGCATTAAGAACTAAAGTTAGAAAACCTTTGAATGTAGAGTGGGAGGAGTCAACTAAGGTGTTGCAGGTACAAGATCAATTTGTTTTATTATCAAGAATATACTTTTTTCTTTTGATTTGTTTTTACAATCCAGACTTCTTTTAACTTGGAGCTTAATTCAGCAGGTTTTATATTTGTACCCCCTTCTTCACAATACTGGAAAAATTTTTTAGGCAAAGTAGATGAATGCATTCAAAGTAAAGAAAAAATGTTCAAATCAGCTTAGGTTTTTATAATTATTTGCAGATTTGTTTTTCACAATTTCTTCACAACCCTAAAAAAATTTTTTCAGGCAAACCCAAAGGATGCATGCAAAGTAAAGAAAAACTAAAGCGGAAATAAAGGTGCACTGCTTAAATAAGTTTCTATCAACGTTCAAGTTCTTCCTAATCAGAAAATCTCGGAAAAGTTTTAAAAAATACCCTTCAATTTTTGGAAAGTTTTCTTCACATTTCTTCATTTCTGGGTAATTTTCTTTGATTTTTGGAACATTTTCTTCCATTTTCAGGAAATTTACTTTATATTTAGGCAGTTTTTTCGATTATCAGAAAATTTTGCTCACATTTTAAAAATGCTTTGGCCAATTTTCAGGAACTTTTTTTTCATTTCTGGACAATTTTCTTGGATTTTTGGAGCATTTTCTTCCATTTTAGGAAAATTTCTTTTATTTTCTGGCTTTTTTTTTCTTCAGGAAATTTCCTTTAATTATTTCGAAAATTTGCCAAATTTTAGAAAATATTTAGGAAATTTTCTTTAACGTTTGGGAAATGTTGCCAAATTTTACAAAAATTTCAATTTTACTTCGCAACTGGGCAGGAAGCATGTAATCGGGAAGGTGAAATCCTCCTTTTGGGAGGAGGAGACTGCCTCCTCTACCCCTACTTCCTAAGCCTCTACTCTTCCTCTCAATCAGCCTATTAATTTATCAGCCCAAAAATTCCTTCCAAAAGTCCTGTCTGCCTGTCTCACTATACTCCTCCAAATGAGACCATTTTAGACCCACAAAAGGGTTAAAATGCACCAGCTTCTGAGGCTTCGCTCCCTGGAAGCCTGTCGGAGCTTCGCCCCAGGAGCCTTTAAGCCCTAGACCCCACCCAGGAAATATCGCGGTTTGCACTCGGATACCGCTAAAGTGCTATAAACTTTCAGCAAATGCTAATTCAGCCTCCCCAATATCAAATACCTGCCGATGGCACTGTATTAATACAGTGCCAAGATTTACTGCTGATTATTTTACCAGCACGCATTCTTGCTAAGGGAGGCTTTTACCAAAGAGGCGGTGAATGGAAGTCTATTTACACCGAGGCATTCCTTCTGCATTCAGGCATCGGTGACTAAATGTACTCACTTACAAACCAGTCACAGAAATATAAATCTCTTATTTTCTTTATAGTATACTCAGCACCAGACTTTGTGAAAATGGTGCAGTTTATGAAATGTACTCGTGACATCCCTGATGGAACTTAATGTTGTCCTGTCCTTGCCCTGTTACACTTCCTGTTCATGTTGCTGATGTCATTGTTTATGGCTGTCATCCTTGGAAGCAGCTGGCATAGGAAAGTATTTGACATTGTGATAGGGAAGGGGGAAGGGGTTGCAGATTTGTCTCAACAAACCTCAGTACAAAAATGTATAAGTCTCTTATCACGGTCCAAAACTATTTAAAAGGGGAGGGGAGTTGGGGAGGGGTTGGGGAGGGGGTTGGGGGAGGGAGGGGGTTGGGGGGGAGGGGGTTGGGGAGGGAGGGGGTTGTAATGATGAAGGATATTGTGTGAAAATTGTAACAAATTTCACGAAATTAAAAGACAATATCTCGAAAATTAAAGAAGAAAAAAATGGAAAATGAAGGAAAATTACACGAAAACTGAAGAAAATTTCACATAAATAAAAAAAACTTCACAAAAATTCAAGAAAAATTCAAAAAAATGAAGGAAATTGCACGAAAATTGTAGCAAATTTCACAAAAATGAAAGACAATTATTCAAAAGTTGAAGAAATTTTCTTGCAAATGATGGATGGTTACAAAAACTGAAGGAATTTCCCAAAATTAATAGAAATTTATAAAAATTGAAAACAATTTTCCTGGAAATAAAGGAAATTGCACAAAAATTGAATCAAATATCACGAAAATAAAGGAAATTTTACGAAAATTGATGGAGATTTCACGATTTCCGAAAGAAAAGAAACTATGGAATCTGACTCTTCAAAATCAATCATTATTTAGGAAAAGGGGAGGAAGGGGGGGGGTTCCTGGAAAAATTATTGGGGGCCACAGCTTGTTCCCCCTCCCTGCTTCCCTCTCCCCCACCCGCTTCCTATGCTCTTGCTTGGGAGGGTTTACATGTAGCATACATTTCCACAAATAAACATGTGAAAAGTGCAATCAGCTAAGCCTAAAATTCTTCAGTGGTTTACTTATCTCCAGAAAACTTGCTTGGTGTTTCTCAACCCTGGGAAGGTGTTTTTCTAAATGACCCTAAAGATAACCATCAATGCAGCTAATTCTATATCTTAAAGCTGCATCAACAAACTCGTCAGTTTGATTTATATATCATTGATAAAAGGGTTGATGATGGTTACAGAAGGCAATCATTGTATGTTTGACAGACTCATGTAGTGAAATGTCATTCTTTATCAATGCAGGTTCTTTGACATCTTGGTGGACTTCATCAATCACATGTAGTACAAATAAGTGGCACTGTGGTCTGTAGATTGTGATCTATTATACATGGGATACTAGAAAAGCTTCTGATGACAGATATAGTAACATTGTAGTTGTAGAATTAGAATTAAATATTTATGGCAAAAGCAAAGTTGCTTTACATTGCTTGTATAAAAAGCAGATTCAATTTCTGACATAACATTGCGGATGCTGTGGGATGGCAGGAGCAGCCATATGAAAAGGATACTTAATAAATGCAGAAATTTTACAATGTTTTTGCCTCTTTGATTTTAGTTTGCATCAGGTCCTTAGCTCAGGATTTAATGTATACTAATAGAAGATACATTTACTACAAATCAATCTTTCTTAGTGAATTATGAAAACATAATTACCTTCATCAACAAATAAGCTATTTTAAGCAGAACCAAATTATTGTGTCAAAGATCTATAGAAGCAATATTATGAAATTTGAAAGTTTTTTAAAAGCAAAAATCCTATCAAAGTAATTTTGAAGTTGGCCATTTTACAGTTGTTTGAAAGTAGGTTGAGGCTTGTAAAGTGCACTCAGCATCCAGCTGATAATCAATTTTACCTTATGTGACAAAGAACATATCAATTGATGATTTCCATTTGTATGAAAATAAAAGAATAGCAAAGTATTTTTTAGTATACATAGATGAAGGAATTGTTATCAGATGCTGTTCACTTGTTAAGTCACTCATCTCAAGTGTGAGAGTCACTTTATTTGATGTAACTCTCATTAGTTCAAATTTCCAGTGTGTGAAATTGTTCTTGATATTTGATCAATGTATTGACAGGCAGGGGATGTAGTGTGTCATGTCATGGTTCATCCTTGCTGCAGAAGAATTAAATAACATTAAGGTGCATGAAAGACTTTAAAATGGATAGCTGTTAACAAGGGTTCCTTCTTTCAAGTGTTACTACTATAGAGAGCAGAAGAAACTTTATGCCTAAAAGGTGTGAGACATCAATCTTTGAACAACTCACAGACTTAAATTGATCGCTCTCACCAGGGAGCTGTCAAGTAACAGTTCCCTGCTCTCACAGTAAAGAAGAAGTGTGGGGGGGGGGGGAAGGGATTTTGAGGTAGCTGTTGCATGGGCGGAATTTGCCTTCTGAAAGTGTGCCGGGGGAGAGGGGGGGAAGGGAATAAAACTTACTACACTAGTTACTATACAAAAGTAAAATAATTGTAAAAAAGTGAGGGAAAAAAATCTCCCTCTTACCTCCCCATAATCCTACCTATGCTCTTGCAGGGTTGAAAGTTGATTTGTTTTTGCACAAAGTTAAGATATTTATGTGGACAAGGTTACCTTCATATATAGGCAATGATATACCAAGAGGCCCATCCACCACCCCAATTTGTCTTTTGATAAGGACATAGCCATGGACATAATATTTCAATTAATTGCACTTTCATATTCCCTTTTTTGCCTCTCATTCACTAAGTTAATTTTTACAAAATAAAACCAATTTTTTTTGTTAATCTGTAAGCTGAAAATAATTACTTTTGTATCAATTCATGCAAATTTTTTTTTATTATTACAAACATATTTAGCAATTCAAAGGTATGGTATTAAGATGTGAGTCATACCAGGGATCTCCAAATTAATTTGTATTTGTGACATAACATCAAAACGTCACTTCTCGAAACTGGGAAGCATTGAGATGTTTGGGGGCTGGAATAATTCAACATTATAGTTTTGAAGAAGCTTGTCCAGTAAAATGTATGTCAAGGACCTGAGGATTTAGTTGCATGTCAAATGAAATCCACATCAGCTCCAGTCTTTCTTGCCATGGAATAACTAAACCTACAGGTAGAGACATAAGTAAGCTACAGTCTTTCTTGCCATGGAATAACCAAACCTACAGGTAGAGACATAAGTAAGCTCCAGTCTTTCTTGCCATGGAATAACCAACCCTACAGGTAGAGACATAAGCTCCAGTCTTTGTTGCCATGGAATAACCAAACCTACAGGTAGAGACATACGCTACAGTCTTTCTTGCCATGGAATAACCAAACCTACAGGTAGAGACATAAGCTCTAGTCTTTCTTGCCATGGAATAACCAAACCTACAGGTAGAGACATAAGCTACAGTCTTTCTTGCCATGGAATAACCAAACCTACAGGTAGAGACATAAGCTACAGTCTTTCTTGCCATGGAATAACCAAACCTACAGGTAGAGACATAAGCTTCTTTCTTGCCATGGAATAACCAAACCTACAGGTAGAGACATAAGCTTGCCATGGAATAACCAAACCTACAGGCAGAGATATAAGAGGAATAACAAACCTACAGGTAGAGACATAAGCTACAGTCTTTCTTGCCATGGAATAACCAAACCTACAGGTAGAGACATAAGCTACAGTCTTTCTTGCCATGGAATAACCAAACCCATAGGTAGAGACATCAGCTCCAGTCTTTCTTGCCATGGAATAACCAACCCTACAGGTAGAGACATAAGCTCCAGTCTTTCTTGCCATGGAATAACCAAACCTACAGGTAGAGACATAAGCTCTAGTCTTTCTTGCCATGGAATAACCAAACCTACAGGTAGAGACATAAGCTTTAGTCTTTCTTGCCATGGAATAACCAAACCTACAGGTAGAGACATAAGCTCTAGTCTTTCTTGCCATGGAATAAGCAAACCTACAGGTAGAGACATAAGTAAGCTACAGTCTTTCTTGCCATGGAATAACCAAACCTACAGGTAGAGACATAAGCTCTAGTCTTTCTTGCCATGGAATAACCAAACCTACAGGTAGAGACATAAGCTACAGTCTTTCTTGCCATGGAATAACCAAACCTACAGGTAGAGACATAAGCTACAGTCTTTCTTGCCATGGAATAACCAAACCTACAGGTAGAGACATAAGCTACAGTCTTTCTTGCCATGGAATAACCAAACCTACAGGTAGAGACATAAGCTTCGGTCTTTTTTGCCATGGAATAACCAAACCTACAGGTAGAGACATACGCTACAGTCTTTCTTGCCATGGAATAACCAAACCTACAGGTAGAGACATAAGCTACAGTCTTGACATGAAATAACCAAACCTACAGGTAGAGATATTAGCTCCAGTCTTTTGAAATCTATAAAATTCCAAGTAAACAGTGAAAAATCCAATTGAAATTGGTTCAATATTTACCATTTTACAGCTTTTTAAAATCTGGGGTCTTGGTGTGCATGCATGGGTAGACCTTCTGTTCTTTAATCCACTTCCAAACTCATTGAAGGAGAGGTTGATTTGGATCAATTATTGATATTTGGTCAGTCATTGAACTTTGAAATTTAAATATGCTATTTCAAAATTTAAGAATCTAAAATTCGCAAATTGATGCTAGTTTTGACATGAAATTAAATATGTAAAATGCCAGTTATGCAGAGATAAATAGACAATTCAATGCTTCTGATTGGTCAAAATATTTACACAAATTCTGACAAGCCAATCAGTAACCACTGTGGTTTGGGGTTCACTCTGACCAATTAAAAACTTTAATCAAGCTTTTATAAAAAATCATAAAATTTTGAATTATGCTTTTGCACTCTTTATGTGATGTTCTTGTACTCTTTATGTGATGTTCTTGCACTCTTAATGTGGTGCTCTTGCACTCTTTATGTGATGCTGTTGCACCTTTATGTGATGCTGTTGCACTATTTATGTGATGCTGTTGCACTCTTTGTGATGCTCTTGCACTCTTTATGTAATGCTCTAGCACTCTTTATGTGATGCTCTTGCACTCTTTATGTAAAGTCAGAAGTTCTGATGGTGGATATGCCATGTGGAGAGATAATTTTACAATTGTTTCCATAACCAATTATCAATTTTTCATTTGTCCTCTTTTATTTCATTTATGAAACTTTTGAAGGTTTATATATTATATTAATTTGAAATTACAGACCAAAAGAATGTTTCTGATTGCTTTCATGAAGGGTATTTTGCTATTTGAGGATCTTTTCAGTCCCTGCTTTTATTTTATGGATAAGCACATGGGAGTGTAGGTCAGGTCAGTGAAGGACACACCATGGAGAGGAGGGTGCAGCATTGGGGCACCTTGTTACTCACATATATTGTATTGATCTTTGTCATTTTAAAGCTAATTTTTTCTTCTTGCTTCCAACTTGTATAATAAATTATCCTGGCATTAAAAATAGGCAACTTCCAAAAGGGTCTTTCAGTCAACACTTTCAGATTGACATGTTCTACAATAATACTCCCACCACTTTTACTTGGCTTCTTATCCAGTGTGATAAGTGACATTTGAATAGCGTTGAGTAACAAAGGGGGTCATTAAAAGGGGTCATGTGAAGTTGGTCTGAAAAATGATTTATAGAGTTTTATCTGTATGGTTCCCTAACTATCTTGCAGTTGTTTTTTCACTCATATATAAAGAATTAGATCAACTCTCAAGTGATATTGTCTAAAGTTGTTATAAGCATTTCAGACACAACTCTGGTTGTGATGCATATCCAACAATAGAAGAGCATATCCAACAATATAAGAGCATATCCAACAATAGAAGAGCATATCCAACAATAGAAGAGCATATCCAACAAAAGAAGAGCATATCTAACAATAGAAGAGCATATCCAACAATAGAAGAGCATATCTAACACTAGAAGAGCATATCCAACACTAGAAGAGCATATCCAACACTAGAAGAGCATATCCAACACTAAAAGAGCATATCCAACACTAGAAGAGCATATCCAACACTAGAAGAGCATATCCAACTCTAGAAGAGCATATCCAACACTAGAAGAGCATATCCAACACTAGAAGAGCATATCCAACACTAGAAGAGCATATCCAACACTAGAAGAGCATATCCAACAACAGAAGAGCATATCCAACAACAGAAGAGCATATCCAACAACAAAAGAGCATATCCAACAACAGAAGAGCATATCCAACAACAGAAGAGCATATCCAACAACATAAGAGCATATCCAACAACATAAGAGCATATCCAACAACATAAGAGCATATCCAACAACATAAGAGCATATCCAACAACAGGAGAGCATATCCAACAACAGAAGAGCATATCCAACAACAGAAGAGCATATCCAACAACAGAAGAGCATATCCATTAATAGAAGAACATATCCAACAACAGAAGAGCATATCCAACAATAGAAGAGCATATCCAACAAATCTCCTTGCCCTCCTCTCCCCTTCCTTCCTTTTTCAAGAACACTCTTTGTTCACTCCTAAATTTAATGGAACCAATTTTCAAAACAATATTCATGATCGTGATCATGTTAAAATGTTGTCCATATCAGATGCAGCGTAATCTGTACTAAGCTTTTGAAGGGGTTGCGTTTTAGTTGGAAAATGTAGCACATCTGGAAAGTATTAAAATGATGTTCTTTGAATGTGAGAAATATCTGTTTTCTGTAATTCAGCACATAAAGCATGACCAGGTTTCTTCACACTAGCAGGGCGTGGCACTTTTCAATCAACAATTGTTTATATATATTTTTTTATTATTGATTAGGTGCTTTGTCCACATATTGCTTTGCTTTATTTGCTTTATTTATTTGGCTCTTCACAACATATTTACATATAACAATATACAACATATACAGATATACAATTGAGTTTACAAATATTTGAATTGTTGAAATACAGTTATCAACATATAGAAATGTGGATAGGTGTAGGATATGATAATATACAATATGTATGTGAAAGGAAGTGTTGCAAAAAAACTCTGGAGAGCTGAACTAAGTACAACACTCCCTGGTCACAAAGTAAGTTAATTTTAGCATAAACTACCCACCCCACCCCTTCAAGTTACTAGACCTCCCCCCAATTTACCAGCCCCTACCAAAAATACCAGACCCTATTTCCCACCCATACCCTACCCTTAATATTACGGATAGAATATAACAAGTAGTAATAGAGTATTTAGTAATTATCTATACAATTTTGTCTAATATTGTGCCTTCAGCAATCACTCTTTTAATTATAAAGGCCACCACAGCCCTGCACTATACATAAGTAATTTGAAGGAAATTGAGTTGAATCACATGTGCACTGCCAGTGCACTGCCAGTTCACCAACAATCTTTCAGCATGGCTTTAAAGGTCCATGGACAGAAACCACATACTGAATAGAGCATTAATGAATGTGTAGTTTTCAAGTTAGGAGTTATCAAAGTTTGATTTTTATTTTTATTTTGAAAGAATGTGATGTATGAACAGGAAGACACCTTAAAATGCTAACTTAACGGTACAACTTATAACACAAACATTTTAAACTGATTTTGATGAAGTGTTTTGCTTTTGTCATGTTTATTTGGTAGATTTTAAATCAATTTAGCTAATGTTGCCCATAGGTGTAGGAACAGGGGGGAAGGTCACAGAGGACACACCCCCCTATGTTGCAGTGACCTACATGGTGCCCCTAACTAAGTCAATTTTGTACCATTGAAGTAGTGTTGTAGTATATCTTTGTGCCCCCCCCCCCCCCCATGAAGAACATGTTCCTATACCTATTATGTTTCCTCTATCTGTCCATATACCTTTAAAGGATATCATTTTGAATAGCAAAACACTTCCATCAAATATATGATTACTAAATGTTAACCAATTTTTGTCACATATTTTGCAGAATTTCTGTAATATGAGAGGAAAATGGTTATCAAATTTTGCAATTTAAACTTTTGTCAATTTGACCAACTTTATTAAATATGTGTGTAAGTCCTTGGTAGTGTGTTTGGTGTAGTGTTCAATTCTTGCACATTGAACATAAGCTTCCATGCTGGCTGATTAATTCTGTGTGTGTTTGGTTGAATGCCTAAGTTGCTTGTTTAAGTTGTTTGTGACAATGTGGTATTCTCTGATCATGTATGTTCCATCTAAATTAACCAAATTGATTGATCTGTTTGTGTCTTTTCAGCGACTCCTTTCCCCGATGCAATAAAGTGTTTCACGTGCAGCAAGAGGAGTACCAACGAGGAATGTAATCGTAAAGCTTACGATGCCTTCTGCCCGTCAGGTATGGAATGTCCAATCAATATGACTGTCTCCTTGACATTTAGGTTGTTGACACACAAAAATCAATTCTTCTATCTTCAGGAACAATAACAGCAGCCAAGAATTGCATTTTTATCTTTATTTTGTGTAGTTTTGTAAAAGGGGCAAACTTTTGAGAACTTAATTATTGGTTTTCCTGACAAAATTGTTTATTCACCATGCAAATAATGATACAATGAAAATCAATTTATTCTCTGTCAGCAAAGTGGAATGAATGACAACTAATGCTTAATATTTTTGCCAGATGGTTTTCTAAAATAAGTTTCCTTGTTTTCTGTCCATCATCTGAAGGTTTCCAGTATTCTATGGACAAGGAAACTTTTCATTTTGGTGGTTTCGAATGTCAATCTTATATGATAGAGGACAATGAAGCTTGCCTAGAAGTGACTGGTGTGTGAAGCCTACTTAACATGAGTGTGATAGAGGACAATAAAGTTTGCCTAGAAGTGACTGGTGTGTGAAGCCTACTTAACATGATTGTGATAGAGGACAGTGAAGTTTTTCTAGAAGTGACTGGTGTGTGAAGCCTACTTAACATGAGTGTGATAGAGGACAATGAAGTTTGCCTAGAAGTGACTGGTGTGTGAAGCCTACTAAACATGACTGTGATAGAGGACAGTGAAGTTTTTCTAGAAGTGACTGGTGTGTGAAGCCTACTAAACATGACTGTGATAGAGGACAATGAAGTTTTTCTAGAAGTGACTGGTGTGTGAAGCCTACTTAACATGAGTGTGATAGAGGACAATGAAGTTTTTCTAGAAGTGACTGGTGTGTGAAGCCTACTTAACATGAGTGTGATAGAGGACAATGAAGTTTGCCTAGAAGTGACTGGTGTGTGAAGCCTACTAAACATGACTGTGATAGAGGACAATGAAGTTTTTCTAGAAGTGACTGGTGTGTGAAGCCTACTTAACATGAGTGTGATAGAGGACAATGAAGTTTTTCTAGAAGTGACTGGTGTGTGAAGCCTACTTAACATGATTGTGATAGAGGACAATGAAGCTTGCCTAGAAGTGACTGGTGTGTGAAGCCTACTTAACATGACTGTGATAGAGGACAATGAAGTTTTTCTAGAAGTGACTGGTGTGTGAAGCCTACTTAACATGAGTGTGATAGAGGACAATGAAGTTTGCCTAGAAGTGACTGGTGTGTGAAGCCTACTAAACATGACTGTGATAGAGGACAATGAAGTTTTTCTAGAAGTGACTGGTGTGTGAAGCCTACTTAACATGAGTGTGATAGAGGACAATGAAGTTTTTCTAGAAGTGACTGGTGTGTGAAGCCTACTTAACATGATTGTGATAGAGGACAATGAAGCTTGCCTAGAAGTGACTGGTGTGTGAAGCCTACTTAACATGATTGTGATAGAGGACAATGAAGTTTTTCTAGAAGTGACTGGTGTGTGAAGCCTACTTAACATGAATGTGATAGAGGACAATAAAGTTTGCCTAAAAGTGACTGGTGTGTGAAGCCTACTTAACATGAGTGATGTCATACATTCACTTTTTGACATAGTTTTTGTTTATTTTATGGAAATTGTTTGAACTATACTCAACAATTGAAACCATTTTTCCAAGTATCTTCAGTTTGTAAATAGTAATTAATTTCTTAAAGTTTCCTTTTCTTTACTAATCTTCTCACACACTCATTTGAGCCAAAACATGGGTATTTTTTTAGTAAAATACATGAAGACTTGTATTAAGATTAAGGCTTTAATCTGAAAGTCGAGAGATTAGAGAATAAGCCTCAGGACCAAGGATCCAGACTTTTCAACCAGAACCAAAATAAAAAGTTTTGTGGTTCCAATGCTTCTTTTTCATCAGCTGATTGATTTGCAAAATTTGTACTTACTGTCATGTCATTACTTACTGTCATGTCATTGCATATCATGAAATATTTGTTACAGGATATTTATTAATAAACCACACCCACCATGCAGATAAATAAATATGTTGACAACATTAGCGATTTGCACAATAATTAAAATTATCATAGAATGTATGATGCAAAAACGATTGCTCATTTATCCTATTGCAAGAATTTGTCAGTAAGCCCCATCTACTCATTTATATTCACTACCACAACATTAGAACATACGTACAGACCATGACCCATCTGTGTACCTGATATAGCATAAATCTGATGTATCGTTCATGGGGTACGGTATGGTGTTTATATCATTTAGCACTTTCACATTGAGCCATGCCCATCATGCATATTATTGACATCTGCTGATAACTTGAGCGTGTACACGATAACCAACAAAGTTATCAATATGATGCAAAATGGACATACAGTGCCAAATATGACATGAATCGAGTTTTCTGTTTTTGAGATACCATGCCTACAAGCTCTTTTCAGCAAAATAATATTAAGCCCTGCCCACTATGCATATTAATGAAATTCAATGTTTTTACATCATGAACATGTACACACCAACTAACATCATAATCATTTGAAATAAACAAACAGACATGCGATTGTTAAAATATGAACATTTCAAGATTTTTACATTACGCCCGCCTACTCCTTAATATGCATGATATCACTACCAAAAACAACAGGGCACATCTATGGTCCATGGGCTATCTGTGTACCATGCGTGACATGAATCCAGTGTATCATTCCTGAGATATCACTTTTATGAGCTGGCCATCACAAACATACACACACATACATACACACACACACACCATCATGACCACATAGGATCCTGATGCTATTGCATTAGAACTTAACAGGGGGTTCCAACCTTTGCAAATACGTCTAAGTTATTACTCATATTTTTCAGTTTAAATTGCACTAAAAATTACAAAATATCCATTGTAAAACACCGAGAGAGGGGAAGAGGAGGGGGCACTAAACCCTTTTAAGGACCCAGTAATTATCTCATCAGCTGTAGAAGAGGGGGGGATTAAACCCTCCCAATGACCCAGTAATTATCTCATCAGCTGTAGAAGAATCTTGGGTTCCAAAACAGAAATTATTTGACTACTTCTTAACCATTTTATCAGCATATTATAGATGCAGTTCTCTTTTAATGTCCCTTTGTAGGCACCAAGTATTGCTACACCATGCATCATATTCATCCTGTGTCACAGGAAAGTATCTTAGTCACCAAGCAATGTGCAAAGGAAGGAGTCTGCAACCCAGATGCGGTAGGGTGCTTCTACTCATCAGAGGAACAGAAGGTGAGATGGGAAGAGGGTGACGAAGATAGAGGGAAGGGTGGCGAAGATAGAGGGGAGGGTGGCAAAGATAGAGGGGAGGGTGGCGAAGATAAAGGGGAGGGTGGCAAAGATGGAGAAAGAAAATGATGGCAAAAATGGAAGAATGCACTGCAGGATGCACTGCAGGATGCACTGCAGGATGCACTGCAGGATGCACTGCAGGATGCACTGCAGGATGCACTGCAGGATGCACTGCAGGATGCACTGCAGGATGCACTGCAGGATGCACTGCAGGATGCACTGCAGGATGCACTGCAGGATGCACTGCAGGATGCACTGCAGGATGCACTGCAGGATGCACTGCAGGATGCACTGCAGGATGGCATAGTTAAATGCAAAGGCCACAGAAGCAAAGAAATATGGGAGGGTGGCAAAAACAAATAAAAGGAAGAGAAGAGTAGGTTTTCAAGGGTACAAGAAGTAGAAATGTTGAAACATTGGATATAAGGGAATACAAAAAGAAGACACCTTGGTGCTGTTGATAAGTAAGAAATGCAGATGAATTTTAGATATGGTAAATCAGGTTGGTAGGTGAAGATATAATGTTTTGTTTACTACAGAATAGAAGCAGGTGAAAAGACTAGTATTTTGATTTATGGGAATGATTTTTGGATAGAAGTAGTACTTTTTCAGCCTGTCAGCTGTGAAATGATTTTACGCTTGGTTGGCATTTCAAAGTCTTCGATTAGCTTATTCATACTTAATTTATTCTCTCCTTTTTCAGGTGTGTATATCCTGTTGCGAAGGATCAAAATGCAACTTAGGAGTCCCAACCAATGAGACGAATGCAATCTTTGCAACAATTACGCCATTCAACCATTCATCCAGGCAAGCTCACAGCAACATCATATTGCTATGGCTAATGTTATCCATTGCTTATGTATTCAGGTTATTAACATGAACATTTAGTGATGAAGAGGTTTAAATTTGGTATGCTATTGTTTATAAGGTGCATTGATGCATAGTTGATGTATTTTCCAGTTTTGGGGAATAATTTGAGGTGTAGAGGGCCAAGTTTGCTCTTATTATGATGTTGGTGTATGGAAATAATGACTTGAAATCTACTGAAGATGTTAAATTGTGAGAGACACATCAAATAATTTCTCTTTTATATTTCAGAGGTTGATGAAAATGTGTCCATGATGTTTAAACTATGGGGACTTTGTTTCATCCAAGATGCATTATTGGAATGGGTTAACCATGGGGTCTTTTTCATCCAAGATGCATCATTGGAATGGGTTAACCATGGGGTCTTTTTCATCCAAGATGCATCATTGGAATGGGTTAACCATGGGGTCTTTGTTTCATCCAAGATGCATCATTGGAATGGGTTAATCATGGGGTCCTTTTCATCCAAGATGCATCATTGGAATGGGTTAATCATGGGGTCCTTTTCATCCAAGATGCATCATTGGAATGGGTTAGCCATGGGGTCTTTGTTTCATCCAAGATGCATCATTGGAATAGGTTAGCCACGGGGTCTGTTTCATCCAAGATGCATCATTGGAATGGGTTAACCACAGGGTCTTTGTTTCATCCAAGATGCATTATTGGAATAGGTTAGCCATGGGGTCCTTTTCATCCAAGATGCATCATTGGAATGGGTTAACCACAGGGTCTTTGTTTCATCCAAGATGCATCATAGGAATGGGTTAACTTCAAAGAGATTAAAGGTCAGAACAATTGACCTCTGAGTTAATTTATTGACAGCTTTTTCAACCAATCACCACTCAAATTTGCCAACTTACCGCATTGCTATGGAGGGCGTGGCCTATTTCCATACTCGGAGATGTCAATTATTTGAAGAGGTCATAAAAAATTGTTAACATGAATACTGCATTATGATACATTTAGGGTCTTACTGTTATACTTGCTGTCACTAGTCATGCTCAAAACAAATCAAATTAACTGTTGGATAGAAATTTGTGGGAAAACTTTTTCAAACTACTTAGTACAACAACCTTAGTTTTCTTTTTTATTTAAAATATTTAAGTTCTTACATTACCAAACAAAATATGATATATGATATATTCTTTGCTCTTTTGAAGATAAGCATAAATAAGATTGATATCTGCTATTTCTGATGTCATAAACACCTTTTCAAGTTTGAATGTTTAATGATATTGATTGTATTTCATGATATCTTGCAAATCAGGTTTTTCTTATTGGTAATTTAATTTCCATTCTGACATTCGTAATTACGTCTGTAAATCAAATGTAGCATACTTTACAGCAAAAATCCAAGAGATACAAAGTTTTAGATGATTGGATACTGTACGTTTGACTGTAATACCATACCAAATTGACCGTGAAAATGTTATGTGTAATTATGTGGTTTCTACATTTCTGAGTTGCCATAGCAACTATTTACCCACAGCGTTCACGTTATATAATTATAACTCGAACCAATCTTGTAAGGTGATGCAGTAAACATTGTTAAGATTACAATTGTACACTCGAACCAATCTTTGTAAGGTGATGCAGTAAACATTGTTAAGATTAAAATTGTACACTCGAACCAATCTTTGTAAGGTGATGCAGTAAACATTGTTAAGATTACAATTGTTCACTCGAACGAATCTTGTAAGGTGATGCAGTAGACATTGTTAAGATTACAATTGTTCACTCGAACGAATCTTGTAAGGTGATGCAGTAGACATTGTTAAGATTACAATTGTACACTCGAACCAATCTTTGTAAGGTTATGCAGTAAACATTGATTAAAATTGTACACTCAAACCAATCTTTGTAAGGTGATGCAGTAAACATTGTTAAGATTACAATTGTACACTTGAACCAATCTTTGTAAGGTGATGCAGTAAACATTGTTAAGATTACAATTGTACACTCGAACCACTCTTGTAAGGTGATGCAGTAGACATTGTTAAGATTACAATTGTACACTTGAACCAATCTTTGTAAGGTGATGCAGTAAACATTGTTAAGATTACAATTGTACACTCAAACCAATCTTGATGTAGTAAACATTGATAAGATCTACTGTTATTGTATACTCAATTGCAGGGAACATCTTGCCATTGCCATTTTTTTGTACATGTAAATATGTTATATAATGAAGTGTTTGAAGAGTGTGAGCAGAAATGGGATGGGGTTGGAATGGGATGGGGTTGAAATGGGATGGGGTTGAAATGGGATGGGGTTGAAATGGGATGGGGTTGAAATGGGATGGGGTTGAAATGGGATGGGGTTGAAATGGAATGGGGTGGAAATGGGATGGGTGGAAATGGAATGGGGTGGAAATGGGATGGGGTGGAAATGGGATGGGGTGGAAATGGGATGGGGTGGAAATGGAATGGGGTTGAAATGGGATGGGGTTGGAATGGGATGGGGTTGAAATGGGATGGGGTTGAAATGGAATGGGGTGGAAATGGGATGGGTGGAAATGGAATGGGGTGGAAATGGGATGGGGTGGAAATGGGATGGGGTGGAAATGGGATGGGGTGGAAATGGGATGGGGTGGAAATGGGATGGGGTGGGATGGGAAATGGGATGGGGTGGAAATGGGATGGGGTGGAAATGGAATGGGGTGGAAATGGGATGGGGTGGAAATGGGATGGGGTGGAAATGGGATGGGGTGGAAATGGGATAAGGTCGAGATGGGATAAGGTCGAAATGGGATAAGGTCGAAATGGGATAAGGTCGAAATGGGATAAGGTCGAAATGGGATAAGGTCGAAATGGGATAAGGTCGAAATGGGATAAGGTCGAAATGGGATAAGGTCGAAATGGGATAAGGTCGAAATGGGATAAGGTCGAAATGGGATAAGGTCGAAATGGGATAAGGTCGAAATGGGATAAGGTCGAAATGGGGTGGGGTGAGAGGTAAGGCGTGACTGCAACAGAGGGATATAAAATATGAAGGCTGAAATATCCTTACAGACTTTTATAAATCCTTGTAGTAAAGACAGAAATCGTTCAAGTTTTACCAAATGTTTCAAGGACAGCTTTCCATAGTCAATGGATTCAGTTTTCACTGTCATTTGTTTCTTGGATTTAAAACTTAAAAAGTAAACTATGAAGATTTTAGGATGATGCGAGAATATTTGAATTGACTGAAGTTTTCAGGATTTGATTTAAACATTAACATTTTGTTCTGAAAGTTATAACCTGGGAGCCTTTGGAAGTATCTTTGATCTGTCAAACCTCACGTACATTTCTTGTCATTGTATTTAAAAATTGTCTGCTCAGTGTGGAAAGACTTTTAGAGAGAAGTATTAACCTGTACTCTACCATGCAGCGATATTATTGCTGTTTTGGGTGCCCAACCTTTGACTCCACTTTCCAAGCATGTTTTAAAAAAAGTGCTGGTAGAGTAAGGGTTAATTAACCCGCGGCAAGTGTGCCAACTCAAAAATATGTGCAGCATGGTCTCGGTGGGCGGCCCACTGAAGCAGAGCGAGCCAGACTATGCTGATGGGGAGACAGAGGACCTTCAACAATCAGCCTGTGCTTCACCCTTACTCCAGTATTATCGCCATTTTGGGTGCCTCATCTTCGACTCCGCCTCCCAAGCGCATTTTCAAAAAAGTGCTGGTAAGGGTTAAGAACAAATACAGTAAAATTCATTTCAAATGTCTTTGATAATTTATGAAACATGTATTGTTTTCCATTAATATTTATGATATTAACAAATGGGTATTCATGATTTTGTAAATAATTCAGAACTGTATAATAGAGAAGCTATTTTTAATTGGATGTAATGTATAACTAACCTGTAAATATGCTCCTGTGAATGGAATAGAATACATGTAAGATATAGAGGATCTTGTTTCCAGTGTATATTTAGCCAAGAAACAAAATAGTAACATTTGTGAAAGTATGCCATCTTTAAAGAGCTTACTCTGCCGGATACAGATAAGATGGTGTTAGATTTTGCTGGTACAGAGAAGGTGGTGTTAGATTTTGCTGATACAGATAAATTGGTGTAAGATTTTGCTGATACAGATAAATTGGTATTAGATTTTGCTGATACAGATAAGAAGGTGTTAGATTTTGTTGATATAGATAAGGTGGTGTTAGATTTTGCCGATTCAAATAAAGTGGATTTTGTAACTTTTTGCTGATTAATTAACTAGACCCTCTCCTAACCCTCAAGTGTCATTTTGCTTGAGGTAGCGGTGAAATTTACATTTTTAAGACCTTAATATTAAGTGCCATAAATTGCTTCATGAATGTAGATTGGCAACATTTTACAGAACTGGAGCAACAAGTTACTCAGAATTTGTACAATCACAATGTCAGATCGCAGCCATAAAATAACAAAATGTTTTGCTGATTTAAGGGCTTTTCACAGAAAAGAATGTAACTTTGCTTTACATTATGCAAATCACTGCTAAGAACAGGGAAAAGATGATAACCCAGAAAAATATAAGCATTTGCCCTGGGGGAATAACAACTTTAAGTTGGTCAAAACATGTTTCAGATGCAGATGTGATGACAACAGTCAAATTATGTTATATATATATATATATATATATATATATATCTATATATATATATATATATATATATATATATATATATATCTATATCTATATCTATATCTATATATATCTATATCTATATATCTATATCTATATATATATCTATATATATATATATATATATCTATATATATCATATCTATATATTATATATATATATATAGATAAATATATCTATATCTAATATATATATCTATATATTATATATCTATATCTAACTATTTATAAAACATTATATATAAAATAAATTTATATACTCTAAGACATACCCAACAAGTTTAATTTTAATTTTTTATTTACTAAAACATTAAAGCAAAATAAAGTTATTAGTATGCAGTTGATTACTTGTATTTTGGGCATGTATCCACTTTATTTCAAAACGTTTAATTCAAAACAAGGCAGAAGGTTTATAATGTGTCATAAAGTACATCAGTTACTGCATCACGAATAAAAACTAACCGTTATTAGTGTGACCATCTCTTCAGTTTAAAGACATGGAATATCACCTAAGAGACTCAAAAAGAAATTTTTAACTTGTTTTCTGTCTTGTCAAGTGTATGCTATTATAACTTAATAAGTGCTCTGAAAGATGTGAATTGAGCAAGGAGCATTGCACAAACAATCGTTTCTTTGCAGCATCTTCAGCTAAGAGGGCTACATATTTAGTGATAAGTATTCATGTTCTTATCAGTCTGTGCATACTGTAAACTAGTTGCTTCACCAAGATTAACAAAAAGATAAATCAATGCAAATGAGCAATCACAATTTTGTGAAAATTCAAAATATATGAAAAAATAGTTAGTATCGCCCACCACACATGTCACTTCAAACTTCTTAAGAGTGACAAAACCAAACTAAATAATGTCCTTGTTTCTGGTCTCAAGTCGTACAAGTAGGTTGTCTGGCAGTTTCCTGTCAGCTACAAATGATTGTCATGAACCAATCCAATGCTATTTAGTTGGCTTACAAGAAATATAAATTAAAAGTGGTTATGGGATCAACTATCCAAGGAATTTGAGCTACTTTGAATTTCTACCATTGGTACAGCTGTGGCACTTTTCAGAGTTGTGTGTGTAATATTCAAATGCAAGAACTTATCATTTATTTCAAACATTGCCAATGGTTTGTAGGTATTGTGTTGCTGTATGATATTGTTGGGCTCTTGTTTACTGTGTTCAGGAAGAGTACTGGTAACGTGAAATAAGAAAGAAAAGAAATATTCTTGTTGTTCATGTCTTTATATTTTTGTCTTTTAAGTTTATAAAACTTAATAATATTTACCATAAAACAGCTAAGATACATCTGGTTATCACTGTAGAAACTAATTCTTGTAAAATACTTATGTAAGCCCTACACATATAAGAGGCCTACATTGCCTTCCATACCTCCTGGACATATAGCCCTACACATATAAGAGGCATATCTACATTGCCTTCCATACCTCCTGGACATGAAATTGAAACAAGAGTCTCACTTTCTCAAGATGAGTGCCACATCCTGTGCCCTCTACTACATGGAAGGCAGTCACAAATGTCCTATAGATCCACCCCTGCACATTATAACAGTTTACAGGATGACAAGAACCTTTTTTTCTCCCACAAAAGTCCAATCCTACACATGACAGAGAGAGCATTCTTAAAGTGACACATCTTCTGATGCCAGAGAGAGCATCTCTTAAAGTGACACATCTTTTGATGACAGAGAGAGTGTCTCTTTAAGTGACACATCTTCTGATGCCAGAGAGAGCATCTCTTAAAGTGACACATCTTTTGATGACAGAGAGAGTGTCTCTTTAAGTGACACATCTTCTGATGACAGAGAGAGCATCTCTTAAAGTGACACATCTTCTGATGACAGAGAGAGCATCTCTTAAAGTGACACATCTTCTGATGCCAGAGAGAGCATCTCTTAAAGTGACACATCTTCTGATGCCAGAGAGCATTCTTAAAGTGACACATCTTCTGATGACAGAGAGAGCATCTCTTGAAGTGACACATCTTCTGATGCCAGAGAGAGCATCTCTTAAAGTGACACATCTTCTGATGACAAAGAGAGCATCTCTTGAAGTGACACATCTTCTGATGCCAGAAGCATCTCTTAAAGTGACACATCTTCTGATGCCAGAGAGCATTCTTAAAGTGACACATCTTCTGATGACAGAGAGAGCAGCTCTTAAAGTGACACATCTTCTGATGACAAAGAGAGCATCTCTTAAAGTGACACATCTTCTGATGCCAGAGAGAGCATCTCTTAAAGTGACACATCTTCTGATGACAGAGAGAGCATCTCTTAAAGTGACACATCTTCTGATGCCAGAGAGAGCATTCTTAAAGTGACACATCTTCTGATGCCAGAGAGAGCATCTCTTAAAGTGACACATCTTCTGATGCCAGAGAGAGCATTCTTAAAGTGACACATCTTCTGATGACAGAGAGAGCATCTCTTAAAGTGACACATCTTCTGATGACAAAGAGAGCATCTCTTGAAGTGACACATCTTCTGATGCCAGAGAGAGCATCTCTTAAAGTGACACATCTTCTGATGCCAGAGAGAGCATTCTTAAAGTGACACATCTTCTGATGACAGAGAGAGCATCTCTTAAAGTGACACATCTCCTGATGCCAGAGAGAGCATTCTTAAAGTGACACATCTTCTGATGCCAGAGAGAGCATTCTTAAAGTGACACATCTTCTGATGACAGAGAGAGCATCTCTTAAAGTGACACATCTTCTGATGCCAGAGAGAGCATCTCTTAAAGTGACTTATCTTCTGATGCCAGAGAGAGCACCTCTTAAAGTGACACATCTTCTGATGACAGAGAGAGCACCTCTTAAAGTGACACATCTTCTGATGACAGAGAGAGCACCTCTTAAAGTGACACATCTTCTGATGACAGAGAGAGCATCTCTTAAAGTGACACATCTTCTGATGCCAGAGAGAGCATTCTTAAAGTGACACATCTTCTGATGACAGAGAGAGCATCTCTTAAAGTGACACATCTTCTGATGACAGAGAGAGCACCTCTTAAAGTGACACATCTTCTGATGCCAAAGAGAGCATCTCTTAAAGTGACACATCTTCTGATGCCAGAGAGAGCATTCTTAAAGTGACACATCTTCTGATGACAGAGAGAGCAGCTCTTAAAGTGACACATCTTCTGATGACAAAGAGAGCACCTCTTAAAGTGACACATCTTCTGATGCCAAAGAGAGCATCTCTTAAAGTGACACATCTTCTGATGACAGAGAGAGCATCTCTTAAAGTGACACATCTTCTGATGACAGAGAGAGCACCTCTTAAAGTGACACATCTTCTGATGCCAAAGAGAGCATCTCTTAAAGTGACACATCTTCTGATGCCAGAGAGAGCATTCTAAAGTGACACATCTTCTGATGACAGAGAGAGCATCTCTTAAAGTGACACATCTTCTGATGACAGAGAGAGCACCTCTTAAAGTGACACATCTTCTGATGCCAAAGAGAGCATCTCTTAAAGTGACACATCTTCTGATGACAGAGAGAGCATCTCTTGAAGTGACACATCTTCTGATGCCAGAGAGAGCATCTCTTAAAGTGACACATCTTCTGATGCCAGAGAGAGCATCTCTTAAAGTGACACATCTTCTGATGACAGAGAGAGCACCTCTTAAAGTGACACATCTTCTGATGCCAGAGAGAGCATCTTTTGAAGTGACACATCTTCTGATGCCAGAGAGAGCATCTCTTAAAGTGACACATCTTCTGATGCCAGAGAGAGCATCTCTTAAAGTAACACATGTTCCGATGCCAGAGAGGCATCTCTTAAAGTGACTCAACTTCTCTCATCGCTTTTTACATTTTTCAATTTACTTTTAGTGTCTTGGTAACAAAAAATTTGTGTAATCCAAAAACGAACACCCGTAGATACCATTTGTACTACAAGAAAGATGAATAATAAAACACGCCAATATTTCCATTTTACACATTTCCCAAATGATTGGTGAATAGCAGAGCTCATCAGATGGTGACAAAAATTGATAAAGACTAGTCCTGCAAATTTAAAGCCAAGACATTTAATTTCTGACAGCGATACTCTTAACCCTACTTCGGACAGAACACAATATGAATGTACTGGCCTGTTGGAGCATGTGTTATAGAAACATGATCATCTATCTGCTCAAGCTGCCATTAAAGCTGTGTATTGTAAGAGCACTCAAGAGCACTCTATTGTAAGAGCACTCAAGAGCTGTCTATTGTAAGAGCACTCAAGAGCACTCTATTGTAAGAGCACTCAAGAGCACTCTATTGTAAGAGCACTCAAGAGCACTCTATTGTAAGAGCACTCAAGATGAACAACTCATCTGAGGGCCCTACATATCAACATCAGCACAAGTCTGTGCAGGGTGTGTTTATTTAACTCCACACATGAACCCAGGAATGCTTTTGCCGGCAATACTGGAACCCCTAAATAAAAGATGCCTGGGATTAAAATTCCATGTGAGGTTGCCTCTCCTGTTTATTACTACAATAAGTCATTAAGTAGATGACCTTACATTTGACACAAATCAAAAGGGCTTTGTTTTGAGTTATACTGGCATGATAAAGCTTCCTTGACCACCTCACAAACAAGCTACCTGCCTAGAGCACCATCTGCACAAACAAGCCAGCTGCCTAGAGCACTGTCTGTGCAGTGATGATATTCATAATATGAAAAAGAACATTTTGAGATATAAAAGAGTTTCCAATGTGGAAATAAGTAGTAAAACATTTCTCCAAGTGTAGAAATTATCAATGCACAGAATACAAAGCATATTACTGTTAAACTTCTCATGAAATTTGTGACTAATAAAAATTCTAAAGGTTATTTTGCAAACTTTTCTAGCATAAGTGAAAAAAAAAGATTACTCCCAAGTTAAAGAAAGTACACTCTAGCAGTTCGTTACATACGTAGTATACTGTAGCAAAAGCAGGTCTGATCATTAAATAAGTGATTATACCCTAATTGCATTGAGCAAAAACAGATTGAAGTCTGGGACTGGAAATCTACTACATTACTAAATGTAGCCCCACATTTACGATCATTACAATCTGCTAAATGGCGCTGAAAACCAATGATAATTCTTTACTGTATATGTCAAAACAACAATAGACTTCTATTCAGAAATTAAAACCATTGATGAAGAATGACAAAATTCCATCCTGATTACTATCTGACAAAGATGCTACCTTGACATCCTTCTGCTCAGTCTAAAAATACCATCTCACTCAACAGTTATTCGCATCATTTTGAGGTCTGATGATGTTACCAGATATTGTCTTGCAACTGGTATGTATTGATCATTTTCCTACATTTGATGGAACTTTTGCTGTTCAAGATCTATTTACTAGGGGAAGGTCCATATTTGCTTTTGAAGGTGAAAGAAATCACTTTTTATTGAATATTTATAACTAAGAAACCAGCTCACTTTACCTTGGGTAGCTTCTTGTTGTTGGTTTTACAGGAAGACAAACAAAGTAGACTCATTTTGTAGGTTAAGGATCTCTTCAAATTCAAATCATTTTATTTATATTTGTCACATGATACACTGAAAGTAATATAATGACCAAATACTTTTACAGTGATTTTCAAATATTTGCAATAAATGCATATTTTTGTCACAACTTATTTGTAAAAAATAATTCTCCTCATGGTCTTTTTAGCGATCAAATACTGCAATCAGGGGCACAACAATAGGGTGGGTAAACCACAAGGGGCGCAACAATAGGTGGGTAAACCTCACAGGCCCAAGCAAAAATCTGAGATTTAAGGGGCCTAAGCAAAAATCTAAGATTTAAGGGGCCGAGCAAAAATCTGAGATTTAAGGGGCCCGAGCAATGACACTGCAATATGTTTGTTAGAGGGCGAAATGCTAAATTCCCCATGGGCCTCCAGACCTCTAATTAAAATAAAGCAATTTTTTCTTTACAACAAAGGCTATTCTTACATGGAAGAAAATTAAACATAAATATGACTGTAGCCACATCACATATTTTTAATGTAAAACACTTTCAAATCATTGGCAAGATTTTCTGTAAATACGAACAATATAATCTCTGAGTATTAAACATGAATAAATCTGCATAATTTCCATAACCTTCTCTACAGTATATACAACTGATTTTAATTTTAGTACTGAATTATGTGAAGAGCTATAGCTAAGGCAAATTAAGCGCAGAAGAAAAAAACATATTCTACTAAAGACTAATTACAAATATTTTGAGAATTACAACATTACCTATCAAATGTAAAAAAGTGACAATTTGACAATCCCAGTGTCAAAAAAATTGTCTTATTTCATTCTCACCATCAATTAATTATTACATATACTTGTGCATTAAAAGCTAATGTACAATTCAGTGGCCCGAATTCATAGCATCATGCCCTCCCACCATACACATACCCTCCCCTCTTACATATACCCTCCCCTCTTACACATAGTTTTCAGAAATTCTGGGTGGTCCATTTACATTTTCCAAAGCAAGGGAGAGTATTTCAAGTTTGGCCCTGCTTCATAAATTTGAGAATAATCTCCCAAAGCCTACAAATCAATGCTCTCTACATTGAATCCCATTTATCAACTCACTGCCACCATCAATAAATCTATTATCTCACCCCCACCATCAATTAATCTATCAACTCATCCCCACCATCAATTAATCTATCATCTCACCCCCACCATCAATTAATCTATCAACTCACCCCCACCATCAATTAATCTATCATCTCACCCCCACCATCAATTAATCTATCAACTCACCCCACCATCAATAAATCTATCATCTCACCCCACCATCAATGAATCTATCAACTCCCCTACCATCAATGAATCTATCAACTCCCCACCATCAATGAATCTATCAACTCCCCCTCACCATCAATGAATCTATCAACTCATCCCCACCATCAATGAATCTATCAACTCACCCCACCATCAATGAATCTATCAACTCACCCCCCCACCATCAATGAATCTATCAACTCACCCCCACCATCAATGGATCTATCAACTCACCCCACCATCAATGAATCTATCAAGTCACCCCACCATCAATGGATCTATCAACTCACCCCACCATCAATAAATCTATCAACTCATCCCCACCATCAATGAATCTATCAACTCACCCCCATCATCAATGAATTTATCAACTCACCCCATCATCAATGAATCTATCAACTCATCTCCACCATCAATAAATCTATCAACTCACCCCACCATCAATGGATCTATCAACTCACCCCACCATCAATCAATCTATCAACTCACCCCCATCATCAATGAATCTATCAACTCATCTCCACCATCAATAAATCTATCAACTCACCCCCACCATCAATGGATCTATCAACTCACCCCCACCATCAATGAATCTATCAACTCACCCCCACCATCAATGGATCTATCAACTCACCCCCATCATCAATGAATCTATCAACTCCCCATCACCATCAATGAATCTATCAACTCACCCCCCCATCAATGGATCTATCAACTCACCCCCACCATCAATGAATCTATCAACTCACCCCCATCATCAATGGATCTATCAACTCACCCCATCATCAATGAATCTATCAACTCCCATCACCATCAATGAATCTATCAGCTCACCCCACCATCAATCAATCTATCAACTCACCCCACCATCAATCAATCTATCAACTCACCCCATCATCAATGGATCTATCAACTCACCCCATCATCAATAAATCTATCAACTCCCCATCACCATCAATGAATCTATCAGCTCACCCCCACCATCAATCAATCTATCAACTCACCCCACCATCAATCAATCTATCAACTCACCCCCATCATCAATGAATCTATCAACTCATCTCCACCATCAATAAATCTATCAACTCACCCCCACCATCAATGGATCTATCAACTCACCCCACCATCAATGAATCTATCAACTCACCCCCACCATCAATAAATCTATCAACCATCCCCAATCAATGAATCATCAACTCACCCCCACCATCAATGAATCTATCAACTCACCCCCACCATCAATGAATCTATCAAGTCACCCCACCATCAATGAAGCTACACCTTCAATTAAACCAGAACCTTCTATCATCCAAGCCTTGACCCTTCCCTGCACCCATACAGTTGACATTGCTCCAAAACTTGATCGGTGGCTCACTGCAGCTGTGCCACCTTCATCGGGCATGACGATCTGATGGTGAGGAAGAACTTGCTCTCCTGGCCGGCCTGAAAGGTGGTGGGTCTGATGTTGTATGTGCCTCCTGGGACATTGTCCAGCTGTAGAACACTGAATGCTCTCCTGCAGACAGAAAATGAAAGGAAAACTTCTCATCTGTTTTTACAAAATGAGCTTATTAAAACAGGCAAGAGGTTAAATGTTTGTTTGTTTGATGAGGTCTTAACGGCACCACGACAACGAAGGTCAAATTGTGCCTGAGAGGTCAGATCATTTTAGAGGTAGTAAGGAAAGAGACCAGGGGAAGAATGAGAGAAATTCAAGAACAAAAGCCAGAAAGCTGTGATCGAGAGAGGAGGTGCATGGGTAAAACTAAAAACAGAGTAGAGAGGGGGTGGAAGAGGAGGATTAAATATGGTTGTAGAGGGATGCATGCTGAAGGAAGGAGACTATTTTATCTGGAGGATTTTTTTGGAAGAACTCAGCAATTGAGTTGTGGGGAGCGAGAGAAGCTCTGGGAAGGTTGTACAGGGGCAAGCAAGGAGAACGTGTTGGATTGTAAGGATGCAGTGGCAATTGTTACAGAGGGGTTGGGGAACCAATAAGGAGGTGATGAACGTTGTCGATATGAGAAAGGTTGTTGATGGTGGATTTGATCGATTGTGGGCTGGATAACATGGAGTTTGTTATCAATTTGGAAGTTCCATAAGGTTTGCCAGCGGTCACGAACAAGAGAAGCGATAAGCGGTTTGATGTCAGAGAGGGTTTTGGGAAAAGGGGAAGGGAGGAGGTTAAGGGCAAGCTTAGCGGCTGTATCAGCCCTGTCATTGCCAGGGATGCCAACATGGCTGGGTATCCAGAAGAAAGAACACTTTTCCTGCAGAGGGTGGGAGAAAAGAGTTTCCGCAGGAGGAGGTGGCAGGTGAGGTTATCCCATTTAAGATTGAGTAATGAAGTAAGAACAGCCTTTGAGTCAGAGAAAATGGCAAAGTGACTAAGAGGAGAGTACTCAACAAAGTTGAGGGCGAGAAGAATGGCCTTAGCCTCGGCTGAAAAGATGGATGAGTGGTCAGGAAGTCTGCTACTGAGGGTGATGTCTTGATGATGGCAGCAGCAGCTGTCTTGTTGCCTTCCTTGGAGCCATCAGTATAGATGGAGGTGTAATTTGAGAGTTGGTCTTTGATTTGGTTGTGGAGATTGATGAAGAGATTAGGGTGAGTTTGAGTTTTGTTATAAGTGGAGAGGTCTAGGTGGACAGAAGGAAGGGGTGGCCCAAAGGCGGAAAAGTGGGCCAGGAATAGGTGCCGAGAGTGGCGGGGTTGATGCCAAGTTGAAAGAGGTCTGATTTAATGCGTAGCTGAAGGGGGCTATAGGGTTTTAGTCCTATCAAAGAGGGAGGAGAAATTGGGGTACCTAATAAGGTTGTAAACAGGGTTCTGGGTGTTGGTGAGGACTCTAAAAGCATAGGAGAGGCTAAGCTTTTACATCTAAGTAGAAAGGGGGTTCGCTGGCTTCAACATGAAGGCTAGTGATTGGGGAGGTCCTGTAGGCTCCTAGACAAATCCTGAGGGCTTCATTTTGGATGGTGTTAATGTGGTTGAGGTATGAGTTGTGAGTGCCATAGTCAAGCTCGGCACGAATGGTGAGCCTGAAAATTTTGAGGAGAGCATGGGTTCGCTCCCAAGTAGTGTTGGAGAGCAGTCGGAGGAGGTTGAGGGAGCTATTGCATTTTAGTTTCAGGTTGGTGATGTGGGCTTGTAGGTGAGCTTGGGGTCTAGAGTTAGACCAAGGAACTTTGTGTTTTCAACTTTAGGGATGCAATCCATCATATTGTTGAAATGATATCTTCTTGTTGTTAAAACCGTTGCAGCTGATTGAGGCTGGTTTGAAGCCTCTCTCAGGGGGTACGCTTGATGCTGGGGCCAAGTTCCCGATGTCATTAATGCTCAGGTTGAAGAGAGTGGGGGAAAGGATGCTGCCTTGGGGGACGCCCTCTTCTTGAGAGGTTAAAGCCAATCCATCATATATATATCTTGTGGTTCCGTTAAATCCTCTCTCAGGGCCGTGAAAGCCTAAAAGGCCGGTGCATATGCCCGGTTCCATTGGTGCAGGTGGAGAGGAGAAAATAACTCTCCATGTATGGGACCAAGTCCATCAACCCCACAACAATGCTGAAACATTATACAACTGAATAGACTGAAGCAAGCATAATAAAATACCTTGTCACAAGACAGGACTTGCATTGAAAATCAAACCTAGTACCTTGAAATGCAAGTTTGACTCTCTACCACCACTGTGCTTCCAAAGTTACAACGTTGTCCACAGGGATGATACAGCAATCCTAGATGTGACCTTACCATCAATACTCACCGACTAGCGACACCAGGAGGTCTAGATGTGCGGACCCTACCATCAATACTCAGGAACTAGCGACATCAGAAGGTCTAGATGTGTACCAGGAACTAGGTCTAGATGTGCAGATCAATACTGGTCTAGATGTGTACATCAATTGACTCAGGGACTAGCAACACCAGGAGGTCTAGATGTGCAGACCCTACCATCAATACTCAGGGACTACTCAGGGACTAGTGATTAACTCAGGGACTCTAGGAGGTCTAGATGTGTAAACCCTACTATCAATACTCAGGAACTAGCGACACAAGGTCTAGACTAGCGACTAGACCAGCATCATACTCAGGGACTGCTTGTTGGAAAGTTCTTTAAAAATCATGAAAAAGTTTAAAAACCATGATGGGTAAAAGTGTCCAATTTACAGCTTTCTGAATTTTCAAACAAATCATTCAACAAAGTATGCAAATTTGATGTCCTCATTTGGAATAGCTCTATAGTTCCTCAGGTAAATTTGCTGTTTTACACCCTGCTTGGAAGGAGCACAGCTGACTTTGACCTATGATCTTAAAACTTGCTCATTCTGAATTTGATGAACAAAGTTTTATAGAATTTCTTGAGTGTGCTTTGAACTTCTATCAAATTTCAAAGATATCACAAAAGAATTGTGATCTTCCATAAGAAAGTAAGCATTTTACAACACCTACAGATTGTTCAACTCAGAATATGATCCTCTTTTACAACAGGATCACACATCACACTGGAGATTTATATCCTCAAAACAAAAAGCGCAGCTGCTACATCTGTTAAATCTTTCAAGTTTAAATGTTTATGAAACAATATTGAAAGAACAGGCTAAATAAAGAAGAATTGCTGATCAATCCTGTACAGCTAATATCACTTCACAATAATCTTTTCAATTTTGATATGCTGCCACATGCATGCACAAGATTAAGTGTACAAATTGAAGCAATATGTTCATTATTTGCCTCAGTTCATAAGGGCTAGTAAAGCATTGCAAACAGGGGTGTAGGAAGCTTTCGAAAAGTATGTAGGGGGGGGGGGAGGCACAACCTCTTGGGGGAAACTCCAAGTCACATGTCCCCCATCCCACTCTGTGGGTAGAATAATAGTGAGCCCAAAACAACAAAGTAAAGTAAAAGGGGCACTTTACTTTTAGAAAGGGGAATTTTTTCAATGGGGACACATTCTTAACGCACATGGGACTGACAAAAGTCGCCAGTTTCTTACTAATGGGTCAGTAATTGAGGGGCACTTTTCATTTTCAAAAGGGGAATTTTTGTTATTTTTTGGAAAAGTGGGGGTGGAGGAACTTTCCCCCAGTGCCCACAGGCTCCTACACCTATGATTGCAAAGTATTCAATCTTTAATTATATTTTCCTAAAAAATTCTCTTCTAAATCTGCAACCCACAAAGGAGATGACCAATTTTTTACCAAATTTTGTGACAGAAAACTTACCTATACTCTCCTGATCGCTTCATTTCAAACCTTTCACCAACCCCATCAGCAGTCACACAGACAACATCAAAACCAACGTAGTAATTCCTGCAGTGAACAAGTAATTCCTTCTGAGTGAACAATTGTTAGATTTAAAAACTTCATATGCATTTAGATATCTTACCCTTGAAGGATAAGTTTAGTGGTAAACTATATTCATTATAAATCAATAGGTGGTGGTGGTGAAGCAAGTACGACAAACCTTCAAGAATTGTTTGAATTCTGATAAAATCTAAGCAGGAGGTGACACCACTGTCTCTAACTAGTAACCGCTGTCCTGTACTGGTTACCTCAAATGTGCTAAATAGGATCTAAGTAGTAACCGCTGTCCTCAAATCAAATGTGCTAAATAGGATCTAACTAGTAACCGCTGTCCTGTACTGTTACCTCAAATGTAAATAGGATCTAACTAGTAACTGTCCTGTACTGGTTACCTCAAATGTGCTCAAATAACCGCTGTCTAAAAATGTGCTAAATAGGATCTAACTAGTAACCGCTGTCCTGTACTGGTTACCTCAAATGTGCTAAATAGGATCTAACTAGTAACCGCTGTCCTGTACTGGTTACCTAAAATGTGCTAAATAGGATCTAAATAGTAACCGCTGTCCTGTATAGGTTACCTCAAATGTGCTTAGTAGGATCTAACTAGTAACCGCTGTCCTGTACTGGTTACCTCAAATGTGCTAAATAGGATCTAACTAGTAACCACTGTCCTGTACTGGTTACCTCAAATGTGCTAAATAGGATCTAAATAGTAACCGCTGTCCTGTACTGGTCAACTAAAATGTGCTAAATAGGATCTAACTAGTAACCGCTGTACTGGTTACCTCAAATGTGCTAAATAGGATCTAACTAGTGACCGCTGTCCTGTACTGGTTACCTCAAATGTGCTAAATAGGATCTAACTAGCAACCGCTGTCCTGTACTGGTTACCTCAAATGTGCTAAATAGGATCTAACTAGTAACCGCTGTCCTGTACTGGTTACCTCAAATGTGCTAAATAGGATCTAACTAGTAACCGCTGTCCTGTACTGGTTACCTCAAATGTGCTAAATAGGATCTAACTAGTAACCGCTGTCCTGTACTGGTTACCTCAAATGTGCTAAATAGGATCTAACTAGTAACCGCTGTCCTGTACTGGTTACCTCAAATGTGCTAAATAGGATCTAACTAGTAACCGCTGTCCTGTGCTGGTCAACTCAATGTGCTAAATAGGATTCTTTTTGTGCAAACTTGCTGAATAGGGTATTCTCTTCACACAATTTTTTTTGTCCAAGCTATTTGGTCTTTACTTCAATTATCAAACAGAAAACTTATCAGATTCTTAACATAAATCTTTATCATTTAATTTTTCTTGTATTTCTTTATAGATATAAGATGCTGTGCCATCTGTTTTAAATAATGTTGGAATATTTTTATCACATCATGCTCTCTTGCTATTTCCTTAGAATGCTCATACCATTGATACTCCATAGACCATAGATAAGTCATGAATGATACTCCATAGACCATAGATAAGTTATGAATGATACTCCATAGACCATAGATAAGTCATGAATGATACTCCATAGACCATAGATAAGTTATGAATGATACTCCATAGACCATAGATAAGTCATGACTGATCTCCATAGACCATAGATAAGTCATGAATGATACTCCATAGACCATAGATAAGTCATGACTGATCTCCATAGACCATAGATAAGTCATGAATGATACTCCATAGACCATAGATAAGTTATGAATGATACTCCATAGACCATAGATAAGTTATGAATGATACTCCATAGACCATAGATAAGTTATGAATGATACTCCATAGACCATAGATAAGTTATGAATGATACTCCATAGACCATAGATAAGTCATGACTGATCTCCATAGACCATAGATAAGTTATGAATGATACTCCATAGACCATAGATAAGTTATGAATGATACTCCATAGACCATAGATAAGTTATGAATGATACTCCATAGACCATAGATAAGTTATGAATGATACTCCATAGACCATAGATAAGTTATGAATGATACTCCATAGACCATAGATAAGTCATGACTGATCTCCATAGACCATAGATAAGTCATGAATGATACTCCATAGACCATAGATAAGTTATGAATGATACTCCATAGACCATAGATAAGTTATGAATGATACTCCATAGACCATAGATAAGTCATGAATGATACTCCATAGACCATAGATAAGTTATGAATGATACTCCATAGACCATAGATAAGTTATGAATGATACTCCATAGACCATAGATAAGTCATGAATGATACTCCATAGACCATAGATGATAATGATACCATAGACCATAGATAAGTTATGAATGATACTCCATAGACCATAGATAAGTCATGAATGATACTCCATAAATAAGTCATGAATGATACTCCATAGACCATAGATAAGTCATGAATGATACTCCATAGACCATAGATAAGTCATGAATGATACTCCATAGATAAGTCATGAATGATACTCCATAGACCATAGATAAGTCATGAATGATACTCCATAGATAAGTCATGAATGATACTCCATAGACCATAGATAATTCATGAATGATACTCCTTGGACAAGTCATGAATGATACTCCATAGACCATAGATAAATCATGAATGATACTCCATAGATAAGTCATGAATGATACTCCATAGACCATAGATAAGTCATGAATGATACTCCTTAGACAAGTCATGAATGATACTCCATAGACCATAGAAAAGTCATGAATGATACTCCATAGATAAGTCATGAATGATACTCCATAGACCATAGATAAGTTATGAATGATATTCCATAGATAAGTCATGAATGATACTCCATAGACCATAGATAAGTCATGAATGATCTCCATAGACCATAGATAAGTCATGAATGATACTCCATAGATAAGTCACGAATGATACTCCATAGGTAAGTCATGATTGATACTCCATAGACCATAGGTAAGTCATGAATGATACTCCAGAGGTAAGTCATGATTGATACTCCATATACCATAGGTAAGTCATGAATGATACTCCATAGGTAAGTCATGATTGATACTCCATAGTAGAGCTGTGAACGTTTAGGGATTTTAGTAAACGTGTACACGCCAAAAAAAGCGAGCGTGTATCGTGTACACGAGTTTAGTACCGTAATTTTCAGAAATACACCAAAATTGCTCCAAAACTACGAGGCGAAGTAAAAAAATTCGCGCAACCAGTATGGCAAAAGTACTGACTCCATTGCCCAAATAGACGCTGAGTTTTGCTTTCCAAATCGTAAAAAGTTTACTTCTACAGTATAAATCATCATTTTTATGGAAAATATGTATGGAAATTCAGTTTAGAAAGAACAGATTACTTTCTTTCAATGTCATTTAAACTCAACATCGCGTAACTTTTTTGTCCTATTCGCTACGGCTTTCAAAGTTCTTCTGTAAAAATCTTGCATCCAGGCCTATGATATACCTTGCCGTAAAACATTTCAAAACTACGCCACCACCTCCAGGAAGTTCTGAATTATCAGTCCTCTCGAAAAAATGGCTGCCATCTTTGCGACGCATGCAGAATTTCAGCTCTGTTAAAACCTTTTTCTGTTTGTTTATTATGCAATATTTTTTCTTTCTTGCAAAATTTATTTGACTCATCAGGTAATATTTACATGTAAATGTACTGATTGTCACGATTCAAGTATTTTTCAAGTGTTTTTTGGTCGATTTAACAGCTTGTAAAACGGGCTTTAATTGCGTAGGATTTAAACTTTAACTTAAGCCTTGTGGCCTAGCTTTAGGCCTATTGTTAGTTTCACTGTTTACTGCTGCACATTCGCGGTGCATTTTACAAGTTAGATTACTCAGATTTCGGCGAAATCAAAGTGCATAATATCCCCATTCATTGGTGATTACTGCGCATTTGTGATTCGCACATTTAAAAAGGATTATACTAATCGGGTTTACAGTTTGCAAAAAGTCATTGATTGGAATTTTGTCAGCCGAATGTGTGTGTGATTTGAATCATAAATATTGATTTTCAATGGCAAGACACTATGATGTATGAAAAACGATTACTTGCAATGAAGTATTTAGTAAACGTTTACAAGATTTGCGAGCGTGTAATGTGTACACGCTGAACGGTCACAGCTCTACTCCATAGACCATAGGTAAGTCATGAATGATACAACATCCTCAAAATACAATACGTGTGGTATAAACTCTAACCTTGGTCCTTTGAGATCACCATGTAGTGGTGCCCTTATTGCTACTACGATGGTGGATACCCCAAAGACACTTGTAAATAACAGATACCTAATACAATACCACTTGTAAATAACAGATACCCAATACAATATGTGTGGTATACACTCTAACCTTGGTCCTTTGAGATCACCATGTAGTGGTGCCCTTATTGCTACTACGATGGTGGATGCCCCAAAGACACTTGTAAATAACAGATACCCAATACAATACCACTTGTAAATAACAGATACCCAATACAATACATGTGGTAACCTTGGTCCTTTGAGATCACCATGTAGTGGTGCCCTTATTGCTACTACGATGGTGGATACCCCAAAGACACTTGTAAATAAGAGATACCCAATACAATACCACTTGTAAATAACAGATACCCAATACAATAGTGTGGTATACACTCTAACCTTGGTCCTTTGAGATCACCATGTAGTGGTGCCCTTATTGCTACTACGATGGTGGATGCCCCAAAGACACTTGTAAATAAGAGATACTCAATACAATATGTGTGGTATAAACTCTAACCTTGGTCCTTTGAGATCACCATGTAGTGGTGCCCTTATTGCTACTACGATGGTGGATACCCCAAAGACACTTGTAAATAATAGATACCCAATACAATACCACTTGTAAATAACAGATACCCAATACAATACATGTGGTATACACTCTAACCTTGGCCCTTTGAGATCACCATGTAGTGGTGCCCTTATTGCTACTACGATGGTGGATACCCCAAAGACACTTGTAAATAAGAGATACCCAATACAATACCACTTGTAAAAAACAGATACCCAATACAATAGTGTGGTATACACTCTAACCTTGGTCCTTTGAGATCACCATGTAGTAGTGCCCTTATTGCTACTACGATGGTGGATGCCCCAAAGACACTTGTAAATAACAGATACCCAATACAATACGTGTAGTATAAACTCTAACCTTGGTCCTTTGAGATCACCATGTAGTAGTGCCCTTATTGCTACTACGATGGTGGATGCCCCAAAGACACTTGTAAATAACAGATACCCAATACAATACGTGTAGTATAAACTCTAACCTTGGTCCTTTGAGATCCACCATGAAGTGGTTGGTTTTAGCATTATCCTGAAGAGAGACCTGATAGATGGGGTTGTTCTGAAATGTGTCTCTGTTATTTGCACAGCCCCCTGCTGTCTTGCCCTTCCACTCACCAGTGATCTAAAGAAAAGAAACATTTGAAACGGATTCTTAACAAAATTGCTTCATTGTTGGTGGTTGGGTTCACTTCTGTATCTGTCAATGCTCTGACTGGCACTTGCGCTGACTGGCACTTGCGCTGACTGGCACTTGCGCTGACTGGCACTTGCGCTGACTGGCACTTGCGCTGACTGGCACTTGCGCTGACTGGCACTTGCGCTGACTGGCACTTGCGCTGACTGGCACTTGCGCTGACTGGCACTTGCGCTGACTGGCACTTGCGCTGACTGGCACTTGCGCTGACTGGCACTTGCGCTGACTGGCACTTGCGCTGACTGGCACTTGCGCTGACTGGCACTTGCGCTGACTGGCACTTGCGCTGACTGGCACTTGCGCTGACTGGCACTTGCGCTGACTGGCACTTGCGCTGACTGGCACTTGCACTGGCACTTGCGCTGACTGGCACTTGCGCTGACTGGCACTTGCGCTGACTGGCACTTGCGCTGACTGGCACTTGCGCTGACTGGCACTTGCGCTGACTGGCACTTGCTCTGACTGGCACTTGTGCTGAATGGCACTTGCACTGAATGGCACTTCGCTGAATGGTACTTGTGCTGAATGGCACTTGTGCTGAATGGCACTTGTGCTGAACGGCACTTGTGCTGAACGGCACTTGTGCTGAACGGCACTTGTGCTGAACGGCACTTGTGCTGAACGGCAATAGTAGTGATGTTCTGAGTCTTCAAGTTTCTTTTACCAAAAAATGACTTGAGCTACTTTACTCTTTGTGGCAATTGATTTCAAATTCTTGGACCATCCCAAAAGAAAGATCAGTTTGCAAAACTAATAATTTGCCTCCAATAAAGTGGGATTAGAGAGATGAGACAGCTAACATCTCCCAAAGCTGTGACAAATACTACCATGCCCTGGCACCATGTTCTGGCACAATGTCCTGTCATGTGAAATATTGTTCATTCATCATGCAATAAACAAGTAAAAACTTCATGTTTATAATTCACCTAGAAGAACGAGAGAGTAGTCATGTTTATATTAATTTTCATGATATTTTGAGAAACAGATTTCTGATTAACAAGTTCATCTTTATCAATCGATCAATTAATCAATGGTATTTACAAACAGCCAAAATCAAGAAAGCACTTAAGCACTTAGTGAATAGACAGACACTTTGAATTGCTTATTAAAATATGCAACCTTTTCACTTGTTCCCTAAAAGCAGAGAGGGACGGAGTATTTCTGATGTAGTTTGTGAGTTCATTCCAAGAACTGTCAGCAAACATTACATGATGAGATCAAGTGAATGTGAACAAATAATTCATTTGATGCATTGGAACAAGATGGATGATCCACAAGTGATTTTCAACACTTCTCTAACAAAAGAAGATAACCTTCTAAAAGTTGAGCCCATTTGTTTTTCTACTTTTCATTAAATCAAGTAACTGCAAACTTACTGCTTTGGTGTGATTGTAAGGCTCAGGCATTTTGGAGAACTTGAATTCAATTGTACTGTAAACCTGTGAAAGAAAAAAATGTTACAAAGGCATAAGTAAAATGATATATTCCTACATACATACATACAATAGGCTTCTATACCACGCCATTCAGCGCCAACAATTAAAATATACATGACATAAAATACAAGATAATGAAAGGAACTGAAGGTGAGGAAGAAAAGCAAGTATCATGACTAAGGAAATAAATGGGATTTCAATGTTTTTTTAAAACTGGTTAAGAGTTGGCTTTACAAATACTAATGGAAGGTTCCAGAGTTTAGGGGCAATATGAAAGAATCTTTGTCAGCTGCAGATTTAGTGACCATCTATTTATACTTCTTTCTTTTAAGCGGGTTCTGTTTGATGCAGAATGCAAAACCTTCGCCACTAGGGTGACTTGGATGCAGTATTGTATTAGCAGAGATAAGCCAGAGATGAACCTGTGAGGGATTTGTAAAAATAAAGCATAGCCTTATAAAATATTCTCTCCTTGACAGGTAGCCGGTGTAATTCCTACAAAATGTAAGACATACAAATTACAATTTAGAAAGCCTGTCCAAACTTTCTGCAACAGACATTCCTCTGAATCATTTAACTTAGTTGTGATTTCCAAGTCTTTCAGACAGAAATATTATATTTGCACTATCACAATCATATCCTCTCTACTTGATCTCCATGAAACCCAGTTTGAAGAATGGTAACATTTCCAAACACCATTGAATCTAAACCCTCAGCAACCATCTTTTTGCCAACCATCATTAATTTTTCAATACTTGATGGCATTAATCTAAGAATTGAAAAGTAGAAGGCACTGAAAAGAAAGCAACTGTTATGGTATTTGTTCATTTCAATTATGATTGAAATTCATAAAGTATTCACAATGTGTGGTGAAAAAAAGGTAATTAGCAAACCCATGGTTTTAAGTTGCATATTCTTCATTTTACAAAGAACAAATGCAAGAACTAGAAAACAAAATGACAAAAGAACAAGGAAACCACAATAGTGTCCACTAATTCAAATGCAACTTCTTCTTCTTATCATGTCCGCACACATGCTAGATGTTGTGTCTCAGCCAAAGCTGAGCTCAATCCTTGGCACTATCGCTGAATTCTGCTAGATCTTTAGCTTCACATTTCTGCTCCAGTAGGGTACATCTAAGTAGGTGGTCCATGGTCTGTGGTTCAGTGCCACACTCACAGGTCACATCTTCTTTGTCCAGATATCCCCACTTCTTGAGAGTGACTTTACAACAACCAGTACAAGATCTTTACCTGTTGAGGCATTTCCATTCAGCCCAGCTTGAGTCAGCACCAGGTGGAGCTTCTTCTTTGGCACTTATGGACATGGTTTGTGTTGTTGGAAGATTGGCAAGACTCTCGTCACATGAGGCAACTCAGGTACTTTCAGCTCTACTGGGTTCAGCTTGAGGAGCTTTTCCTGGATTTGAGTCATCTCTTTGCAGGTTTGTAGCCGAATAGGGGATGTTGCTCATCTGTGATCTGGCGCTGGCATTCTCTACTGCATGTTGCACTGCGTCGAATCTCTGGTGGCCCTATACCTGATATTCTGGTGGCGCTATACCTGATATTCTGGTGGCGCTATACCTGATAGGATGTACAGGCTATCTGTTGGTGTTTGTCTGAGACATCCAGTGACTAGACAGCAGGTATTGTTGATGGGTGGGTCAATTTTCTTAGCATGGTCTGATCTTTTGCAAACTGGGCATGCATACCCAGCAGTTGAGTAGCAGAAAGCTAAGGCAGTTGACCATACAGTATCTGGACTGGCAATTCAACTTGTTCTCATAAGTTTGCTGACAATGTTGTTTCTTCCACAGACTTTTGCTTTTGTCTCCTCGACATGGGTCTTGAAGGAGAGGCACCGATCTAGGGTGACACCTAGATATACTGCCTGATCGCAGTTTTCAAGTGGAGTACCAGATGACATTCATTTGGCATTTGACTTCTCGGTTGCTCAGATGGAAAGCAAACACCTGTGTCATAGATGCATTTGCATGGAGGTGGTTCTCTTTATAGTAGGGTGTCGGTTTGTTGAGTTTGTTTGTTTGTTTGATGAGAGTTTAACGGCACCACAACAGCAAGGGTCAAATTGTGCCTGAGAAATTAGATCATTCCAGAGGTAGGAAGGAGAGTAAACAGGGGGAGATTGAGAGAAACACGAAAACTAAAAGTCAGAAAGCTGGGATTGAGAGAGGAGGTGTATGGGTGGGAAAATAATGTAGAGAGAGAGAAGGGGGGAGGGGAAGGGGGACTAAATATGGTTGTAGAGGGAAGCATGATGAAGGAGATAATTCTATCCGGAGGTTTTTTTTGGAAGAGCTCGGCTATTGAGTTGTGGGGAGCAAGGGAAGCTCTGGGAAGGTTGCACAGGGGGCAAGCAAGGAGAATGTGATGAGACTGTGAGGGTGCAGTGGCAATTGTTGTAGAGGGGTGGGGGAGCCAATAAGGAGATGGGTGTGAGTGAGGTGAGTGTGACCTATTCTAAGGCGGGTAATGTGGACGTTGTCGACACAGGATAGGTTGTGAATGATGAATTTGATCGGAATGGTGGGCTGGATGACGTGGAGTTTGTTATCAATTTGGGAGTCCCATGAGATTTGCCAGTGGCCACGAACAAGGGAAGTGATAATGGAAAACAAGTAGGGGGAAGGGTGAGGGCAAGCTTAGCAGCTGCATCAGTGAGGGGGGGGGGGAGGAGTTTATGGAGGATGAGGTGAGATGTGGGGTTATTACATTTTACATTGAGTAAATGAAGTAAGGACAACCTTGGAGTCAGAGAAGATGGCAAAGTGGCTGAGCAGAGGGTATTCAATAAAGTTGAGGGCAAGGAGGATGGCCTTGGCCTAGAAGATGGAGTAGTCAGGAAGCCTGCTACTGAGGGTGATGTCTTGGATGACGGCAGCAGCAGCTGTCTTGTCGCCTTCTTTGGAGCCATCAGTATAGATGGAGGTATAGTTTGAGAGTTAGTCTTTGTTTGTTTGATGAGGGCTTAACCGCACCACAACAATGAGGGTCAAATTGTGCCTGAGAGGTCAGATCATTCTAGAGGTAGGAAGGAAAGGAAACAGGGGAGAATGAGAGAAATTCAAGAACAAAAAGTCAGAAAGCTGTGATTGTGATCGAGAGAGGAGGTGCATGGGTGAAACAAAAACAAAGGAGAGAGGGGGTGGAAGAGGAGAATTAAATATGGTTGTAGAGGGAAGCATGGTAAGGGAAGGAGATCATTTCATTTGGAGGATTTTTCTGGAAAAACTCAGCAATTGAGTTGTGGGGAGCGACCGAAGCTGTGGGAAGGTTGTACAGGGGGCAAGCAAGGAAAACGTGATGGATTGTGAGGGTGCAGTGGCAATTGTTGCAAAGGGGTTTGGGGGAGCCAATAAGGAGGTGGGAGTGAGTGAGGTGGGTGTGACCAATTCTAAGACAGGTAATATGAACGTTGTCGATACGAGAGAGGTTGTTGATGGTGGATTTGATCGGAATTGTGGGCTGGATGACATGGAGTTTGTTATCAATTTGGGTGTTCCATGAGGTTTGCCAGCGGTCACAAACAAGGGAAGCGATAAGCGGTTTGATGTCAGAGAGGGTTTTGGGAAAAGGGGTAGGGAGGAGGTTGAGGGCAAGCTTAGCGGCTGCATCAGCCCTGTCATTGCCAGGGATGCCAACATGTCTGAGTGTCCAGAAGAAAAGAACACTTTTCCTGCAGAGGGTGGGAGAAAGGAGTTTCCGGAGGAGGAGGTGGCATGTGAGGTTATTCCATTTAAGATTAAGTAAAGAAGTAAGAACAGCCAGCCTTTAAGTCGGAGAAAATGGCAAAGTGGCTGAGTGGAGAATACTCAATAAGATGAGGGCGAGGAGAATGGCCTTAGCCTCGGCTGAAAAGATGGATGAGTGGTCTGAAAGTCTGCTACTGAGGGTGATGTCTTGGATGACGGCAGCAGCAGCTGTCTTGTTGCCTTCCTTGGAGCCATCAGTATAGATGGAGGTGTAATTTGAGAGTTGGCCTTTGATTTGGTTGTGGAGATTGATGAAGAGGTTAGGGTGGGTTTGAGTTTTGTGATGAGTGGAGAGGTCCAGGTGGACAAAAGGAGGGGGGTGGCCCAAGGAGGAACAGTGGGCCAGAAGTAGGTGCTGAGAGTGGCGGGGTTGATGCCGAGATGGAAGAGGTCTAATTTAATGCATAAGCTGAAGGAAGGGGATAAGATTTTAGTCCTATCAAAGAGGGTGGAGAAATTGGGGTACCTAATGAGGTTGTAAACAGGGTTCTGGGTGTTGGTGAGGACTCTAAAAGCAAAGGAGAGGCTAAGCTTTCTACATCTAAGTGGAAAGGGGGGTTCGTTGGCTTCAACATGAAGGCTGGTGATTGGGGAGGTCCTGTAGGCACCTAGACAAAGCCTGAGGGCTTTATTTCGGATGGTCTTGATGTGGTTGAGGTATGAGTTGTGAGCAACACAGTAGACAATATTGCCATAGTCAAGCTTGTTGGTCTTTGATTTGGTTGAGAAGGGCATTTGAGAGTCTTCAACAACACTAAAGTCACTGTTATGGGCAGCTACACCAAGGTCATCTGCATAGATGAAGCACCTCGTACCCTCACTTTTTGGCTGGTCGTTTGTGTAGATGTTGAGGCAAAGTGGTTCACGCTTCCCCCCCCCCCCCCTCCCTCCCTGTGGTAGATCATTCTTGAGTCTTTGCCATCCGCTCTTCTTACTGCCTAAATCGAGAAAGAAACTCCTGTTCTTAAGGATGCTTTCCATCAGCTCTGTCAGACTGATGTCATTGTAAGCTCCAGGATCTTATAGAGAAGGCATCTGTGGTTAACTGTGTTGTAAGCAGCCGAGAGGTCAATGAACACTACACCTGTTCCTTTCCCTTCCTCAAACCATCTTCATGTGCTAAGTGAGGTTGAGTTCATGGCTCATCATGGACTTGCCGGGGTGGAAACCAACTCTGGGATGAGAAATTTGTCAGCAACAAATCCAACTATGTTGAGTATCAGTCATTCAAACAGCTTGTACATATGACTCAGAAGTGAGATAGGTCTGTAACTCTTGGGAATCAATGGATTTTTTCCTGGTTTCAGGAGTGCCACTATATATGATTTCTTCCAGATCTTAGAGAGCTTGTGAGTAGTCAAGCAGTGGTTATACAACTGGAGCAGCCATTTCTTTGCAGTAGGTCCAAAGTTATTAATCTGCTTTCTAGAGATGATATGTAGCCTGATTGCATTTCCTGGCTTCAATATAGAGATGCCCTTTGCCAGCTCTTCCGTAGTTCTGGGTCTAGTGTGATCAAAGTCTTTAATGCACTTTTTGTGGTCTAATTTGATCTTATGTTTCATCTTTCCACTTTTGCCGTTCAGTAGCAGTTGCTTGGCAACTTGATTTGCAGTGATTTTTGGCTGTTGAGATGGTGCTTTCACCATGAAGCTTGCGGATGGTTGACCATGCTTTCTTACTGTTCTTTGACTTATCAGTTGACTCTATCTGGGCATGCCAGGTCTTGCAACGCTCCTGGGATATGCTTTCCATCACTTTCTCGCCTACTTCAGTTGTTTCATCAGAGAAAGGCTTTTTTTCAAACACGATGACATATTCTTCATAAAGTTCTGAGCTTTCCTTGGAAAGCCCAGGTATGTACTCCACTCTGCAGCCTCGTGAGATATGTCTTCTTGCTGTCGTATTAACAAGTTGAAAGCCCAGGTATGTACCCCCCTCTGCAGCCTCGTGAGATATGTCTTCATGCAATCGTATTAACAAGTAGAAAGCCCAGGTATGTACCCCCCTCTACAGCCTCATCGAATGTGTCTTCTTGTAGTCATATTAACAAGTTGAAAGCCCAGGTATGTACCCCCCTCTACAGCCTTGTCAGATGTGTTTTCTTACAGATGTATTTACAAGTTCAGCAAAGTGGTCGTAGTTGCAAGATATTCATGCAATTCATTTCACTTTCTGTTATAGCTCGTCAGTGAATCCTTTCCAGTCAGCTTTCTTATAGTTGAAGCACCTCTTGAACGGCACACTGGTTGGTTTTACAGCTGCATTGACTTGGATGCCCATTGGTCGGTGTTGGGCCCATCACGATCTACTGATACAGTCCTGCAATGTGTAATGGTGGCTAAATCCAGGTTGTAGCCATGTCTCCATCCGTCCATTCCTCTACTGCCTCTCCAGCTTTACACCCCATTCCTCTACTGCCTCTCCATCTTTGCACCCCCATTCCTCTACATCTTTGCATTCCCATTCCTCTACTGCCTCTCCATCTTTGCATCCCCATTCCTCTACTGCCTCTCCATCTTTGCACCCCCATTCCTCTACTGCCTCTCCATCTTTGCATCCCCATTCCTCTACTGCCTCTCCATCTTTGCACCCCATTCCTCTACTGCCTCTCCATCTTTGCATCCCCATTCCTCCACTGCCTCTCCATCTTTGCATCCCCATTCCTCTACTGCCTCTCCATCTTTGCATCCCCATTCCTCCACTGCCTCTCCATCTTTGCACCCCCATTCCTCTACTGCCTCTCCATTTTTGCATCCCCATTCCTCTACTGCCTCTCATCTTTGCACCCCATTCCTCCACTGCCTCTTCATCTTTGCACCCCATTCCTCTACTGCCTCTCCATCTTTGCACCCCATTCCTGTACTGCCTCTCCATCTTTGCACCCCATTCCTCTTTTTTGCACCCCCATTCCTGTACTGCCTCTCCATCTTTGCACCCCATTCCTCACTACCTCTCCATCTTTTGCACCCCATTCTTCTACTGCCTCTCCATCTTTGCACCCCATTCCTCTATTGCCTCTCCATCTTTGCGCCCCCATTCCTCTACTGCCTCTCCATCTTTGCGCCCCAATTCCTCTACTGCCTCTCCATCTTTGCACCCCCATTCCTCTTCTGCCTCTCCATCTTTGCACCCCCATTCCTCCACTGCCTCTCCATCTTTGCATCCCCATTCCTCTACTGCCTCTCCATCTTTGCACCCCCATTCCTCTACTGCCTCTCCATCTTTGCATCCCCATTCCTCCACTGCCTCTCCATCTTTGCACCCCCATTCCTCTACTGTATCTCCATCTTTGCACCCCCATTCCTCCACTGCCTCTCCATCTTTGCACCCCATTCTTCTACTGCCTCTCCATCTTTGTACCCTCATTCCACTTTCTGCCTCTCCATCTTTGTGCCCCCATTCCTCTACTGCCTCTCCATTTTTGCACCCCCATTCCTCTACTGCCTCTCCATCTTTGCACCCCCATTCCTCCACTGCCTCTTCATCTTTGCACCCCATTCCTCTACTGCCTCTCCATCTTTGCACCTTATTCCTCTACTGCCTCCATCTTTGCACCCCAATTCCTCCACTGCCTCTTCATCTTTGCACCCCCATTCCTCTACTGCCTCTCCATCTTTGCACCCCATTCCTCTACTGCCTCTCCATCTTTGTACCCTCATTCTTCTACTGCCTCTCCATCTCTGCAACCCATTCCTCTACTGCCTCTCCATCTTTGCACCCCATTCTTCTACTGCCTCCCCATCTTTGCACCCCAATTCCTCTACTGTCTCTCCATCTTTGCACCCCCATTCCTCCACTGCCTCCATCTTTGCACCCCATTCCTCTACTGCCTCTCCATTTTGCACCCCCATTCCTCTACTGCCTCTCCATCTTTGCACCCCATTCCTCTACTGCCTCTCCATCTTTGCACCCCATTCCTCTACTGCCTCTCCATCTTTTGCACCCCAATTCCTCTACTGCCTCTCCACCTTTGTACCCCATTCTTTTACTGCCTCTCCATCTCTGCACCCCATTCCTCTACTGCCTTTCCATCTTTGCACCCCATTCCTCTACTGCCTCTCTATCTTTGCTCCCCCATTCCTCTACTGCCTCTCCATCTTTGCACCCCATTCTTCTACTGCCTCTCATCTTTGCACCCCATTCCTCTACTGCCTCTCCATCTTTGCACCCCATTCCTCTACTGCCTCTCCATCTTTGCACCCCATTCTTCTACTGCCTCTCCATCTTTGCACCCCATTCCTCTACTGCCTCTCCATCTTTGCACCCCATTCCTCTACTGTCTCTCCATCTTTGCACCCCCATTCCTCTACTGCCTCTCCATCTTTGCACCCCATTCCTCTACTGCCTCTCCATCTTTGCACCCCCATTCCTGTACTGCCTCTCCATCTTTTGCACCCCATTCCTCCACTACCTCTCCATCTTTGCACCCCATTGTTCTACTGCCTCTCCATCTTTGCACCTTATTCCTCTACTGCTCTCCATCTTTGCACCCCATTCCTCTACTGCCTCTCCATCTTTTGCACCCCATTCCTCTACTGCCTCTCAGCTTTGCACCCCATTCCTGTACTGCCTCTCCATCTTTGCACCCCATTCCTCCACTACCTCTCCATCTTTGCACCCCATTCTTCTACTGCCTCTCCATCTTTGTGCCCCCATTCCTCTACTGCCTCTCCATCTTTGCACCCCCATTCCTCTACTGCCTCTCATCTTTGCACCCCCATTCCTCCACTGCCTCTTCATCTTTGCACCCCCATTCCTCTACTGCCTCTCCATCTTTGCACCTTATTCCTCTACTGCCTCTCCATCTTTGCACCCCAATTCCTCCACTGCCTCTTCATCTTTGCACCCCCATTCCTCTACTGCCTCTCCATCTTTGCACCCCCATTCCTCTACTGCCTCTCCATCTTTGTACCCTCATTCTTCTACTGCCTCTCCATCTCTGCAACCCATTCCTCTACTGCCTCTCCATATTTGCACCCCATTCTTCTACTGCCTCTCCATCTTTGCACCCCATTCCTCTACTGCCTCTCCATCTTTGCACCCCATTCTTCTACTGCCTCCCCATCTTTGCACCCCAATTCCTCTACTGTCTCTCCATCTTTGCACCCCCATTCCTCCACTGCCTCTCCATCTTTGCACCCCATTCCTCTACTGCCTCTCCATTTTTGCACCCCCATTCCTCTACTGCCTCTCCATCTTTGCACCCCATTCCTCTACTGCCTCTCCATCTTTGCACCCCATTCCTCTACTGCCTCTCCATCTTTGCACCCCAATTCCTCTACTGCCTCTCCATCTTTGTACCCCATTCTTTTACTGCCTCTCCATCTCTGCACCCCATTCCTCTACTGCCTTTCCATCTTTGCACCCCATTCCTCTACTGCCTCTCTATCTTTGCTCCCCCATTCCTCTACTGCCTCTCCATCTTTGCACCCCATTCTTCTACTGCCTCTCCATCTTTGCACCCCATTCCTCTACTGCCTCTCCATCTTTGCACCCCATTCCTCTACTGCCTCTCCATCTTTGCACCCCATTCTTCTACTGCCTCTCCATCTTTGCACCCCATTCCTCTACTGCCTCTCCATCTTTGCACCCCCATTCCTCTACTGTCTCTCCATCTTTGCACCCCCATTCCTCTACTGCCTCTCCATCTTTGCACCCCCATTCCTCTACTGCCTCTCCATCTTTGCACCCCCATTCCTGTACTGCCTCTCCATCTTTGCACCCCCCATTCCTCCACTACCTCTCCATCTTTGCACCCCATTGTTCTACTGCCTCTCCATCTTTGCACCTTATTCCTCTACTGCTCTCCATCTTTGCACCCCATTCCTCTACTGCCTCTCATCTTTGCACCCCATTCCTCTACTGTCTCTCAGCTTTGCACCCCATTCCTGTACTGCCTCTCCATCTTTGCACCCCCATTCCTCCACTACCTCTCCATCTTTGCACCCCATTCTTCTACTGCCTCTCCATCTTTGCACCCCCATTCCTCTACTGCCTCTCCAGCTTTGCACCCCATTCCTGTACTGCCTCTCCATCTTTGCACCCCTATTCCTCACTGCCTCTCCATCTTTGCACCCCCATTCCTCTATTGCCTCTCCATCTTTGTGCCCCCCCATTCCTCCACTGCCTCTCAGCTTTGCACCCCCATTCCTGTACTGCCTCTCCATCTTTGCACCCCCATTCCTCCACTACCTCTCCATCTTTGCACCCCATTGTTGTACTGCCTCTCCATCTTTGCACCCCCATTCCTCTACTGCCTCTGCATCTTTGCACCCCCATTCCTGTACTGCCTCTCCATCTTTGCACCCCCATTCCTCACTACCTCTCCATCTTTGCACCCCATTCTTCTACTGCCTCTCCATCTTTGCACCCCGATTCCTCTATTGCCTCTCCATCTTTGCGCCCCCATTCCTCTACTGCCTCTCCATCTTTGCGCCCCAATTCCTCTACTGCCTCTCCATCTTTGCACCCCCATTCCTCTTCTGCCTCTCCATCTTTGCACCCCCATTCTTCCACTGCCTCTCCATCTTTGCATCCCCATTCCTCTACTGCCTCTCCATCTTTGCACCCCCATTCCTCTACTGCCTCTCCATCTTTGCATCCCCATTCCTCCACTGCCTCTCCATCTTTGCACCCCATTCCTCTACTGTATCTCCATCTTTGCATCCCCATTCCTCCACTACCTCTCCATCTTTGCACCCCATTGTTGTACTGCCTCTCCATCTTTGCACCCCATTCCTCTACTGCCTCTGCATCTTTACACCCCATTCCTGTACTGCCTCCATCTTTGCACCCCATTCCTCACTACCTCTCCATCTTTGCACCCCATTCTTCTACTGCCTCTCCATCTTTTGCACCCCGATTCCTCTATTGCCTCTCCATCTTTGCGCCCCCATTCCTCTACTGCCTCTCATCTTTGCGCCCAATTCCTCTACTGCCTCTCCATCTTTTTATTCCTCTTCTGCCTCTCCATCTTTGCACCCCCATTCTTCCACTGCCTCTCCATCTTTGCATCCCCATTCCTCTACTGCCTCTCCATCTTTGCACCCCCATTCCTCTACTGCCTCTCCATCTTTGCATCCCCATTCCTCCACTGCCTCTCCATCTTTTTACCCCCATTCCTCTACTGTATCTCCATCTTTGCATCCCCATTCCTCCACTGCCTCTCCATCTTTGCACCCCATTCTTCTACTGCCTCTCATCTTTGTACCCTCATTCCACACTGCCTCTCCATCTTTGTGCCCCCATTCCTCTACTGCCTCTCCATCTTTGCACCCCATTCCTCTACTGTCTCTCCATCTTTGCACCCCCATTCCTCTACTGCCTTTCCATCTTTGCACCCCATTCCTCTACTGCCTCTCCATCTTTGCACCCCATTCCTCTACTGCCTCTCCATCTTTGCACTCCCATTCCTCTACTGCCTCTCCATCTTTGCACCCCCATTCCTCTACTGCCTCTCCATCTTTGCACCCCATTCTTCTACTGCCTCTCCATCTTTGCACCCCATTCCTCTACTGCCTCTCCATCTTTGCACCCCATTCCTCTACTGCCTCTCCATCTTTGCACCCCATTCTTCTACTGCCTCTCCATCTTTGCACCCCCATTCCTCTACTGCCTCTCCATCTTTGCACCCCCATTCCTCTACTGTCTCTCCATCTTTGCACCCCATTCCTCTACTGCCTCTCCATCTTTGCACCCCATTCCTCTACTGCCTCTCCATCTTTGCACCCCCATTCCTGTACTGCCTCTCCATCTTTGCACCCCCATTCCTCCACTACCTCTCCATCTTTGCACCCCATTGTTCTACTGCCTCTCCATCTTTGCACCTTATTCCTCTACTGCTCTCCATCTTTGCACCCCATTCCTCTACTGCCTCTCCATCTTTGCACCCCCATTCCTCTACTGCCTCTCCAGCTTTGCACCCCATTCCTGTACTGCCTCTCCATCTTTGCACCCCCATTCCTCCACTACCTCTCCATCTTTGCACCCCATTCTTCTACTGCCTCTCCATCTTTGCACCCCCATTCCTCTACTGCCTCTCCATCTTTGCACCCCCATTCCTGTACTGCCTCTCCATCTTTTGCACCCCATTCCTCACTACCTCTCCATCTTTGCACCCCCATTCCTCTATTGCCTCTCCATCTTTGTGCCCCCATTCCTCCACTGCCTCTCAGCTTTGCACCCCCATTCCTGTACTGCCTCTCCATCTTTGCACCCCCATTCCTCCACTACCTCTCCATCTTTGCACCCCATTGTTGTACTGCCTCTCCATCTTTGCACCCCCATTCCTCTACTGCCTCTGCATCTTTGCACCCCATTCCTGTACTGCCTCTCCATCTTTGCACCCCATTCCTCACTACCTCTCCATCTTTGCACCCCATTCTTCTACTGCCTCTCCATCTTTGCACCCCGATTCCTCTATTGCCTCTCCATCTTTGCGCCCCCATTCCTCTACTGCCTCTCCATCTTTGCTTTAATTCCTCTACTGCCTCTCCATCTTTGCACCCCATTCCTCTTCTGCCTCTCATCTTTGCACCCCCATTCTTCCACTGCCTCTCCATCTTTGCATCCCCATTCCTCTACTGCCTCTCCATCTTTGCACCCCCATTCCTCTACTGCCTCTCCATCTTTGCATCCCCATTCCTCCACTGCCTCTCCATCTTTGCACCCCCATTCCTCTACTGTATCTCCATCTTTGCATCCCCATTCCTCCACTGCCTCTCCATCTTTGCACCCCATTCTTCTACTGCCTCTCCATCTTTGTACCCTCATTCCGCACTGCCTCTCCATCTTTGCACCCCCATTCCTCTACTGCCTCTCCATCTTTGCACCCCATTCCTCTACTGTCTCTCCATCTTTGCACCCCCATTCCTCTACTGCCTTTCCATCTTTGCACCCCATTCCTCTACTGCCTCTCATCTTTGCACCCCATTCCTCTACTGCCTCTCCATCTTTGCACTCCCATTCCTCTACTGCCTCTCCATCTTTGCACCCCCATTCCTCTACTGCCTCTCATCTTTGCACCCCATTCCTCTACTGTCTCTCCATCTTTGCACCCCCATTCCTCTACTGCCTCTCCATCTTTGCACCCCATTCCTCTACTGCCTCTCCATCTTTGCACCCCATTCCTCTACTGCCTCTCCATCTTTGCACTCCCATTCCTCTACTGCCTCTCCATCTTTGCACCCCATTCCTCTACTGCCTCTCCATCTTTGTACCCACATTCCTCTACTGCCTCTCCATCTTTGCATCCCCATTCCTCCACTGCCTCTGCATCTTTGCATCCCATTCCTCTACTGCCTCTCCATCTTTGCACCCCCATTCCTCCACTGCCTCTCCATCTTTGCACCCCCATTCCTCTACTGCTCTCCATCTTTGCACCCCATTCCTCTACTGCCTCTCCATCTTTGCACCCCCATTCCTCTACTGCCTCTCAGCTTTGCACCCATTCCTGTGCTGCCTCTCCATCTTTGCACCCCCATTCCTCCACTACCTCTCCATCTTTGCACCCCATTCTTCTACTGCCTCTCATCTTTGCACCCCCATTCCTCTACTGCCTCTCAGCTTTGCACCCCATTCCTGTACTGCCTCTCATCTTTGCACCCCTATTCCAGTACTGCCTCCATCTTTGCACCCCCATTCCTCACTACCTCTCCATCTTTGCACCCCATTCTTCTACTGCCTCTGCATCTTTTGCACCCCATTCCTCTATTGCCTCTCCATCTTTGCCCCCCCATTCCTCTACTGCCTCTCAGCTTTGCACCCCATTCCTGTACTGCCTCTCCATCTTTGCACCCCCATTCCTCCACTACCTCTCCATCTTTGCACCCCATTCTTCTACTGCCTCTCATCTTTGCACCCCATTCCTCTACTGCCTCTCCATCTTTGCACCCCATTCCTGTACTGCCTCTCCATCTTTGCACCCCCATTCCTCACTACCTCTCCATCTTTGCACCCCATTCTTCTACTGCCTCTCCATCTTTGCACCCCCATTCCTCTATTGCCTCTCCATCTTTGCATCCCCATTCCTCTACTGCCTCTCCATCTTTGCATCCCAATTCCTCTACTGCCTCTCATCTTTGCACCCCATTCCTCTTCTGCCTCTCCATCTTTGCACCCCATTCCTCCACTGCCTCTCCATCTTTGCGCCCCCATTCCTCTACTGCCTCTCCATCTTTGCACCCCCATTCCTCTACTGCCTCTCCATCTTTGCATCCCCATTCCTCCACTGCCTCTCCATCTTTGCACCCCCATTCCTCTACTGTATCTCCATCTTTGCATCCCCATTCCTCCACTGCCTCTCCATCTTTGCACCCCATTCTTCTACTGCCTCTCCATCTTTGTACCCTCATTCCGCACTGCCTCTCCATCTTTGTGCCCCCATTCCTCTACTGCCTCTCCATCTTTGCACCCCCATTCCTCTACTGCCTCTCCATCTTTGCACCGCCATCCGGTGTTATGGCTGTTGGAAGTCTTCAATGATGATCTGTGGTTTGCTGTGTACTTGTGGAACAGAGTGCGGGAACTTGAAGTCAACAAGTAGCTGACAAGTGTTTTACCCCTACCAACCCCCTCTTAGAGACACTGGCCCAATGTCCATTCCACCAATGAACCATAAACAGCTCTTCAGATTACAGCAACTGACATGCATTGTACATATAAATCGTCACTTACCAAGTTAAGTGCAGGCTTAACCCAAACCTGAATCAAACTGTTGATAAGTAAAACCCACTTAGTGGAAAAATCAAATGTCAATAGAATCCTAACATACATCAGTAGTCTGAAGGAAATGGACTTTAAATGAGCTTCTTCACCAGAGATGAAAATCAGTACTCAGGAGAGGAATTTAGTTCCCAGGACAGGAATCAGTCTCAATGCTTTTGGAATAAAAGTCTGATCTTTGATCTACAACAACTGTGCTTTATGCTCTACTTACCCATGACTCTTGCTAACAGCTTCTTGCAAACTTTAAACAGAAAACACCAAGTTGTTGTGTATTTGTGAGATAGTGTTACAATTAAAGTTATAGGGATTCCAAAACGAAACATGAGGCTCAGAAGTGACTCAATGAGATTTCAAATGACTCGGTGGTGAACAGCTCTGCACCATCTAACAGTTTCAACATCTGTCTGAGCCACCAATGATAAACTCACCCTTATTGAGTAATGGATGGTGTTGCTTTTCTCAAACTGGGAGACTATGACTGTGTAAATTGAGGTACCCTTCTCCTGCACCACCATCTTGCACAAATAATGTGGGCTGTTAATCCGAGTCCCATCAAGGTAGGGAGGTGGGTCATCTTAAAATACAAAAAGAAAACATATAGTCTTGAAATACAGATATATGATATAATTAGCATGACTTAATGATGTCATTAGTTGTCATGTGACTGACTTCCTTACATATTGCCTTGAGGATTTCTTTAAGAAGATAGAATTCTTACAATATTCCTAATATCCTATCTTGTATTCTTTTGTAATGCCTTTGAATGACATCTTTACCTTTTTCTTGCATGCTATAAGTACAAGTTTTGTACAACAATACTTACAATTCAAAAGTTCTCGAACCAAAATAATAAGTGTTTCTTATTAAGTCTTTATACCAATAATAAAAAAGAAAATCATTCAATTGAAGGCAAACTGACAAACACAGCTTCATTGCACTATATATAAGCAATATCACTTACTTGGATAGTATATCTTTTTCCCGCCTTTATACAGCACAAGTGTGATAAATTCTTTATTTTCTGCAAAGTCGGCCTAAAAGATAAGAAAAACGAAAAAAAAGTATTCAATAATCCCCAAATACAAAATATGATGCAAGCATTGGCAAAATGTAACAAATAAAAAGGTGTGTCAGGATACATCCAAGGGGTACATTGATTACTCAGGCACCACCCCCTCCCCCCTCACACAAAGTTTTAAATATAATTAAAAGTTAACAAGCAAAGTGTTTTAAAATAAAAGATAATTGGAAGAGGATGGGACATTCATAATAAGCCATTTTTATGTGAGGAGTGCTATTACATGCAGCCTGAGTGATTCAAAGGTTACTCTAATGAAAGAGAATCAATGTTTTTTTCCCATGTAGCACACCTCCCATCTTTATTTCTTAGATCTGCTCCTTAATATCTTATTCACCTTCCATTGGATGATGAGCAGAATTACTGTCAAATGAAAGCTCCACAGAAAGTTGCACACAAATCATATCTTGCTTTTTCATGGCAATGAAGTCATTCTTACCTTGTCAGTGATATGCCTTGTTAATAGCAGCCACACTGCCCCATGACCTTTGACCTCTAGCCTGTACTGTGGGTTATTGCTTACATCAATTACATCTTTTTTGGGTCCTTCACCAGCTGCCCAGGTACTAAATGAAGAGAAAAGGTATTGTGTAATTCTCTTCTTACAATAAATGTCCCATTGGTATGGCACAGCTATTAATGGTAACATAGTCATAATCATTATATGGTTCATGGTATAAAATATTTTGATAAATTAAATGCATAAAAAACTAACAAAGATCAAGCAGAATTAAGTATTAACGTTTAAATACTGTGCTTTTTTTAAATGAGATATTTTGCACGCCTCTTGAAAACTATGAAAAGATAATGTTAAAGTTATACTTTTGAAGGTGACATAAATTATGTGCTTATAACTTAGAGAACAAAGAAAAAGTCAAACTAACTTGTGTAAAACCCATGTTCTTGAAAACAGAGCTGGACTCCAATTCAGGTAAAAAACATCAAAGAAATTACAGACAGATTCATAGTCGATCCAAAAGACACCTGAAAGAAGAATAGGACATTGATAAGACTTCAGAGGCTGCATATCTATAAGATACCACACTATGAGAACTTCATATAAAGGGATAAGAATAATACAAACAAGAAATACAATGGGTAACAAGGAGAGAGTTACAATGGGTAACAAGGAGAAAGTTACAATGGGTAACAAGGAGAGAGTTACAATGGGTAACAAGGAGAGAGTTACAATGGGTAACAAAGAGAGAGTTACAATGGGTAACAAGGAGAGAGTTACAATGGGTAACAAGGAGAGAGTTACAATGGGTAACAAGGAGAGAGTTACAATGGGTAACAAGGAGAGAGTTACAATGGGTAACAAGGAGAGAGTTACAATGGGTAACAAGGAGAGAGTTACAATGGGTAACAAGGAGAGAGTTACAATGGGTAACAAGGAGAGTTACAATGGGTAACAAGGAGAGAGTTACAATAGGTAACAAGGAGAGAGTTACAATGGGTAACAAGGAGAGAGTTACAATGGGTAACAAGAAGAGAGTTACAATGGGTAACAAGGAGAGAGGTACAATGGGTAACACAAGGAGAGCACCCACACAAGCTTTTGTGGTAATGGAGACGGACATAGACATTTATTCTGAGAGATAGTGCAATCCTTCTCTATGGTTGTGAATCTTGGACATTAACACCTGAAATGGAGAAACAAAATGGCTGCTACACCAGACTGCTGAGAGTAGCATTCACTGCAGTCAGCATATCAGTAACAGGGAGCTATATGCAAAACTCTCAGATAAGATCAGAGAGGGCAGGGTTCGCTTCGCAGTCAGTATCAGAACTGATTCACTGACAATGTGACTTGCATGCTTTCTTTAAGGCTCTAGATATTTTTTGTAAATTCTCTGTTTCTGATGTTCATCAGATAATTTCACAATTTAAATTTTGCTTGTGATATTGTTTTTGGAAATTATTTTTTAGGAAAATCTAAATTACAAACAAATGCAAATCAACCAAAATCTACATTAACCATTTAAACTTAAAAACGGAAACTGACTATTACCGTTATCAAATTCCTGAGCATGATTGGGGTCAAAGTTCAAGGCTTTTTGAAATTGTGGGGTCCAACTGGCGGTATCAAACTCTGAGAAGTTCCCCTTCCATCTGAGGTGACTCCAGGGATTCTTCAGCTGTAGCACCCTCTTGCCCTGCGAGAAACAGAAGAGGGGTTGGATATGATATATACTAGAAATTACTGATAAATGGATATGAAAAGAACCTCACTTGGTTTATCACTTTTCTCAGAGTATGAATAACAGTGATTTGGAGATTAACAAGATTAAATAAAACTTCCGTTTGCTAATTTAAAATTTGATTTTATCGGAAAATGAGTTTGGACATAAGTTAGGTCTGGACATACTTCAAATTTGGAAACGTCTAGAATACCTGCAGTTAAGAAACGGCAAATAACTGAACATGACTGAGATTTCAAACTGGATCAAGTTTGTACATGGTTGCATTTCAAACATAAGGTGTCTTGATACCACTAGAATTGGTAATTGTTAAAACATGGGAAGAGTTTTGAATACACGTACAATTTAGATATTGGTAAACTTTAGTCATGATTAGAATCTGAAAAACTTCAATCCTGGTTGAAGTCTTATGTTATCTTTGAAGTTACTTGTTAATGGAACCTTGCAATAAACTGTGGTAAAAATCATACTTCTAATATAGGAAAAGAAGAGTATAATATTTTCAATACTTTAGAATGAAAAATAGGTTTTGATATGAGCACCATATGGGGAGTACAGTAGGACCTCAGTCTCGTACTGAAACTCAGCCAGGGCGCTGTGCTGTGTCCTTGAGCAAGACAATTTATCCCATTTGTTTCCAGTTCACTTGGCTGTGAAATGAGTACCAGTTTTAGCTGGAGAGTTGACCTGCGATGGACTGGTGTCCCATCCAGGAGGAGTCAAGTACTCTCATCCGCTTAGCACCATGGAAACCAGGTATAAGCACCGGTTCTATAAGCCCATGAGGCTTGATGGGATTGAACTTTAAAACCACTTTTAGTGTTGAAAGATCCTTGACAAGATCTACATTTCAGTTTTCTTTAAAATGTTGCAACAACTGTGGCATCAAATCTTTCCCTAAGATGTCTAACATTACAAGATAAAGGTTTGCTTATTTTGAATACATCATTTGTTCACATTGCTCACTTAGCAATTTCTATGAATTTGGTCATATTCTAAACAGCATATAGCATACAAAGAAATTTACTGCGCCCAAATGCATTCACATGCATTCAAATGCATTCACATGCATTCACATACCATAAGTTCTTTGATATCAAGCAAAGCATATGCATGAGTAGATACGAGACCGGCCCTCTCTGCATCCTCGTCGGACATGTAACCTGTTGCTAAGGTAACCAGGACATCTCCCCGGTGGAATCGGTCTTTAATTTTGTTGAAGGTGGCGTCTTTGTTGAAATCCTTGGGATCCTTCTTAATGCTGATCCTCTCTGGGATCCACCCAGTCAGGGCATGGAGGTCAATGTTCTATAAAAACAGGAGAGAAATGGACTCTAAAATCTATACAACTCAAATATGAGAAAATGTTAAATTCTACTTGTAAGTAAAGAAGAAACTAAATGCAGAATCTTAAACTTAATATAGAATAAAAGTTTATACAAAAATACCATATAAAACACTTATTCCAATTATGAAATATTTAGCCTAAAATTGTGATCAGAAAGCAGTGCTCAAAACATAACTTTCCTGAAATCAGGCGCAGGTTTCTGTTAGCTTGACCATTGTCTGCCCAAAACAGCTTGACCAATGTCTGCCCAAAACAGCATGACCATTGTCTGCCCAAAACAGCTTGACCAATGTCTGCCCAAAACAGCATGACCATTGTCTGCCCAAAACAGCTTGACCATTGTCTGCCCAAAACAGCTTGACCATTGTCTGCCCAAAATAGCTTGACCAATGTCTGCCCAAAACAGCTTGACCATTGTCTGCCCAAAACAGCTTGACCATTGTCTGCCCAAAACATCTAAAAGCTTTAATTGTCTTGATTTACTCAAAAGGTCTATTGTATTTTGCTTGGTTTATATTGTTCTTTGTTTAACAACTCCTACATTACAAAAGACATCAATTGATTTCTTACAAAGCTATGATATTTTAATAATTAAAACAAAGGTAAAAGTAATAGCACATTTTAAAACACCAAAATAGAGTAGACACTAAAAGTGTGTATGCAGGAACATGTGCATTAAAGGTCGGTTTTAGGCCAAGTGATGGCTCCTGACACCACTCCAAATGTTAACAATGAAAGAAGCTCCATTGGGGCCCTTTCCAACAGTTGGTGTCCTTCAAGATTTTGTACTATGTATCAAATTTCAAGTTCATGTCACATTCACTATAATTCATTATTTCATTGACAGGATAATGGAAAAGTAGGAATGAACAGGATGCCTGCCCTACATGCATTATTTAGGACGCACAGTGTGAACAGCTTGATTGATTCCTGGTGCGCTTTCATGGTGTTATATCAATAATAAAAGCAATCCATCTTACGTAGCTCTTGTTAAATATTCATGTAAATGTAAAATATATTAAAAATTGTCTTGGAATAATGTCACCTTCAGAAGGCATTGCAATATGTGATTACAAAATAATACATGGACTAAAATCAAATTGTATTATCATGAATTCAATTCACGTTCACTTTCTTTTAAAATAATGCAATGATTATGATTTTTAAGGAACAGTGTCACAAAGAGCAAAGTCACACACGAAAAACTATTATTACTTTATACGTTGTTTGCAATTTATATTCTTTGATCTAAAAATAAAGTAAAACTGCATTACTATTTCTATATATATTAATACACACTAAAATGTTATGCAATTTCAGCAGAGGTTCACCATAAATTACAACTGTGACTAGAATTTCATTTGCCTAAGAAACCATATACCTTAATTCAGACAAGACTTGTGTTCTTTAATATGAGTGAAAATTTAATGAAACCTTGAATGACTCAAATAAGAAAACAAGAGGATACCCTACAAAGTTGCTGACCTTATCACATCTAGTTCTAATAACAGTTTTTAAATGTCTCACCTTTGAATAATGAAATTGACCTCGCAAGTACAATGTTATATAGGCCACAACTTTATTTCACCATCACCAACCAACCATCAATCAACACTTTAGCTCTTACAGTTTTCTCACAACAGTGGCCCAAAACTAATCACTTCAAATCATTAATCTATTCTATAACCTTTGCATTTAATTAATGCGCCGATTGCTTCATTATCTGTGCCTTTATGTTATTAAGCACATCATTTCAGGGGCATAACTTCACATTACCCTACACCATCGCACCAAGAATTAATACAATAGCACTTTTCTCAGAAAACTGGCAAACAATTTACAAGGGTAAAAAAAAAAAAAAATCTCACTGAGTTTGATCCTGGGAAGTCATATCCACCCATGACCTTCATGTAGGCTTTCTCCAGAAGAGAAACCCAGAGTTCGTTCTTGTTGGATGAGAAGGAGCAGAGGAGAGACCCACGCTTATCCAGGGGTAGGTAGTCATCAATGATTACCTGAAACAGAAGAGAAGGTAGTCATTAATGATCACCTGAAACAGAACAAAGGGTAGTCATTAATGATCACCTGAAACAGAACAAAAGGTAGTCATCATGATTATGTGAAACAGAAGAAAGGGTAGTCATCAATGATCACCTGAAACGAAACAGAAGGTAGTCATCAATGATCACCTGAAACAGAAAAGAAGGTAGTCATTAATGATCACCAGAAACAGATCAAAGGGTAGTCATTAATGATCACCAGAAACAAAATAGAAGGTAGTCATCAATGATCACCAGAAACAAAACAGAAGGTAGTCATCAATAATCACCTGAAACAGAATAGAAGGTAGTCATCATTGATCACATGAAACAAAAAAAGGTAGTCATCAATGATCACATGAAACAAAACAAAAGGCAGTCACCATCAATGATCACCTGAAACAGCAGAGAAGGTAGTCATCAATGATCACTTGAAACAGAACAGATTGTAGTCATCAATGATCATCTGAAACCAAACAGAAAGTAGTCTATCAATCTTCACCTGAACATAATAAAAGGTAGTCATCAATGATCACATGAAACAAAACAAAAGGTAGTCATCAATGATCATGCATCGAAACAGAATAGAAGGTAGTCATCAATGATCACCTGAAACAAGAAAAGGTAGTCATCAATGATCACCTAAAACAGAATAGAAGGTTGTCATTAATGATCACATGAAACAAAGCAAAGGGTAGTCATCTATGATCACCTGAAACAGAATAGAAGGTAGTCATCAATGATCACTTGAGACAGAAGAGAAGGTAGTCATCAATCATCACCTGAAACAGAAGAGAAGGTAGTCATCAATCATCACCTAAAACAGAACAGGGTCAAGGGATACACTAGAGAAAGCATTGCATTAGATCATCAATATAAAGCCTATACTGATCCTGTTAAACTTGCAATGAATGAAGTGGCATGTTTATGATGGTTGCAGGTTTGCAAGGTTGAGATGAGATCCTTGAGATGCAGCAGGAGATGCGTGTACGGTTGGAATATGATGGATACAGGTTTGCAAGGTTGAGATGAGATCCTTGAGACGCAGTAGGAGATGCGTGTACGGTTGGAATATGATGGATACAGGTTTGCAAGGTTGAAATGAGATCCTTGAGACGCAGTAGGAGATGCGTGTATGGTTGGAATATGATGGATACAGGTTTGCAAGGTTGAAATGAGATCCTTGAGATGCAGTAGGAGATGCGTGTACGGTTGGAATATGATGGATACAGGTTTGCAAGGTTGAGATGAGATCCTTGAGACGCAGTAGGAGATGCGTGTATGGTTGGAATATGATGGATACAGGTTTGCAAGGTTGAGATGAGATTCTTGAGACGCAGTAGGAGATGCGTGTATGGTTGGAATATGATGGATACAGGTTTGCAAGGTTGAGATGAGATCCTTGAGACGCAGTAGGAGATGCGTGTACGGTTGGAATATGATGGATACAGGTTTGCAAGGTTGAGATAAGATCCTTGAGACGCAGTAGGAGATGCATGTACGGTTGGAATATGATGGATACAGGTTTGCAAGGTTGAGATGAGATCCTTGAGACGCAGTAGGAGATGCAGGTTGGAATATGATGGATACAGGTTTGCAAGGTTGAAATGAGATCCTTGAGACGCAGTAGATGATTGGAATATGATGGATACAGGTTTGCAAGGTTGAGATAAGATCCTTGAGATGCATGTACGGTTGGAATATGATGGATACAGGTTTGCAAGGTTGAGATGAGATCCTTGAGACGCAGTAGGAGATGCGTGTGGAATATGATGGATACAGGTTTGCAAGGTTGAGATAAGATCCTTGAGACGCAGTAGGAGATGCATGTTGGAATATGATGGATACAGGTTTGCAAGGTTGAGATGAGATCCTTGAGACGCAGTAAGAGATGGGTGTACGATTGGACATCTACTTCACTTTCTTATATATGTTCATGAAGACACAGATAAGATAATACAAAGAAACATGTAAAGAAGGGTGGATAAACACAATGGATTCAAGCTTAGTGTTGTATGTAAATGCATCAGACATAAAGAATTAAGAAGCTTCTACCATGACAATAATATGAATAGTCATTCAAATCACAAAATCACTACACCTTTAGGTGTTGTTGAAACAAAAAAACAGTTGGCTTAATGATGATGTATTCTAAGAATACATTCAATTGTTAAAACCAGACCAGAGTAATGAATTCATGTGACTTACCTTTCTCTTCACCCCATTGATATGAAGGATGACCATGTATTTTCCACAAGGATTATATATTGGTTTCTTCTGCTTGTCTTGAGGAAATATTATACTGGCAAAAGAAAAAGAAGAGAAATTTTTATTTAATTCTGGCGGTACTACTTTGTGGGCATTAGTAATGCCACAGCACAGAACAGAACACAAACAATACTTAAACATTCTGGGGTTCTACGATGTAGAACCTCATATTACGATGAGCATAACATTGATATGAAGGATGACCATGTATAGGATCACACATTGGCTTGTTTTGCTTGTTTTGCGGAAAAACTATACTGGAAAAAGGAAAAGAGTGGAAATCTTGAATTCTGGTGGTTCTGCTTTTTAGGTGTTAGTAAGATCACAGAACACAAACACTACTAAAACGTTTGGGATTTCTAAGATGTAGTACTATTACGATGAGCAGAAAATTCTGTACACTTGTAAACTATTCTCGTTTGTTTTGCCTTAAATATAAATATATCTAATATTACAAAATAATTTCAAATCACACTGCTGGTATTGGGTGCCTTTTTACACAAACAATTAGATGATAGAAAATTAATAGGCATATTTTACTTCTTGCAAATAAAAGCATTGAGAAAAAAAATAAGTTCAACTACAAATTTACAATATCTTTTTCATTATCTACAGTTCTAACTTACTACAGTGCTATTTGCATACTATTAAGTTTTACATGATATTAACACAAAGCAAACTGCATCCACTGCAAATCCTTCAAGAATGGGTAGAAATAACACACATTTAACCTTCATGAACATATATTAAATATTCACATGATTTATGTCATTATCATCCGCATTCATGCCATAATCATACAAAGTATTCAAATGCTACATGAATACTAACTCAAACAGGTCAATTTAGGCCACATACACATAAATGCATAAAATGAAGAGAAACAAGTCACGAACCAGCTTAATGCCAGTTTGTACCGATCACATGGTGCTGCAATAAAGACAACTTAATCACCTGGTTATCAGGGTCATGTACCGATCACATGGTGCTGCAATAAAGACAACTTAATTACCTGGTTATCAAAGTCTTGTACCGATCACATGGTGCTGCAATAAAGACAACTTACTCACCTGGTTATCAGGGTCTTGTACCAATCACATGGTGCTGCAATACAGAGAATTTAATTACCTGGTTATCAAAGTCTTGTACCGATCACATGGTGCTGCAATAAAGACAACTTACTCACCTGGTTATCAGGGTCTTGTACCAATCAAATGGTGCTGCAATAAAGACAACTTACTCACCTGGTTATCAGGGTCTTGTACCAATCACATGGTGATGCAATACAGAGAACTTACTCACCTGGTTATCAGCGTCTTGTACCAATCACATGGTGATGCAATAAAGAGAACTTACTCACCTGGTTATCAGGGCATTGTACCAATCACATGGTGCTACAATAAAGAGAACTTACTCACCTGGTTGTCAGGGTCTTGTACCAATCAAATGGTGCTGCAATAAAGACAACTTACTCACCTGGTTATCAGAGTCTTGTACCAATCACATGGTGATGCAATAAAGAGAACTTACTCACCTGGTTATCAGGGTCTTGTACCAATCACATGGTGATGCAATACAGAGAACTTACTCACCTGGTTATCAGCGTCTTGTACCAATCACATGGTGCTGCAATAAAGACAACTTACTCACCTGGTTATCAGGGTCTTGTACCGATCACATGGTGATGCAATACAGAGAACTTACTCACCTGGTTGTCAGGGTCTTGTACCAATCAAATGGTGCTGCAATACAGAGAACTTACTCACCTGGTTATCAGGGTCTTGTACCAATCACATGGTGATGCAATACAGAGAACTTACTCACCTGGTTATCAGCGTCTTGTACCAATCACATGGTGCTGCAATAAAGACAACTTACTCACCTGGTTATCAGGGTCTTGTACCAATCACATGGTGATGCAATACAGAGAACTTACTCACCTGGTTATCAGGGTCTTGTACCAATCAAATGGTGCTGCAATAAAGACAACTTACTCACCTGGTTATCAGGGTCTTGTACCAATCACATGGTGATGCAATACAGAGAACTTACTCACCTGGTTATCAGCGTCTTGTACCAATCACATGGTGATGCAATAAAGAGAACTTACTCACCTGGTTATCAGGGCATTGTACCAATCACATGGTGCTACAATAAAGAGAACTTACTCACCTGGTTGTCAGGGTCTTGTACCAATCAAATGGTGCTGCAATAAAGACAACTTACTCACCTGGTTATCAGGGTCTTGTACCAATCACATGGTGATGCAATACAGAGAACTTACTCACCTGGTTATCAGCGTCTTGTACCAATCACATGGTGCTGCAATAAAGACAACTTACTCACCTGGTTATCAGGGCATTGTACCAATCACATGGTGCTACAATAAAGAGAACTTACTCACCTGGTTGTCAGGGTCTTGTACCAATCAAATGGTGCTGCAATAAAGAGAACTTACTCACCTGGTTATCAGCGTCTTGTACCAATCACATGGTGCTACAATAAAGAGAACTTACTCACCTGGTTATCAGGGTCTTGTACCAATCAAATGGTGCTGCAATAAAGACAACTTACTCACCTGGTTATCAGGGTCTTGTACCAATCACATGGTGATGCAATACAGAGAACTTACTCACCTGGTTATCAGCGTCTTGTACCAATCACATGGTGCTGCAATAAAGACAACTTACTCACCTGGTTATCAGGGCATTGTACCAATCACATGGTGCTACAATAAAGAGAACTTACTCACCTGGTTGTCAGGGTCTTGTACCAATCAAATGGTGCTGCAATAAAGAGAACTTACTCACCTGGTTATCAGAGTCTTGTACCAATCACATGGTGATGCAATAAAGAGAACTTACTCACCTGTTTATCAGTGTCTTGTACCGATCACATGGTGCTACAATAAAGAGAACTTACTCACCTGGTTATCAGGGTCTTGTACCAATCGCATGGTGCTGCAATAAAGAGAAGTTACTCACCTGGTTATCAGGGTCTTGTACCAATCACATGGTGCTACAATAAAGAGAACTTACTCACCTGGTTATCAGGGTCTTGTGCCAATCAAATGGTGCTGCAATAAAGAGAACTTACTAACCTGGTTATCAGGGTCTTGTACCAATCAAATGGTGCTGCAATTAAGAGAACTTACTCACCTGGTTATCAGGGTCTTGTACCGATCACATGGTGATGCTATAAAAATAACTCAATCACCTGGTTATCAGGGTCTTGTACCAATCACATGGTGCTGCAATTAAGAGAACTTACTCACCTGGTTATCAGGGTCTTGTACCAATCAAATGGTGCTGCAATAAAAAGAACTTACTCACCTGGTTATCAGGGTCTTGTACCGATCACATGGTGCTGCAATAAAGAGAACTTACTCACCTGGTTATCAGGGTCTTGTACCGATCACATGGTGCTGCAATAAAGAGAATTTACTCACCTGCTTATCAGGGTCTTCTTGAATCTTCTTTCATAATTGGCTGAAATCGCTAACGACGACAAGAATGAGCAATCCTGAATAATTGTCTGTGTGAGAAATTAATCAAAACATTGAGGGAATTAAAATCAAACATAGGAAGAAGCACATGACCAAGATAGTGAAGATTGCTCTTCTAAGTTTAATCAATCAACTATTCATATGAGTACAGAATGACAAGCAAATAATATATCATTATTTTGTCCTTATTAAACTTTAAAGGTATATGGACAGGTAGCAACCACTTTGCATAATTTGATACAAATGCCCTTCATAAACAATCACCACAAACACTTTCTTACAAATTCCATCCCAAAATGTAAAAAATCCGGCTTATTTTTAGGTCTCCAAACATATGCTCATTATATGTTGGTTTTTTTGTGATGTAAGAATAGGACAGTACAACTCTAATGTTATGTGAAAGTTACAGTGTACCATAAGAGTAATACTCACAGCCTAACATAACAAGTGGAGTTCACCAATCCTACAAAATCAATGGATTGGAACTTGAGTTGATATTTCGTCTTTATCCATCAGAAAATGTCCTAAAATATTTAGCATATTGCTATTTAAGTAACATTGTGATGTCTGATGCAATGAAACTGATATTTTGAAGTAGCTTAGGTCAATGTGACACAGTGACACTGTGGAAGTTATGCATTGTAGGCCTCACTGTGTGCATTATTCTTACATCACACACCTTTTTTTGATAGTGGAAGTCCAGCCTTTTCTTGGGGCTTAATTTTTCACTTTTTCGCAAATATCTCAGAAAAGAGTGGAAATATCTGATAGCTGTTGGTTAATGAAATGTTCACAATATTAGAAGGAACATATTTTTGGCAAAATCGCTACCTGTCCATATACCTTTAAGGAAAAGTGAAAAAGAGGGTTGGGTGTGGTGCACTCTCTGAGTAGAGTACAGCAGGATCCAAATGCCCTGAACAATCAACTATTTGAGTACCTTTGTAGAAAAGATATCTGTTAAAGAGAAGAAGGAATATTGGTGGTCGATCAATATCAATCAAGTAGCACTAACTTTCTTGATTGCAGCAGTTTTAAGTCCAGGATTTTCTAGGAGTGTGTGTGTGTGCTGGGATTTGCACAATGAAACCTCTAACTGATAGTAATCAGTATCACTATTACGCAGGCCTTTTATTACATTTGGAACTTTTTCAGCTAAAAGATTTTGTTATATGAGGACCACTGCACATTCACAGTTTTATCTCTTTTGTTTATAAACTTACATCATTCTCCTTCCAAAAACATATTGATATATCAACACTAAATATTTATTGTTTGACTGTCATGAAATGATTAAATAAATTTGAAGCAACAAGAGCATATTATTGGCCCTTTAACAACATTTGACTTCATTGATGTTGACGGCTGTATCCTCAAGCAAATGATGTTGTATCAAGTATTCAACGTCAATTTTTCAAGCAATAATGAAAGCAAACCTATCATGGACCCATTACAATCAATGCACTTGTTAAGATTTAGGAACATACAGTATACAGGAAGCATTAGCTAGATTGCCACAAACAAGCATATGTTATTTCTGCCTCTCTGTAACCAATCAATCTTGCAAGTGTAGCTTCCAGGATATCAACAACTGAATTTCAATCCAGCAGAGAATGAACGATCTGGGATGTCTGCGGAAGTTTGCTCCAGGCAGAGGAAAAGGTTGAAATTCTTGTAAGCATTTTATATTTAGTTTCTTTTTGGGGGAACAACTGGGGAAAAATACTGTGACATCTTGCTCTGCTCAGGAATACTGCATTTAACGATGCCTCAAGTTTATATCAAAGATGAATGGTGATTCTCAGAAAATCTACTACAGAAGAGATACCACAATTCATTTGAGCTATATTCAAAATTGGAAAATATTTGTTCATATCAAAGGTTCTTCATATGGTAAATCAGTTACTTCACTAGACTCGGCATTAGTACTCTCCTCAATAATCCAATAGTCACAAGGAATCAGTTACTTCACTAGACTCAGCATTAGTACTCTCCTCAATAATCCAATAGTCACAAGGCATCAGTTAATACTTCATTAGACTCGGCATTAGTACTCTCCTCAATAATCCAATAGTCACAAGGCATCAGTTACTACACTAGACTCAGCATTAGTACTCTCCTGAATCATCCAATAGTCACAAGACATCAGTTACTTCACTAGACTCGGCTTTAGTACTCTCCTCAATAATCCAATAGTTACAAGGCATCAGTTACTTCACTAGACTCTCTGCATTAGTACTCTCCTGAATAATCCAATAGTCACAAGGCATCAGTTACTTCACTAGACTCAGCATTAGTACTCTCCTCAACAATCCAATAGTCACAAGACATCAGTTACTTCACTAGACTCGGCATTAGTACTCTCCTGAATCATCCAATAGTCACAAGACATCAGTTACTACACTAGACTCAGCATTAGTACTCTCCTCAATAATCCAATAGTCACAAGGCATCAGTTACTTTACTAGACTAGGCTTTAGTACTCTCCTCAATAATCCAATAGTCACAAGACATCAGTTACTTCACTAGACTCGGCTTTAGTACTCTCCTCAATAATCCAATGGTCACAGGGCATTAGTTACTTCACTAGACTCGGCATTAGTACTCTCCTGAATAATCCTATAGTCACAAGACATCAGTTACTTCACTAGACTCGGCATTAGTACTCTCCTCAATAATCCAATAGTTACAAGGCATCAGTTACTTCACTAGACTCTCTGCATTAGTACTCTCCTGAATAATCCAATAGTCACAAGGCATCAGTTACTTCACTAGACTCAGCATTAGTACTCTCCTCAACAATCCAATAGTCACAAGACATCAGTTACTTCACTAGACTCGGCATTAGTACTCTCCTGAATCATCCAATAGTCACAAGACATCAGTTACTACACTAGACTCAGCATTAGTACTCTCCTCAATAATCCAATAGTCACAAGGCATCAGTTACTTTACTAGACTAGGCTTTAGTACTCTCCTCAATAATCCAATAGTCACAAGACATCAGTTACTTCACTAGACTCGGCTTTAGTACTCTCCTCAATAATCCAATGGTCACAGGGCATTAGTTACTTCACTAGACTCGGCATTAGTACTCTCCTGAATAATCCTATAGTCACAAGACATCAGTTACTTCACTAGACTCGGCATTAGTACTCTCCTCAATAATCCAATAGTCACAAGGCATCAGTTACTTCACTAGACTCAGCATTAGTACTCTCCTCAATAATCCAATAGTCACAAGGCATTAGTTACTTCACTATACTCAGCATTAGTACTCTCCTGAATCATCCAATAGTCACAAGACATCAGTTACTTCACTAGACTCGGCATTAGTACTCTCCTGAATCATCCAATAGTCACAAGACATCAGTTACTACACTAGACTCAGCAATAGTACTCTCCTCAATAATCCAATAGTCACAAGGCATCAGTTACTTCACTAGACTCGGCTTTAGTACTCTCCTCAATAATCCAATAGTCACAAGGCATTAGTTACTTCACTATACTCGGCATTAGTACTCTCCTGAATCATCCAATAGTCACAAGACATCAGTTACTTCACTAGACTCAACATTAGTACTCTCCTGAATCATCCAATAGTCACAAGACATCAGTTACTACACTAGACTCAGCATTAGTACTCTCCTCAATAATCCAATAGTCACAAGGCATCAGTTACTTTACTAGACTAGGCTTTAGTACTCTCCTCAATAATCCAATAGTCACAAGACATCAGTTACTACACTAGACTCAGCATTAGTACTCTCCTCAATAATCCAATAGTCACAAGGCATCAGTTACTTCACTAGACTTAGCATTAGTACTCTCCTCAATAATCCAATAGTCACAAGGCATCAGTTACTTCACTGATGAAATTCAACAACACAGAGCATGAAACTCTTGGTACCAAGTAGCCCCTTATACTGTATAACACATCTTTACTTTAATGTTCAAATTGCTTAGCAAATTATATAAAACTTAAACCAATGGTTTTAGTTTTTAGTTTTTTTTAGTAATATGAAAGTTTCTGTCTTTAAATCTCAGACCAGTTCTCTCACAAAACGTTTCTCCCTTTTCTTACCTGTTTCACACTGAAACTTGAGATAGCATAAATGATTTGAGGATCACTGCAAAATTCTTCAGGTCGAGCCCATCTTCCGAACCGCTCTTTTTGCTTGTCAGCTAGCACCAACTTTCCTTCTTTGTCCCTGACAGAAGAAAAAAAAAAACAACAGATCATTTGTCTTGTTATCCGAGGTAAAAAAGTGTTAGTTTCCTATCTATGAAGTACAAAATCATTCAATCCAATGACATAACGGCAAACCGAAACATTTAGCACATATATACCAAAATGAATTTAAAAGAATAGTTCACCTCTTGGTTTTTACCACTAAATGAACTGAGCTTGCTATGACATCATAAGTGTTGCTATCTCTTAAATTAAATATCTAGTTACCTGACTAGGGCTTGGAACCTGCTCTAACAGCCAACAAAAGCTGCAGTCACAACATGAAAGGTTACTAGTATCATATTCGTTGCTTCAGCAAAGCCAGTTTCTACATGTGTTAATTAAAAGGTTACCAGTATCATATGCTTGGAAGCTCGTAACTTCAGCGAAGCCAGTTTCTACATGTATTATTTAAAATGTTATTAGTATCATACACTTGGAAGCTCATAACTTCAGCAAAGCCAGTTTCTACATGAGTTAATCAAAAGGTTCCTAGTGCCATACGCTTGGAAGCTCGTAACTTCAGCCAGTTTCTACATGTGTTAATCAAAAGGTTAACTAGTATCATACGCTTGAAAGCTCGTAACTTCAGCAAGCCAGTTTCTACATGTGTTAATCAAAATGTTACTAGTATCATATGCTTGGAAGCTCTTAGCTTCAGCAAAGCAAGTTTCTTCATGTGTTAATACTCAAGGATGAAACATTTGGACATCTAAAATTTAAAGAAAATGATCCTTTTACAATGTATAAGCACAATCTTCTATTCTTTCAGTTAATTTATTAGCTATGATATTCTGTTGGTTGGTGCCACGTCACTCACGGAAGATGACGTCATTTGCTGGAGTGAAAACAAAGTTTGTGTCTGAGGAGGTGAGTGGATTGTGGTTTGAGGACTGTGTCTGTGGAGGTGAGTGGATTGTGGTTTGAGGACTGTGTCTGTGGAGGTGAGTGGATTGTGGCTTGAGGTCTGTGTCTGTGGAAGTGAGTAGATTGTGCTTTGAGGTCTGTGTTTGTGGAGGTGAGTAGATTGTGGTTCGAGGACTGTGTCTGTGGAGGTGAGTGGATTGTGGTTCAAGGAATGTGTCTGTGGAAGTGAGTAGATTGTGGTTTGAGGTCTGTGTCTGTGGAGGTGAGTAGATTGTGGTTTGAGGTCTGTGTCTGTGGAGGTGAGTAGATTGTGGTTTGAGGACTGTGTCTGTGGAGGTAAGTGAATTGTGGTTCAAGGACTGTGTCTGTGGAGGTGAGTGAATTGTGGTTCGAGGAATGTGTCTGTGGAAGTGAGTGGATTGTGGTTCAAGGACTGTGTCTGTGGAGGTGAGTGGATTGTGATTTAATGACTGTGTCTGTGGAAGTGAGTGGATTGTGGTTCAAGGACTGTGTCTGTGGAGGTGAGTGGATTGTGATTTAATGACTGTGTCTGTGGAGGTGAGTGGATTGTGGTTCAAGGACTGTGTCTGTGGAGGTGAGTGGATTGTGATTTAATGACTGTGTCTGTGGAGGTGAGTGGATTGTGGTTCGAGGACTGTGTATGTGGAGGTGAGTGGTTTATGGTTCGAGGACTGCCTCTGTAGAGGTGAGTGGATTGTGGTTCGAGGACTGCGACTGTGGAGGTGAAAGGATTGTGGTTTGAAGTCTGTGTCTGTGGAGGTGAGTGGATTGTGGTTCGAGAACTATGTTTGTGGAGGTGAGTGGATTGTGGTTCGAGGACTGTGTCTGTTGAGGTGAGTGGATTGTGGTTCGAGAACTATGTCTGTGGAGGTGAGTGGATTGTGGTTTGAGGACTGTGTCTGTGGAGGTGAGTGGATTGTGGTTTGGAGATCTTGTTTCATAGGCCAATTTTAAAATTTGGACGCGTTTTTGTGATACCCTGTGAAAAAGGGATATTCTTCTTGAATTAACAAAGTTATGGAATAACCACAAGAGTAATCATTATTCTATGGGGGTCGCATTAGAAATACTAGTTTCTTATGCTTTAAGTTTTTTAGCTGCAACAAATATTATTTCTTCATGTGATGTAGCTCAAGGTTGCAAATCATGAAGCTGAAGTAATTTTTCTGTCTATAATCTGGTGCTGGGAATGAAATAGAAAACAGCGCATTCAAGTAGAGGTGTGAGATGTTTATTTACCCTGTTCCATAATGTAAACGAGCTGGCACAGAGGTAACAGAGACAATACAAGCAGAAAACTTTGGAGAATAGAAAGGAAGAAATCAAAAACCAAATAACTTCAACAAGTAGCTTACATGCCAGGTGATTGCTCATATAACCACTCAAAAGTATTTTTGACTGAAATTCAGTCACATGTTCAAAACAGTCAATTTAAAACTAAAAGCCATTAAAAAAAATTATGCTGGAGATTAAAAAAGTTAAGGCACTTCTATCCTATTTTTGAAACAAAACTTTTTTTCTGAAAATTACATATTTGTTTTTTCAGGAGTGTTCTTTCCATTTCTGCTGTTATTTTCCCCATGTAGGGCTCATATATATGAAAAAAAATGATCCTAAAAAGTAAATATCCAGACATGTGTACTCATTTTTCCTTAGCAACCACCATAGCAACCAATAATAACACTATAAAACCCTTTCAAAAAGCTTCTTTTCTGCTGCAAAACAAAAGAATTAATACTCCTGGGTGCTAACACTGCTATGAGAAATTTGTATACATAATAAACCACTAGCTGGTCATAGCCACATAGAGCCCATCTTTGACTCCTTGTGCAGCAATGAGTTGCTAGCCAAATGGGTCAAATGTTACACTTAGAGCCCCAATGAAGCACTGAATGGCCTTATCTGGCAATGCTGAAAAGCCTTATCTGGCAATGCTCAATGGCCTTATCTGGCAATGCTCAATGGCCTTATCTGGCAATGCTGAATGGCCTTATCTGGCAATGCTGAATGGCCTTATCTGGCAATGCTGAATGGCCTTATCTGGCAATGTTGCCCCAAAGAAATATATAGTGGAAAAATGGTTGTCAAGTTATCTGTAGCAAGAGCTGTTTCTAACTTAAATGATTGTGCTCAATCATGTAGCAGAGTGGTGTCTTGCCTGGGCATAACAACTGGACTAAGCACCAGCAAAGTATCACTTGCCGTGATGCCACGAGAATGAAGAAAAGTGACAGGCAAAGTACTGCAGTGACAGGCAAAGTACTGCAGTGACAGGCAAAGTACTGCAGTGACAGGCAAAGTACTGCAGTGACATGCAAAGTACTGATGCAGTAAAACTGCAAAGAAAGAGACTAAGAGCCATCAAAAAGGGTTTTGAAGATAATTATAGTGAAAAAGAGGGTGAAGTGTATGCAAAAGGACAATTCTAAGGTAAATGCTTCATTTAGAGCAACTAATTATATTTCAATTAAACATTAGCGCATGACAATTAGCAAATTGAAAAAAGTTTAAACTCAATTTTCTCAAAATCAACTTTTTCCCTAAACTCACAAAAACAGACATAACTTTTAGACAGTTTTATAGATTTTCTTATTTTTTTCATAGCAAAAGGAATGCTTTAGTGCATAAACCTAAAATACATGTTTTTGGAAATACAGGAATACCATTATCTAATATTCATGTATACTCAGCAGAAGCAATATACTGAAAATTCACATTTTAGCATTACATTTTTGTAATGTACATCTTGTTGTAAGCATTATTTTGATATATGTTTGCCTATGTAGTCTGTGTCATTGTTTTCAAATCTTGTTTTTGCTTGTGACAGTTTGCTGCTAATTAAACATGCACATATCAATTAATCAATTTGCATATGCATTAATCTATATGTATTTCTGTCATTTGTTAACTGCCCATCAGTTTGGTACCCTAATGAGTTATTTAAATGAGAAATATTACAAAATTATGCTAATAGGCATGCAATACCTTAAGTCTTATTATAACTACTCTGCACTAATAACAACACTTTGATTAGCAATGAATTCAAAATGTAATAATAACAACAATTATATCCTCTACTTTCAGAAAAGAAAGAAATTTCCATAAAAGCTGTAAATGATTGTTGCAGCTTACAAGATTGAAACAAGGATTTTCAATTCAAATGGCTAAAATACTCACGTAAAAGGCACTGGGTATGCAAACTTTTCTTTTCGGTCTGCTGCAGATATATATGGCACATATTCCCTATTGTTAATATAGGAAGTTCTCCTGCAAGTAATATAAAGAAAATGTACACAATGAGTGAATCTAAATTAATGTCAACTGAAACTCTATCAAACTTTTTCTCTAAATTACTGTCAATGTTTCATCATTCTGGTTGTGAAGTTGATCATTTTATTCCCATAAAATAAATAATTGCATTTCTATATATTGGCAAAAGGTCCTACTTCTCATAACTCATTTCATTCAGCTCTACAGTATCTTTACACAAGTGACACACCTTTCCAGCTACTTGTATTTTGCCTTCTAAAATGCTTCTTCCACAAAGCCAAGGAAAAATGATATTATTACTATTATTATTATTATTATTATTATTATTATCATTATTACTATTATTATTTTTATTATTATTACTATTATTATTTTTGTTATTATTAATATTATTATCATTATTATTATTTTTATTATTATTATTATTACCATTATTATCAATTATTAGGTTGTAAAGTTCTTGAAGCAATTTGTCTCTCAAAGTTGACCTAAGCTTCAGATTCTCTGCACCAATCCTACATGCTATGATATTCATACACATCAAAATTACAAATATTCTCTTCTTACTTGAGCACTTTGATTTCTTCTGGGGTGTATCTTGCACCACCTCCTCCTCCCCCACCTGCCCCTCCTCCTCCTCCACCCCATGAAGCTGTGCCCACCCCTCCTCCTTCATCACCACCTGTGGCTGCAGGTCTCTCATCAGTACCACTAGATGATGACTGGTTTGCACCTGGAGCTTTTGAGGAGGGTTGTGTTGCTGGATCAGATGGTGAGAAAGGGGAAGAAGCATTTTCATCAAGAATATCTGATGGTGGAGCGGGAAGTTCTGGTAAAGGTATCTCCTGCTTTGCTTTTATTTCCTCTGCTCTAAAGTTAAAAAGGAGAAAAGCTCATCACATAAATTCACAAAATGAAAAATATATTACATACAATTTTACAAAGGTAAACTATGTCTACATATCACTCAGGCAACAACTGAGGGTATTTTACTCTAAGGCCCCTAGGATAATCATGTTTCTCTTGCATACAACAGTACTAAAAGTCTCTCTTATGAGTATATCAAACACACCATCCCTCCCTGTTCCAATGCCATCCCACCCTGTCTTTCATGCCATTCTATCCTGTCCCCATGCCACCCTGTCCTGTCCTCCATGCAATCCCACCCTTTCCCACATGCCATGCCACCCTGTCCCACATGCCATGCCTCCCTGTCCCACATGTTATCCCACCCTGTCCTACATGTCATGCCACCATCTTGTCCAACATGTCATATTACCCTTTCCCACATACAACACCAAACTGTCCTACATGCCATGCCACACTGTCCTGCATGCCATGTCACCGTGTCCCGCATATCATGTCATCCTGTCCCACATTCCATCCCATTCTGTCCCACATGCCATCCAACTCTCATCCCAATTCCTAAATCTACCAATCATTATGCCATATACCACCCAACATTCTTTCATCTAACTCCCATCCCCTCACCTCTATAAACTTAACATGCCCCATTCATTTATCATTTCCCATTTACCTACTATCCTCCTTCACCTACCATCCTCTATTCACCTACCATCCCCCATTCACCTGCCATCCCCCATTCACCTGCCATCCCCCATTCACCTGCCATCCCCCATTCACCTGCCATCCCCCATTCACCTACCCCCCATTCACCTGTCAGTCTCCATTCACCTACCATTCACCTGCCATGCTCCATTCACCTAACAACCCTGTCCACCTCTAACCTCCTTTTGCCACCCACTCATCTACCATCCTCCATTCACCTGCCATGCTCCATTCACCTAACAACCCTGTCCACCTCTAACCTCCTTTTGCCACCCACTCATCTACCAAATGAACTCTTAACCAACTCACCAATCCAACCTTCACTACAGCCTTCACTCAATCCATTGCACCACAGCTCGATTCTCAATACCTCGTGATAATATACATAAACAGAATAAACATGAGCCTTTAACTTAAATCTGACAATCACCATAAAACCATGCTTAACTTGATATTTTCCCTTACAAATTAAATAGGGCTGATCTATTTACCAAACAGAATGAAAATTCATTGTAGATTAATTTAGAGACTTATTTTTTATTCTATTCATCCTCAAGATACTTAATTATTATTATTATTATTATTATATATTTTTTTTGAAGCGTCAGGGTCTGCTGTTTTGTCATTGTTTGCCTTTTTCATGGCAAAACAAATATTTTAATTACTATTCATGTCAGGAATGCATTTCTTGTAAGTTCTTTAGAGGCAAGAGTCTCTCCATTATATAATTTCCTATTCAAGCTTGCATGAAAATAGTTGGAATTTCTTTCCAAGGGCAGAAATCTTTTGTTCCCCAGTAGCTGAACAATGCATGTGGTCAGACGGACAATGGATGTGGTCAGACGGACGGACGATAAATATGCTATATTGTATCTCCTCTTCACCAACTTCGTTGGCGAGGGGATAATTACCCGATCAAGTATGCAATTTAACATGTGTTCATAGGTTGCTTCAAATAAATATTAATTTAAGCTGATATTAATCAAAGTGATGCGTTATGGAGAGAATGTTAAATGTGATCCATCATCACCCACAAACATTAAACTTTTAATGATTATAAACAAAACGTTATAATTTTGTGGCTTTTCTTTGAAGTGTACATGTCATGTGATCAGCAAACAAGAGTTTCAAGAAAACTTATCAATCATCTGAAGAGCCACTGTGGCATACACTATATTACCTTGGCATACACTATATTACCTTGGCATACACTATATTACCTTGGCATACACTATATTACTGTGGCATACACTATATTACTGTGGCATACACTATATTACCGTGGCATACACTATATTACCATGGCATACACTATATTACTGTGGCATACACTATATTACCGTGTCATACACTATATTACTGTGTCATACACTATATTACTGTGGCATACACTATATTACTGTGGCATACACTATATTACTATGGCATACACTATATTACTGTGGCATACACTATATTACTGTGGCATGCACTATATTACTGTGGCATACACTATATTACTGTGGCATACACTATATTACTGTGTCATACACTATATTACTGTGGCATACACTATATTACTGTGGCATACACTATATTACTATGGCATACACTATATTACTGTGGCATACACTATATTACTGTGGCATACACTGTATTACTGTGGCACACACTATATTACTGTGGCATACACTATATTACTGAGAACAATTCCAATTAAAAAATTAGTATTCTGTACCATTTGGTTGATTTATATATAAAATGATATACCTGTCCATTGCATCTTTTGCCAATTTCCCAAATTTAGCCTTCTGAGCACCAGTACTTGAATGAAGCTATTGAGAGGAGAGAAATTCTAAAACATAGAATTAAGCATTATAAAGTCAAATAAGAAATTGGATACTGCTGTGTTGTAGGCTCATACAATGTGATACATATCTTAGTTTCCCCTCAACCATCTCTGAAATTAATTTGATTGTAGATGAATTTCTGCTCACAATCCATAAATAATCATATCTTTCAACACGTTGTAAGCCACAAAATGAATCAAATTTTCCCTTAACTCATTTTTAGTCACAATATGACAACACTTACTTTCTATACCAAAGATTTACTAAAAAGAAATAACAAAGCATACTCCAGACATGCTGCAAATTGACAATGAGATGAATACAAAATATTCACTTGATTGCTAAGTGCTTTTAATCAATGTTTAAGTTTACTCAGTTCGCTTGACAGTATTTGTATATTGCGACAATTAGTGGGAGTATTTTTACTTTAGCTAAACAGTCCGAGAAACTGAAAGATTAAAGGAATAAATATTGAATAGAATTATGGAATGCAGTTTTTCTCATCAAATATTAGAACTTCTTGTCCTTTCAATTCTAAATTTCTACTCTCATTTGCATTATTTATCCTCAATACAAAATAATGAGAGACAAGGAACAACTTTCCATTCTGAAATGATTTAGTTTCATTCTTTTGCCAAAGTGGTGGCACTTTCCTTCATCTACATCCAACAAGTAAATGTTAGATGAAATCACAGAATTTAGAGGAAACACTGTTTACCGCCAATCCTCATTTGGGCCACTTTAATCTTAATTATTTACAAGAGCAACGTGCAAAAACAAAGCAATTTCAAAGTCATTTTAGTCTTGGCTCAAAATGTCCATATTTGTCAAATTGAAATACATAAAATAATAACACAAGATGTTCTACATATGTACATATTCCTTCCCTAGCTTTCAGAAAAATTTCAATTTAATAAAACTTCATTAAACATTAAACAGTCATTTTACATGTACACAACAACACTACTTACCAGTTGAATACATAGTTCTGCAGCATTGAGGTACACATTAGCTGCCTCCTCCTTGTTACCCTCAGCATCCTCCTCAAAGGCTTGGGCTAACAGGAACTTGATCCTTTCATGTGCAATCTGATCAGCGCTTTTTGAAGGTTGCTGAGCAGGTCTTGCTTGTTGACCACTTTGGACTATAATCATAAAACAGAAGTTGTTGGCAAAAGTTAATTACTAACCTTCACAACAAAGTTGGACAGAGGATATGTTTTCACCCGAGTTTGTTTGTCTGTCATCAACATAATAACTGATGACTGGATTTTGATTAAATTTTGTGTGCTGTTTTTTCATGCTAAAGGAAGTGGTTCTTTCAACATGGGACATAATGGAACAAGGCAAGGGTAGAAATGGAGGGGTGGAATGTTTTAGAGTGAACTGTCTGTCATCATTATATCTCAAGAAGTGATGATTGGATTGATTAAATTTGGAGTGTGATTTTATTATTGATTAAGGAAGAAGTGATTAAAATATGGGACACCTTGGACCAGAGAAAGGGCAGAAATGTAGGGTAGGGTTGTTTTAGGGTGAGGTCTGTCGAGACTTAGTTGAAACTTTTCAATGGAATGCACTGAACAATTAATTTATGCCCTAAGAGGAAATCCAAACTATCAATTTTCTGTGCTCAAAGAAAATCAAATGAAGTTGTCTCTGGTATCAAGGAAAACCAAATCAAAGCAATTGGTTTCTGCCATGAATGGAAAATGATGGAATGTTATTCTTAACTCAAACAATGAATGCTTAGCCTGAATTAAACTGAAAACAATGATATGACCTTGATCAAACGTGGGAAAGAGATGTGTTCAAGAAATCAGTCAGAATGAAATGACCATGGGAAAGAGATGTGTTCAGAATGCAAATGCAGATCAAACGTGGGAAAGAGATGTGTTCAGAATGCAAATGCAGATCAAACGTGGGAAAGAGATGTTTTGGGGATACAACTAGGTGGGCCTTGGATTTCTGATCTAGATTGTATTAGATATGGAATCATATGAGATCTACCAAATTAATAAGCCATGTTGAAATTGTAAAGGTTATGCACTCTACAAAAATAGCCATGTTGAAATTGTAAAGGTTATGCACTCTACAATATAAAATACACAATGGCTCCCTCAAACAAAGATAACCTCTTCTTCCTAAATAGTACTTCAAAGAAGATCAAAGAGCTTTGATTAACTTAATGACTTGATTTACATCGCAATAGTATTGCAATTGCATTCACTGTTATGACATGTTGTCATTATTTGTGATTAACTTTTCTTGCCTAAATTGTGGACAACTATTCTAATTAAGTTGATAATGTATTTCACAAAAAATGATATTGTATTTATCTTCGACAAGGTATTACATGGTAAGAAACTGGTTTGGTTTGGTTTATTGAGGTTTAACTGCACCGTGACAAGTCAGAATCAAACGTGCCAAGAGAGTGTAAATAATCAAGGTGAAAAGGTTCAGAAAGAGATAATTGGAAAAAGTGGAAAGGATGGAGAGAAGTGAACATTTTAGAGGAAATAAGTTGTAGTAGAAAAGGTGGTAAGAAGGAGAGAGGGAGAGGGATGTGAGATAGGAAAGGATAGGGGTGTGGGGAGATAAAACCAAGTGAAAAAGGTTGCTGTTGTGGAGGAAGGTGATAATGTTGGAGGGGGGATTGTTCTTAAAGAATCGGAAATAGTGGTGGCAGGGATAGTACAAATCTGGAGTTGGTGTAAATCGGACAGGTTAAGAGGATATGATTGATCGAGAGATCAGTATGCAAGTGGGGTAGATAGGCTTGGGAGAGCCAGAAAGGAGGTAGGAGTGGGTGAGATAGGTGTGGCCTAGGCATATGCTGGTGATGACCACATCCTCTCTACAATTGCAACTTAGTAGGGAAGAGTTGATGCCTACTTTAGGATTGATAATGTTAAGTTTATTTATTATTATTCTCAAGATTCCAGGAGTCTTGCCAAGTCCTCCTGAGGTAGATGGAGGTATTTTGGCAATAGTCCTAGTGAGATATATCGATAGATGAAATTTGGTTCGACAGAAAGTTATCGACAGCTCTCTTGACCCTTTCGTTCCCAGGATACCAACATGGCTGGGGATCCAGAAGATGATTTTCTTGCCAGAGGAGGAGAGAGTGTGCATTTTGTTTAAGATTTGTAAGATAGCAATTAGACCAGTGCATGTTGAGGATGCCTGTGAGGACTGATTTGGAGTCGAAGAGGATGACAAAGGAAGAGCGGAAGGAGATTTCTAAGAAGTTTAAGGCTTGGAGGATAGCTTTTGCCTCAGCAGAATAAATAGAGGCTACATCTGGTAGTCTCAAAGAAATGGTAAGGCTGTGGCAGGCGGCGGCAGCTGCTGAGGTACCTTCTCGTGTGGTTTCGTCGGTAAAAAGGAAGGAGTAGTTGTGGAGGTGTCTACTGAGTTGACAGCATTTGGAGCAAAAAAGGCTGGCTTGTGATGAGCTTTCGTAAAAGAGGAGAGACCTAGGAAGACTTGGGGGTGGTATGACCCAGGTGGGGTAAGGGGTCGGGGTGCCTGGATATAGAGAAGATGTTGATGTTGGCTTTGGGGAGGTGGGAGTGTATCTGCAATCCGAAGGGAGGGGGGGATGCGTTTGTTGAGATTAAAGAGGTTAGTGAAAGAAGGAGAGCGGTAGAATGGAAACAAGAGTTTTGAGGGTCGGTGAGAATGCGATGGGCAAATGAGAGGCCAGTCTTGGTGTTCCTGAGGTCGAGGGGGAGTTCATTGGCCTCAACGTAAAAACTGGTAATGGGGGTGGTTTGGATGGCACCGAGGCAGATCCTGAGGTCAGTGTTTTTGATGACCTCGATGTGTCTGAGATAATATTTGAGGGTGGAGCCGTAGATGAAATTGCCGTAGTCCAGCTTAGATCTGAGGAGAGAGCAATATAAGGTGAACAAGGTGATACGGCTGGCTCCCCAGTCAGTGTTGAAGAGGACCTTGGGAAGATTTAAGGGTTTTGTAGCAGTTGGTTTTGAGGATGTTGATGTGGAGGAGATATGAAAACTTAAGAGTCGGGAGTGATTCCAAAGAAAATTTCCTTGCTGGGAATGATGGAATCTTTATAAGCCGGAGGTTGGGGCGAAGGAAACAGGAGTTGCTGTTATTGAAGTAAATAAGAACAGTTTCGTCTTTTGAGAAATTGAAGCCATTTGTGTCACTCCAACAAGCCAAGCTATTCAGGCAAATCTGGAGGTCATTTTGCAGGGTCTGGGAGCATGGAGAGGATGTGAAGATAGCAAAATCATCGACATAGAGAGAGCAGTTGATGTTAAGGGGAAGGACTTTGGTAATGCTGTTGATTTTGAGTAGAGTTGGGGAGAGGATGCTGCTTTGAGGGACTCCCAGGTGTTGGGTATACCTTTGTGGGTAGGTGTTACCTATACGCACCCTGAAATAGCTAGAGGGGAGAAAGTTCTGGATGAAGGTTGGAAGGAGACCTCTGAGGCTGGAGGAGGATAGATTCCTGAGAATGCCATCGCCAGGTGGTGTCAAAGGCCTTTTCTATATTAAAGAAGATGGAGATGGTGTGGTGATCCCTGATGAAGGCTTTCAGACATATGTGTCTAGTTTCAGAACATTGTCTAGAAAATTGTGGTTTTTCCTGAAGCCGTTCTGATGGGGGGTAAAGATGTGGTTTTTTTCTCAAGGTACCAACATAGTCTGTAATTGATCATCCGTTCCATTATCTTGCAAAGGCAGGAGGTGAGAGTGATAGGGCGATAGTTGTTAGGAATGGTCCAGTAAGAAACTGTATTGCCTTGCAGAAATCCATGTTCCTTTTCATCAACATAACTAATATTCAGACAATTAAGACATTCATGACCTTGCACTACGCTGCATATAATTATTTTCTACTTGACTGGAAATAACATTCAATGCATAAAATGGAATAAGGCAAAACATTCCTACTTTGTTTTTGTAAGTCCCTGGCACGCTGAGCATATTCTGAATATTTTCCTGTCAGATTAAGGCTTGGATTAGCTAAAACCGCATTGTAGATTGCCTGGATAGCTTCCTTTGTGAAAAATAATCAGATTAAACATGAGGATTATCACATGTGACTTCATGAAACAAATAGGGTAAACTGTAAACACAAATCAATAAGACTATCTTTGAAAATTTGATAACACTGACTTATATTTTAAAATCTTCTTACAAAGGTACCACAGACATTTGCTTACTATCCGACCTTCCCCCCAACGTATGTCACATAGATACTCAATTAACATTGATTTGTTCCAAGAAAGCACAAATTAAAAATTAAAAGGAAAATAAAAGGTTAAGAAGAGATTGTGACTATGGCAGAAGTAAAACTTGATAAACAGGACAAACAAGGAAGATGCCTGAAGGTTCCACATCTGGAAATTGGAAAGTAGTGAAACACCTAGTGATATCATTAAGTTAATACAAAACTGCTTGCATGCACCAATGCCTATCCAGCCTTCATTTAAATCAATAAATACTGGCAGCATCAATAACAACATGTAACAACTTCTTATGCTTTAGAAAACCTTTTTTTCTCTACAAAGTTACAAATCATATCTTTCTTATCACCTCTCATAACGTGTGGAACATGGATGCTATTCAGGATTCTACTGAGGCTGTTTTAACCTCTTACTATTCTTATCATTGCAGAAATGTCCAGAAACATTTTCTATCGCTTTTACATACATACATATAAACATGCATATGGTACACACATCCTCTTCGTTGTGCAACAGGGGATCTGTTAGCCTGTTTTATCTTAGCATCATCACAATCCATAATCATCACAATCCATAACCATCACAACCCATAATCATCACAATCCATAATCATCACAATCCATAATCATCACAATCCATAATCATCACAATCCACAATCATCACAATCCACAATCCACAATCATCACAATCCAGAATTATCACAATCCAAAATCATCACAATTCACAATCATCACAATCCACAATCATCACAATCCACAATCATCACAATCCACAATCATCACAATCCACAATCATCACAATCCACAATCATCACAATCCACAATCATCACAATCATCACAATCCAGAATTATCACAATCCAGAATCATCACAATCCAGAATTATCACAATCCAGAATCATCACAATTCACAATCATCACAATCCACAATCATCACAATCCACAATCATCACAATCCACAATCATCACAATCCATAATCCACAATCATCACAATCATCACAATCCATAATCATCACAATCCACAATCATCACAATCCAGAATTATCACAATCCACAATCATCACAATCCACAATCATCACAATCCACAATCATCACAATCCACAATCATCACAATCAAATCACAATCCATAATCATCACAATCCATAATCATCACAATCCATAATCATCACAATCCATCAATCATAATCATCACAATCCATAATCATCACAATCCATAATCATCACAATCCATAATCATCACAATCCACAATCATCACAATCCATAATCATCACAATCCATAATCATCACAATCCATAATCATCACAATCCATAATCATCACAATCCATAATCATCACAATCCATAATCATCACAATCCATAATCATCACAATCCATAATCATCACAATCCATAATCATCACAATCCATAATCATCACAATCCATAATCACCACAATCCATAATCATCACAATCCATAATCATCGCAATCCATAATCATCACAATCCATAATCATCACAATCCATAACCATCACAATCCATAACCATCACAATCCATAATCATCACAATCCATAATCATCACAATCCATAATCATCACAATCCATAATCATCACAATCCATAATCATCACAATCCACAATCATCACAATCCATAATCATCACAATCCACAATCATCACAATCCACAATCATCACAATCCACAATCATCATCCACAATCATCACAATCATCCACAATCATCACAATCCACAATCATCACAATCCACAATCATCAATCCACAATCATCATAACAATCATCACAATCCAGAATTATCACAATCCAGAATCATCACAATTCACAATCATCACAATACACAATCATCACAATCCACAATCCACAATCATCAATCCAGAATTATCACAATCCAGAATCATCACAATTCACAATCATCACAATCCACAATCATCACAATCCACAATCATCACAATCCACAATCATCACAATCCACAATCATCACAATCCACAATCATCACAATCCACAATCATCACAATCATCACAATCCATAATCATCACAATCCACAATCATCACAATCCAGAATTATCACAATCCACAATCATCACAATCCACAATCATCACAATCCACAATCATCACAATCCACAATCATCACAATCCACAATCATCACAATCCACAATCATCACAATCCACAATCCACAATCATCACAATCCACAATCATCACAATCCACAATCATCACAATCATCACAATCCAGAATTATCACAATCCAGAATCATCACAATTCACAATCATCACAATCCACAATCCACAATCATCACAATCCACAATCATCACAATCCACAATCATCACAATCCACAATCATCACAATCCAGAATTATCACAATCCAGAATCATCACAATTCACAATCATCACAATCCACAATCATCACAATCCACAATCATCACAATCCACAATCCACAATCATCACAATCCACAATCATCACAATCCATAATCATCACAATCCACAATCATCACAATCCAGAATTATCACAATCCACAATCATCACAATCCACAATCATCACAATCCACAATCATCACAATCATCACAATCCACAATCATCACAATCATCACAATCCAGAATTATCACAATCCAGAATTATCACAATCCACAATCATCACAATCCACAATCATCACAATCCACAATCATCACAATCCACAATCATCACAATCCACAATCATCACAATCCATAATCATCACAATCCACAATCATCACAATCCACAATCCACAATCATCACAATCCACAATCATCACAATCCACAATCATCACAATCCACAATCCACAATCCACAATCATCACAATCCACAATCATCACAATCCAGAATTATCAATCCAGAATCATCACAATCCAGAATCATCACAATCCAGAATCATCACAATCCATAACCATCACAATCCAGAATCATCACAATCCACAATCATCACAATCCACAATCATCACAATCCAGAATTATCACAATCCAGAATCATCACAATCCACAATCATCACAATCCACAATCATCACAATCCACAATCATCACAATCCACAATCATCACAATCCACACTCATCACAATCCAGAATTATCACAATCCACAATCATCACAATCCACAATCATCACAATCCACAATCATCACAATCCACAATCATCACAATCCAGAATTATCAATCCAGAATCATCACAATCCAGAATCATCACAATCCAGAATCATCACAATCCATAACCATCACAATCCAGAATCATCACAATCCACAATCCACAATCCAGAATTATCACAATCCACAATCATCACAATCCACAATCCACAATCATCACAATCCACAATCATCACAATCCACAATCATCACAATCCACAATCATCACAATCCACAATTATCACAATCCACAATCATCACAATCCACAATCATCACAATCCACAATCATCACAATCCACAATCATCACAATCCACAATCATCACAATCCAGAATTATCACAATCCACAATCATCACAATCCATAATCATCACATTCCAGAATCATCACAATTCATAATCATCACATTCCACAATCATCACAATCCATAATCACAATCCATAATCATCACAATTCATAATCATCACATTCCACAATCATCACAATCCATAATCACAATCCATAATCATCACAATTCATAATCATCACAATCTAAATGTTAAGGTTCGCTTAAAAACATGCATGTCCATGTCCTCAATAAGCATAATAAATCGATATTGCATAGGAAATGGTTCAATGGAGAGCATATGAGATACCACGATTGCAACATCAATCATGGAGCATGAGTTCGCCCTGGGAGAGAGAAGTGGGAGAATCCCATTGGGAGAAGTGGGAAAGTCCCATTGGGAGGAGGGCGGGTTCCGCTGGGAGGAGGGTGGGTCCCGCTGAGAGGAGGGTGGGTCCCACTGGAAGAAGGGCGGGCGGTCCCATTTAAAAGAGGCAGGTCCCATTGGGAAAAGGGTGGGTCCCATTTGGAAGAGGCAGGTCCCATTGGGAAAAGGGCGGGTCCCATTTGGAGGACGGGTCCCATTGAAAGAAGGGCGGGTCCCAATTGGAGGGTGGGTCCCATTTGGAGGAGGGTGGTTCCCATTAAAAGGGTGGGTCCCATTAGGGTGGGGCCCATTGGGAGAGTCCCAGGAATAGGCAGAAAAGTGGGGCAATGCCACATGGAATGTCAGTCACGGAGCATAGCCCAAATACATCTTGCAGTGATTATCAAGTCTATTCTTAAAAGTATTGAGAGTCAGTACTGAGACCATTCCATATATTTACCACCAAGTATGAGAAATATTCTGGTGAAGGATGGAATTGCACCTATTTTTTAAAAGCTCGTTACTGTAACCACAAGTTACTGAAAATCTTGTTACATTATAATTTGAATGCATTACATTTGACAGATAATCCCTTTGTACCTGTTGGTACATTGTATCAGCCCCTAGTCTCACTATGTCAGAGGGGTGCTGCACCCTGCCCCTCATTGCCTCCACCTGCCCTTTTCCCAAAACACTCTACATTTTTGTTCACAAAACCATACTTCTAGAATTAATTTGCCTTCTTTTCATGCTGATTACATATCGCTAATATACACAGATGCAGGGACACTACCTGTTGTATTGATTAATCCCTTATTTACATTTTGAGTGACGTCATACCTGCCCCCAAATTGTCCTTACGCCTTATAAATGCCCATTTGGTCAGCGACACTGTTCTTTTTGGATCAAGCTCAGGGTTTAAATAAATGTTACAAAGGCTTGCAAGAACAAATCATTTCATTGAAAATGTAAAAATTACGTGCTGACTTATTAGATCTCTTAAAGGAATATTCCCATGTTTTTTCATAGCCTATCATAAGAGAACATTTTTAGAAACAATTTAGTACAAAAATCATATTGATATGTTATTCCTACCAGGAGATATTCAAATTTTAAGGTTCACAAAAAATGCCAATAAACGAATAGGAAAAGGCTCAGTATGACATCATAGCAACACCTTCTGCCACAAACTTCACGTATTTCATTAAAATATAACTTTTTTCATTAGTAAAACCTGCTAGAAAAATAAATTGATGGAAGTTAGGTATTTATATACATTGACAAATATACCCTACTTCAATAACTTTTGGAAAATTGTTTCTAATCATACAGAAACAACAATTACAATTCAAAGAAATACATAACATTTTCAATGAAATTGCCTCTATGGTAGCATGGTACTAATACAGTATTACTCTGCCAGCTCAAAATGAGAACCCCAGAGAAAAGGCTAATAAAAGAATTTTCCAGAGGTCCCATTAAAAGCTGAGAAGTTGCAAATTTCAGGAGTAGTAGAGAAAAGATAGGACTGGACCATGCATATCCAAATTTGATGAAATTTGTTTTAGTAAAAGTTTCATGGGGAACTATTTTACCATGGACCCACACCAAAATGTGAGTTATTTGGTGAGGGTGTATAACACCTCTTCAATTCAGCCTAAAAAAGAGGGGCAATACCTCAGGTCATTCCCTATTGAACATACCATAATCCAAAAGATATTAGATGGTATTTTTCAGAAAACATCGCAAAAGTTTGCGAAGATTCCCCTTTCTGGTACAAAAAAGACCTAATACTTGACTCTTTCACCATAGGTTTCAAAAGGGCAATTAATTAGTTCCATGCTACCTGTAACGAAACTGGGTATATGCATAATACATGTACTTTTAAGAAGGTAAGTGTGGCAATTTTAAAAGATTTGGTACCTTGCCTTTCTACCTTAAAAAGGATTAAATAAGCACAAAAAAGCAATACTTCTGACTCAGATCCAGACAAGGCAATAATTGGACATTTTATTGGTCCACATGATCAATTCTGCAAATATCAGCAGGATACAGGACAAGGTAAGCTTGAAAAGCATGCTAGGCATTTATAGGCCTAAATCAATAAGTTAAAGGTGATTATTCAGGTAAAGAACTATCATATTCCACTTAAGGTAATGTGATTAAGGAAAATGTAACAGTGAGCGGGGGGGAGGGGAGGGGAGGGGGGAGGAGGGGGCAGAAATTGTCATTTGGACCTGATTTAAAGCCCTTAAAGAGCTTTATTTCCTGAAAATTCCTTTTTCCTGGAGAAAACTGACTCTAGATTCCATTAAAAGACTGAATTTCATGAAATTTGTGAACAAAAAAAATGTTTTTTTTCTTGAAAAGGAGTAATTTTTTATGCATTTTCAGTTTTTCGCAACAGGTCTGGCCAATGGTGGCATTTGATTTTCATGATAATGTATTTGATTGGAGTGATTAATGCTTTAATCTTCTTTTGGAGTGAACTTTGTCACTCAGATTGACATAGGTCATCACAGGTCACTAAATAACATTGTTTTAATTGGCAGAGGTCATGACTTTGCACTTAAAAGTTAGGTAAGTCATTTTTCATGGTCCTGCAAAACAAGACTAATCTTGAACTAAATAGGCTTGTTTTGAAGAGCTTAGCATACTTTTTGCTGAATTTTAGGGGGAGAGGGGTATGATATTGCACAGTCAAAGGCTATCTGATTGTCTGGTACCTAAAGGGCCCAATATAATCTTGGGTCATACAGGGTTGGAGGGAATTTAGTATCGGATGTTGTGATATGATGAAGTTTGTGCTAAGATAGGTAGCACAATACTAATACAGTATTACTCCGATAGCTCAAACGCCCCTTGTTTGTACTCACTGACAACATTTTGACTTGCATTTTTGACTTTGCTTATTGTACACAATTTGTTTTGTTGAAAAGGATCCAAGCTACATGTACCACACCAGCTCTTGAGTTTTGCTAATCTTGTAAAAATTTCTTGTTATTTTTAAGCTTCTTCTTCTTCTTTTTTTGTGTGTTATTTTCATACATGCCTAACTGATAAGTACCAAACAATCAGGTTCTTAGTGAACCTGATGGCAGTTATCCTGTTAATGAGGATAATCCGACCTTTAACAATATTTATCCAGATGTTCCTATTTACAATTCTTTAACTACCCAAAACTCTTGTAGCTATTAAGTCAACAAACTTTACAATAAATTTGATAACAAATTCTTTTCACTACTCCATGATAATTCAAGGAGTTTAGGTAAAACTTTTGACAATTTTCTTACTTTAGTAATTTCGCTCCACAACAATTGTACTTGTATTAATGTATCTGAAAGCTGGATAAAAGACAATACCCCTACAATCTCTTTCAATCTATGGCTATTCATTCTTATTAAAATCACGTTCAAATATGCGTGGAGGCATTGGCTTGTATGTAAATAATGCTTGTGTTTATCAAATCAGGGATGATCTTACTGTTTTCAAAGAGGGTTGTTACGAGTCACTAATCATTGAAATTAAAAACTGGGAGAAATCAATAGTACCTTGATTGGTATAATTTATCGTCATCTCATGAGAGTAACTTACAGAATTTATGGATAATTTTGAAAATGTTACAGCCAATGTATACAATGAAGGCAAACCATGTTATCTTCTTAGAGACTTTAATATAAACTTACTTGAGTCATGTAGCAATAATGTTGCACAATTTGCTAATACTGCTGTGGCTTCTTTTTTTAAACCTTTAGTTGACCATCCTACCAGAACTTCAACACATCCATAATCATCATCATTGCTTGACAATATTTTACAAATGCTACTGATATGATTTCTTTGCAAGTGTTCTATTGCATGATATTTCAAACCATTTCCCGGTCTTTTGTCTAACTTCCCATAAACTTACTCCACATGATAAACGAAAAGAATATAATGAAATATGTCTGCAGCAAATTTAGATAAATTTATCAATATTCTTTTTTTAGAATCTTGTAGTGACGTTTTTGACAATTCCGATCCTGACAATTCCGATCCTGACAATTCCGATCCTGACAATTCCGATCCTGACAATTCCGATCCTGACAATTCCGATCCTGACAATTCCGATCCTGACAATTCCGATCCTGACAATTCCGATCCTGACAATTCCGATCCTGACAATTCCGATCCTGACAATTCCGATCCTGACAATTCCGATCCTGACAATTCCGATCCTGACAATTCCGATCCTGACAATTCCGATCCTGACAATTCCGACCCTGACAATTCCGACCCTGACAATTCCGACCCTGACAATTCCGATCCTGACAATTCCGATCCTGACAATTCCGATCCTGACAATTCACAATTCGATCCTGATAATTCCGATCCTGACAATCGATCCTGACAATTCCGATCCTGACAATTCCGATCCTGACAATTCCGATCCTGACAATTCCGACCCTGACAATTCCGATCCTGACAATTCCGATCCTGACATTTCGACCAGTTTCACTTCTATTTATTCCAAACATTACAATAACTGCTTTCCATTAGTAAAGCCAATAACCGCTCACCAAGAAAATATTGGTGTACTCCTGGTATCGTGAACTCATGTCGCAATAAAGACAAACTTAATCAAAAGTACATCAATAGACCAAGTTAAGAAAACTGTGAAAATTACAAAAGATTTAGGAATAAGTTCAATTGTGTTATTAGGATTGCCAAAAGAAAATTTTATTTTGATGCATTTTCAAAGTCTAATCACAAAAGAACAAGGGACTGAATAAATTCTCTTATCAATAACAAAACTTCCACTTCATCTGTTTACTTCATTGAAATTTTTTAACAATTATCTTTATAACCAACGTGACATTTCTAATGCTTTTGATTAATGATTTAATGATTACTTTATATATATTGGACCAAATTTGGCTCGTAATGTCCCAGATGGTGCACAAAATCCAATTGATTATATGCCTCAAATAACCGCTTGTTCTTTCTTTATGCCTACAGACAAAGTGGAGGTTTTAAACTGTATTTCAAAATTAAAACATTCTGGCTGTGGTTATGACGATATTAGTCCTAAAGTTGTTAAATTATCTGGTTTTGCTATTTGTAAGCCTCTTATGCATATTATCAATTGTTCATTTATTCAGGGATTGTCCCTCTGAGTTGAAGATAGCTCGTGTATGTAGTTCCAGTATTTTAGAGATGTACCTGTGATAGCATTAGTAATTATAAGCCTATATCTGTCTTACCTTGTTTTTCAAAAAATTTCAAAAACTTGTTTTAATTGTTTATATTCCTTTGTAATGAAACATTCTCTATTATATGATTATCAATTTGGTTTTATAGCTCAAAGGAACATATCTCAGGCTATTTTACATCTGGTAGATTATGTTATTAATTCTTTGAAAATAAGTGTTTGGATGCTGAAATATTTTTATATCTTTCCAAGGCTTTTGAAATAATGGACTATTCAATTATTTTAAACAAGCTTGATAATTTATGGTATTAAGGGGGCTGCATTATCTTGGTTTAGTAGTTATATTCATAACAGATTTCAATATGTTTCTTTATCCAGTGTGCATTCTTTCAAGCAGACTATTCACTGCTTTGTTCCCCAGGGTTCTATTCTTGGACCCCTTTTGTTCTTAATTTATATAAATGATCTCCAGAATCTTACTTCCAAATTTCATGTTGTTTGCAGATGATACCAATCTACTTTATAAAGGCCACGACATAAATACTGACAATAAAATCAACGATAATAATACTGAAATTCCCAAAATTACTTCTTGGTTTAGGTCCAATAAACTTCACCTAAATGCTAAAAAATCTACCACCATTTTTTTCATCCTCAACGAAAACAAATCATATCTTCCGACCTTGACACTATCATTAATAACACTTGTTCCCCTCTCTCTCCCATTCTACAAAAATTTCTTAGTGTTACTCTAGACGATAATCAAACTTGGATTCCATATATTCAGAATATCTGTAAAAAAGTCTCTAAAGCCATTGGTGTATTTCATCACCTAAAGAACATTGTTCCCTTTAAAACATTGCTACTTTTAAATATTCTTATTTTACCTTTCTTATCTTATTGTTTGGGGTTATAACTCATATTAATAAGCTTCACATTCTACAAAAAAAGCTGCATGCAATATATGGTATTCCCTACAATAATCATTCTAACCCTCTCTTCCGTGACAGTAATGTATTACCATCACAATTACTACACACTTATCTTTGTATTCAACTACTTTCATGATAATCTACCACATATCTTCTCCAAGTTTTTTCTGTCAAATAGCCATTTTCGTGATTACCATACCCGCCATACTAAATTACTTTCCATTCCCTGTTTCTCTCTAACAAATAGTCAACATTATGCTAAATTTTCTGCTATTGCAAATTGGAATTCCCTACCCAATTCATTTAACTCTATTCAAAACTTATCCTCATTCAAGCGTAAAGTAAAACATTACCTTCTGTGTAATAGAATCCTGTAAGTTTTTTTTTTTTTTTTGATGTATCATGATCAGTATCTATGTAAAAATTTTCTTTTCTATTTCCTTCTTTTTGATGTAAAATCTTCTTTTTCACACTTGTATTATGTTTGTGTGTAATTTGTAAAGGGGTTATCCCTCTTACAAATTCTTTTGAGCTTTTCCTGGATCCCCTCAACCATATAAAGCCTTATCTGTAAATATTTGTATTCTGTAAGTAATAGAAATGCTTGAAATAAAGTTGTACAAACAAAACAAAAAAAACATACAATATACGTTCAATTGAATTACAAATCAGTGGCATATTGAGCTTCACCAGTAAGAGGCAGAAAATTGAAGTTGGTTTAGTGTTTATGCAGAAAAGTGGCTAACACAACTAATAATTGGCCCTGTCTACAAACCAATTTGCAGAATGTAAATCTTAACCAGTGGAGTATCCAGCTAGGGAAGCCAGAGAGGCAAACTTCAATGTGCATGGTCTAAGGTTTATGCAGAAATGATGGAAATTAAATTGGCAATATAATGTAAGTTCATATGTGGATGTGGCAAAAAGTACTAAGATTTCTGGCAAAACATTCATGATTTATAGTTCAATCTTGAGGAATTTTGATCTGATAGTTGTTTTTTGTCGTTGTTGTTTTTAATAAGAATTCGCCTGTGATCGAACTTAAAATCGAACATGTCAAATCGTAACTGGCTCCTAAGCTACTAGGTGAAGTGTTGGGTCTGGCCCGTAATTAAATATGTGCTGTTTCATATAATTATAAGCATTTTCATAAGCATATTTACTAAGTATGTGTGACAGATGATATCCTCACAGTGGTGCATTTTGTGAGGGAACTTTACCAAATAGGGAGGGGCCAGATATTTGCCACCTGGAAAATGCACAACTTTAAATAAATGAGGAAGGAAAAAACAATGGTTGAAGTTAAAATCAAACATTTCTCATTGTACCTGGTCACTCTGGGAAGTGTTGGGTCCCCTAATGAAAAATAAGGATAGCTATACCCCTGATGAGAAAGGAAAAACCTTTTCTCCGGTAAATTTCATGCAAATATTATAAAGATAATGAAACTAGTACCATAAACCTCAGGTGAGGGGCACTAGACCGAAAGTGGGGGTGGAATTTTTTAGAGACTAACAAAGTCAGGACAAAATTTTGCCCATGTGGAGAGCAACCAAACTTCTCTAACACCAATGTTTATACCAAGTACAGGCAACCTCACATAAGTCGGATCCATCCGGACCGCTTACTAACATCCGACTTACAAAATATCCGAGTTACATTTTGAAGGCATCGTACGTTGGTATTGTACAGTACTGGTTTCGCGAAAATTCTATCTCGTAATTTCCCGAAATTACGATGCGCCCGTTTTGCCTAATTGGGAAGGACATCGAGTGTGCATCCATTCGTATCAAATGAATAAAAAGATATAAAAAAAACCTTGTACTGTACTTACAGGAAAAAAGCAAGAAAAACTCAAACAAGACTTTCCAAACACGAACATAATCTCTTATCTGACGTTGAACTAACACAACACACTTATCAAAACTTTGCCGGTTTGGGTGTAAATTGAATGTGGAAACACAACCCCAGTATAAAACACAGCACAAAACAAAACACATATGCAAGTAACGTTATTCTCAAATACTTATGACCGTATGAACATCACATTTTTAAAAATATACTGTAACATGACTCACTCAAATGTCATTTCATTCATAAAAAAAGACAGTGACCTCCCTCCCTCCCCGCTCAAAGTCACATAAACATCTTATTTGTACGCATACTGTGCACTCACACCTGCATACTGTATCATGAACTTTACGTGAACTGCATCGGACAGCGCTATGGGAAAGTGCACTGTGCTATTTATAGCGAGTGATCAGACTTGCCGTTCGAAAGTTCACAGTATGTAACTGTGAATTATGTGCACTGATAATTTCTTCCATCCAACTTATACGCTGTAATTATCACATATTTGCGTATGTCAAGGTGTAGATATTGGTCCGACATGGAGTTTATCCGACTTGCAGATGTCCGACTTTGAGAAAGTAATTGACACATACATGTATTGGGATTTAACGGGACTTTTTGTGCAGTACGAGTTACGCGAAAATCCGACTTGGACGCATCCGACATATGCGGGGTTGCCTGTAGTTATTTATGATTCATAAACAATAACATTTTATCACTCAAGGAGGTAAAACATGTCAACGGACTTTTGAAAAGTTAACCAAAAAGACGCCCTCACTTTTCAGTCTAGTTCTCCTTTACAGTATGGAGTAGTACGGCATGGCATGGGGTAGATCAAGAGCAAGGCACGCGGTAGTATGGCAAGGCACGGGGTAGATCAACGGCAAGGCACGGGGTAGATCAACGACAAGGCACGAGGTAGATCAACAGCAAGGCACGAGGTAGATCAACAGCAAGGCACAGGGTAGTATGGCAAGGCACTGGGTAGATCAACGGCAAGGCGCGGGGTTGATCAACGACAAGGCACGGGTAGATCAACGGCAAGGCACGGTGTAGATCAACGGCAAGGCACGGGTATCAACGGGCAAGGTCAAGGCACGGGTAGATCAACGGCAAGGCACGGGTAGTACGGCAAGGCACGGGTAGATCAACGGCAAGGCACGGGTAGTACGTGGTCAAGGCACGGGGTATATCAACGGGTAAGGCACGGGGTAGATCAACGGCAAGGCACGGGTAGATCAACAGCAAGGAATGAGAGGAAGGAGGAGGGGGTGGAGGGACATGCAGAAGGGATATACCATCTCCACACAATTGATAAAGTCAGTGGCATATAGGATATCTAACATGAAGGGGGGAGCCAAATTTTATTTTTGTCTCAACAAACCTAAAAAATATACGAGTCTCTTATGTCTAAAAACGAGTCTCCTATGTCCAAAAACAAGTCTCTTATGTCCAAAACCTATTATAAAGGGGGTGGGGGAGTCGTAAATCATTAGAAATTTTGGCAACATTTCAAGAAAATTTCCCAAAAATGAAGGAAAATTTAAGATAATTTCCCTAGTTGATTTTATGAAAATGTGGCTGAGCTTCTCAAAAAAGGAAGGAAATTCCACGAAAATTGAAAAAAAATTCCAGAAATGAAACTTTCCCCAAGAATGAAAGCAAATTTCACAAAAATTAAGGACATTAAAAGAAATTCCAGAAAATGAAGAAAATTTGAAGGAAAATTCATGAAATTAAAGCAAGCTTCTTCAAAATTGAAGAAAATTACAAGAAAATGAAGCAAATTTTTTGAAAAAGGAAGGATTTTCCCTGAAAACTGAAGGAAAAAAAAATAACAATTTTTGAGAATTAAAGCAAATTTTACAAAAAGGAATAAATATTGGAAAAATGAAGGAAAATTGAAGCTTCCTGAAAATGAAAGAACTTCATGAAAATTGAAGAAATTTTCACGAAAATAAGCACATTTTCTGAAAAATAAAAGCAAATTTATTGAAGAAAAAAATTCCTCCAAAATCAAAAAAAAAATTACAGAAAATAAAGGAAATGTCCCAACATTAAAGCGAATTTTACTAAAATTGAAGAAATTTCAGGATATTTTCCAAATGATTTTTTTTTTTTAAATTCCCCGAGTCTATACTATTGTTACTCAATGTCGACTGTTGAGTGGACTATCTTAATTTATTATGTATTATCTCAATATATTCATTTTAGAGGGACAATTTCTTAGGGTCAAAACCTCACTGGGAAGGGGGGGGGGGAGGGGGGGGGAAGGGCAATCAAAAGAAATAGGAGAATTTTCCCCTCCAGTTAGTATGTTTAAAAGGCAAAAAGGCTATGGTTTCCCCCTCTGGATGCTCAGCTGGATAAGCTACTCAAAGTACTGATTCCTCGCAAACAAACCCGAGCAATTTCCTCATAACTGCCTAAATTATATAATTGCATGCTGATATGGTTACAGCAATGATTTAGTTATACTGTGAGCTCTAAGCCATTAAATAGCGCCCTTTACAAATTTCCTTTAAAGAAGCACTAGACCGAAAGCGAGGGCGTATTTTTAGGGGTCCCCCAAAAAATTTAATGTTTATCTAGCACTCAACGGTATAGCAATTTTCTGGTTAATATGAATATTTAAGTGACGTTTGCCCTCACGTCATCTGTGGGCTATGGAGGCATGAAGTTTATTGATCTTTTGTCAATAATATATCTGTGAAATTTACAAAATCAAGCGCCCTCACTTTTTTGGTCTAGTGCTTCTTTAAATAAAGCTAACATTTTAGTTACAAATTCGTGTGCAAAGTGTTTGCATTTTATATAGGCCATTTTCAAAAGTTTCCTCTCCAAATATACACATGATTACTGTATTTTAGCCATGGAAAAAAAGTGAAAAAAGTGTCTGCAATTTTCACCAACACTATGATACTGTTGTACTGCTTCTGAGTAGTTAGGCATTCAAAGCAGTAACGTCAGTATTATGTGTTTTTACGAATTCACAGCCGCTTTTGAATGTTTAACTTTGTAACCCATATTAGGCTTTTGAAAGCTTAACCATTTTTCAGATTGGGTTATCCAAAAGATATTAGATGGTACTTTTCAGAAAACATCGCAAAAGTTTGCGAAACTTTACCTTTCTGGTACAAAAGACCCAAAACTTGATTCTTTCATCATAGGTTTCAATAGGGAAACTAATTAGTTTTCTATGACATCATCAAAAACTAATTCATCATACTGTACAAAATCTTTAAAATGCAATTGGGAACTCTTTAAAAATCTATATCTCCTGAACAGAATATGATATAAATCTGATTTTTGTACCAAATTGGCTCTAAAAGCATGCTTTCAAATAAGATTTTACAAAAAACCATAGGAATATTCCTTTAAGACTGTCAAGGGTTTTGAGAATGTAAACCCAAGTGGTTATTTTATCCTTCCTACAGAAAGATAACTAGAGGTCAAAAGCTTAGAATCTACAATTACAAGCCAATTTGTTGTACCTAAATGGAGCAATCTAGGCCAACAGCAAATAGGTTCTAATGTTAAAATGAAATTTTACTAAACACAATTTTCTGCAAATGCATCATCTTATTAAAATCTTAGCAGACTTAAACTACCCCAACAATGATGAACGTTATCTAAGTTCTAGCAAAAATATGGTTTTTGGTCTTATCCTTAGCCTACACTATAAACGTTAAAATACTTTTAATTCATTTATTTACCACGTAGTAAAATATAGCGGTCTTGTACTGCCCCATCCGGTCATAGTCAGTGGCCATAACTGCAAATTCATTTGCATCTCTGAGCAACGCTTCAGCATTATTGCTTGCCATTGGTATTGTATTGCTTACAGCAGAATTGTCTTGCTCCGTTTCAGACGAATATAGAATTTCAAAACCTAGATGTGAGTCAGACATATTTTTTCTGCTTCTCTAATTTTAAAAAACCATCAGACTTATGTATGACTTTTGTAGTAGGCTATTGATAGTGTTTTAAACTTTTTACAGCTCAAACATTGACGCCATTCCATTTAATTTTGTGTTAATGGGTCTTTAATGGGTCTAACTAATGTTAGGCCTATTAAAGCTTTAGGCGTAGCCTATTAAACTCCAGTGTCTGAAATGAACGTGGAGTTTTCTTCCGTAGCCTAGCCTACACTGTACACTGTGACACACTCCAATTTGCAAATCTGAAATTGAACCCGACCAAGATCTACTGCAACAAGTGCAAGTAACGTAAGGAGTCACTTTTCAATCCATATAAGAAAATAACTTCAACCAAAATTTGCCAGTTTTACTCCTACAACAATTTCTTTTTAGACGTTCAAATATCAATTCCGAGTGACCAAACAGTAAAATAGGTAATGACTCAGTTTCTAAAGTTGGAGGAGGTCGCCATTTTAATAGGTAGCAAACAATTATTAGGTCAACGATCACTTTTGTGCGGAAAAATGCAGCAAAACAAATTTTGAAATATGACCACATACATACATATGTTGAAATAGTTACTTATGATATTTAATCGATTGATTGATTTAATATATTTATTTGCTGTGAGAATATTTGCTGTCAAATTTACATACACAAATACTGGTATACATAATTATGTTGGGTAAAAAATAACAGACAAGAAATAACCCAAAAAAGCAATATTCAAATTTCAAAGGCAGATCCAGGATTTTTAAACAGGGCCGGTGGGTTCGAAGTCAAGTCGTAAAAATGGTCCAAAAATTTCGTGGTATGTGACCAATGCACTAAGCATGTACAAATACGTGTAGAGTGTGTGAACCATGAGGGTCGGATGGGTGTGCTGGGGGAGAAGAGGGGGAGGTGGGGGTTATACTGTATTGTTTTCAATATAAACTTATTAACATAAGAATATAAACATTATTTGCGTACGCAACTAAAATGTTGAAAAATTTACCCTATCGCGCGAATTTTTTTGTATTTTCTCCGATTAGACTGATGTACTTCAAAGTTGCTTTCAGGAACCCAGCACGTACCAGGGGCGGCGGAGCTGCGGGGCTGGGGCATGGCAGTATGAGGCGGGGAGCTGGGCGGAACCCTCACCCCCCTATCGGCCGGAGGCTTAGATATCTGGATCATACCTTCCCAACTTGGTATGATGATGATAATATGATACTTGGGCACCGATTTATAGTCAGGCAGAGAGATAAAACTGTAAAATGTACTTTTAAAATCAGTGATTTGTCGGAATCATGTCCGACTCGGCTAGATTTTCCGATAATTAAAGAAAATTTCCCCCAAATCGAAAAACTGCCCGAAATAGAAGAACATGTTCTGAAAATCGAAGAAATTTGTCCCAAAATGGAAAAATTTGCCTGGAAATTAACTAAAAGTTCCCAAAAATTGAACAAAATATCCCAAAATTGACCCAAAATACGATAAAATTTCCCCAAACCTGCACGAAAATGAAATAAATTTCCCGGAAATGAAAGTGATTTTTCGAAGGCAACCCCCCCCCCCCCCCCCTTTCTAAAAATCCAAAAATTCTGGTGAAACCATTGCTCAAAATTAATCGTATTCACAGTTTCATTGCTATTCTACCTTTGTAATAAGTTTTCGAGTCGGGCAAAATGTCACTCCCCACTCCCCCCACTCCCCACTTCCCCACCTGAGTAAGATGGTCCTGTTCTGCCATGGCTGGGGATTTAGCCCCGCCCCAAAAACGTTTAGGCGAACATGTGTTATTGGTGTTGCGGCGACCTAATTACCCCCAAAAAAAAAAAAAAAAACAATGTTTTCAAATGTCATCTGACCTCAATAACCTTCATCTTTAAATATTACTGTAAATTAGGTTAAATGAATAAAGATTTTAAATTTCTTCGTCGGCCATTTTTCAATCCATTATGGCCGCCATTTAAGCATCATGGGAATAGCATAAATGGATTGCTACATTGAAAACATGGGGTTTGCTACGAAAACCAAATCCCCAAGTGCTCTAGAAGTTAGGGTTATGGTCAGTTTTATCATTTATGTAAATTTAGGCAGATTTATGCAAATGACTAAAAAAACTAACATAAGTGTCTGCAAGCATTTTATCACGATAAAGTAGTATATATTGTGACGAATCCAACGGTATCAAATTTTCTTTGATTGTAATTTTTTCCGACAAAGGACTGAGGAAAACCTAATTAAGACAGCCTGTAAATGTTCGATTTAAATCATTTGAGGGTAGTGGACCTAAATTTCGACCTCTTGTTGTTTTAGACAAACAAAAGTTAAAACTCATTGGAATGATAATGAAAGATATAGTTGAATATTTCCATGAATCTGTAGCAGAATATTTCATCTGGAGCGTGAATTTCTAATACGAGTAGCTTTATAAAATACTTGAAATTCCCATTGCTTCCTGCACCCATGCATGCTCATGGAGTATAATGCAGTTAAACATTTCCACCAATCAATGTCTGATTTTGAATATCAAAAATGTAATTTGCATTTCATCATCAATCGCATAGCTACATGCGATTTGCATATCTGAACCATGGATCTTGAGCCATGGAAGTCTGCACAGTAAAAGTTCATAACTGTTTTCTTCAAATTTTGACAAATTTCGCTTGAAACTTTGTCAATTGGATACTACAAGAATTCAAAAGTCTGGCTCTCAGTCTAATGTCATTTTCTTGAAGATTTTTTCAACAGGGAATGGAAACAGGATGGGGATTAAAATTGTTCATTTCAAGGGCTAACATTCAAAACTTGGATTGTGGCCGATTTTTATTGGTAAGTTTTAACGATTTTGTAAGATTAGAAGAAACTCTCAATACGACAACTTAGAGGTGTATTGTGTCTACGGACAGACGGACATTTTGGAAAAAGATACTTTTAATTTTGAGTTATGGTTGCTCAAAGTTTTATCAGAGTTTAACTCATGCGACATTTGTGATGTATGACCAAACGGACAGCTCAGTACCTTTATCAGTTTACATAATTCTTGACATTTTCTTTCCGAAGTCTTAGTCATTAAAAAAAGAAATTCCTGCTGCAATCTTATTGGGGGCATGGCAGACTCAAAAGCATTTGCTGCAGAATACCAGCACTTCGAAGATTTATTTTAGAAAATAAATTGAAAAACACAAAGTATTTACAAAAAATGCCAAGGTCATCTTTTAAAACTTTGCATAAAATATGTTAATTGGTGCTTGAGATTAAAAACTTTTAAAATTGTCAATTTTTAACTGCTTTTGATGAAATTCTGCTACGCAATGATGCTTTTTAATAACTAATTTTACTTATGTTGCCTCTAAACCTGTACACGTGCGTATATTAAGCGTGACAATGCTTTTCTTATCAGTATCATGATTTATATCCGTGTACAGGTATGCATTTACTTCTTTTTTTTAACATACCACCTGGTCAACTAAGGAGTGGTGATTTGTCCATCCACCCTTTTTGCTACCTACTCAATCCTACATGTCTTTTATGGAAAACACCTCCTTTCATTTATCGCTTTACCCTTCAGCCTTTTTTCCAGGGACAAAAGAATCATTTTCTGTTTTTTTTTTTGTTCCTGTTTTTGACATTTCCAAGTAATAATTCAACATTTCCGGTAAGTAAAATTCTTCAGCATTGTTTTCCGGAATTTTCTCTCGAACTTTACTTTCCGGAAATGCTAGTATAGAAGTGTATGTATGTGTGTGTATAGGAGGGGGAGTGGGGGGGTGGGGGGGGTAGGAGAAGGGGAGGGGCACTTTACCGAAATAAGTTGGCTAATATTATTTTATGATTCTAGAGCACGTATGTTACAATTTCAATAAAGGACCTTAGTAGTATTAGGGTCCCCACACTCCGGTTTGGGCGAACACTCCGGTCCAGGAAACCCTTATTTTTGGTTTTATTTAATTAATGCAGTTGCATCAGTAAAATCAGTTGCAGATGTAAATTTCCGCCCAACCATCCAGGTGGTACCTCGTTTATATTGAAGTTAAACCGAAAATGCAAATCCGGTTAGCGTGAGTCTGTCAACCTCAACTTTGCCAAAGGTAGAAAGATCAGTTTTACGTCAGACCAGGGAGTTTGAATATTCCAACTCCCTGGTCAGACCGATCTTTGCCTTTGCCTCGTACAAGAATCAGCTCTCACGTGGCGTTTTTTTTTAAATATGTGTAGTGCAGGTCCTAAAAAGATAAAGTTTTACTATGTTAATTTTGTATTGCTGTCCATTTTTACAATATTTTCGTTGAATACTCATATACTGCAGGTATCAAAATAAACTTCTTTTATACTGCGGGTATCAAACTTGTATAATTTCATATTGCAGTTATCAAAAAATATGTTATACTGCGGGTATGTATTTCGGTTGGTGGGCTGCACACCACTACCACTTTTAGTATGAAGTGCCCCCCACCCCCATCCCTTGGAGTGCACTTGGCGCAAAATTTGAAATTGTGAAAGCTAGAGACTTGTCTATCTTAAAGCGGAGTTGTAATCAGTTCCCTTTTTAATGGTTTCCCATTACTTACTTGACTGTAGTCAGTTTAGTTTTCTTTTTACATATCATATCTATATTGTGTGGGTTTTTAAAAACAAGCTGTTTTTTATACTCACTCACGCGGAGGAGAAATATTTGTTCTACAAAATGGGTGCTGTTTTGAATCAGCTGTTTTGGGTACACATGTAAGTTTTAGAATGAATTCAATTTGAGCTGATTTTTTAAGCTAGTTTTTTTAGAAGAGTTGATTTAAGGATCCAGAGAAGAAATTAAATTTAAAACGATTATGGGGGTAAAACGTATGGATGGACGAATGTATTTAAAAGATTATACCACGAAACCTTGGAGTTACTTGGTGAAACCTTTAGAAGTGGAAGATGAAATTAAAACTTGTACGCACGTTCATTTATTCTGTAACTTCATTTCTTGTGTAGGTTGTTGTCCATGTTTGATCTGTATTATTAAGTACAGTTTATACTAAGATGAATTTAATTGATCATTTGTAATAGAACTGAATATTGTGGAGATTAATATGGAGTTTTTAGAAGCTCGGGTACAAGCACCTTTTACATGGATAGTTGCCGGTCCTACCGGTAGCAGTAAAACATTTTATGTAATGAAAGCGCTAAGTGAAGATAAACCAACCATATTGCTTCAAAGGGGTATTTGTTTTAGGGATTTGGCAGATAAAATACAACACAGTTCCAAGTATGAATTTGTGGAAAGTTTACCTCCTTCAGATTATTGAAAAGGATTGACACAACTCAACATAATGTGATTGTCATTGATGGTCAACATAATGTGATTGTCATTGACGATCAACATAATGTGATTGTCATCGATAAACATAATGTGATTGTCATTGATGGTCAACATAATGATTGTCAACGATCAACATAATGTGATTGTCATTGATGGTCAACATAATGTGATTGTCATTGATGGTCAACATAATGTGATTGTCATTGACGATCAAGCTAATGTGATTGTCATTGATGGTCAACATAATGTGATTGTCATTGATGGTCAACATAATGTGATTGTCATTGATGGTCAACATAATGTGATTGTCATTTATGGTCAACATAATGTGATTGTCATTAATGGTCAACATAATGTGATTGTCATTGATGGTCAAGCATAATGTGATTGTCATTGATGGTCAACATAATGTGATTGTCATTGATGGTCAACATAATGTGATTGTCATTGATGGTCAACATTATGTGATTGTCATTGATGGTCAACATAATGTGATTGTCATTGATGGTCAACATAATGTGATTGTCATTGATGGTCAACATAATGTGATTGTCATTGATGGTCAACATAATGTGATTGTCATTGATGGTTTTTATGTCGGAACTGAAGCAGAAAGGGGGTGAAGTAGTCACCTAATTATTTACACGAGGTAGTCACTATCTTAATTGTCCAAAAAATATTTTTAAGGAGGAAGAGAGTTACGTCAGAATTCTTATTACATGCCAATATTTAGAACTCCTGCAGACATGAGTGTAATCAATACAATGGCTAAGCAAATGTATCCTAGTAAAAAAAAAAGGACAGTTTCTTAAAAGCATACGAAGAAGCAACGTCTAAAACATTTGGTTATTTATTGATTACATTAAAGCCCGGTACGCCTGATAAGTTACGATCGCGCACTTATGTGTTTGAAAATGTGCAAACAAGTTTTGAAATTTAAAAATGTATATAAATAAGATTGATTGTATTTCTAAACAGTTGTGTTTATGATGGAGGATCATATAGTTTCAATGATATAAAAATACATAAAGATTTTTTAGTATTATTGTGTGACCTAAATTTGATGAGTAAGGTTTGTTGTAAAATTTGTATAAATGTAATACCAGATTTTTTACCAAGTCACTTGATGAGATCGCTTTAAACATAAATAAAGGAACAGCGCCTTTGTTCGAAAAACAAAAAGCTTGTATGCGTCCTTATTCTAAGATTTTTAAAGGGTTGTCTCACGCATCAATTCCACAGGCTGTGAAGAAGCAAGCTTTTGTTAAAAGTGTTGTCAAAGGACGAAATCAAGGAGGTGGCGGTAACTTCTATCAACGAGTGATCAAACCGGTTTTTACAAACAATTGGTCCGTTTGCTGGTGTTCCAGCATTTGTGTTCCAGAAAAAAAAAAGGCTTATACAAAAAAGAAAAGTCCCGAATACTACTGACTTTCCAGGCCCTTGTTTTAATCACATTCGATGTCACCATAGTGTCACCCCACCCCCCACCCCCTTCCAATAATACGGCCCTGGGAGAAACCTATTTCCATATTTGTCCTGGTCACAAGTTAAGTAATTGAAATGGCACTGAAAACGGCATAAGAAATTAAGTAATGAAAACAGGCAAATGTGATAATAATTCAAAATCCCAGGGTCAATTCAGAATGGTGCTAATACACCTTGATCGAACGATTTTAAAGTGTCGGTCATTAATTTAGAAGTTACCAGTACCCGAAATATCTTCACTTTCAAAAGTATACATACAGTTATGTGCAGGTATTTGTTATGATATTCCAGGGCCATAGCTACCGGAGCATAGGACATGAGTGGCTTGTCCCACTAGTAATTTGCAAGCTGTAGGACAATATATGTATCTTTTATTTATAGACCTCTACATTTCCGGTGTAAAATTATAAATTCATCAACTAAGTCCAGTGGCGTGGTGGGTCATATTTCACTGATAAGTGTGACGCGTTGCTGGTCTTTTAGTGGGATACGCAGTGGCGTAGCTAAGAAGGGAGACGTGGGGAGGGGGGGGGGGGCAATTGTCCCCTCGGCCGAAAATTTCCAACCAGTCGAAAAAATTGCACAGCAGAATGTTTAGTATGTTTGATTTTTTCGGTAATCCTGATGAAAGAGATCGATCTTTTAAAGTTTAATTGTTTTGGCAAAAATGATCACAAAGTTTAAAAAAAACGAATTATTAAGTTAGAAATTTTTAGCAGTTTAGAATTAGGAAATTTCCGACTTATTACTCAAAATTTCCGATTTGGGAGTTTTTCCTAAAAACGTTTTACTTTTTCCTCAAAATTTCCGAATAATTCTTCCAAACTTCCGAAGTATTCTTCAAAATTCTCGGAATTTTTTTTCAACAAATTGCGATATTTTCCCTAAAATTCCTGAATATTTCCTAAAATTTTTCGAATATTTTCTCAAAATTTGCAAAGTATATATTCCTCGAAATTCTTGAAGTTCTTTTTCAAATATGCGCAATATTTTCCTAAAGCTTCCGACTTTCCTCCTGAAATTTACCTTGTTTTTTTCGGGTGGGGAGGGAGGGAGGGGGGGGGGTGGGAGATGGGTAACTTGGATTCGGATTTTGTTATGGTTTTGCCATAGAACATAGAATGTCAGGGGAGCAAGCCAAACCAATCCAGGGATCAGTGGCGTGGTAAAAATGGGGGCCAAGGGGAAACTTTCTCCTGCAATTAAGCTTTCTGAGAGGGCGCCGCATCCTTGCGCAGGGGCGCAATTGTCCTGAGAATATAATTTTTATATTTTTCTTATTCTCAACTTCTGCAATTTGTATCATTTCAGAACAGACGTTGTAAATGTTTTCTCTCAAAGCTTTATTCTTACATCAGAAACATGAAAATATTTCCTGGATCCCAAGTTAAGACACATTTTGTTGTCAATGGGCTGATGGGATCCTACATTTGAACATTCGTTCCAAAATGTATATTCCTTTTAACTAGCTTTAGTGTGGAATCGACACAATTCAATTTTCCAAAACCAAAACACGCCAAAAAACGCTAAACTTCCGGAGGGCTTACCAGCTGACCAGGACTGGATTTGACACAATATTAAGCTACTTTTGCTATCACAGTCGTGAGAAATGCAGAGCTTCCGGTGCTTTGCCCGATAGATTTTACACATTTTAAAGAAATTTCCTATTATCAAAATCACGAGAAACGTAGAACATTTTTTTTCTTTCCGGGAATTTTGCCCCCTGGGATACCAAGGCTTTTTTCCCCTATAGATTTGACACAATTTTAAGCAACTTTTTGCTATCAAAATCACGAGAAACGCAGGGTTTCCGAGGGCTTCACTCTAAACAAATTTACACAAGTTGTGTAAAAAATTACACAACAGCTGTGTACATTGTCTGATTGTGCACCTACCAAAGGTTGTGTAGAAATAACACAACATTGTGTAAAAAAATGTTACACCAAGGTTGTGTAAAACCATGTGTAAAACAACACAACTAATATAAAAAGATGCAGGGGCACTACTTGGTGTATTGCTTATTCCCTTATTCACATTTAAGTTCCCTCAAACATAAAAGTGCCCATGATGCCTTGTAATTCCCCTTTTGGTTAGTGACATCCCTGCCCCTTTCTGAAGCATGCTATAGGGTTTTGTATTACACCCATAAAGACTGCCAGAAATGTGTTTACTTTATTTTTACCGTTTGCTGAAGGTTCGATTCTATGAAAATGCTTCATTTTAGGTTTGTGTTGTTGATGTTTAAAGGCACTGTGACAGTCAAAGTCAAATATGCCAAGAGGGTGCAGAAAAACAAAGATGAACAATATATTTTTTTAATTTGAAAAAGAATAAAAAGATTTAAAAAAAAGAAGAAAGATGAGGGAGAGTGAGGGAGGGTTAGATCAAGTGGAATAAGTTGCTATTGCGGAAGAAGGGTATGATGTTGGAGGAGGGATATTTATTGAAGAGGTAACATAAGATAGCATAAGAAAATGACGGGCTAAGAAGGGTGAATCACCTTATAAAAAGCTCAAACTAACACCACCAATACCCCCAAAAAAAAAAAAAAAAGAAGACGCCCAGAGTTAGTAAAGAACTTTTTAATGTTGACCTTGAAATTGTGAACAGAATTGAAACTACCCACTCAGGCAAACCATTCCACTTATTAACAACTCTTTGTGAAAAGCTAAAACGCTATATATATATATATATATATATATAATATCTATCCGTATATATATATATATATATATATATATATATATATATATATATATATATATATATATATATATATATATATATATATATATATATATATATATATATATATATATATATATATATATATATATATATATATATATATATATATATATATATATATATATATATATATATATATATATATATATATATATATATATATATATATATATATATATATATATATATATATATATATATATATATATATATATATATATATATATATATATATATATATATATATATATATATATATATATATATATATATATATATATATATATATATATATATATATATATATATATATGTATATATATCAACACCTATAAATCAACACCTATAAATCAATAAGAACAGTAAACAATATCAACGATTTTACGGGAAATATTGTTATTTTCGTGGTAAGTTTTCAGTAATGTTGCTGTATGTTGCCTCACCTTATAAGTGACTACTGTCGCTTACTGTACGTTACAATACTCTGCTGCCACTTCATTCAGGCTCAAGCATGCAGAGCTCATTAACCGTTATGCATATGTAGGATCTACTGTGAATGTGTGGCATTGCATGTTTATAACTTTTTGTTTGTTAGCGATTGGGTTCGGGACAAGAACAGCAGCGAATTCAATAGTCTTTTTCTCGCTGTTTTGAAGAAGGAAGAATAAGGTAACTAATTTCCACAGAAATATAGTGTTTTGCATTGCTTAAACTTTTGGGAGTTAGTGGTGGGCCTAGGCTACAGTAGTCTTATTAGTGATATCCCGCAATACACTTTTTGATATAGCGGCTAGGGGCCTAGTAGTAGTACAGCACTGGTGGCGTTAGGCCGTCCCGCAGATAAGTAAACAACAGCATTCACACAATGTCAGCATACACAAATGGGTTAAAGGAGACAGTGTAAGTTACATAATCCTTATTTCATATGATAGAATTGAAAATAACAAATCTACGAAATCTCTAACACATTTTTTGTAATTATTAAAAACTTAAATGCTAACTACCAACTTACTGCCTAATTAGTAGATACTACGATAGTGGGAGCTGCCATTTTGATTTCAAAACATGCAGAATATGATGTCATTAGCCCAGCAGGATGTTGGAGTGCTTTGTATTTCTTTTTTATCAACTTCAGGTTTTCTAGCTAATGAAAAAGTATTTTTTTGTAAGGGTCAAGGAAATTTTTGTCTTAGACCTAACGTTAGGTCTAACACGTGAGATTATCAAAACATGCTGTTAAAACTTTATCACACCTTTTGGAATAAAACTGTAATCACATTTATAAAGTATTAAATTATAAATTATGTCCCTATTGGCGAAATTATGTCATCATACACAATATTTCAATACAAAATTGAATAAAATGGCAGCCTCCATGTTCGATTTCAAACATGGTTAACTTAAGACAGGAATACCACAGTACCACAAGGTACTGTTTTGGGTCCTTTACTTTTCCTTTTATATATAAATGACATCCCTGATAATACAAACAGCACAGTTAGACTGTTTGCTGATGACTGCCTTGTGTACAGAACAACTGATAACCCCTCTGACCAACAAACCCTCCAAGATGATCTTAACAAACTTGAACAATGGCAAAACAAATGGCAAATGAATTTCAACCCCTCTAAATGCTATATCTTGTTAATTTCTTCTAAGAAATGCTTTAAATCACCTGTTTATACCTTATGCAACCAGCCACTAAACCATGTCAACTCCCATCCATACCTAGGTGTTGAAATTGATAATAAACTCAGATGGGATAAACATATACATAACATAACCAAGAAAGCTAACTCTGTACTTGGCCTATTAAAACGTAACCTCTCAAACTGTCCCACCGGCGTTTAATCCACTGCTTATAAAGCTCTAGTCAGGCCAGTACTTGAGTACGCATTAGCAGTCTAGGACCCCTATCACCAGTGCGATGTGGATAAACTTGAATCTATTCAAAGGAGAGCAGCCAGGTTCTGTATGGCAGACTACTCTTATAAATCTAGTGTAAAAAACATGCTTCATAAATTAGATTGGCCCCTGCTAAAAACAAGAAGATATAACACCCGGCTACATATGCTATATAAAATCAATAACAATCTTGTCGCTATCAATAAAGATGAACTTATCCCCACCGTCAGAGCTTATACAAGAAATAATCATGACCTTAATTTTCAGGTTCCCTATGCTAAAAAGAATGTATATAAACACTCTTTCTTCTCTCACACACTAAAGGATTGGAATGCTTTACCGGCAGACATTGTACATGCACCAAGTCTCAACTGTTTCAAAGCTAAACTTACTAACACTTGTATTGCTAACTAGTTTTGTTTTTCACTCATACTTTTTACGCTCGGTTGGCATTCATGTCCTCTTGAAGGATTTTTGCCGACTTAACCGTTTCAGATTCAGAATAAGATTTTGACTTGCTGTTGTTGGCAGTTGGTTAAGATTTGTATCTTTCATATGAAAATTCATCAAAACAATCCCTGAATCCCCTACAAACAAGCTGAGAGCACGCGCGATAAGGATGTACGTCAGATGTCGGCGGTTATTTTATCCATTTTCCTTTGACACACCATTATATAAAGAAACATTTTAATATTTTAAATATTCTAAAGATAACATTTTAATTGATAAGCCGCGATGTACTAGTGCATTGATCTGCCTTGCAAAAACCCAAAAAGATGAGGTTTTTGCGATTTTTACCTATCTCATTCGGATCGATCTGGACGTACTATATATGTATTTTCCACCATGACTATTGTGCACGGTCCAGATTGTTTTGTTTTATACATGATCCTCCCTTATGGGAACTCGGCAACTCCTATACGGAGCATAGACGCCAAGCTATAGCCTGCATAGCAAATGCCAGTCTCGTGTGACCGGGACGGAAGTGGATGAATACCGCGTTTTCACACTACTCTTTTTGAGAAGTGTTCTGAGAACCAGGTAGGGTGTGACTGTCCTACCATGGGGCCTGACTGCTTAACGTCCCCTCTGAAGGATGGCGAGCGCCATTCAACCATTGCCATTTCTCTCAACAGCTGAATGAGGAATAGGAGCTACAAACGACGTACTTCCGCTTTGATGATCGACGTATCTGTCTGCATTGCTGTAGAAAAACTTGTCTGAAGCTTGAGACAGGCACCTCCAGCATCTCAGTTGTGCGCTCTTCCAACTGAGCTACCTGACTCTGTAATCCTTATTGGATTGTGTGGCGGGCCAGATTCGGCCTGCGGGTTGCCTATTAAGAATTGCTGGTGTACATGTAGGCTATAGCTAGTGTGTGTGACTCATGAGTGCGAGACAGATTTCCGTTGCTTCATCTGTCAGGGTTTTGTGTGTTGTGTTGGTAGGCTACAGCAGGCTGAGGCTTACTTCTATGGTACAGATTCTGTTCAGCCATATCATTTAGTTTTGAGGGAAAGCTTGACGTAGTCTCATAGATTGAGGGAAATACACAAAAATGAGGGCAGAGGTTTCAAGCACGTTACCCTCTTACTGAACCATTACCGTTCAGCTTCCCTATCTCACAAAACAATAGTTCCTAAGAAAAGACTATAACTTACCCGTGTGACGAAGCACTTCATGACTTTACCTTCAGCTAATCCTGCACATCATTAATCCTGAAGATCAAGTGTTTGTAAAAATGATGAAGAAGATAAAGGAGCTGAGGATAACGGGGCTGAGGATAACAGCATTTTAATGTTAATGTGGCAGCGTTTTAATGTTAATGTGGCAGTGTTTTAATGTTAATGTGGGCGCGATTTAATGTTAATGTGGGCGCGATTTAATGTTAATGTGACAGCGTTTTAATGTTAATGTGGCAGCGTTTTAATGTTAATGTGGCAGCGTTTTAATCTTAATGTGGCAGCATTTTAATGTTAATGTGGCAGCGTTTTAATGTTAATGTGGCAGCGTTTTAATGTTAATGTGGCAGCGTTTTAATGTTAATGTGGCACCATTTGTGTCAATGTTAGTAACGATAACGCGAACAGGGTATCTTAAAATGTGTATTCAGTGGATATGATTAAAAAAATGCCATAGTTCATTTGATATTACAGTTACTTATATTTATGGCTTTGACAAAACAAAACAAAATTGGGGGATGGGGGGGGGCTACAACATTTTTAAGGGGGCATAGCCCCCCATCCCTCTTCCTTCTTATACATGCCACTGAATGTGAGAAGAAATGGTTGTATGTCAATTAGATGGTTTGCAATGCGGTACATTATCACAGCTTTGGCCTGGGCTCTTCTTTTACACAGTAGGGGCTATGAAGATCTTTGAGCATGGATGTAACATGCGATAGTCATGGTATATGAATCTAGCATGCCTTTGTTGAACCATTTCAAGCTTTCTGATGTTGCATTTAGGGGTCGGACTAAGGCCTTGTAACAAAGCACTTTTGTTGTTGGCGGTGTTGGTGACTTCTTGTATGTGGTGGACCGTGGTTCCACTTGAGTTTGTTGTGTATGTTGGCACCAAGGTATTTAGCAGTGGCTACTTCCTCAAGGATGTGCCCTTGGATGCTTTACTGATGATCTTCCTTTTGTTGAAAATGTGAAGCACCTGGCACAGTTTCTTTAAGAGTGGACAAGACAAATTGAAGTGGACAAAGGTTTGTCAGAACAATCTGAAATAAATGTAGGTGTACCATAGGAAGGCCCTCTATCTGCTGCACTTTTTACCATCTATACCGACGAAATAAGATCAAACAAAAATATTTGTGTGATTAAGTATGCCGATGATGCTGCTATTTCGTGTGAAATTGCTAAAAATTCTGTAAATGAGGATCAAGTAGAGTACCAGTTTGTTGATGAGTCTGTGTAAAAATGTGATGAAAAGAACTTGTTGCTGAACCCAAAGAAATCAAAGGAAATGTGCTTTGTAAACAAAAACATCAAACATACAGGGCGTTTGAAATCAAAATCAGACAACATATTCATTCAAGGTTCAGAGGTTGCAAAATGCATAAAAACTGATTATCTTGGTGTATGTATTGATGATAAACTGACTTTTTCCCATCATGTGTCCAAAATATTAAAAAAAGCTTACTATATTGTTTCGAGTTTATCATACATTTTATCTTTTTGTACTCTTAATGCTAGAGTTAATCTTTTTAAATCAGTTATTTTAACACAGGTTCTTTATGCTGTACCTGTTTGGTATCATTTAATCTTACAGAAAGACAAAGACAGAATCAGGAATATTTCAAAGTATACTCTAAAGATTCTTAACCTACATTATCCCATGCTTGTTGAAATTTTAAAATGACAGGGGGAAATAGGAATTCATTGCAATGGCGACAAAAATCAACAAAGAACAAAACCATCCTTTACACAATACATTACAAAGTCATCTAGTGCGTTCAAACAGAAACCTTCGAAACCCTAACATATTGCCAAAATACAAAATAAACGTCTTCAAAAATTCATTCATTTACCGTGCGGCAATTTACTTACAGACAGGAGAGTTAGAATTACTGTTTTAAACCTTTTATCTTTAATTTTTCTCCTTATTTATTTATTCATATTCTTTTATTTTCTGCTATGTGTTTTAATATGTATATGCATGTACTTTTTCCTTTTTACAAATGTTTTAGATTTGTACTGAAATATATAATAATAATTCCTTAGGATGGAATGATGTGAAGTACCTGGCATTTCTTGGGATGGAATAATGTGAAGTACCTGGCATTTCTTGGGATGGAATAATATGAAGTACCTGGTATTCCTTGGGATAGAATAATGTGAAGTACCTGGCATTCCTCGGGATGGAATAATAAGAAGTACCTGGCATTGCTTAGGATGGAATAATGTGAAGTACCTGGCATTGCTTAGGATGGAATAATGTGAAGTACCCGGCATTCCTTGGGATGGAATAATGTGAAGTACCTGGCATTCCTTGAGATGGAATAATGTGAAGTACTTGGCATTCCTTGGGATGGAATAATATGAAGGACCTGGCATTCCTTAGGATGGAATGATATGAAGTACCTGGCATTCCTTGGGATGGAATAATATGAAGTACTTGGCATTGCTTAAGATGGAATAATGTGAAGTACCTGGCATTTCTTGGGATGGAATAATATGAAGTACCTGGCATTGCTTAGGATGGAATAATGTGAAGTACTTGGCATTCCTTAGGATGGAATAATATGAAGTACCTGGCATTCCTTGGGATGGAATAATGTGAAGTACCTGGCATTTCTTGGGATGGAATAATATGAAGTACCTGGTATTCCTTGGGATAGAATATAATGTGAAGTACCTGGCATTCCTCGGGATGGAATAATAAGAAGTACCTGGCATTGCTTAGGATGGAATAATGTGAAGTACCTGGCATTGCTTAGGATGGAATAATGTGAAGTACCCGGCATTCCTTGGGATGGAATAATGTGAAGTACCTGGCATTCCTTGAGATGGAATAATGTGAAGTACTTGGCATTCCTTGGGATGGAATAATATGAAGGACCTGGCATTCCTTAGGATGGAATGATATGAAGTACCTGGCATTCCTTGGGATGGAATAATATGAAGTACTTGGCATTGCTTAAGATGGAATAATGTGAAGTACCTGGCATTTCTTGGGATGGAATAATATGAAGTACCTGGCATTGCTTAGGATGGAATAATGTGAAGTACTTGGCATTCCTTGGGATGGAATAATATGAAGTACCTGGCATTCCTTGGGATGGAATTCCATTAAACAGTCTTTCCCCCATTCTTGCAGTTTATTCAAGTCGATTTGAAGTGTGGTAGTATCTGCTTCGTTATAAGCTTGCACGTTGTACCGGTTTTGTAACTAAAACCGGTTTTGGGAAACCATTGTTTCAGTCTGATTCATATTATATGCAAAACCGAAAAAGTACCAAAAATAATTAAATCACTACAATTGCCAAAAGATGGTAATGATTTATTTAATTTAGATAAAAAGAAAGTTCATGCTTTGTGTCAACATGTTTTTTGTAGTATCTTTAGATATATTTGTGAAAATATATGATATTTATACAGATTCAAGCAATAAATACAATTAAGAATGTTTGGAAGTAAATAGTCATAATGTGCCTGCAGATAACAGGTTCGATGATGCTATGTATTTGCGTCTTCTTCCCGGGCTAATATTTTCCGGACCACAACAAATTAATTCCTTTATATTCCCTTTATTTAAAGTCATGCCGATTATCTCCTGAGTCCTTTTGTCTTTTAAAATACTTGGGAATCCATTATAAATCCCGACATATATATCGCAAATTGCAAGCCAAGTATTATGAGACCATTTACGAATTCACGCCCTACTGTACTGACTGAACCTATGCATGTACATAGTAATAATAATAAGACTTATAATGCGCACAAACCACCTAAACTAGGTGCTGAAGGCGCCATACAATAAATACAAAAATGAATTATGAAATGAAACAACAATTATTGAATATTGACAAAAGCCTTAGACATTAGGTAAGTTTTTAAATTCTTTTTACAGGAACCAATAGTAATGGAAGATCTGATGTAAAATGGCAATTCTTTCCATAACCGTGGGGCAGCGACAGCGAAAGACCTGTCCCCCCATAGATACTTAGATTTTGATTTAAGCAGAAGTAATTTATCTGAAGAACGTAAATTACGGACAGGAATATTCAGTTTTAACAAATTAGTGATGTAAAGTGGAGCAAGACCATGGAGAGATTTGTATATGATAATCAATATCTTATAGATGATACGATATGATACAGGAAGCCAGTGTAAATCTCTCAAAATTGGGTTGATGTGACAGGACTTTTTGGAGAGAGTAAGAATTCTGGCCGCAGTGTTTTGTAGCCTTTGGAGACAACTGATTTGTTCACACGGCAAGCCGTAAAGGAATGAATTGGCTGTATCTAACATGATGTTATAAAGGAATTAATAATCTGCTCAGTAGCAGCACGATTAAGATATTTACGCAATTTACCGATATTACGAAGATGAAATGAAGCCATGCAGATGACATTAGAGATATGGGGTTTTAAAGTCATTTTGGCATCGAAAATGACACCAAGATTTCGTACTTGGGTTGAAGATGGAACAAATGATTCACCAACCGCAATGTGTGGAACAGTAACCTTATTTAGTTGTTGACAGGAACCGAAAAGACCAAATTCCGTTTTATTGTCTTTTAGCTTTTAAAAATGAACTTTCATCCAAGCACGGATATCTTGAACACAATTTTGTAAACCATTTATGCTGTAATCACAATCCTCTTGATTAGGTTTGAAAGCAAGATAAATTTGAATGTCATCAGCATATATGTGATATGACACATTGTGCTTTAAAACAATGTTGCGAATTGGGTTGGTATATATTGAAACCACTGTGGGCCAAGTACTGAGCCCTGTGGAACAGAGTAATTCAGGCACATGGGCTTTGATACAGCATCCCCAACACAGGTAAATTGAGGTCTATGTGATAAATATGAACGACACCAATCAAGTGCAATGCCATTTATCCCAATGCAATTTTCTAACAAGCAAGTAAATCATTATGGTCCACTGTATCAAAGGCGGCACTCAAATCTAACATAAGTAAAACAGTGATCTTGCCATCATCCAGAGAGGTTAATATGTCATTATTGATACAAATAAGCGCAGTTTCAACCCCGCGATGGACCTTATATGCTGATTGGAAGGGATCAGATAGATCATTTTTCTAAATATGATCTGATATTCTGCATGACACCACACGTTCAAACGTCTTACCCAAAAACTTAAGATTTGCAACGGGCTTGTAATTTTCTAAAAACATAGGGCTAGTACAAGTTATAACACATTATTCAATGTGTATATTGGCCCCTGGATACAAATGAAAATTTGCGTGAATGACCCTGGATTCTTGTGTTGTCATAGTAACATGATAAATGAAAGGGTTTTCAAGGGTTGTATATTTTTGAAAGTTTTTTAGTTTGAATTCAGCAGCTTATGCCGGGAAAAACCATTGCTATAAATAGCTGTAACATTGTTTAGAGAAGGGTAAATTAATTACGTTATGGAATAACAATGTACTGTAAAGCGAAGATAAATTATCTCTGTGCTATCTCCAGACATAGGGAGGGATGTCATGTGGTACATATGGTTGGATTAATGTGGGACACACATGTAGGATGGGATCCATGTGGGTCATAGCATGGGATGCCATGTGGGACATATGGTGGAATGTCATGTGGGACATATAGTGGAATATGCCATGTGAGAGACTGTGTGGTGGAATGCCATATGGGAGATATGGTGGAATGCCCTGTGGGACATATGATGGAATGCCATGTGGGACATGGGATGTCGTGTGGGACATGGGGTGGGATGCCATGTGGGAGATTTGGTGGAATGCCATGTGGAACATGGGGTGGGATGCCATGTGGGAGATATGGTGGAATGCCATGTGGGACATGGGGTGGGATGCCATGTGGGTCATAGGATGGGATGCCCTGTGGGACATATGATGGAATGCCATGTGGGACATGGGATGTTATGTGGGACATGGGGTGGGATGCCATGTGGGAGATATGTGGGACATGGGATAGGATGTCGTGTGGGACATGGGGTAGGATGCCATGTGGGACATGGAGTGGGATGCCATGTGGGACATGGGGTGAGATGCTATGTGGGACATGGAGTGGGATGCCATGTGTCACATGGGGTGGGATGCCATGTGGGACATGGGGTGGGATGCCATGTGGGGCATGGGGTGGGATGCCATGTGGGACTTACGTGTGAGATGCCATTTTTATAATTGGCGGGATCATATGATATGGGTGTCAATTTGTATGGGCATGCGAACCATGACGGTATTTACCGTTCTAGTCATGTGTATAATAAACCTCTGAATCTCTAATAAACAGTCCCGGTCAAAATTGTTTGGATTTAAAAAGAACGAAAGATTTCATGCATTTTGTTTTGAAAAATTTCTTCCGTTCTCCTGCATGTTTACTCATAGTAGTAGCCTACTAACAATGGAATCTTCCATTCTAATGTATGTAATTGACCCATACCACGTGTTATTCGCTGGGGGTACAAGCTCAAAGGATTTCTTTGGTTCGAAGTGGAGAGTTTATATATGTTTTTTGCGGACTTGTTAGGTGATAGCATGTTGGTATGCATAAATTAATATTATTATGTCTGCATTCTGCTCTGAATATTGTTTCGCAAATAGAAAGTAGAAACAGAATGTTCAAATACAGGTGTGTTTTGCTGTTTTATGTGATTCTGAATGACCAAACATGTTGTTTATCATTGTTGAATGTTTTAAATCGATGTTAAACTTATCTGCCAAAGTGCCAAAGAATTGCTTTTGCTTGGGTGCTGGCATGTTTGAGAAGAAAAGCGTGAGAATGCAGTGTTCATTCACTTCCCTGAGCTAATGGATTTTAGCTTGTGTGTACATGCTCATGGTATAAAAATGTTGTACTTTATTAACATACATAGTGGGCAAAGCTTAATATGATTTTGCTAATAAGAGCTTATAAACATAATATCTAAAGAACGATAAACTGCATTCATGTCTTATGTGGTACACAGATAGCACATGGTCTGTATGCTCATGCATGCTCATGCATGCTCATGCTCATGCATGCTCATGCTCTGCTCATGCTCATGTATGCTCATGCTCATGCTCATGTATGCTCATGCATGCTCATGCTCGCTCATGCTCATGTATGCTCATGCTTATGTATGCTCATGCATGCTCATGCATGCTTATGCTCATGCATGCTTATGCTCATGTATGCTCATGCTCATGTATGCTCATGCTAATGCTCATGTATGCTTATGCTCATGTATGTTCATGCTCATGTATGCTCATGCTCATGTATGATTATGCATGTTCATGCTCATGTATGCTCATGCTCATGTATGCCCATGCTCATGAATGCTCATGCATGCTTATGCTCATAAATGCTCATGTATGCTCATACTCATGTATGCTCATGCATGCTCATGCTCATGTATGCTTATGCTCATATATGCTCATGTATGTTCATGCTCATGTATGCTCATGCATGCTCATGCTCATGTATGTTCATGCTCATGTATGCTCATGCATGCTCATGCTCATATATGCTCATGCTCATGTATGCTCATGCTCATGTATGCTCATGCTCATGTATGCTCATGCTCATGTATGCTCATGCTCATGTATGCTCATGCTCATGTATGCTCATGCTCATGCTCACGTATGCTCATGCTCATGCATACGTATGCTCATGCTCACGTATGCTCATGTATGCTTATGCATGCTCATGCTCATGTATGATTATGCTCATGTATGATTATGCTCATATATGCTCATGTATGCTCATGCTCATGTATGCTCATGCATGCTCATGCTCATGCTCATGTATGCTTATGCTCATGTATGCTCATGCTCATGCGTGCTCATGCTCACGTATGCTCATGCTCACGTATGCTTATGCTCATGTATGCTTACGCTCATGCTCATGTATGCTTATGCTCATGTATGCTCATGCTCATGCATGCTCATGCTCACGTATGCTCATGCTCATGTATGCTTATGATCATGTTTACTCATGCTCATGTATGCTCATGTTCATGTATGCTCATGCTCATGTATGCTCATGTTCATGTATGCTCATGCTTATGTATGCCCATGCTCATGTATGCTCATGCTCATGCAGACCTGCCACCTAGTACGATTTTGCCGTATTTAATACGGGAAAATGCTGAGAATACGATTGTACGTTTTTTAGAACCAGAATACGATTGTTTTTTATTTATTTTTATTATTATTATTAATCTTTTTATATTTTTTTTACTCGTACTTTTTACTACCTTAAGCTAGAGCATCCGTGATTGGTGCATGGGATGTAAACAACAATTTTTCGTCCAAGTGTAGCCAATCAGAACGTTGCATACAAAAGATGAATGTTTGTCACGGTGCCTATATGAAACATGTGGTCCGGTAACTAACGTTACATGTGTAAATTGTAATACACGCAGTTTTAATAGTGTTTCAAGCGTGTTGTAATTTGTATTAAGCTGTAATTTTGTGAGTGATATTAATGTGTAAATATGGCTTTGATAATGTTAATTTTTTTTCAGCCACAGTAAACCTTTGTTTTGTACATTTTGTTTAAAGAGTACAGTTTTTTTTTATCAAAAATACAACTTTTGTAGTTCCAGAATACAGTTTGGTGATCCTAAAGGTTGGCAGGTCTGCTCATGTATGCTCATGCTTATGTATGCTCATGCATGCTTATGCTCATTCATGCTCATGCATGCTCATTCATGCTCATGCATGCTCATGCTCATGCATGCTCATGCTCATGCATGCTCATGCTCATGCATGCTCATGTATGCTCTGCTCATGTACTGTATGTTCATGCTCATGTATGCTCATATATTCTGATGCTTATATGCTCATGCTCATGTATGCTCTGCTCATGTATGCTCATGCTCATGTATGCTCTGCTCATGTATGCTCATGCTCATGTATGCTCATGCTCATGTTTGTTTTGATTCATACTTGGTATATTTATGTTTTTAGCCAGTATATTGATTTTCATGGTATAAAATTGTTGAATATCATTAATATATATAACGGTTGGGGCTAAATATGGTTTTGCTGAAAAGAGATTGTAAACACAGTAACATTGGATACAGGTCATATGCGGTACACAGATAAGCCATTGTCCATTTGTTTGCCCTATTTTTTTTGGTGGTGATGTCATGCATATTACTAAGTAAGGGGAGATGGGGTGGCTTAATATAAAAAGAATCTTGAAGAAGTGATAAATCTATAGCAACCATATGTCTGTTTGCATCATACTTGCACGTTATTTGTCAGTTATTGTGTACATGCTTATGTTGACAACATGTTCTATCACTAATATGCATGCCTTACTGTGATAATGCTCTAAAAAACTTGTAGACACATTGTGCTGTGACCTACTGTGACCTAGTATGTGACCTATTGTTTTTGTAGTGATGTTTATGGGCTGTATGTAAAAAAAATTAAAGTGTGATAAATGTGCGTACGTACATATGCATGCTTTGCATCATTCTTGTAATGTTGTCAAGATCACTTTGTTGATATGCATGGCGGACATAGCTTATAAATGTTATTTAGCATATTTCATGGTATGCTATGCCAGTTATTATAAAACTTGAAAATCAACCAACATTGAAGGAATGCCGCATTGGAACCACTAAACATTTTGGTTTTCTGGTTCTCTTTCTTTCCTTTCCTTCGATCATTTTTTCTCAAATGTCTTTTAATGGTATTTTTGTGTTCAGATGTATGTGAAGTTTCTTTGATCACCAATTTATCCGAATCACTTTGAAAATAATGTTGGGGCCCTGGGGGAAACGATGTACAAGTTTTATACTTCAGTTTGGTCCATGCAATAACTTACAGATCAGACAACAACAAATATTTTATTAATGTGTATCTATATATAAAGTTTGTCTGTTACACATGCATATGTATTATTATTTACTGGAAACAAACTGTTATTGTCAATAAAGTCTCTCACTTAAAAGGCATATGTGACCAGTGAGCTTTACATTATGTCTGATTAAGTAGAAGTATACCAAAAGGCATATGTGACCACTGAGGGTGAGCTTTACATTATGTCTGATTAAGTAGAAGTATACCAATATTTAAAGAAGTAGAGTATAGTACAGCAGTACCTCTATTTAATAAAAATTTATTGGAAATATCAAATAATCTCATCAAGATGGGTCGATAGTGATCCATTTGACAGTTTCTTAGGTGGAGTTATTCAAGATGATTTTTTGATTTTCTGCCACTATAGTTTGAAGGAGCACATTCTTTTACATCTAATGATCTCTGTTGCTGTTTTGCAGCTCACCCTGAAAACAAACCCAAGGTTTGATGAGCATTCTTGTCAGCTGTTCTACAGTCCTTATATGATTATACTGCCATATGTATAGAACATGTACAGTATCTGTGAATCTTTTTTCCGTCGTTGGTATAAGTGATGAACAGCGAAAACCTATTTCATTGACTGCGCTGTTGACATTTTCATTTTTATTATTGATCACTTTCAGAGCTTTCTCAGCCAGCTTTGATTTTTGTTTGGGCTAAGCAAACAGGACCTGAAATTGTGCCATATCACTCATTCACTCTCCTCTTCGGGCCATGTGTCTCATAAGGCTGCAGTGTACTCTCTCCAACGTATCTTGTCACTGTATGGCATATGGACAGGTTTATTTGTAAAGCGCATTCATCATTGAATTCAAACTCGTAGCTGTAGCATGGAGAAATTATGATGAGATCAATAGAATATTTCTTCTGGAGATCAGAGACAAAGTACTCTTGCATTTCATGTATACTGATATAAAGAGGATGATGAAAATTCAGTAGCTGCTGCCGCCAAGCTCTCTCAACAGAATACTTGTATAGTACATGTACATAATGTCTTTGTAACATACAAAGATGTATAGTACATGTACATAATGTCTTTGTAACATACAAAGATGTATAGTACATGTACATAATGTCTTTGTAACATACAAAGATGTATAGTACATGTACATAATGTCTTTGTAACATACAAAGATGTATAGTACATGTACATAATGTCTTTGTAACACACAAAGATGTATAGTACATGTACATAATGTCTTTGTAACACACAAAGATGTATAGTACATGTACATAATGTCTTTGTAACACACAAAGATGTATAGTACATGTACATAATGTCTTTGTAACATACAAAGATGTATAGTACATGTACATAATGTCTTTGTAACATACAAAGATGTATAGTACATGTACATAATGTCTTTGTAACATACAAAAATGTATAGTACATGTACATAATGTCTTTGTAACATACAAAGATGTATAGTACATGTACATAATGTCTTTGTAACATACAAAGATGTATAGTACATGTGCATAATGTCTTTGTAACATACAAAGATGTATAGTACATGTACATAATGTCTTTGTAACATACAAAGATGTATAGTACATGTACATAATGTCTTCGTAACATACAAAGACGTATAGTACATGTACATAATGTCTTTGTAACTTACAAAGTTCTGCTTCTTTTGTTTTATTAAGATTTGAGTGAGAAGCTCTTTGGTGCTATTAACAGCATGAACTATAATCCTACAGATGAGTTGTACACTTTTGTCTTTTCTTAGATTATTTACACCCAAATACAGTTTCTCAGGGGTCAATTTTTTTTGTTGCCACTTCCACAGAACAGTACTTTCTCAAATAATACTGTTCCGGATCAGATTTCACTGTTCCAACATTTTTGCCAATTACCACGCAAATTCCTTTCTTCAAAATGGGCGCAATATATTGCTTCTTTATTAGCCAATATGTGCATATACATGTGTGTATGTCAGTTATTAATATTACATGTACTGTACATGATGCACAGTAGTATCTTGTACCTACAAACAGCCTTGTGTATCGTAGGGAAGGTGGGAAAAGCTTTTTCTTTTTGAAGAAAATTCTTTTTATGATAATCTTGTTTGACAATATGCATTTTTTTAAAGCAGAAATCAAGTTATTGATCATTGATGCCACATGACTGTAAAAAGAAGACTGTTCCACTGGAACAGCTATGGTTGAAAAGCATGTGATGTTTGAGCAGGGACCTGCTATTCACTGTTCCTGCATAAAAAGCATGTGATGTTTGAGCAGGGACCTGCTATTCACTGTTCCTGCATAAAAAGCATGTGATGTTTGAACAGGGACCTGCTATTCACTGTTCCTGCATAAAAAGCATGTGATGTTTAAACAGGGACCTGCTATTCACTGTTCCTGCATAAAAAGCATGATGTTTGAACAGGGACCTGCTATTCACTGTTCCTGCATAAAAAGCATGTGATGTTTGAACAGGGACCTGCTATTCACTGTTCCTGCATGAAAAGCATGTGATGTTTGAACAGGGACCTGCTATTCACTGTTCCTGCATAAAAAGCATGTGATGTTTGAACAGGGACCTGCTTTTCACTGTTCCTGCATAAAAAGCATGTGATGTTTGAGCAGGGACCTGCTAATCACTGTTCCTGCATAAAAGCATGTGATGTTTGAACAGGGACCTGCTATTCACTGTTCCTGCATAAAAAGCATGTGATGTTTGAACAGGGACCTGCTTTTCACTGTTCCTGCATAAAAAAAATGTGATGTTTGAACAGGGACCTGCTATTCACTGTTCCTGCATAAAAAGCATGTGATGTTTGAACAGGGACCTGCTTTTCACTGTTCCTGCATAAAAAGCATGTGATGTTTGAGCAGGGACCTGCTAATCACTGTTCCTGCATAAAAAGCATGTGATGTTTGAACAGGGACCTGCTATTCACTGTTCCTGCATAAAAAGCATGTGATGTTTGAACAGGGACCTGCTTTTCACTGTTCCTGCATAAAAAGCATGTGATGTTTGAACAGGGACCTGCTATTCACTGTTCCTGCATAAAAAGCATGTGATGTTTGAACAGGGATCTGCTATTCACTGTTCCTGCATAAAAAGCATGTGATATTTGAACAGGGACCTGCTATTCACTGTTCCTGCATAAAAGCATGTGATGTTTGAACAGGGACCTGCTATTCACTGTTCCTGCATAAAAAGCATGTGATGTTTGAACAGGGATCTGCTATTCACTGTTCCTGCATAAAAAGCATGTGATATTTGAACAGGGACCTGCTATTCACTGTTCCTGCATAAAAAGCATGTGATGTTTGAACAGGGACCTGCTATTCACTGTTCCTGCTTTTTAGCGCTGTTCTTGGAACAGTGGGAAATTCCTGTCTCATGTAAAGTTTTGTTCTTTCCCATTGTGGAAGAAGTGTAATGCCACTCTTTTTGTTGTGCTTAAGTGAATTATGGTAATACTGCAGAAACACCCTCTCGTTATGTTTCATTTGATGAATAATAAGGACTGCAGTAATGGTTGAATCTGAGCATAGTAATTACAGTATTTCATCTGAGGTGGGAGGAGGGGATAATAATCCTCTACTTGATTATAATGGTGTAGCTAATCACATCTACAACAGAAGCAGGGAATGGAGTGGGAGCACCACTGCATTAGGGACCTATCTGTTGGATTTTTCATTCTTCTCTTTACATTACATATCACACCTAAGAATAGTGGTTACCCTTAAAATGATGAAAACAAGAAAAATGTTCCAAATGTGACTTCCAGAAGAAGAATTTTAAGAAGTATGTAAGTAGGGCACTTAACATTTCCAGACCAGTAAACCTCTTTTTCCTGTATCCCACAAATTAAACTGGGAATAGATGAAAATGTGGAACATTCTTTCAAACTGAACATTAAGAAAAAATGGTTTGAAATAACAATTTTAGGTTAGATTTTAAAGGGAGGTTTACATTGCCTTGTATTGTGTACTGTATACATATTTTAAAGTGAACTTTCATACAATAATTGCGATAATGAGTTGGTAACCATGACAACAACAGAGAGGAGTAGAGCAGATCAGTCCATACTTGAATTGTCATAGATTTTGAGGCAAAATAAAAATATAATTTATTTTTAGCAATTATTGATAGCTATTTGTAAACCTGAAGTTCTTATTTTCCTAATTCCTAATTGTGTCCCTTTTGGAGAAGAATTATGTCCCCTAGAAAAATGCCTTTGCCATTGATATTATTTGAGGTAAAATAAAATTCAAACTAGTATAAAGTGCATACCCTCTACCCTTTGGTAATCCTAACAATTCTAATATATTTTAAGAGTTCATTCCACAACTCCAATACAGCCACCTCAGAAATCCTAGGCCCACCAAGTTTCTTTCCCAAAGAATCTCTTCTTCACTTTTGATCTGTATTGACTACTTGCATTCTAAATACTTCATGATCTACCATCTTATTGATTTCTTTCAAAGTCAAATCATTGTTTTTAGTTTTATTCAGGCTCAGCATTTATTGTTTGAGTTCTTTTCAGGCAAGATTAACATTTCATCAATTTTCATTCCTGGCAGAAACAAATTGTTTTGATTTTCTTTGATAGCAGAAACAACTTAATTTGATTTTCTTCGAGTCCAGAGAATTGATTGTTTGGATTTCCTTTCATGGGTTGAATTTATTTATTCTGCACATTCCATTGGAAATTTTAAACTACAGTAAGTCTTGACAGATCTTACCCTATAATATCCCCATCCGTACAATTCTGCCCCCTCTTTTTTTAATATGTACCACAATTTAATCACTTCTTCCTCTAGCAGTAACAAAAGCACACAGTAAATTGAACCAAAATCCAATCATTAGTTCTTGAGATATGTTGATGACAAACAAACAACAGGTGACAGCATAACCTCAGCCCAAAATGGCTCTCCTCCAACTTCGATTGTGGAGGTAATTCATGGTTTTGCCATTTTGTTAACATGTTTTTTGAGTACACCAGCCCAACAGAAACTGTTCTACCGGAAATAAGGCATCAAATTTTAAAAGCAAACCAGCAATACTCTGCTGATACACGTGACTTTGAATGCTTTGACAGACAAATACAATTGAAACAAATGTGTTTATTCTTCACAAAAGGAAAGCTACTGTATGTCAATCCAATTCTAATCTGCACAATGGAATTACCGGTGAATGAAAAACACATGTTAAACCAACCTATGACCTGTTGTATCTGGAGTGTTTTCTGCTTTTACTATAAATTTGCCAATCACATTAGTTGTGCATCATTTGAGGCAAATATTCTGCATCATTTTTTGTACAGTGTAGTATTTGTTACAGTGTAGTATTTGTACAGTGTAGTATTTGTACAGTGTAGTATTTGTACAGTGTAGTATTTGTACAGTGTAGTATTTGTACAGTGTAGTATTTGTACAGTGTAGTATTTGTACACTGTATCTTTTATTCATGTTATTTTACTTATTTTTTGTAAAGTGTTTTTGAATATTCATATACTAAAAACGCTATATAATTTATGTTATTATATATCATTTGGAATGGATATTTTTTCTGATCATAACATCTAAAAAACAAACAATTGGGCAACATTTGAACTGATGCATAATATAGGCCTAAGACATGGTACAGTACTGACTTGCACTAATATTACTGTAGTTAGACACTTTGAGTTTGGGAATCATTTATATGCAAGAAAATCTGGCAGATTCCTTCTTTGTCTAATATTTGAGTTTTTATAGGCACGTATAGCCAATGTGATATCAAATAAGTAGAATTATTTACTGTGATTCCTCAGGAGGCTTATTATCATACAATATGGTACAAAGGGATCTTCCAAGAATCAAGATTTTAAGGTAACTTGGAATCTTTGAGACAAACTTCCAAATAAACATCCAACAAAATGTATTGCCATGCAAGGATGATAAACCTATGATGTCATTTCCTGTCTCATAAATTTCTGAAACTAATCATTCATGAGGAGTCATAAAAGCTGTAAAGGATTAGTTCAGTAGTCAAGCATGTCCATTTTATATGAAAGAGGACTTCAAAAGAAACAAAATGGTGAAGAAAGCATTCAAAAATCTTATTCTGTTAAAGAGATATTTAAGTTTAAAATTTGTATCATTTGTGTAGAAACGACTGAAATCAAGACTAGTTGTGATGTCATAGCCTCAGATTCCTGAAAGTCTTTATGTATATCATATTTTGTTCTGTGATTTTGTGGCTTAAAAACCATGGAATATGTCACAAATTTAATAAAACATAATCTAGGAAGGGAATTTATAATATACCATCTGAAGAAAGTTTGAGAAAAATGATTTAAATAGTGAAAAATTTTTAAATGAACTTTCTTTAAAATACATAAAGATTTTGAGGAATCTGGAGCTGTGACATCACAACTAGTCTGATTTCAGTCATTTCTACAAAAATGATACCAAATTTTAAACTTGAATATCTCCTTAACGGAATACAATTTTGCAATGCTTTCTTCACTATTTTGTTTCTTTTGAAGTCCTCTTTTGCATAAGATGGACAAAATGTATAAGCTTGACCACTGAACTAATCCTTTAATCCAAGCAATTAAATTTGTTTTCTTGTATTTAGAGAAATCAAGTTCAAATCAGCTGCTCCCTTGTGCATTGATTCTGAAGTTATGGTTTTCTTTAAGAAAACGAATGTTTTATAATATTTGTGTAAATGCATATAAATAATGCTCACAAATTCTGTTAGAAAATAATGTGTCCAACCATGCAGTTTTCAATTATTAGCTCCATGGTCCAGCTGACACATGCAAGAATGACAACTGTCTATGCATGATCATTAGTTGTAGGCAGCAGGATGCTATTTTTCGACCTCCGAGCATGAATGAAAGAAGTTATTTACATAATCCTAACCAGTTTTATCCTGACAGTAATTTAAATGTTTGGCCAGCACGGATCATTTTGCAATCATAAGAGTTTAAAAAAAAAAAGTTTAAAATTTCTTTCTTTTTAAGACCAGAAAAGATAGCTTTTTAAAATTGTCTACCTATCACGTTTTAAAAGTGTACATATGAGGCATGATTTAGTGTTTGTGTACTCGTTTAACCTCACGTGTTAGTGATTAAGCTGTCATGATGATGTATATAAACTGAGTTATGAGTGAGACACTCCATGCAGGAAATTACCATTTTGTGCCTTCGTTCCATTTTGATTGCCAACTTATATAACAGGGTTTTTAGCTCAACGACAACTATGTTGTTGAGGTTATAAATTGGGATGATTCTGATAACTTGTTTTGCCTATTTTTGCAATGTATCTAGTCAGAGGTTTTTGGCCAGAAATTTGTGAAATCTGGCAGGATTGAAGAGCATGAAAATCTACACAAGGTGTATTCAGTTTTTTATTTACTGTTTGCATACCTGAAATAAAGCAATTTAATTTTCATCATTTTCACAAAAACTGCAATCAAAACTGGAAACATATTTGCTGATGTGTTTTGTTGTGTTTCATATTTGGTTAAATTATGTTGTTAGCTGGTGTGTACATGTTCATGCTGTAAAAAACTTTGAATTTCATTCATATGCATAGTGGGTGGGCTTCATATAATTTTGCTGAAAAGAGCTTGTAAACACAGTATATCAAGAATAGTAAACTGGATTAATGTATTATGGGGTACACAGATAGCCCATGGTCTGTAGATATGCCCTAATGTTTTTGGTGGGATAACATGCATAATAATGAGTGGGTTGGGCTTAATATAAAAATCTTGAAATGCTCTTATTTTGACAATCACATATGATGATAGCTAGTGTGTATGTTTTCATGCAATAGAAACGTTGAATTTCATTCATATGCATAGTGGGTGGGGCTTAATATGATTTTGCTGAAACGAGCTTGTAAACATGGTATTCCAGAACAATAAACTGATTCACATCATGTGTTACACAGATAGCCCATGGACTGTAGATGTGCCCTGTTGTTTGTGGTAGTTGGTCATGCAATAAGTTTATTGGTGGGGCTTGATAGTGGCGTAGCTAAGAAATTTTATTGGGGGTGTGAAGGAATATTTCCTGACAAAATCTGTGACACTGGAGGCGTCAATGCTAGCGCAAAGCGCTAGCCCAAATGGCATGGGATCTATGGGCCCTCCTCTGGACCTAGTGGGGTCCAGGGGCAAAGCCCTGGTACGGGTCCAGGGGGGCGAAGCCCCGGAAGCTATGCGATTTATTATAATTTATCTAAAATCAACTCAGAATTACACAGTAATATCACCCCAAAACAGCATGGAAACTGAACTATTTAGGCCCCTCTATACATTTCCATTTTTCATGGGGACTTTTTGTTTTAAAACTGAAACACCAGCGTTCATTTAGGTACCATTTGTTATGAACTACAGAAGAAGAAAAAATGCAAAATACATTTTTAAATTGTTTTTCTCATCACTATTGACCCACAAATATTTTGCTTTGTATTACCATGGGTTATCTCTACAAACACTGTTGTTGACTTTATCTTGTACCAGTCAGCTTGTTCACAATTGCTGATGGAAGCCATTGGTGTATGAAAATCTTAATGAAATAATAGCAACACCTCTTTCCCGACATTCATAATAGATCACCATTTTGAGTTAGGTAACTTGCCTTTATGTTTGATAATTAAATGTTAATGTCTGTATGTGACTCAATATTCAACAGGCATCATTCAACTTGTTAGTAAATTGCACAAACTATTTTGCATAAAAACCTGGACACTTGTGATTAATTACATAAAATTAAAATAGATAACAACATCAACAAGATCTAGAATTGTAGCTAAGCTGGTTTGCCCGTCAAAGCCTGATTACTATGGAGCACTGCAGGGTGCAATTGGTGTCCCAAAAATTTGAGTATAATTTTGTGTATAATATTCAGAAATTATGCCAAGGAATTTGTAAACCTGTGGTCCTTGAAAAGTTTAAATTCAACCTTAAATTAATGAAAATTCCCAAACGATCAGGTCCCCACAAATTTGTAGGTAATATTTACAAATATAAACAATCTTTAAAGTATACATTTTTGACATGGAGGAAAGAAATTAAATGCCCAATTTTCCATTTCAAATTTAATATCAGATTAATGAAAGATCCCCACACTTAAGATATAAGAGACCCCCATCTCTAGCTTTGCCATAAGGCCCCCATCAACCCATAATCAGATATTCTACAGCTTATTTTCAACGTTATGCAAGAGAGGTGTATCTTGAATAGACTGTTACAAAACTGACAACTTTACTTGAGAAAATAATTCTTCATATATATAAAAGATGACTGCTCATCTGACCATATATGGTGAGGTCCATCAATGTTACCTAGTAGGACGAGCCAACTTATACCTTTATTAACTTTATTCAGAATGAAACGCGACAATGTTTGAGTTGCACAGCTTTAGAAACGTTTTCTATTTCAATCCTATCTACTAAGTCTCGTTCACAAGCAAGAATCATTAAGCTGTCTAATCGCTCATCTTTCGTTGTGATCGCAAAAAGTTTTTGATAGGTTTCAGTTTGCTGAATGTCCTTTCATTCTTTGCGACAGTTACAGGAGTTGTTAGCTGCAGCCTGAACGCCTTCTCCACACCTGGCAAGATTGCTCTCCTTTGTGTGGCATATTTGGTGACATCAGATAAAGTTTGCGGTGGATCTTTTTTTGAAGTTTTTGCACCGTTTGTTGCAAAATCTTTATCTCAGCACAAAGTGCATTGGGCTCTGTGTGGGTCAGGAAAAAGCTTGCAGAAAGAGATGACATTATTTAGAATTGGTTGCTTCATTGGCAGTTGCAGGGTGGATGATAGGGCTCTACCACTTTCAAGCAGCCTTAAGATTGTCTTTCAATTGTGTAATCAAAACATCCAGAACTGACAGAAACTCCTTCCTGTAAAACTGCTTAATGTTTTATTTGACGGTAGTTTCAGGATATTCATCAATGGGAAGGGGGAGGGGGGATCTTCGTACTCTGTGCCTTGTCTGAAACTGCCCCTCTGCATCAATGTCGAATTTGTCGGGCAAACTCCATGGCAGCAAGGATCTCTAAGTTCATATCATTCCCACTGGTTTTCTCTAGAGAGGATACCGTTTCTTCAATCAAAGCGATTGCGTCAGCAATATTGAGGTCGGGACTTTGAAATTGTGTTGTCAGCATCACATTCTTCATGAACATCAGAGCAACGATGAAATCAAATGACTCTAGCTTGATTTTTAAGCCATTAGCAGCGACCCTCGTTTTGCAGTTAGGTTCATTAATGTTGATGAGTTGCCTCAAAGCCTTTACAATCGCTTCATATGACCGCCACACAGCCTGCACAGATTCACCTCTAGCGGGCCATCTGGTCTTTGAAAGGTTGTGCAACTGTAGAGAGTTTTCGACCATAAGAAGTTTTTCTTTTAGAGTGTCATGGCGCTTGGTGCTCGAGGTGAAAAATACAAATACTTGCTCCAGGACGTCAAACAGGTCTGTGGCCAACGAACTCACACAAGAATGCTCCACCACAGTGTTGGTCTGGTGAGCTTGACATGGTATGTAGGGTACCTTTCTTTGCCACATATCCTGTACTATTGCTTGTGCACCATTAAACACCCCTGACATTGATGAAAGTCATATGACTGGAAGGTAAGGCGATTTGGGTCTAGCTCCTTTGCAACAAGTGTTTCTACGATTTCCCTGGCAGTTACTTCCCCTGTTTTGTCTACCGCTTCTCGTACCTCCAACACCCTTTTGACTGGTTGACCAACATCATCAACGTACATGTATCTTATTACAACAGCAAGACGATCCTGATGTGAGGAATCGGGTGTTGTATCTGCCATTACAGCATACATACCAGACTTTCTGACTTCAGCCACAACCTGAGACCGTACTTCTGCAGCTAGCAGCTTGATTAAATCGTTCTGAGACTGTGGGCTCATGTATGTTGTATGGTACGGTCGTAGTCTGGTTTCATCGATCCATCTATTCAATGGCGTGCAATGTCTTGACATCAGTGACACTATCTGGCTGAAGTTCCCATCCCTGTCATTCTCGGTGCCGCGGAATGCAACACCTTGCCGTGCAAGCGTCCTTGTCACATCCAACAGAATTGCTACTACCTCCCGATTCTTTGCTTTATCGATTTGCTCTTGAATCAGAGCCCTCCGTCTTTGCTTATCCAGCATAGTATCAACGTGCCCACCATCAGTTGAAAATTGGTAGTAGTCCAACAATGAGAGTTTGTGGCACTTTGAGGTAAAGTGCTCCACAGTTTTCCAAGCTTATTTGCTCCTTTCCTTTCATTTTTAGCTCGACTTTTGAAGAATGATAAAGTTATTCTATTACCCCCAGCATTGGTGTATGCATCGGTGTTGGCGTCTGGTAAAGTTTTGGTTTAAAGTTTTTATAACTTAAGTTATGAATGGTTTACATTCATGTAACTTGGCTTATGGGTAGAGGACATGGGTACTGATCAATTTATGATTGGAGGGTTGTGTGTGCATACTAATTAGCTTTTTTTGTATAACAATGAAAATATTTGTCAGGTTAAAGTTTTGGTCAAAAGTGTTCATACATATGAATGGTGTACATTCATTTGACTTGGCATAGGGGTAGAGGACATGAGTACTTTTCAAATAAGCATGATTGGGGGTTGCGTGTGCATACTAAGTAGCTTTTTTGCATAACAATGAAAATATTTGTCAGTTTAAAGTTTTGGTTGAAAGTTTTTGGTTAAAGTTTTCATGACGTATGAATGGTGTACATTCATGTGACTTGGCATATGGGTAGAGGCCATAGGTACTTTTCAAATAAGCATGATTGGGAGTTGTGTGTGCATACTAATTAGCTTATTTGCATAACAATGAAAATATTTGTCAGGTTAAAGTTTTGGTTAAAGTTTTTGGTTTAAGTTTACATAACTTAAGTTATGAATGGTGTACATTCATGTAAGTTGGCATAGGGGTACTGATCAAATAAACATGATTGGGGGGTTGTGTGTGCATTCTAATTAGCCTAATTGCATAACAATGAAAATATTTGTTTCTATGATATCTCTTAAAATAAAGTGGAAGTGAGGATTTTGTTTACACATGATCATTGTGAAGACCATTGTCTACACTTAATGGTGAGGTGTAATGTGCATATTAATTAGGTTATTTGCATAACAATAGACTTTGGCATAAAATATGTAACTTTAGATAATAACTTGGTACTTGTTATAGGGGTAGATAACATGGGTACTGTTCAAGTGAGTATGATCAGGGGTTGTGTGTACATACTAATTAGCTTATTTGCATAACAATGAAAATATATGTATCTATGATATCTCTTAAATTAAAGTGGAAGTGAGGATTTTGTTTTACACAAATGATCATATATGTGAAGAGCATTGTCTACACTCAATTGTGAGGTGTAGTGTGCATATTAAGTAGGTCATTTGCATAACAATAGACTTGCATACAAAACATTTAACCTGAGATAATAACTTGTTATTTGATTCAGTGGTAGAGGGCATTGGTACTGTTCAGTTGAGCATGATTGGGGGTTGTGTGTGCATAATAATTAGCCTATTTGCATAGCAATGAAAATATTTGTATACGTGGTATCTCTTGAATTAAAGTGGGTATGATGATTTTGCTTAAACAAATGATCATACAGTATATGTGAAGAGCATTGTTCACACTTAAAGTGTGAATTTGCTGCAATATGTTTGACCTGAGATCAAAAATATATGGCTTATGACTTTGATATGATATTGATATTCCTGACATGAATAGCAATTAAAACGTTTGTCTTGCCAATAATAAAGAAGCAAATAAAAGTTTCCTCGCTTCTAAAGAATGTTAAATTAGGGGTTTGAGAAACAAACGATAAGCAAAATGTGGGGTAGAAGATGACATGATAATAAAGTAGCTGAAGGATTTAGGATGAGGTCATGTGGGACTGGGTGGAATTGTATGTGTAGGGCATGGTGCAGTGGGATGTTGGTCAGGATGTGTTGGCATGTTAGACAGGGTGGATTGGCATGTAGAACAGGGTGGGTTGGCATGTGGAACAGGATGGGTTGGCATGTGGAACAGGGTGGGCTGGCATGTGGAGCAGGGTGGGTCGACATGTGGGAAGGGCAGAATGGCATGTGGTGGTATGTCATGTGGATTTCAGTTGTGATGGCATGTGGGTCCTGCAAGTGATGGAATGACATCCAGTATCTGGTTTTCAGGTGTGATTGCATGGAGCATAGACGTGGGATGACATTTGGGACAGGTTGGGATGGAATGTGGGACAATCTGGAATATGCATTAATAGTGGTGAGAAGATTTGTATCATTTCCATTGTCTAGTTTGTCATACATTAGGCAATATTGTTTTGCATGATTTTGTTTTAATATTATTGTACATTTTTCATGCTGCTTGACTTTGCTTGACATATATTTTCTTAAATTAAAAGTTGTATTACAATTTAGGATGTAGTTGTGATAATGTGTAGGGGCTGGGGCAGGGTTCCAGTTGGAAAGGGGGTTGAATGGCATTCTTTCATTGGCATTGGCAAGTCAGGGCATCTCCTTTCTTTGTTATTCAATTGATAGAACTACAAGAAGTGTTGTAGTTATAAAGACTGCTAGGTTTTACATGTTTTCTGAGTTACTGGGTGAGGTAACCTTGAGCTTTTTTTTTTGTCTTAAAATATCTTGGAAAATTCAAGGATATTTTGAAGCTTGTAGTGCAACTAAAAATGTAAGTGCATCTTTCAAAGCTCAAGTGATTTAAAATCATCTGCCCCTGCTACCCTATTTCTGTATATACTTCTATAAGCCCTTTCTCTATACTAGCTTTGAATAGTCAAGCATATTGTCCTTCTGACAGTTCTAGTTTCAATCCTGATTCACGCATTCCTCTGTTATCATGGGATGATTTAATTCAGAATATCTCACAATTCAGTACATAACTGAATAGGACACAGCCTTCAGATGTCACTCACTCCACCCATTCAAGGCATTTAACGCATACCAAGTATTTAACAATTGGGTTTATGATATGATAACTGATACCCCTGTGTTCTGACATGATTTTTAATTAAGTTCCTTGGTACAAAACTTCATCACTTACATTAACAAGATAGTAAATAAGATTATATATCAGCGTCAGTAATCCAAATTAACATTTCAATTATGATTAGGCATTAGGCCCTTGCATATTAGTGTTCTAGCCCCATTGTTTTGCTCTAGTTTATGGAGCTTTGTGGGGGGTACGAGATTGGTTGAACTGCTCTGTGTAGTTTGTACCCTAGGAGTAGGCCTAACGTAACATAAATTTCACTGCACATGTCTATTTAACATATACGTGGCCATGCCAAAAAGGCAAGATTCGTCCAAATTTCACAGATAAATTGAAAATCTCTTACTTGTGTCAGGGTGACATGTCGCCATATACAGGATATCTGCCATGGGATATAATGTTCATGTTGAATCTTGTTATTCTTGTTGTATCTCATTACGTAATGTGTTATTATACTCTCGTCAGCCAATTGCAAAGTTAATTAGGTAATAAAGTTTAAAAAGTGATGGTTTTATTTCCATTTATTATCGTTTATAAAATGTTCAAAGGCTAGTTTAAAAGAAACAACCATTAGGTATAGTTTTAGTATGATACTTTAATTTGTAATGCTGGTACCTTCTTGTTTTTGTGAATGTACTAAAAATATGCAATGGAGGGTACTTAACCTTTTTTTTGAACATTACTGTCTAAATGCCCAAAATTTGGTGATGTTTACAAAATGTATTTTCTCACCATATGTTGTGGTGGAATTGACCTTTGCCTCCTAAACATCAGTAATCCTTAGAGACACAATGTCACCACCTATTTAAATGCACATAATTTATACAAAAAGGCTGATAACTTTTGTTAGAAGCATAATTTTTTCAGACATCGCTATGAAGTGATTTTTTGCTAATTGTTGCAATTTCTTTGGGTTAGATGTTGACAAAATATTTGTTTTTATCTTCTTGTTTGTTGAATGTACTAAGGAGGGTACTTCACATTTTTTGAACACGAATGTGTAAATGCTCAAAATTTTGGTATAGTTACAAAGTGTTTTTCTCACCATATGTTGTGGTAAAATTGACCTTCGCCCTCATGCAAGGTCAGTAATCAATCGACCGAGACATGATGATATCATCCATTGGAATTGGAACACACATAATTTATACAAAAAGACATAATTTCTTGTTAAAAACATAATTTTTCAGACATAGTAATGAAGTGAAAATCAGAATACATTAATTTCATATATGTGTATTGATTTCAAAAAATATGTGCCCGCAGAAGAGTGCAAAATTTAACATATCGCATTGTGATGTGAAATAATTCCTCACTGTTAGACTGCTGCCTTTGTCTCACCCCACCCCTAAATTCATGCCTGGCAGCACCCCACTTATCTGAGAATCAACATGCTGCTAAACTTGTGGCCTGATGAAGAGGATTAAAATAAGAAAACCTGTTTCAACAACTGAAATAACCACTACCCACCACTGACATATATACGCCACATTCATTGAGCTTCAACACGGATGTTCTGGTTTGGTTCTTATGTGGAATTATATAGCCTTTAGCTTTCGCTTTTGATTTAACTCAAACTGAGGTGTATAATAACCTTGAGGGGAACCACTCTTTACTTCTGAAATAAGTTCTAAATCTGACTGCATAAAATGTGTCCAATTAACTAGAGGTACAGGGGTTTCAGAGCAAGTTAGAATTGAGGATTTCTGTGAGGACCTTTTGAGGCATTGTTTTAGAAAGTGTTAGATTTTGATTGCTGCAGATTTATCTTTATCTTTAAAAGACCTTTAATTTCTGACTTAAAAGTTTCCTATAGTTCTTGAATTCTAATCCAAATTTTGATGTATGCAATATGTGAAAGGGAAGGAAGATGGCATAAAATTGTGGTGTAATTCTTAGTATTTCTTTTCTAAATTTCAGTCATTGAATATGATGATTGGAAAATGAATTCCAGCAAGATAGTTGGGAGTACTGTTAAGGTGCAAAAGCTCTTCTGTAGAATTTGATGTTTGCTTTACATAAGTTGTGGCAGACAAATTAAAAAGCAATATCATCCGCCTTGTCTTGCATCACATATTTGCATATTCAAGGCATAACATTAAAAACTGGATAAGTCCAAACAAATCAAGGGTTTTCAAAGTATTTTGATGGAATTGATGTAATAGTTCCCTTTACACATCCAGGTATCCTAAAAGATCTATATGGACCGGTAGCAACAACTTGATCTGAAGTGAAAGAAAATAGGCTATAACCCATGAAAATAGGCTGTAACCCATGAAAATAGGCTACAACCCATGAAAATAGGCTACAACCCATGAAAATAGACTATAAACCATGAAAATAGCAAAATATTTCATCAAATTTTGTTAAACTTTACCATTTTACAGGATTTTGAATTTTAATGTGTGAATAAATTATGCAAATTTTATTGATATATTGTGACATCTACACAGGCAAACCAATGAATTTCCTTATGTTAACTTATTGTTTTTCATTGCTTCACCAACTTGATTTGAATGGGAGCAGTGGAATATGACGAAGAGGTTTTCTCCACTATACTAAGTTCCAATCATTATTTAGCAGGAGCACGGGTGATTTTCAATGACTGAAACAGGACAGAAATTTGAAGAATGACATGTTTTGAGCTATCCTCTTTTTCATACATCACAACATTTACATAAATTAAAAATGAGATACACTTGAATTAGCCATAACCTGGAACCCATTTGTTGGTGGTAAAATTAGATTTTACTACGCACCACATACCTTTAAAGATTTGTTACGTTACTGTAGGTGGAGATTCTTCCACTGTGTCCTTGTTGCAGAAACAAGGATGAAGGAAAGATGGATTTCATAAAAACTTATTGCAAGTGCATGTTTGAAGAAAAAGCAACTTTTTTTTTGCTTAGAACATGTAGGAACTTGAAGTCGTTGTGACAAATTGACAATGTTTTTCTTGTCCATACATTTGTATTAATCATATATGACATACAGTGCTGTAAGTTGCTTATTATTAAAGGTCATTGACACCCAAATGTTACAGTATCTTCCGGGAAATATGATTTTGGAATACTTCTTACAGTAAGTATTTCCCCTTCCGTAGCAAGTAGTTTGTAGTTCCAATTTGAGAGATCTATTACTCCCAGATGTACATAATGATTTGAAATTGAAACTTGAAAATATCATGTTGCCTGTAGCATTCTGGGTGTTAACCCGGAAATTGAAGTTCAGAATTAAAAAGGAGAAGTTTCTTTATAGTGTCTTCTTGTCAGTATTTTGGGATCATATCTCATGCTTAGTGGCAATTATTTTTGGTAAAAAAGTGATTTTTAAGTGAACATGCTTCAAAATGTATATTATGAAATAATGTAAGTCATACATGTACACTCATGTGAATACGCTTCTTGCAGTGAACATGCCTCTTGCAGTGAACATGCTTCTCTCAGTTAATACGCTTCTTACAGTGAATATGCTTCTTGCAGTGAACATGCTTCTTGCAGTGAACATGCTTCTTGCAGTGAACATGCTTCTTACAGTGAATATGCTTCTTACAGTGAATATGCTTCTTGCAGTGAACATGCTTCTTGTAGTGAACATGCTTCTTGCAGTGAACATGCTTCTTGCAGTGAACATGCTTCTTGCAGTGAACATGCTTCTTGCAGTGAACATGCTTCTTACAGTGAATATGCTTCTTGCAGTGAACATGCTTCTTGTAGTGAACATGCTTCTTGCAGTGAACATGCTTCTTGCAGTGAACATGCTTCTTACAGTTAATACGCTTCTTACAGTGAATATGCTTCTTGCAGTGAACACGCTTCTTGCAGTGAACACGCTTCTTGCAGTGAACACGCTTCTTGCAGTGAACATGCTTCTTGCAGTGAACATGCTTCTTACAGTTAATACGCTTCTTGCAGTGAACATGCTTCTTGTAGTGAACATGCTTCTTGCAGTGAACATGCTTCTTGCAGTGAACATGCTTCTTGCAGTGAACATGCTTCTTGCAGTGAAACATGCTTCTTACAGTTAATACGCTTCTTACAGTGAATATGCTTCTTGCAGTGAACACGCTTCTTGCAGTGAACATGCTTCTTGCAGTGAACATGCTTCTTGCAGTGCTTCTTGCAGTGAACGTGCTTCTTGCAGTGAACATGCTTCTTGCAGTGAACATGCTTCTTGCAGTGCTTCTTGCAGTGCTTCTTGCAGTGAACATGCTTCTTGCAGTGAACATGCTTCTTGCAGTGAACATGCTTCTTGCAGTGAACATGCTTCTTGCAGTGAACATGCTTCTTGCAGTGAACATGCTTCTTGCAGCGAACATGCTTCTTGCAGTGCTTCTTGCAGTGCTTCTTGCAGTGAACATGCTTCTTGCAGTAAACATGCTTCTTGCAGTGAACATGCTTCTTGCAGTAAACATGCTTCTTGCAGTGAACATGCTTCTTGCAGTGAACATGCTTCTTGCAGCGAACATGCTTCTTGCAGTGCTTCTTGCAGTGAACATGCTTCTTGCAGTGCTTCTTGCAGTGAACATGCTTCTTGCAGTGAACATGCTTCTTGCAGTGAACATGCTTCTTGCAGTGAACATGCTTCTTGCAGTGAACATGCTTCTTGCAGTGAACATGCTTCTTGCAGTGAACATGCTTCTTGCAGTGAACATGCTTCTTGCAGTGAACATGCTTCTTGCAGTGAACACGCTTCTTGCAGTGAACATGCTTCTTGCAGTGAACATGCTTTTTGCAGTGAACATGCTTCTTGCAGTGAACACGCTTCTTGCAGTGAACACGCTTCTTGCAGTGAACATGCTTCTTGCAGTGCTTCTTGCAGTGAACATGCTTCTTGCAGTGAACATGCTTCTTGCAGTGAACATGCTTCTTGCAGTGAACATGCTTCTTGCAGTGAACATGCTTCTTGCAGTGAACATGCTTCTTGCAGTGAACACGCTTCTTGCAGTGAACACGCTTCTTGCAGTGAACACGCTTCTTGCAGTGAACATGCTTCTTGCAGTGAACATGCTTCTTGCAGTGAACATGCTTCTTGCAGTGAACATGATTTTTGCAGTGAACATGATTTTTGCAGTGAACATGCTTCTTGCATATTGGAAGTAAGTAAAGGATAGTGTGGAAGGCAGTTTTGAGTCTTGGGCCTAACATGGAGCTATTAACTTAGGGCCTATGTACAGCAAAATTTTGCAGACTTTCCTTTTAGACAACTCTGGCAGGACGCAGACCAAAGTGAAAGCATTTTCTGTGTATCGATGTAAACAGGAACTTATAACTAGCATCTGTAGGCTTCTCCAGTCATCCTGGTGACTAAAAGTTGAGTATTTTAGAAAATCATCTGAAAATGATACCATGAATGGCATAAAAATAACATGTCTTCAAGTTGTCTTATACCAGCTTCTCACATGGAGGTATGCCTCTATGATAAAACCTACTGTACATGCAACTAGCTGTTAAAGACTCCCTGAATGTCTGTGACATGTGTGATCTTTTGACTCCTGTGTTAGGAACCATTTCATGTTACTCACTTATTTCTCTGTCGAGAGTTCTTTTTGATTTATATGTCTACATCCTGGAGAAGTAGGAAAGGTCATTTGAAGAGAGGGTCTTATTCAGGAGTTCCCCACCGAGAAAGTCATTTTCTGGATTAAATATAGTTCTCATATCAAGATGAGATTAGGACAATAAATGGAAGCTAAATGCAGGAAGATCCTTGAGTATTTACAAAGATGTTACAGCAAGACATGTAAGAAATCTCTTCAACATTTCCAGTGAGAGAATCAGTTGAAGGATTAGTTTAGTGGTCAAGCATGTTTATCTTATATGAAAGAGGACTTCAAAAGAAACAAAATGGTGGAATAAGATTTTGCAATTCTTTCTTTACCATTTTTTTTTTTTTTAAGTTCTCTTTCATATAAGATGGACATGCGTGACCACTGAATTAATCCTTTAAATGTGCACAGAAATCCATAAATGTCCATGAGTACTACATGGCACTGTGGCACAGAAAACTCTCCTTTATGTAATTGTCTCTTACATCAAAAGTGTGCAGGTGGGTTTAATGACAAAGAGCAAGAAGTATAAATGTAATGTCCGAAATTTGGAGAAACGTTTTATACTAATGGAATAATTCACAGAATTGTCAGGAACTTATGGTCTATATAGTTTGATACTTTCGTAAAACAGAGTAACAGACTTTAAATGATTAGTTTAGGGGTCAAGCAAGTCAATCTTATATGAAAGAGGACTTCAAAAGAAACAAAATGGTCAGTAAAACATTTGAAAATCTTAATCTGTTAAGGAGACATCTAAGTTTGAAGTTTGGTATCATTTGTGTAGAAACGACTGAAATCAGACTATTTGTCAGATTCCTCAAAGTCTTTATGTATTCTATCATATTTTGTCCTGCTATTTTGTGGTTTAAAAACCATTGGTTATGAAAAAGTAGTAAAACTGAATCTAGGAAGGGTATTTATAACTTACCACCTGAATAAAGTTTGAGGGAAATAATTTAAATAGTGAAAAAATAAATTAACTTCCTTTAGAATATATGAACAATTGTTAAAAATGTGAGGATGAAGATGCATACTCTTCATAGTAAACTTACTTCACCAATCATTTCTTCACAGATAAGACAGCTTTTAACTGGAATATCTCCTTAATGGAATCAAATTTTGGAATGCTTAGTTCTTCACTATTTTTGAAGTCCTCTTTCATACAAGATGGACATGCTTAACCACTGGACCAATCCCTTAACATTGATGTAGGCTCTAGCCATTTAATTTAAGTTTTTTTTTTTTTGTGGGGGTTGGGGAGAAACAAAATGATTTTGGGACAGTGCTTTGTGGTTTAATATTTTAGTTATATTTTATTTATTTGATCAAACGTATCATCGACAAGAATAACCTCAGTCCATATTATTCCAATTTAACAAAATGCCATGGGTCTGTAGAGTGCTCAGCCTATATGGGTTGTTAAATCTCCCCTATTCCCCACTCATCCACAGAAGAAGTATGCTTAATAGTACTAACTTGTACTGATTAATCTTTTAAAATGGAAAGTACAGCACAGATGCTAGACTTGGATTTGTGGCACACTGCTCAGCTATTTCATACCACATAATACTAATGATATTTACCATATGCTTTAACATAAATGCAGGTTGAAAAAACCCTCACATATCAAAAGTAGGCCAAACTGTATAAAACAACCATTTGTAAATTTTTGACATTCAGTATGAATTATGTATTATGTTAGAAAGAAATTTACATGAATTTTGTGATAAAGGCGTTTCTGATTTTGGAATGAATTTGTATATGGAAGCAATATGCCGGTCAAAATCTCAGAATTGCGCCATGGTGTAATTCTATTTGCGCTGCGGTGTAATTCTATTTGCACCGCAGCGTAATTTTTTTGATGACGCATGGCAAATGTTTAAGCCTCAGTGAGCATTATGCCTCGCAATTATGCCGCAATGATAAATCCAACCGCTGAGGCTTAAGTTGATTTACGATGCGGCTTTAATTCTACATCTTGATTTAAGCCTCAATGGTCTGATTTACCGTTACGGTGTAATTGCGAGGCTTAATTATGCTTGCTGAGGGTTAAAATTTGCGTCGTAATTAGATTTAAGCCGAAACGACCAAAATAAAGTTGTGATAGTTATTCAAGTCGTAAATGAACTCGTAATTAAGCCCCGCAATTCAATTTGGAGGCTTCAATACACGAAAACAGTTACCTTAGCTTTGTAAATTATGCTTGCTGAGGGTTAAATATTAGCGGCGCATCGTAAATAGAATAACACTGTGGCAAGGCTTTAATATGGTTGAATTAAAACGCAGCACAAATATTTAACACTCATCGAGCATAATTAAGCCTCGCAATTATGCCGTGACAGTAAATCAGACTGCTGATGCTTAAATCGAGATGTAGAATTAAAGTCGCGTCATAATTTAAGCCTCAGATTTACTGTCGCGGCGTAATGGCGAGGCTTAATTAGGCTCGGTGAGGCTTCAATATTTGCGGTGCTTTGTAAATAGAATTACGCTGCAGCGCAAATAGAATTACACCGCGGTGCAATTAAGAGGTTTTGACTGGCAAATGCTTCCATGTTTGTAATCCCTCATGAATATTGTAAGTGATGTTCGTCTGTCAGTGGAAAATAAGAAATCATTATTCTGAGTTGATAGGAAATGTGATGTGTAACAATTGCACTACAATTTCTTTTTGTCAGGGCATTATTCCACAAGAACTAGTTTTATCTGTAATTATAAAATGTCTATTCAGGTTTTTAAAGAAACCCACCTTGTTTTGACCATGACAACGGGGGCATTATCTGGGTGGAATGCCCTGGATAGTGCGGGTGATAATGTATTCTGCGTAGACTGATGCACTTTATCTTAAAAGGGGCGTTTTAAGATTTTTATTTGCAATAAGACGCAGTAGTTGCGCTCGAACGCACGATTATTTTTTGTTCGAATTTGATTAAGTAAACTATTAACCTCAAGGGAAGTAATATGTAGGACGCACGATGGTTCATTTGTACGCTCACAAAACACGCAATATGAAAATGCACCAACATACATATAGCATGCGAGTAAACAAACAAAATTTCCATTGTTCTCGTGCAATGTAAAATGTTTGTATTTCTAAACGACTTGCGATAATACTTTACAAATTAAGAACGTCTTTTCGTTTACTCACCACTTGAATATGCGCATAAAATGACTTTGCCCTCAGAATGGCCCTCTTAAAGTCGGGCCATTCCTCTCGGGCCAAAGTTATTTGATAGGAGAATATAAACACGATGCCAGAATTAATTAAACTTTAATTATTGTTCCACAAGGGCTGCTCTATGGACCATTGTTATGCTAAAGCAAACCTGAACCTGTAGTACATGACAACAAAATACAAATTGGATATTCCTGATGGTAGTGCATCATAATACATGCATGCATCACATTAATTCAACAACTCCTGTGAAGGATGAAAGTCATGGTCGATTCTCAAGTATGAAATTTCTGACATAATTCCTTTTAAGCTGTCATCCCTGTGCTCATTGCAGCATGTTGATGTGCTTCTCCCTGTGTTGATGTGCTTCTCCCTGTGTTGATGTGCTTCTCCCTGTGTTGATGTGCTTCTCCCTGTGTTGATGTGCTTCTCCATGTGTTGATGTGCTTCTCCATGTGTTGATGTGCTTCTCCATGTGTAGATGTGCTTCTCCATGTGTCGATGTGCTTCTCCATGTGTCGATGTGCTTCTCCATGTGTCGATGTGCTTCTCCATGTGTCGATGTGCTTCTCCATGTGTCGATGTGCTTCTCCATGTGTCGATGTGCTTCTCCATGTGTCGATGTGCTTCTCCATGTGTCGATGTGCTTCTCCATGTGTCGATGTGCTTCTCCATGTGTCGATGTGCTTCTCCATGTGTCGATGTGCTTCTCCATGTGTCGATGTGCTTCTCCATGTGTCGATGTGCTTCTCCATGTGTCGATGTGCTTCTCCATGTGTCGATGTGCTTCTCCATGTGTCGATGTGCTTCTCCATGTGTCGATGTGCTTCTCCATGTGTCGATGTGCTTCTCCATGTGTCGATGTGCTTCTCCCTGTGTCGATGTGCTTCTCCCTGTGTCGATGTGCTTCTCCATGTGTCGATGTGCTTCTCCATGTGTCGATGTGCTTCTCCATGTGTCGATGTGCTTCTCCATGTGTCGATGTGCTTCTCCATGTGTCGATGTGCTTCTCCATGTGTCGATGTGCTTCTCCATGTGTCGATGTGCTTCTCCATGTGTCGATGTGCTTCTCCATGTGTCGATGTGCTTCTCCATGTGTCGATGTGCTTCTCCATGTGTCGATGTGCTTCTCCATGTGTCGATGTGCTTCTCCATGTGTCGATGTGCTTCTCCATGTGTCGATGTGCTTCTCCATGTGTCGATGTGCTTCTCCATGTGTCGATGTTTTTCTCCATGTGTCGATGTGCTTCTCCATGTGTCGATGTGCTTCTCCATGTGTCGATGTGCTTCTCCATGTGTCGATGTGCTTCTCCCTGTGTTGATGTGCTTCTCCATGTGTTGATGTGCTTCTCCATGTGTTGATGTGCTTCTCCATGTGTTGATGTGCTTCTCCATGTGTTGATGTGCTTCTCCATGTGTTGATGTGCTTCTCCATGTGTTGATGTGCTTCTCCCTGTGTTGATGTGCTTCTCACTGTGTTGATGTGCTTCTCCCTGTGTTGATGTGCTTCTCCCTGTGTTGATGTGCTTCTCCATGTGTTGATGTGCTTCTCCATGTGTTGATGTGCTTCTCCCTGTGTTGATGTGCTTCTCCATGTGTTGATGTGCTTCTCCATGTGTTGATGTTGATGTGCTTCTCCATGTGTTGATGTGCTTCTCCATGTGTTGATGTGCTTCTCCATGTGTTGATGTGCTTCTCCATGTGTTGATGTGCTTCTCCATGTGTTGATGTGCTTCTCCATGTGTTGATGTGCTTCTCCATGTGTTGATGTGCTTCTCCCTGTGTTGATGTGCTTCTCCCTGTGTTGATGTGCTTCTCCCTGTGTTGATGTGCTTCTCCCTGTGTTGATGTGCTTCTCCATGTGTTGATGTGCTTCTCCATGTGTTGATGTGCTTCTCCATGTGTTGATGTGCTTCTCCATGTGTTGATGTGCTTCTCCATGTGTTGATGTGCTTCTCCATGTGTTGATGTGCTTCTCCATGTGTTGATGTGCTTCTCCATGTGTTGATGTGCTTCTCCATGTGTTGATGTGCTTCTCCATGTGTTGATGTGCTTCTCCCTGTGTTGATGTGCTTCTCCTGTGTTGATGTGCTTCTCCTGTGTTGATGTGCTTCTCCCTGTGTTGATGTGCTTCTCCATGTGTTGATGTGCTCTCATGTGTTGATGTGCTTCTCCATGTGTTGATGTGCTTCTCCATGTGTTGATGTGCTTCTCCCTGTGTTGATGTGCTTCTGTGTTGATGTGCCATGTGTTGATGTGCTTCTCCATGTGTTGATGTGCTTCTCCATGTGTTGATGTGCTTCTCCATGTGTTGATGTGCTTCTCCATGTGTTGATGTGCTTCTCCATGTGTTGATGTGCTTCTCCATGTGTTGATGTGCTTCTCCATGTGTTGATGTGCTTCTCCATGTGTTGATGTGCTTCTCCATGTGTTGATGTGCTTCTCCATGTGTTGATGTGCTTCTCCATGTGTTGATGTGCTTCTCCATGTGTTGATGTGCTTCTCCATGTGTTGATGTGCTTCTCCATGTGTTGATGTGCTTCTCCATGTGTTGATGTGCTTCTCCATGTGTTGATGTGCTTCTCCATGTGTTGATGTGCTTCTCCATGTGTTGATGTGCTTCTCCATGTGTTGATGTGCTTCTCCATGTGTTGATGTGCTTCTCCATGTGTTGATGTGCTCTCATGTGTTGATGTGTTGATGTGCTTCTCCATGTGTTGATGTGCTTCTCCATGTGTTGATGTGCTTCTCCATGTGTTGATGTGCTTCTCCATGTGTTGATGTGCTTCTCCCTGTGTTGATGTGCTTCTCCATGTGTTGATGTGCTTCTCCATGTGTTGATGTGCTTCTCCATGTGTTGATGTGCTTCTCCATGTGTTGATGTGCTTCTCCATGTGTTGATGTGCTTCTCCATGTGTTGATGTGCTTCTCCATGTGTTGATGTGCTTCTCCCTGTGTTGATGTGCTTCTCCCTGTATTGATGTGCTTCTCCAGGTGTTGATGTGCTTCTCCATGTGTTGAAGTGCTTCTTCCTGTGTTGATGTGCTTCTCCATGTGTTGATGTTTTAAAAGCTTACCAATCCCAAAACCATATAAGAATGCTTACCTAGAACTTAATATCTCATAACAAAATGTTTTGCAATACACCCAAGTTGAACTTCAGAGTTTAAAGGAACTGAACTGTTTCTCATAGTTAAAAAGTGATATTCCCCTGTTTCCATCCTGATAGCATACATTCCCTGCCTCAATGTGGATGTCTATTTCAGATGCAATTCTGGATTTTCCTGAAACAGTGTATGTACTGTAGTTGCCAAGATATAATCTTCAAATTTGGAAAGTTTTTTAAACTTTGTAAAAGAATCACATACTGTACCTATTTCAGACTCCCTGATATTTGCCTGAATTTACTAAGTTTTAAGTGAATTCAATCCAGTGCCAATTAAGATTTATAACAGCTGATTGACAGAATAAAGAAGAAACTGACATCGCGAATATGCACACCCTCCCAGGGGTGTAGCCAGGATAAAATGTCAGGCGGCCAATTCAAACCAAACCAGGGATGGTGTTTTAACATATGAGCAGTTTTGACGTGATTAATGGAACATACAAGGGGGCATTGTTTTAAAAGCAGGTGACAAGGAGAAAGGCCTCACTTAAAAGGTTTTCTATCAATTGGGATTGTTAACAAAAATTGAAGGAACTTTTGGTAAATTCCTTGGATATTTGGGTAAAATTTGGCAACATTTTCCGATAATTGATTCAAATTTACTGAAAATCAAAGTCAAATTTCCATCAAAATGGAGGAAATTTTCCGATAATAGCACGAGAATGAAAGAAATTGAAAGAGATATCTCAAAACTTAAAGGAGTTTAACCAGTAATAAAGATAACTTAATGAAAATTAAAGTTTCAAAATAAAGGAAATTTTCCATAAATTGAAGAAAACTGCACGATAATTGAGGAAATATCCCAAATTTGTAAGACATTTCCCAAACATTGAAGGAATTAAGTAAAAATTAAATACTTTTTACAAAAATTGAAGAAAAAAAATTGCCCAAAAATGAAGGAACTTTCCCCAAAATAAAGAAAATAGACCGAACATGAAGAAAATTGACCTAAAAAGTAAAGGAAATTTTCTAAAAATTGAAGAAAACTGCAGGAGAATTAAGGAAATTGTCCAAAATTGAAAAACATTTCTCAAACATTGAAGAAAATTGTTTGAAAATTGAGAAAAAAGCAGGAAATTTTCAGAAAATTGCATTTGCATGAGAATGAAGATAATTTTCCAAAGATTAAAAGAGATTTCCCAAACATTGAATGAAATTTCCCGAAAATTTACCTAAACCGAGACTAAGAATTATCTCAAGGTAAAAAAGGTATAATTGGAAAAATCTCAGGGAGGGCCATGCCCCCCTCCCCATCCCCCTCTGGCTATGCCCTTGCACCCTCCCCCTGAAGCTGGAAGAAGCCTCATTCATTTTTTTTCCCTTCATAATTTTATTCTCATTAATTTTATTTTTAGAGCTCTGAAAAAAAAAATATTGTGATAAATCTTTTTTGCCATGTTTTAAAAACAATGTTTTTATAAAAGCATTAATAGCAAAATAATACCTAAATATCACATCCTAGAAGTGGCTATTAAAGTTAGTGATTACCAACAGATTCCGGTGAAGATTTACATTGTTGATTTAAATAAATAAAAGCCACACATTCATATTCAACATTGCTCAAATTATTTGCACCGTGAGAAGAAGCTTTAAGAGGTAACCTCTGATATATAGCACTAAATTTACTTAAATTTGTGTACTCAGTAATACTACAATTTTTGTTTCAGCATTTACTCAGCAATACTACAATCTTGGTTTCAGCATGTACTCAGCAATACTACAATCTTGGTTTCAGCATGTTCTCAGTAATACTACAATCTTTGTTTCAGCATTTACTCAGCAATACTACAATCTTGGTTTCAGCATGTACTCAGCAATACTACAATCTTGGTTTCAGCATGTTCTCAGCAATACTACAATCTAGGTTTCAGCATATACTCAGCAATACTACAATCTTCTTGGGATTTTATTGATTGTATATTTGGATATATTTCAATTTTTTAAAATAAGAACTGAGTGTCTTAAGTATTTTGTCCAAGATTGTAGACCTGCTGTGTCCTGAGGGCCAAGACAAACAAGAAAACAAGAGTTGTCACTGGAGATTGCCAACAAAACTGTATACACACTTTTGACTTAAATTCGCAATTTGCTGTTAGTTTAAATGTGTAAACATTCTGTGCTCTCCACTTCATTCCATCAGTATATGAAGCTTCCACGTGGTGTTTACTACATGTTTACTGCATGTTTACTACATGTTTACTGCATGTTTACTACATGTTCACTTGTTTACTACATGTTTACTGCATGTTTACTACATGTTTACTGCATGTTTACTACATGTTTACTGCATGTTTACTACATGTTCACTGCATGTTTACAACATGTTCACTGCATGTTTACTACATGTTCACTACATGTTCACTGCATGTTTACAACATGTTCACTGCATGTTTACTACATGTTCACTACATGTTTACTACATCTTCACTACATGTTTACTGCATGTTTACAACATGTTTACTGCATGTTTACTACATGTTCACTACATGTTTACTGCATGTTTACTACATATTTAATGTTGTTTTTGTGTACATCATCAGCTGTTCTCGATCTCCACACACATTGTGCAGAGATGCAGTTAAACCATGCTACTATTTGAAAACTTTACTGTTAGTCTAGCTTCATTAATTTTTTTGGTTTACTATAATTGTAAGATTAATATAAACAACAGACCATGTCTTTTGACCTATGTTTTTCGAGTTACGCTGATATAACAAGTTAGACTTTTCTTGTGCCAGAAACAAAGTCGGTTAACGGTAAAATTTGAAATAAACAGGTTTTAGTTTCACACTTAAGGGTACACTTGATCTGTTTTTAAAAGTAGATTGCAGAAAAGTAAAAGGAGCTCTAAAATGAGGCTAATATAATTGGGTTAAATGTATTTTGATCCTGAATGAAAGAAAGCATGGAACAAACTGAAACTCCTGTTCAGGTCCTATATTATAGAACAAATTTGAATTACAGATCAGCTTTAAATGTTTCACTGCGTATTAGTTTCAGTTCTTATGTCATTTGCTTGAATTATATGTAATTGTGTATTTTGCTTCAATAATGCCTCAATGTTGTACACATGCTACACATCAATGTTGTACACATGCTACACAACACTTTGTACTTATGTTACACATGAATGTTGTACCCATGCTTCACACGAATGTTGTACACATGCTACACATGAATGTTGTACACATGCTACACATCAATGTTATACACATGTTACACATCAATATTGTACACATGCTTCACATGAATGTTGTACACATGCTACACATCATTGTTGAACACATGTTACATATCAATGTTGTACACATGGTACACATCAATGTTATACCAGGGAGTTGTCATCTAAATGGCAACTCCCTGTTTATACACATGTTACACATCAATGTTGTACACATGCTACACATTAATGTTATACACATGTTACACATCAATGTTGTACATACGCTAAACATCAATGTTGTACACATGCTACACATCAATGTTGTACACATGCTACACATCAATGTTGTACACATGCTACACATCAATGTTGTACACATGCTACACATCAATGTTGTACACATGCTACACATCAATGTTGTACATATGCTACACATCAATGTTATACCAGGGCATCAATGTTATACCAGGGAGTTGTCATCTAAATGGCAACTCCCTGGTTATACACATGTTACACATCAATGTTGTACACATGCTACACATCAATGTTGTACACATGCTACACATCAATGTTGTACACATGTTACACATCAATGTTATTTATACACATGTTACACATCAATGTTGTACACATTCTACACATGAATATTGTACACATGTTACACATCAATGTTGTACACATGTTACACATGAATGGTGTACACATGCTACACATGAATGTTGTACACATGCTACACATGAATGTTGTACACATGCTACACATGAATGTTGTATACATGCTACACATGAATGTTGTACACATGCTACACATGAATGTTGTACACATGCTACACAATGTTATACACATGCTACAAATCAATGTTGTACACATGTTACACATCAATGTTGTACACATGCTACACATCAATGTTATACACATCAATGTTGTGCACCTGATACACATGAATGTTGTACACATGCTAAACACATCAATGTTGTACACATGCTACACATCACTGTTGTACACCTGATACACATCAATGTTGAACACATGCTACACATGAATGTTGTACACATGCCACACAGCAATGTTGAACACATGCTGCACATCAATGTTGTACACATGCTACACATCATTGTTGTACACATGCTACACATCAATGTTGCACACATGCTACACATCAATGTTGTATACATACTATACATCAATTTTGCTCAGAGAAATATAGCAGTAGAATATACAGAAATACCCAATAAGGCTTTTTTCCCTATCTTGTGTATATACCTGTTGCTCCCAGATAAAATGTTAAGTGCAAAATAGCTGCATGTATATGTAAATTTCTCCTGATTGTCCCCAATATTTTAATCCGTCAGTTCAGATTTTAATCCGTCGAGTTCAGATTTTAATCCGTCGGTTCAGATTTTAATCCATCGGTTCAGATTTGTGGCATTGGTTCAGATTGGTTCCGTTAGTTGGGATTGGTGCCATCGGTTAGATTAATGCTATCAGTACACTTGCACCATCAACTTCATTAATATGCGTGTGGTGCAGTGTCGGTTGAGACTAGTGCCAAGTGTCTAGTAATTATGTAAAAAAGTTATTTTGACAAATAATTGATCATAAAGTTTTCAGATTTTTTTTTCGTTATTATATATTAAACATTTGTACCATTTTGTATTTAAATACATGAACTAAGATACAGAGAGAGAGAGAGAGAAAGGGGAAGGTGGGTGTTTGGGTGGGGGGCACATGTTATAGAACAGGCTCATTTTAAGAGTTTGACTACATTTACACAAGTTTGTAGTAAATAAATGAAAACCTTTTTTAGACTACCCATGTTTTTCAAAGAGTGACGATAAACCTATAATCATGTACAAATGTAAACAATAAAACAAGACTGTATTTCCACGTTATGCATTTTCATGATTTTGTGTTTTGTATATTGTGTATTATAGCTCTCTTTGACATGAATTTTGACTTGTACGTTGTTACATACAATTTTTGCCCTTGAAATGTCAATTTTGCGAGAGCCTCTGAGGACTTTGCACCCTGGACCTACTGGGGCTTTGCCCCTGGACCCCACCATGGGCCCTTGAGTGGGCCCCTCATATCCCTTGTACCCCACACCGATAAGTCAAGCGCTGACACCTTTGGTGTCACCTCGACTGTACCACTACATATCTTGTCAGTTCAATTCAATTTTTCAACCCCCAATTTGAAAATCCTCTTGAGGTAGGATCATTGCTTTGAGCTAAGATCATTGCTCTGCGGTATGATCATTGCTCTGAGGTGTGATCATTGCTCTGAGGTGTGATCATTGCTCTGAGGTGTGATCATTGCATTGCTGAGGTGTGATCATTGCTCTGAGGTGATCATTGCTTGCGAGGTGATCATTGCTCTGAGGTGTGATCATTGCTCTGAGGTGTGATCATTGCTCTGAGGTGTGATTATTGCTCTGAGGTGTGATCATTGCTCTGAGGTGTGATCATTGCTCTGAGGTGTGATCATTGCTCTGAGGTGTGATCATTGCTCGAGGTGTGATCATTGCTCTGAGATGTGATCATTGCTCTGAGGTGTGATCATTGCTCTGAGATGTAATCATTGCTCAAGGTATGATCATTGCTCTGAGGTGTGATCATTGCTCTGAGGTGTGATCATTGCTCTGAGGTGTGATTATTGCTCTGAGATGTGATCATTGCTCTGAGGTATGATCATTGCTCTGAGGTGTGATCATTGTTCTGAGGTGTGATCATTGCTCTGAGGTGTGATCATTGCTTTGAGGTATGATCATTGCTCTTGAGGTGCATGATCATTGCTCTTGAGGTGTGATCATTGCATGTAATCATTGCTCTGAGGTGCATCTGAGGTGTGATCATTGCTCTGAGGTGTGATCATTGCTCTGAGGTGTGATCATTGCCTGAGGTGTGATCATTGCTCTGAGGTGTGATCATTGCTCTGAGGTGTGATCATTGCTCTGAGGTGTGATCATTGCTCTGAGGTGTGATCATTGCTCTGAGGTGTGATCATTGCTCTGAGGTGTGATCATTGCTCTGAGGTGTGATCATTGCTCTGAGGTGTGATCATTGCTCTGAGATGTGATCATTGCTCTGAGGTGTAATCATTGCTCTGAGGTGTGATCATTGCTCTGAGGTGTGATCATTGCTCTGAGGTGTGATCATTGCTTTGAGGTGTGATCAATTGTGTAAGTAAATGGATTCTAAATAATATTGAATATGGTTTCCTTCAGAGACAAATGACAGTCACAATATTCTGTAGAGATATTTTAGAGATTCAGGACCAGATCTGTGATTGGAATTTTGTTAGTAAGAAAGCATTGTGAACTTTGAACTGCAGCTGTTTATTTTAGTACAATAAGTTATACTAGGGATTTGTTATAGCAAATCCCTGGCCTTACTATAAGTGTCTATCGTAAGCTATACTAGGGATTGTTATAGCAAATACCTGGCCTTACTATAAGAGTCTATTATAAGCTATACTAGGGATTGTTATAGCAAATCCCTGGCCTTACTATAAGAGTCCATCATAAGCTATACTAGGGATTGTTATAGCAAATACCTGGCTTTACTAAAAGAGTCCATCATAAGCTATACTAGGGATTGTTATAGCAAATACCTGGCTTTACTATAAGAGTCTATCATAAGCTATACTAGGGTTTGTTATAGCAAATCCCTGGCTTTACTATAAGAGTCCATTATAAGCTATACTAGGGATTGTTATAGCAAATACCTGGCTTTACTAAAAGAATCTATCATAAGCTATACTAGGGATTGTTATAGCAAATCCCTGGCTTTACTAAAAGAGTCCATTATAAGCTATACTAGGGATTGTTATAGCAAATCCCTGGCCTTACTATAAGAGTCCATCATAAGCTATACTAGGGATTGTTATAGCAAATACCTGGCTTTACTAAAAGAGTCCATCATAAGCTATACTAGGGATTGTTATAGCAAATACCTGGCTTTACTAAAAGAGTCTATCATAAGCTATACTAGGGATTGTTATAGCAAATCCCTGGCTTTACTATAAGAGTCTATCATAAGCTATACTAGGGATTGTTATAGCAAATACCTGGCTTTACTATAAGAGTCCATCATAAGCTATACTAGGGTTTGTTATAGCAAATCCCTGGCTTTACTAAAAGAGTATCATAAGCTATACTAGGGTTTGTTATAGCAAATACCTGGCTTTACTATAAGAGTCCATCATAAGCTATACTAGGGTTTGTTATAGCAAATCCCTGGCCTTACTAAAAGAGTATCATAAGCTATACTAGGGATTGTTATAGCAAATACCTGGCTTTACTAAAAGAGTCTATCATAAGCTATACTAGGGATTGTTATAGCAAATACCTGGCTTTACTAAAAGAGTCTATCATAAGCTATACTAGGGTTTGTTATAGCAAATACTTGGCTTTACTATAAGAGTCTATCATAAGCTATACTAGGGATTGTTATAGCAAATACCTGGCTTTACTAAAAGAGTCTATCATAAGCTATACTAGGGTTTGTTATAGCAAATACCTGGCTTTACTAAAAGAGTCTATCATAAGCTATACTAGGGTTTGTTATAGCAAATACCTGGCTTTACTATAAGAGTCCATCATAAGCTATACTAGGGATTGTTATAGCAAATACTTGGCTTTACTATAAGAGTCCATCATAAGCTATACTAGGGATTGTTATAGCAAATACCTGGCTTTACTAAAAGAGTCCATCATAAGCTATACTAGGGTTTGTTATAGCAAATACTTGGCTTTACTATAAGAGTCTATCATAAGCTATACTAGGGATTGTTATAGCAAATACCTGGCTTTACTAAAAGAGTCTATCATAAGCTATACTAGGGTTTGTTATAGCAAATACCTGGCTTTACTAAAAGAGTCTATCATAAGCTATACTAGGGTTTGTTATAGCAAATACCTGGCTTTACTATAAGAGTCCATCATAAACTATACTATGGATTGTTATAGCAAATACTTGGCTTTACTATAAGAGTCTATCATAAGCTATACTAGGGATTGTTATAGCAAATACCTGGCTTTACTAAAAGAGTCTTTCATAAGCTATACTAGGGATTGTTATAGCAAATACCTGGCTTTACTAAAAGAGTCTATCATAAGCTATACTAGGGATTGTTATAGCAAATACTTGGCTTTACTATAAGAGTCTATCATAAGCTATACTAGGGTTTGTTATAGCAAATACCTGGCTTTACTAAAAGAGTCTATCATAAGCTATACTAGGGTTTGTTATAGCAAATACCTGGCTTTACTAAAAGAGTCTATCATAAGCTATACTAGGGTTTGTTATAGCAAATACTTGGCTTTACTATAAGAGTCTATCATAAGCTATACTAGGGATTGTTATAGCAAATACTTGGCTTTACTATAAGAGTCCATCATAAGCTATACTAGGGATTGTTATAGCAAATACTTGGCTTTACTATAAGAGTCTATCATAAGCTATACTAGGGATTGTTATAGCAAATACTTGGCTTTACTATAAGAGTCTATCATAAGCTATACTAGGGATTGTTATAGCAAATACTTGGCTTTGCTATAAGAGTCTATCAAAGCTATACTAGGGTTTGTTATAGCAAATACCTGGCTTTACTAAAAGAGTCTATCATAAGCTATACTAGGGATTGTTATAGCAAATACTTGGCTTTACTATAAGAGTCTATCATAAGCTATACTAGGGATTGTTATAGCAAATACCTGGCTTTACTATAAGAGTCCATCATAAGCTATACTAGGGTTTGTTATAGCAAATCCCTGGCCTTACTAAAAGAGTCTATCATAAGCTATACTAGGGTTTGTTATAGCAAATACCTGGCTTTACTAAAAGAGTCCATCATAACTATACTAGGGTTTGTTATAGCAAATACCTGGCTTTACTATAAGAGTCCATCATAAGCTATACTAGGGTTTGTTATAGCAAATCCCTGGCTTTACTATAAGAGTCTATCATAAGCTATACTAGGGTTTGTTATAGCAAATACCTGGCTTTACTAAAAGAGTCCATCATAAGCTATACTAGGGTTTGTTATAGCAAATACCTGGCTTTACTATAAGAGTCCATCATAAGCTATACTAGGGTTTGTTATAGCAAATACCTGGCCTTACTAAAAGAGTCTATCATAAGCTATACTAGGGATTGTTATAGCAAATACCTGGCTTTACTAAAAGAGTCCATCATAAGCTATACTAGGAATTGTTATAGCAAATACCTGGCTTTACTAAAAGAGTCCATCATAAGCTATACTAGGAATTGTTATAGCAAATACCTGGCTTTACTAAAAGAGTCTATCATAAGCTATACTAGGGATTGTTATAGCAAATACCTGGCTTTACTAAAATAATCTATCATAAGCTATACTAGGAATTGTTATAGCAAATACCTGGCTTTACTATAAGAGTCCATCATAAGCTATACTAGGGATTGTTATAGCAAATACCTGGCTTTACTAAAAGAATCTATCATAAGCTATACTAGGGATTGTTATAGCAAATACCTGGCTTTACTATAAGAGTCCATCATAAGCTATACTAGGGATTGTTATAGCAAATACCTGGCTTTACTATAAGAGTCCATCATAAGCTATACTAGGGTTTGTTATAGCAAATAGTTGGCTTTACTATAAGAGTCTATCATAAGCTATACTAGGGATTGTTATAGCAAATACCTGGCTTTACTATAAGAGTCTATCATAAGCTATACTAGGGTTTGTTATAGCAAATACCTGGCTTTACTAAAAGAGTCTATCATAAGCTATACTAGGGTTTGTTATAGCAAATACCTGGCTTTACTATAAGAGTCCATCATAAGCTATACTAGGGTTTGTTATAGCAAATACTTGGCTTTACTATAAGAGTCTATCATAAGCTATACTAGGGATTGTTATAGCAAATACCTGGCTTTACTAAAAGAGTCTTTCATAAGCTATACTAGGGATTGTTATAGCAAATACCTGGCTTTACTAAAAGAGTCTATCATAAGCTATACTAGGGATTGTTATAGCAAATACTTGGCTTTACTATAAGAGTCTATCATAAGCTATACTAGGGATTGTTATAGCAAATACTTGGCTTTACTATAAGAGTCTATCATAAGCTATACTAGGGTTTGTTATAGCAAATACCTGGCTTTACTAAAAGAGTCTATCATAAGCTATACTAGGGTTTGTTATAGCAAATACCTGGCTTTACTAAAATAGTCTATCATAAGCTATACTAGGGTTTGTTATAGCAAATACTTGGCTTTACTATAAGAGTCTATCATAAGCTATACTAGGGATTGTTATAGAAAATACTTGGCTTTACTATAAGAGTCCATCATAAGCTATACTAGGGATTGTTATAGCAAATACTTGGCTTTACTATAAGAGTCTATCATAAGCTATACTAGGGATTGTTATAGCAAATACTTGGCTTTACTATAAGAGTCTATCATAAGCTATACTAGGGATTGTTATAGCAAATACTTGGCTTTACTATAAGAGTCTATCATAAGCTATACTAGGGTTTGTTATAGCAAATACCTGGCTTTACTAAAAGAGTCTATCATAAGCTATACTAGGGATTGTTATAGCAAATACTTGGCTTTACTATAAGAGTCTATCATAAGCTATACTAGGGATTGTTATAGCAAATACCTGGCTTTACTATAAGAGTCCATCATAAGCTATACTAGGGTTTGTTATAGCAAATCCCTGGCCTTACTAAAAGAGTCTATCATAAGCTATACTAGGGTTTGTTATAGCAAATACCTGGCTTTACTAAAAGAGTCCATCATAAGCTATACTAGGGTTTGTTATAGCAAATACCTGGCTTTACTATAAGAGTCCATCATAAGCTATACTAGGGTTTGTTATAGCAAATCCCTGGCTTTACTATAAGAGTCTATCATAAGCTATGCTAGGGTTTGTTATAGCAAATACCTGGCTTTACTAAAAGAGTCCATCATAAGCTATACTAGGGTTTGTTATAGCAAATACCTGGCTTTACTATAAGAGTCCATCATAAGCTATACTAGGGTTTGTTATAGCAAATCCCTGGCCTTACTAAAAGAGTCTATCATAATCTATACTAGGGTTTGTTATAGCAAATACCTGGCTTTACTAAAAGAGTCCATCATAAGCTATACTAGGGTTTGTTATAGCAAATACCTGGCTTTACTATAAGAGTCCATCATAAGCTATACTAGGGATTGTTATAGCAAATACCTGGCTTTACTATAAGAGTCCATCATAAGCTATACTAGGGATTGTTATAGCAAATACCTGGCTTTACTATAAGAGTCCATCATAAGCTATACTAGGGATTGTTATAGCAAATACTTGGCTTTACTATAAGAGTCTATCATAAGCTATACTAGGGATTGTTATAGCAAATACCTGGCTTTACTATAAGAGTCCATTATAAGCTATACTAGGGATTGTTATAGCAAATACCTGGCTTTACTAAAAGAATCTATCATAAGCTATACTAGGGATTGTTATAGCAAATACCTGGCTTTACTATAAGAGTCCATCATAAGCTATACTAGGGATTGTTATAGCAAATACCTGGCTTTACTATAAGAGTCCATCATAAGCTATACTAGGGATTGTTATAGCAAATACTTGGCTTTACTATAAGAGTCTATCATAAGCTATACTAGGGATTGTTATAGCAAATCCCTGGCTTTACTATAAGAGTCTATCATAAGCTATGCTAGGGTTTGTTATAGCAAATACCTGGCTTTACTAAAAGAGTCCATCATAAGCTATACTAGGGTTTGTTATAGCAAATACCTGGCTTTACTATAAGAGTCCATCATAAGCTATACTAGGGTTTGTTATAGCAAATCCTGGCCTTACTAAAAGAGTCTATCATAATCTATACTAGGGTTTGTTATAGCAAATACCTGGCTTTACTAAAAGAGTCCATCATAAGCTATACTAGGGTTTGTTGTAGCAAATACCTGGCTTTACTATAAGAGTCCATCATAAGCTATACTAGGGATTGTTATAGCAAATACCTGGCTTTACTATAAGAGTCCATCATAAGCTATACTAGGGATTGTTATAGCAAATACCTGGCTTTACTATAAGAGTCCATCATAAGCTATACTAGGGATTGTTATAGCAAATACTTGGCTTTACTATAAGAGTCTATCATAAGCTATACTAGGGATTGTTATAGCAAATACCTGGCTTTACTATAAGAGTCCATTATAAGCTATACTAGGGATTGTTATAGCAAATACCTGGCTTTACTAAAAGAATCTATCATAAGCTATACTAGGGATTGTTATAGCAAATACCTGGCTTTACTATAAGAGTCCATCATAAGCTATACTAGGGATTGTTATAGCAAATACCTGGCTTTACTATAAGAGTCCATCATAAGCTATACTAGGGATTGTTATAGCAAATACTTGGCTTTACTATAAGAGTCTATCATAAGCTATACTAGGGATTGTTATAGCAAATACTTGGCTTTACTATAAGAGTCCATCATAAGCTATACTAGGGATTGTTATAGCAAATACTTGGCTTTACTATAAGAGTCTATCATAAGCTATACTAGGGATTGTTATAGCAAATACTTGGCTTTACTATAAGAGTCTATCATAAGCTATACTAGGGATTGTTATAGCAAATACTTGGCTTTACTATAAGAGTCCATCATAAGCTATACTAGGGTTTGTTATAGCAAATCCCTGGCTTTACTATAAGAGTCCATCATAAGCTATACTAGGGATTGTTATAGCAAATACTTGGCTTTACTATAAGAGTCCATCATAAGCTATACTAGGGTTTGTTATAGCAAATACTTGGCTTTACTATAAGAGTCCATCATAAGCTATACTAGGGTTTGTTATAGCAAATACTTGGCTTTACTATAAGAGTCTATCATAAGCTATACTAGGGATTGTTATAGCAAATACTTGGCTTTACTATAAGAGTCTATCATAAGCTATACTAGGGATTGTTATAGCAAATACCTGGCTTTACTATAAGAGTCTATCATAAGCTATACTAGGGATTGTTATAGCAAATACTTGGCTTTACTATAAGAGTCTATCATAAGCTATACTAGGGTTTGTTATAGCAAATACTTGGCTTTTATAAAGGAGTCTATCAGTAGTTATTTTATGTTTCAGTAAGCTATGGGTAGAGGGAGACAGAGTCCTACTTTCATAGAAATGTTGGTGGAAAAAAATGCCTTGAAATTTCTTGTCCAAAATTCCGATTTTTAAATGGGTTTATAGTTAAGACTACATGTACATGAAGAACATTCTGGCTTTTGGCAGCAGAAACTGCCATTATAAAAACGGGAACAACGTGACCCAGGGATGCGCTGGTTGGCCACACCCAGTTGTCTCTCTCCTTTACTATTTACCACAATTAATTCTATTCTATTTATTATCATCTATTATATGTGTTACTCTACTAATTAGATTTGAATCAGTTGGCTTCTGGGTACTTGTTTGTGTGCTTGTGTTGCAACTTATTCTGATGCAGTTCTGTTCGAAAGGTGTACTAATAATTGAATGCTTAGTGAAGGTACCCTTTCCCAGCTTGCCTACTGTTGGCATCATCCTTTGAAACAAGTGTGGTCATTTCCATCCTTATGTTCATTGAAACAGCCACCTGTGCCCCTCGAGCATGACATCACTCTAGAATGTTCTGCTACAAAATAATAATTAGACTTCCCTTTTTGCATCTTTTACAGCTTGTTTATGTGTTCTGTTGGAATCTTGACTCATCCTTGGTGTCCTGAACTCAAAGTATATTTATGCAGGATGGATTAAAGCTAGCTGATGTGGATAGCAGTACCCTTTGGCCAATCAGCTGCATGCCATAGACAGTGGAGGGATTATCCATGAAAAAAGGTAAATGATTGTAACATTCAAAATTTAGTGTTCAAAGTCCATTTGGGATTGGGAGTGGAGTGAGGGATGGGGAAGGGGTGGGGAAGGGGTGGGGGGGATACTCAGGCTGTATGTTGGCATGGAGATGCATTTTGGCAGCACATCACAATAAACCTGTCCTACCTCATGTTGTAAATTCATATGTAATTGTTTTCAATCTTTATGCCATTTGGTGATTTGTTTAAGTTTTACAGCATCTGACAGCATGATGTTATTTGTTTTGACTGATTATAACACAATGACCTTAGCCTTACTTACTGCTCAAAAAGTTTGGACAGTCATAGAAAATAAGAGTGGTCATTGAAATTATCAGTTGCACTGATTAGTGTTTACTGGAAAATTGAAATGTTCCATTTAAAGCACTCAGAACCACCAGCTGTTGGTTATAATTTCACTATGTTCACCATAAACCTATGGAATGCACAGCTTGATATGTATATCAAGGATGTTGCCTGCAGAATACATGTATGTTAGGGATGTTGCCTGCAGAATTCATGTATGTTAGGGATGTTGCCTACAGATTACATGGCTGCTGGCAAACCTTATGGGACTCCCAAATTGATAACAAACTCCACGTCATCCAGCCCACCATTCCGATCAAACCCACTACTCACAACCTATCCCGTGTCGACAACATCCACATTACCCTCCTTAGAATAGGTCACACCTACCTCACTCACTCCCACCTCCTTACTGGCTCCCCCACCCCTCTGCAACCAATTGCCATTGCACCCTCACAGTTCATCACCTTTTCCTTGCTTGCCCCCTGTACAACCTTCCCAGAGCTTCCCTTGCTGCCCACAACTCAGTAGCCGTCCTTTTCCAAAAAAAACCTTCAGATAAAATTATTTCCTTCCTTCATCATGCTTCCCTATACAACCATATTTAGTCCTTCTTCCCCACCCCTCCTCTCTCTACATTATTTTCCCACCCATACACCTCTCTCGATCCCAGCTTTCTGGCTTTTAGTTCTCGTGTTTCTTTCAATCTCCCCCTGTTTACTCTTCTTCCTACCTCTGGAATGACCTAACCTCTCAGGTACAATTTGACCCTTGCTGTTGTGGTGCTGTTAAACTCTTATCAAACAAACAAACAAACAAAAGAGTTTCTGTGCTGGAAAGTTTTGACAGCAAAATTGTATGTACATGTATTATACTTACTACATCCTAACATAGCAGGATGATAAAGAAGCCACAACATACTCCTGGGGTGCTCTGTGGATCTTTTTTTAAAAAGGGTGACCACAGTTTACCTTGTAACTATAAGCCAGTGAGTCTTACTAGTGTTTTGTGCAAGGTCATGGAATCCATTGTTAAGGAGTCATGGAATTCATTGTTAAGGATGTTGTACTAGATCATTTACTGGTCAATGGTTTGTTGAATTTGTCCCAACATGGGTTCTTACCTAAGAGGTCTTGTGTTTTTAATTTATTGGAGTTTCTGGATGATGTTATTAAACTAGTTGATTCTGGTCATAATGTGGATGTTATCTATTTAGATTTCCAAAAAGCATTTGATAAGGTTCCATTAGGCAGGCTCATGTTGAAAACAAGAGCTCTTGGTGTGGAGGGAAAGTGTGCCAGTTGGATATATATTCTAGGTAAGTTGACAGGTCACACAGAGTTGTTGTTAATGGTGGAGTATCCCATGGAAGAAGGTTACAAGTGGTGTTCCTCAGGGTTCTGTATTGGGTCCACTTCTTTTCTTAATTTTCATTAATGATATTGATGTTTCCCTTGACTCCAGGATTTGTAAATTTGCTGATGACACTAAGCTGTACAGGATTGTTGATAATGCTAGGGATTCTGCACTTTTGTAAACTGATCTGGATAAGTTAGTTTCTTGGTCCTAAATGTGGCAGATATCATTCAATGTTGATAAATGCAAAGTTTATTCATTTTGGTCAGAGCAATTTAGCTTTTGATTACTGCATGAATGGTTCAAATCTTGGTTGTGTTGATCAAGAAAGGGATCTAGGCATTGTCATTACTAGCAATCTGAAGCCTTCTAAACAGTGTGCTTTAGCAGCTGCAAGGGCAAATGGGTTGCTTGCTTTGATTAGAAGAAATTTTTGTTTTCTTGGCTAAGAGGTTGTTCTTAATTTGTATAAGCAGTTAGTCAGGCCTCACCTTGATTATGCTATTCAGGCTTGGAGTCCCTTTTATGAGAAGGAGAGGTTCATTTTGGAGCAGGTACAGTAAAGAACCACTAGACTTATTCCAGAAGTAAGGAATCTCTCTTATGAATCTAGGTTGCGAATTCTTGATTTGACCATGCTTGAGTTGAGAAGAGTGCGTTAACAAAAAGTTGTTAATGAGTGAAATGGTTTACCTGAGTGGGTAGCCAGCTCCAATTCTGTTCCCAATTTCAAAGTCAACATTGATAAGTTCTTTGCTAACACTGGGCATCTTTGATTTTTTTTTTTGTTGGTGTTAGCTTAGGCTTTTTATGGGGATTGACCCTTCTTAGCCTGTAATCTTGTTATGTTATGTGATGTTTCCTGTGCTTGTGTTACTATGTCTGGGTTGTAGTATTTTATCTTATTTTCTCAGGGAGAGGATTAAATGTATTAGAAATATTTTTAAAAAGGTTGGGTCCAAGGGTGAAGGTTATCAAAATATAATAAAAAAATTATATATAAAAAGGGAGTTTTAATCCATCAATGGTTGTTGTTAATAGGAAAATGTAAAAGCATTCAGGATAACATTTCATGATCAACATAAAGTAACAGGAGATACTTTACAGTTGTCATATTGAACTGTAATGAAATTCTTATCTATCCAGTCATTTTCATTGCTGTTGAGTTTGTATACAGTATGCAGTAGATTGGAAATGTAAAAGGCAGAGCTATGTTGTGGTCCACCTATGCATGATGGGCACCACTGTCTGGTGGGCTTTATTAACAATTTTACTGCATGTATATGGGGCTTATTTAATGGCGAGTGTAAATTGAGTTAGATATCAGAATTTTGAAGTCACAGGGATTTTAGGTTGAAGAGAATATGGCACTTTGATGATGTTCAGGATTGATCCTCTTTTGCAATGTGATTATGCAGTTTAAAGCTGTAGTTGTAAGCATGTGATAAATAAGGACCTACTGTACATACAGTATAGGAACAGTACATGTAACTGGACCTAAATGTAGTGTCCAGGTTTGAAATGGCTGTCTGGAATTCAGACTTTATTTTACACAAATTGTAACTGGTTTTATTCATAAATATTGACACAATAGTTCTATTCATTATGGTTTTGTAGGTATCTTAGACAAGTTTGATCGAGAGATACCAGAGATTTGAAACTGATTGAATTGTTTACTGTGTGTTACTTGTTAGTTAGTATTGGTTTATAATGTACTTCTCAGGCACAATTTGATGCAGTAAAACCTCACCAACCATTAAAGTATGGAACCTTCTATCAAAGATTAATGTTTAGGCGGAGTGTTTATATGCATATTTTAATGCACGGGCAATTAAATTATTCGTTCAATTAAATGAACCGTGCATTAAATATGCAACATTAATCTTTTTATCAAATTTCTATGTTAGATTGTTTAAAATGCTTAAAAAACAACAAAAAGGAATGAAGAATGAGAAATGTTTACATATATGTTTTTGGTACCGATGCTTATAGCATAATGAACCTATGCAGTCATGCTGGTGTGTATATGTATGTATGTATGTATGTATGTATGTATGTATGTATGTATGTATGTATGTATGTATGTATGTATGTATGTATGTATGTATGTATGTATGTATATGTATGTATGTATGCATGTATGTATGTCTGTATGTATGAATGTATGTCTGTCTGTATGTATGTCTGTATGTATGTACAGTATGTATGTATGTATGAATGTATAGGTGTATGTATGTTACATACATACATAATTCATGTAGAATTATGATTTTAGCTAGTTTGTACATGTTCATTTTATAAAAACATTGAATTTCATTAATATGCTTATTGGGCCCAAGATGTAAACACGATGTCGCAAATATTTCATGATATGCAATGACATAATAGTTAATACAAAATCAATGAGCATGAAAAAAAAAGTATCGGAACCACAAAATCTTTTGGTTCTGGTTTGTGTGGTCTGGTAGCTAGTAGCTTTGTCTGGTAGCTAGTAGCTTTGTCTGGTAGCTAGTAGCTTTGTCTGGTAGCTAGTAGCTTTGTCTGGTAGCTAGTAGCTTTGTCTGGTAGCTAGTAGCTTCTGCCGGTAACTTTTGCCTGTAGTTTCTGCCGGTAGTTTCTGCCTGTAGCTTCTGCCAGTAGCTTCTGCCGGTAGCTTCTGCCGGTAGCTTTTGCCTGTAGCTTCTGCCTGTAGCTTCTGCCTGTAGCTTCTGCCGGTAGCTTCTGCCGGTAGCTTCTGCCTGTAGCTTCTGCCGGTAGCTTTGCCGGTAGCTTCTGCCGGTAGTTTCTGCCGATAGCTTCTGCCGGTAGCATCTGCCGGTAGCTTCTGCCGGTAGCTTCTGCCTGTAGCTTCTGCCTGTAGCTTCTGCCGGTAGCTTCTGCCGGTAGTTTCTGCCGGTAGCTTCTGCCGGTAGCTAGTATTAGCTTCTGCCGGTGGCTAGTAATGGCTTCTGCCGGTGGCTAGTATTAGCTTCTTCCGGTGGCTAGTATTAGCTTCTTCTAGTGGCTAGTATTAGCTTCTTCTAGTGGCTGGTATTAGCTTCTTCTAGTGGCTGGTATTAGTTTCTTCTAGTGGCTAGTATTAGCTTCTTCCAGTGGCTAGTATTAGCTTCTTCCAGTGGCTAGTATTAGCATCTTCCAGTGGCTAGTATTAGGTTCTTTTAGTGGCTAGTATTAGCTTCTTCTAGTGGCTAGTATTAACTTCTTCTAGTGGCTAGTATTAGCTTCCCTTAGTGACTAGTATTAGCTTCTTCTAGTGGCTAGTATTAGCTTCTTCTAGTGGCTAATATTAGCTTCTTCTAGTGGCTAGTATTAGCTTTGTAAGAGTCTTGATTTTGTTGTGTTCCGAATTAATTTTTATAAATCATGTATTTTGAAGTGTTTAGTGTATAAATATTATACCTTCAGGTGTTCAATCTTTTATCCCTTATGGGGTTTTATTTATCAAGCTGAGCTACGTTGTTATGATTGTTTATGAGTTGAAGTTATATTTAAGTTTTATAAATTGTTTTCATGGTCGTGGTTCCAGATTGATCAAATCATAATTCTGGAAGATTATTTAGTTATTTATGTCACGAATGTACGTCTAAAAATTGATGATACCAGCCTTTGAATATTTGTTCTTAGTTTGCATGATATTCACATGTCTGTCACATGTAGGTCAGATGTTAGGCTTAATCTGCATACATTTACATACTTCTATACTTTTGTCCAATGGGTAAACATAGTTAATCATGGGACCTTTGACATCCAATCACCTTTAAGTGTCACCATGAGTTTGATTTACATGGTATGGTACTTTCCTCCAATCAGTTGGTTAGATCTGATCGGGCGCTCAGGTTTATCGAATTAGAATAGTTGTTTACTTGAAAGGGCGTATGCTCTATCGATCGTATCCATATCCACTTTGAGTCAAGTTAGACTCGTCTGTGCGGTTGTTCTGTGAAGTCGTGTGTTGTGGTTACTTTTTTTATTGCGTATCATCTGTTATATTTTCCGTTCAAAGAACTGTCATTCACCTGTAAAAATCATTGGAGTATAAAGCATGTAGTCATATTGAAGGCTTTAATAAACTTACGACCGGAATCGAACATTCCTTTCTCTGATGTTTCATTTTATCCGCTGAGTGCACTTTGTTACAGTTAAGCCTAACGTTAGCAATCAACCCGTAAAATAAGGACAATTTAATCTTAATTTACAGCTTCCTCTAGTGGCTAGTATTAGCTTCTTCTAGTGGCTAATATTAGCTTCTTCTAATGGCTAGTGGCTTCTTCTAGTGGCTAGTGGCTTCTTCTAGTGGCTAGTGGCTTCTTCTAGTGGCTAGTGGCTTCTTCTAGTAGCTAGTAGCTTCTTCTAGTAGCTTAGTAGCTAGTAGCTTCTTCTAGTAGCTTCAATAGTAGCTTCTTCTAGTAACTAGTAGTTTTTTCTAGTAGCTAGTAGCTTCTTCTAGTAGCCAGTAGCTTCTTCTAGTAGCTAGTAGCTTCTTCTAGTAGCTAGTAGCTTCTTCTAGTAGCTAGTAGCTTCTTCTAGTAGCTAGTAGCTTCTTCTAGTAGCTAGTAGCTTCTTCTAGTAGCTAGTAGCTTCTTCTAATAGCTTGTAGCTTCAAACTAGTAGCTATTTAGTAGCTAGTAGCTTCTTCTAGTAGCTTCTAGTAGCTTCTTCTAGTAAGTAGTAGCTTCTTCTAGTAGCTAGTAGCTTCTTTTAGTAGCTTCTCCTAGTAGTTAGTAGCTTCTTCTAGTAGCTAGTAGCTTACAGTAGCTAGTAGCTTTTTTAGTAGCTAGTAGCTTCTTCTAATAGCTAGTAGCTTCTTTTTTTTATAGCTAGTAGCTTCTTCTAGTAGCTAGTAGCTTCTTCTAGTAGCTAGTAGCTTCTTCTAGTAGCTAATAGCTTCTTCTAGTAGCTAGTAGCTTCTTCTAGTAGCTTCTTCTAGTAGCTAGTAGCTTTTTTTAGTAGCTAGTAGCTTCTTCTAATAGCTAGTAGCTTCTCTTAGGAGCTAGTAGCTTCTTCTAGAAGCTTCTAGTAAGTAGTAGCTTTTTCTAGTAGCTAGTAGCTTCTAGTAGCTAGTAGCTTCTTCTAGTAGCTAGTAGCTTCTTCTAGTAGCTAATAGCTTCTCCTAGTAGCTAATAGCTTCTCCTAGTAGCTAGCAGCTTCTTCTAGTAGCTAGTAGCTTCTTCTAGTAGCTTCTTCTAGTAGCTAGTAGCTTTTTTTAGTAGCTAGTAGCTTCTTCTAGTAGCTTCTTCTAGTAGCTTCTTTTAGTAGCTAGTAGCTTCTTCTAGTAGCTAGTAGCTTCTTCTAGTAGCTAGTAGCTTCTTCTAGTAGCCAGTAGCTTCTTCTAGTAGCCAGTAGCTTCTTCTAGTAGCCAGTAGCTTCTCCTAGTAGCCAGTAGCTTCTTCTAGTAGCTAGTAGCTTCTTCTAGTAGCTAGTAGCTTTTTTTAGTAGCTAGTAGCTTTTTTTAGTAGCTAGTAGCTTCTTCTAATAGCTAGTAGCTTCTTATAGTAGCTTTTTCTAGTAGCTAGTAGCTTCTTCTAGTAGCTAGTAGCTTCTTCTAGTAGCTAGTAGCTTCTTTTAGTAGCTAGTAGCTTCTTTTAGTAGCTAGTAGCTTCTTCTAGTAGCTAGTAGCTTCTTCTAGTAGCTAGTAGCTTCTTCTAGTAGCTAGTAGCTTCTAGTAGCTAGTAGCTTCTTCTAGTAGCTTCTCCTAGTAGCTAGTAGCTTCTTCTAGTAGCTAGTAGCTTCTTCTAGTAGCTTCTTCTAGTAGCTAGTAGCTTTTTTTAGTAGCTAGTAGCTTCTTCTAATAGCTAGTAGCTTCTTCTAGTAGCTAGTAGTCTTCTTCTGGGGTGTATTATATAGGTGTTCTGTCCAGGGAAAAAAAAAAAAAATAGCATTGCCATGAAATACAAGGGAGTATAGTTCTATAATGAGGGAGCTGTTATTCAGCCCAGTTATGGGCCAGTACAGTGCTCTTTCCATGCAAGCATGTGTTTTTCAGAAGCTCAACAATGTAAAGGGAAATGCCCCTCAATCTCAAAGCCCAGCAAAAGCTCATGGAATCTGTCATAATCAGTTTTGAAGCCAAAATTAAGAAATGACCATAAATTAAGAAATGACCTTAAATGACAGAGATATCATCGCAAAGATTGTTGAGAGAAAGGAAGCACTATAGTATTATTATATTATGCTGGTGCAATGCAATTTTGTTGTGCTTTGTATTTGGAATAAATCCCAGAAGACTTATAGTTACACAAGTGCTTTGAACTAAAACTGAAAATGTTTGAAGTAATATATAATGTATAAAGTAATATATGTATGAAGTAATATATAATGGACAATTTAACCTTTTCAAATCTGAATCAGCAATTTCCGGAAAGCTGATTTAGATAATGTCACATGACTAATGGTATACTTATTCTTATTGAATAATCAAATACTTGGCCATCTGCATAATTCACGTGGGGTATGGGACATTAATAAAATGCTTCAAATCACATACGTGTGTTATACACGAAGGTAATTGATGTACGCACATTGTTGCTTGCAACTTTTTTCCCCCCAACTGCAGCTGATTGGTTGAAAATTCCCCTGGCAGTTTATTGGTCGAAGTACCAAAGTATCGGTGTGAAAAGATTTATTGCAGAAGAGAAATTAAAGATGCACCGGCCCGTCTTGAAAGGTCCATCGACATTTACAGTAGTACACTATGTATACAATTGTACACTATGTATACAGTAGTACACTATGTATACAGTAGTACATTATGTATACAGTAGTACACTATGTATACAGTAGTACACTATGTATACAGTAGTACACTATGTGTACAGTAGTACAGTAGTACACTATGTGTACAGTAGTACACTATGTATACAATAAGACACTATATATTTGAGTAAGAACATTGAATTCAAAAGGTATGTATTAGCTGCAGTGGATGCAGATGCAGATTCTAGCCTGATAGCCTATATACAAATAGGTAAGATTCCTATGCACATGCACAAGATGTAATTATTCGATGTAGTCTACAGATTCAGCCAAAATTGTAGGGCATAAATATCATGTTGTTTGGGTTGTGACCATGGGACTGTTCCATGGCACTTACCTGTGAAGTAATGAAAAGTATGCATCAAAGTCAGCCCTTCACTGTCCTTCAGAGTACAGCAATATAGAATGAAAAAACACTGAAGATGACATCACAAATTTGCAGATTTTCTTGAATATTTTTGACTGAAACTTTAAAAAGGGGCCAGCTAGGACCATTATTTAGTTTGTTACATTTTTGACAGACTGGAATGTCCCAATATTGTAAGACATGGGTGTAGTTGAGAGTAGGGGGGGAGGGGGGGTTAGACAAGGTTGCAAAACACACAGCCCCCACCCCCAAATAAAAAAAAAAAAAAAAAAAATGAAACAAAAAGGAGTAAAATGGTAATGGTAAAAAGATAAAGAAAATATGCCAAAAAGTCCAAATATTCTTCTCGGTGACCCCCTCCCTCCCCCTTCCAATCCGAAATGCTGGAGGCTACACCCGTGTAAGAACAGACTTCATTTTACATTAGTGATGTCTATCAGTCTGTCTTTAGGAGGTTGGATTGTTTGAACCAGAAATGATATGGTTGCAAGGTTCCTCTCTGGTATGCTAGTATGAAGTACCCAGGTCACTTAGCAATCTCTCACCAGTAGTGTTCAGCATCTTTTTGGTGTAACATAGGCCTGAAATCATCAGAATAATTCTTCAGAAGAACACAAATTATTTGAAATTTAGGTGAAATATTGAGAAAATGTTACTTTCCATCTAACCAAAAACAATTTGGGGATCGTAGCATTGAATCTTACATTTCTACTCAACAGTAAAACAGGAGAGCAATGGTTTCTTACGCAGAGATTGAGATGCGATACATAAAGAAATGGTAACCAGGGTTTTATTCCTTCCACCCGACCAAGAATGCTTGCTATCTCGTTTTGTGTGCTCTCCTGCATCGTTATATATATGTTCTACAAAATACTTTTTGAAACAAGATGGAGAGAGGAAAATCTTGCAATTTCTGAAATATTATTTCTTGTAACTTAAAGATTTCTCTAAGTAGAGAGGTGGGGATGTTTGTAGCAGGGAGGGGGTGCCTGCAGATGGATGCCTATGGGAGGATACCTATGAGAGGGGTTGCCTATGAGAGGGGATGCCCATGAGGAGGAAGGGGGGAGGGATTGTGTAGCTTGTACCAGAAAGGGGCAGGGTGGAAAGAACAGAAAGGGGTATTTACAAAGTAGCAAGGGCCATGCAGCATGAATTTTTGGGGCACTTCCAAATATAAATTACAGAGGAATCAATCCAAAAGCAATTCTGGAAGAAAAAAATGTATATGAGTATATGATTTGTGGGAAAGGGGGCAGAGTGGGAGAGACCTGCAGAGGCAAGATGGAATAAAATAGGGGCAGGGTGGAGCACCCCTCTGAAAAAAATCTACCCAGGTGCCTGTGTACAGTGTGTAGTGTTTTTCTATTTGACTAGGTGCCTGTGTACAGTGTGTAGTCTCTTTCTATTTGACTAGGTGCCTGTGTACAGTGTGTAGTCTCTTTCTATTTGACTAGGTGCCTGTGTACAGTGTGTAGTCTCTTTCTATTTGACTAGGTGCCTGTGTACAGTGTGTAGTCTCTTTCTATTTGACTAGGTGCCTGTGTACAGTGTGTAGTCTCTTTCTATTTGACTAGGTGCCTGTGTATAGTGAAGTGCTTTTCTATTTGACTAGGTGCCAGTACAGTGTGTAGTCTCTTTCTATTTGACTAGGTGCCTGTGTACAGTGTGTAGTCTCTTTCTATTTGACTAGGTACCTGTGTACTGTGTGTAGTCTCTTTCTATTTGACTAGGTACCTGTGTACAGTGTGTAGTCTCTTTCTATTTGACTAGGTGCCTGTGTACAGTGTGTAGTCTCTTTCTATTTGACTAGGTGCCTGTGTACAGTGTGTAGTCTCTTTCTATTTGACTAGGTGCCTGTGTACAGTGTGTAGTCTTCTTTCTATTTGACTAGGTGCCTGTGTACAGTGTGTAGTCTCTTTCTATTTGACTAGGTACCTGTGTACAGTGTGTAGTCTCTTTCTATTTGATTAGGTGCCTGTGTACAGTGTGTAGTCTCTTTCTATTTGACTAGGTACCTGTGTATAGTGAAGTGCTTTTCTATTTGACTAGGTGCCAGTGTACAGTGTGTAGTCTCTTTCTATTTGACTAGGTACCTGTGTACAGTGTGTAGTCTTCTTTCTATTTGACTAGGTGCCTGTGTACAGTGTGTAGTCTCTTTCTATTTGACTAGGTACCTGTGTACAGTGTGTAGTCTCTTTCTATTTGATTAGGTGCCTGTGTACAGTGTGTAGTCTCTTTCTATTTGACTAGGTACCTGTGTACAGTGTGTAGTCTCTTTCTATTTGACTAGGTGCCTGTGTACAGTGTGTATTCTCTTTCTATTTGACTAGGTGCCTGTGTACAGTGTGTAGTCTCTTTCTATTTGATTAGGTGCCTGTGTACAGTGTGTAATCTCTTTCTATTTGACTAGGTACCTGTGTACGGTGTGCAGTCTCTTTCTATTTGACTAGGTGCCTGTGTACAGTGTGTAGTCTCTTTCTATTTGACTAGGTGCCTGTGTACAGTGTGTAGTCTCTTCCTATTTGACTAGGTGCCTGTGTACAGTGTGTAGTCTCTTTCTATTTGATTAGGTGCCTGTGTACAGTGTGTAGGCTCTTTCTATTTGACTAGGTACCTGTGTACAGTGTGTAGGCTCTTTCTATTTGACTAGGTACCTGTGTACAGTGTGTAGTCTCTTTCTATTTGACTAGGTGCCTGTGTACAGTGTGTAGTCTCTTTCTATTTGACTAGGTGCCTGTGTACAGTGTGTAGTCTCTTTCTATTTGACTAGGTACCTGTGTACTGTGTGTAGTCTCTTTCTATTTGACTAGGTACCTGTGTACAGTGTGTAGTCTCTTTCTATTTGACTAGGTGCCTGTGTACAGTGTGTAGTCTCTTTCTATTTGACTAGGTGCCTGTGTACAGTGTGTAGTCTCTTTCTATTTGATTAGGTGCCTGTGTACAGTGTGTAGTCTCTTTCTATTTGATTAGGTGCCTGTGTACAGTGTGTAGTCTCTTTCTATTTGATTAGGTGCCTGTGTACAGTGTGTAGTCTCTTTCTATTTGACTAGGTGCCTGTATACAGTGTGTAGGCTCTTTCTATTTGACTGTAACAGATACGACTTTACCTAAAACCTCACTATTTTGTTATCTTTTTCCTGTGGTTATCCTTTTAAGGCTTTGTCAGATGATCACTGGGTAATCATTCAAATATTCTGATTCTTAGTGCAGTAATGGTACCAAGTGTTTCCTTATATTATTTGTAGTTTGGTTCGTAAGGGGTATTGACATCAATATCAATTGTGCTGGGGATTCAGTTTGTGTGTGTAACTCTGTAGAGAGGGGAAAGTTTTAGTTTGTGACCATGTATTTTATGTACATTCAATTGTGTGGTGATTTCTAGGACCTTTGTAGATTTATTTTCAAGAACTTACTGTACCAATTGCTACTCTACCTGCAAACCATGTTAAGGGAGTGGCAGTCTGTTTGTGTTGTACAAAGACTCCTCCTACTTTCAGTGTTGATGTTGTTTCCTGTTTGCTTGTCTGTGTATTTCTTTAGCACCTGTGGTTTCAGTAAATTTATCAAATATAACTATACAGTTAAAATAATAACAAGAACACCCTTTAAAAGCTGTTGTGGCATTTAATTTGTTTGTGTAGATTGTAATAAAGAAAGCAGTGACGTGTCTAAGGGGGCTATTGGGGGCTTAGCCTCCCCCTCACCTCCTAAAATTCTGTCGAAGCCATAAATATAATCAACTAAAATATCAAATGAACCATGTCTGGCATATTTTGCAATCGTATTGACTGAGCTATCGTTAATTTTGGACCAAACCTTTTATAGTTTGCTCCAAAAATCCTCCCATTTTCGACCAAACATCTTTCATTTTGGCCCCAAAATCTTCAATATTGACCCAAAAAAGTTTGCCCCAAAAATCCTCCCATTTTCGACCAAACATCTTTTATTTTGGCCCCAAAATCTTCAATATTGACCCCAAAATCTGCACTTTTGGATAAAAAGCTCCTGGCTTATATCAAAAATTTTAATTTTGGATCAAAATTTTTAAGCACCACAGTCTTAAATCTAGAACCAAAAACCTTTTGGATACAGAGGTGAAGTTCTCATCATCAGGGCTATGTGCGCATGGGAGCCATAATTAATTTTCAGAGCAATACAAATTTAAAATAGGCCTTTATCTTTTTGCCCACGCTACTTAAGAAAAATCATGTGAAATTTTCGGGAATTCTCATTGAATTTGCAGGAATTTTTCTTTATTTTCATGAAATTTTCCCTATTTTTAGGAATATTCTTTAATTTCAGAAAACTTTCTTCAGTTTTTGTGAAATTTTCTTAAATTTTAAGGAAATCTCTGTCAATTTTTGGGAAATCTCTTTCATTTTCCGAGGAATTTCCTGCATGTTCGTGAATTCTTCTTCAATTTCCGGGAATGTTTCTTTGATTTCTAGGAAAATTCTTCACTTTTTTAAAAAACACTGTCAATTTTACAAAATTTTAAGGAACTGTTGCCAAAATTGAAAACAATTTCCATAAAATTTCAATTTTCAAATTTTGAAATTCACAATTTGTCATCAAAATAAAGTATGCATGCAACTGGGAAACCCTTTTCGGGGGTGCCTCTAACTCATACGCACCTCTTTCAGTCTGTCTCCCTATTCTGAAACTGGCCCTCAATTTTCTTAAAAATGAAAAGCAAAGAAAGATAACAAGGTGATGTAGGTATTAGTTAATTTATCATAAAATAGAATAGATACGATAAATAAAGACGTCATAAATGATAGATTGGCCCCTGCTAAAATTAAGAAGAAGAACACCTGGTTCCATATGCTACGTAAAACCAATAACAATCATCGCCATTGATAATGATAACCTAATCCCAAAGGTAATAATTATTACAAGAAATAATCATGATATCTGAATTTCCACGTTCCAATGCTAAAACGAATGTAAACACTCCTTCTCTCCTTAACTGATCAAAGACTAAAAGATTGAAATGCTTTACTGCCAGACCACCAAACATTGATATACATTCACCAAGTCTAAACTGTTTCAAAGCTAAACTTAGCCTACTAAACTTGTTAACTGTTTTTTCTTATACTTGTTACGCTCGGTTGTCGCTCACATCCAGAAGGATTTTTGCCGAATTAACCTGTAAGTTTGCAAAGCACCGTTGAAAGTTCATACAGTAATGTGTGCTATGCTATAAGTTACCATTACCTTAACCTATTCAGATTCAGATTCAGGTTGAAATATTACTTCAACATATGGAAAGTGGCATACATACCCACGCTAACAATTTCTTAACTAGCTGTTGAAGTTTCCGGTTAGACTAGCCTTGTTCATTTCAAATTTTAAATAATATAATTCTCCTTCACTATCTTTTTGTGATTCTTTAAAAAATATATTGGTGTAATAAATATTTTTTATTATGTTTCTGAAACAGTAAAAATATCTAAACCATACCATTCTTCATATCACGTTTTGGAGGTGGCTATTCAAATATCGGATTGGCATCGGAACTTTTCGTCTGCATTCCTCAACGTTGCCAATTTACATGATTTTTGCGAATAAAAACAACACTATAAATGTTTGAATTAGCATTGCTGAAATTTATTGTAACGTCGTAACCAGTAAAATACAATCTTTAATAAGTAGCACTTAATTTGAAGTCCATATTCTCTTCATTAAATAAAATTTAAAAAATAATTCTCAATTAAAAGATGGTGGGTTTTGAGCATGGAGTTTACAATAATAGACTTGTTGCACCTGAGGGCCTTGACAGATAAGCTCAAATGATGAGTTAATATATCTCTATGAAATATAAACATGCCATCAAATATAAACATGCTATCAAATTTAAACATGCCAAAATAAACATGCCTGCAAATCTGATTGTTGTGTTGTAGTCTTTCCATAATAGATGTTCTCTTATGCATGTGTGCAGTTCTCTTGTAGTTTGTAACTAGTAAGTGAATTTCATACCTATGATTATACAAACAAAATTTATCACAAATGCATCTCTGAAAGATTTTAGAAGAAGATTCTTGATAAGTGCTGTGATTTTGATGAGCTGCAAGTGGTAAGATTTGCTGCAGTAGTTGGATACTGGTGATGAGCTGCAAGTAGTAAGCTTGGCTGCAGTAGTTGGTCACTGGTGATGAGCTGCAAGTGGTAAGCTTGGCTGCAGTAGTTGGTTACTGGTGATGAGCTGCAAGTGGTAAGCTTGGCTGCAGTAGTTGGTCATTGGTGATGAGCTGCAAGTGGTAAGCTTGGCTGCAGTAGTTGGTCACCGGTGGTGAGCTGCAAGTGGTAAGCTTGGCTGCAGTAATTGGTCACTGGTGATGAGCTGCAAGTGGTAAGCTTGGCTGCAGTATTTGGTCACCGGTGGTGAGCTGCAAGTGGTAAGCTTGGCTGCAGTAGTTGGCCACTGGTGATGAGCTGCAAGTGGTAAGCTTGGCTGCAGTAGTTGGTCACTGGTGATGAGCTGCAAGTGGTGAGCTTGGCTGCAGTACTTGCAAGAATTGGTCACTGGTATGCATGTCGCTTCTATGTTTTAGTACATTTTCATAATTATGATATTATCTTGTTTTACAAGATGGGGTAAATTCTGAAGATTGCATTATCAGGAAGTTTATTATGAGTATTAAAAGGAGTATTACAGAATATTGATATTACAGTGTAAGTTTATTATGAGTATTAAAGGGAGTATTACAGAATATTGATATTTTAGTGTAAGTTTATTAGGAGTATTAAAGGGAGTATTACAGATTATTGATATTTTAGTGTAAGTTTATTAGGAGTATTTAAGGGAGTATTACAGAATATTTATATTTTAGTTAAGTTCATTAGGAGTATTTAAGGAGTATTACAGAATATTTATATTTTAGTATAAGTTTATTAGGAGTATTTAAGGGAGTATTACAGAATATTTATATTTTAGTGTAAGTTTTTAGGAGTACTTAAGGGAGAATTACAGAATATTTATATTTTAGTGTAAGTTTATTACAAGTTCCTAAGGGAGTATTACAGAATATTTATATTTTAGTGTAAGTTTGTTTGGAGTATTTAAGGGAGTATTACAGAATATTTATATTTTAGTATAAGTTTATTAGGAATATTTAAGGGAGTATTACAGAATATTTATGTTTTAGTATAAGTTTATTAGGAGTATTTAAGGGAGTATTACAGAATATTTATATTTTAGTGTAAGTTTATTAAGAGTATTTAAGGAGTATTACAGAATATTTATATTTTAGTGTAAGTTTCATCTATAATAACTGAAAATGCTTACGTAGAAAGATTGAAATAAATGTATCCTGCAATTAAGAAATGTGGCCAGACTTTGAATTAGAAAATATATTATTTCTTTCCCTCGAGCTAAACAAATCTCATTATTAGTTTTCTAGCAAAAGTTTTTAAATAATAAATAAACGTAGCTACAGTAAGACAAATTGCACTATGAGCTGCTGTGTGTTTAAATTGCAGCAATACAATGTTATTATACTAAAAGCAATATATTTTAAGCATTTTTCAGGCAATTATCCCACAAGACCAAAGGGCTCAATGTAAGCAATTATTTTACTCCTTGTATGCTGTATTTTTTGTAACGAACTCTGGAGGAAATAATGCATTGAAACTTCACCTTTATGTTACAACACTTAAAGGCGATTTAACAGTATTCATGTTTGTTAATCTGTAGACTTTTGATTACATAATTAGTGAAATCATTCAGTCTTTGTTGGGAATCTTGAGATGTTTACACATGATTAGAATGTACAGAGTTACAGGATGCACAAATTTATTAGCAAACGGAAATTGAAATCAATCCATATTTCAGATGGAATTTTATTAAAAGTTTATTGCAATGCTCCTGATGTTATTGGCCTAAAATTGAGATTGCTGTGAGTACCTTGGAGGGCCTTTTACTGTTTGTTATTGGACATATATGCAGCACACTACTTCATCATTACAGTGTTCCTTTAGCTGCATTCACGCAAAAGTTAATATGAAGCAAACAAGTACCGTTTGCATTTATAATTACATCAGTTGTTTTCTGTTTTTTGAATGCCCTGATTCTCATCATAATGTAATAACAAGTCTAAAACTTTGAGTTGAATTTGCATAAAAGAGCTCGTCAGATTAGCAGATATACTGGATCAATAGCTGGCGGATGTGCAGTTGTGTTCTACTCTGTTCAGTCTCCATTCTTGTATACATGAGTGCACATATCATTCTGTTCCAGTGAACATCAGTTTATCATGTTATACATGTGAATACCTGTCTTGCAGAGTGTAAAACAAACAGCAATCATGTTGACATAAAACATGTACACCACTGCAGGTTGGTGTCTACGGTAGATCATTTTGCCCAATCTTTGTACATGAAGCTGTTAGGAGTTAAAAACTTGTGAAATATCTGACACTTGATATATCCTGGATTTTAATTGACAGTTGATCCTTACGGTAGGTAAGGAAAGGAAGGCTAAAGCAGAGGTTTCTCTGCATAGAGTTGGTGTTGGTTTCTGCGTTAGCTAAAGGTCCGGGTAGTACTGTAGTTGTATAGCATGTGTATTGTGTATATAAAGGTCAGTAAGAGGAAGGTCAGTAAGAGGAACAAAGTAGTGAAAAAATGATTCTAATTCTACATGGTAGTGTTTAATGAGATTGAAAGCTAGCTCAGCAGATTTTTGTAATAGATTCAAAAGCAGAATTTGTTATTCGTCTTCAGAGAACTGTGTTGAATAATTAGAAACCAAACAATGCCTGGTCATTTATCACACAATGCCTGGTCATTTATCACACAATGCCTGGTCAGTCATTTATCACAAGTTTGCTAAGCAAAAAACTGTCTATCAAGGCCAAAATTCTAAAAGCAGGTCAAAAGTTAATCTTTAAGGAATAAAGCATTGTTTTTAACCATGTGTGATTATTTAAAATAACTCCAGCTTCCAAAAAATTCCACTCAAATTGTTTGTGATCAGAATTGACATGGCATGACATGGGAATGAATTGACTGAACTTGTGCACAGTAATCTTTAGGGTCTGGTTATAATTTAAGAGGCACAAAATCTCATGTTAGATGTTCACAATATCATTTAAGATACATATATATATATTCAGAAACATTTATGTGTAATTGTATATTATTCTGTTTTACCTTACTATGTGTAATGAACTGTTGTCATGTGTGGTAGTTATAGGTTTCATCAAAAGTTATTATTCTTATTGTCATGTATATAGCAGGTTGAGCTATGAGTTATTGGTTAAGTTTTGCTTTCATTTGAGTGTTCTCAGTGTTATTAATATAGTGCTGCCTTGTTCAAAGTAATAAGGAAGTACTGTGTTTTCCTAGGAGTTTTTAGGGTATGTATTTAATATAATATAACAAGATTATGGGCTAAGAACTTAGTCACCCCATAAAAAGCCCAAACTAACACGACCACCACCACCACAACAAAAGAATAAATAAATAAAAGATGCCTATTTGCAGGAGTAGAAATTATAGCAGACCATGGCACCAATGATCCTAGAAATTTGTTCAGGTTTTCGGAGAAAAAAAAAAAGGGGGGGAAAGGAAAGAAAAAAGTGGGGGAAAGGAAAGAAGAGGGAGAGAAAAAAAGAAAAGGGAGAGGAAAGAAAGAAAAGGGAGAGAAAAGAAAGAAAAGGGAGAGAAAAGAAAGAAAAGGGAGAGAAAAGAAAGAAAAGGGAGAGAAAAGAAAGAAAAGGGAGAGAAAAGAAAGAAAAGGGTGAGAAAAGAAAAGGGACAAAATAAAAAGGAGAGCTGGAGAAAGGTGTGCAAGAGACAAGAACAAATCAAGTACAAATTTCTCCTTAACAATAATACTTAAGACCACTAAAGTGATATTTCCTTCTAGAATTATAAGCATTTGATGGTTATTGTCGCAGTACTGGTGAAAGTGAACACGGTTAATACCGACGCAAATGGTACCGGTAATACCGAAGTATCGGTATTTGTACAGGTGACATGTATATTGCATATTCGCGAAACTAGTAGTGTTTACCATAACAAGGCCAGCTGTTATTGAAAGTTTGAGGAATAGCGGGAATATTTACGAACTTAGCAAGTTTTGCAACCATGTCTTCCCATAAATATTATGTTCTTACAAAATTTTGAGGTGATGTACCATGTTCAAATACAAACATATTTCTAAGAAGTTATATTTGTGCTGATTTTTACATGATTTAAAGGTATCTTTTATAAATTATTTTTGCAAGTACCGATACTGACAGTACTTGGCGGTACTTTGGTATTTTTCATTTGGTGGTATCGTACCGTACTGGCACCATAAAGTACTGGTACTTTTCTTAGTACCAGTATACTGTGCAATGTTAATAGGGGGCCTACGCACAATATTTTTCTTTTGAGTACTCGGCGGTACTTTGGTATTTTTCATTTGGTGGTATCATACCGTACTGGCATCGTAAAGTACTGGTACTTTTCTTAGTACCAGTATATTGTGCAATGTTAATAGGGGGCCTACGCACAATATTTTTCTTTTGAATATTATCTTTGGTCCCAGAAAATTAAATATTTGTCCACCCCTAGGATCGAGCAACACCTGTGAAGAGTACCATATTTCCATGTTTATAGAGGGGACAGTGATGAACCAGAGTTTATGGTTTACCCAATTTGAAGTATTCACTGTTATTTAACCACTCATACTAGTAATACATTTACATATACATATAACCACTGTATAAATCAAACACCAATCATACCCTTGCCATGCTCTTGTTATAGCATTCTTGATTAGAGTTGGTGGCGGTACTGTATATAAAAAACATGAAATTTTTCTTCAGATAACACTCCTTTAAATCTACCATTGCTTTACTTAGAGCATGATATGGTACAGTCAACACCAACATATTTTTCATGCTGTTGGAAAAGCAGTTTTCACTTTACAAACCAAACCCCTCAACATGTACAGTATTAGGGGGCAATGACTCTTGGCGGCATGTTATGATGATACAAATGTTTTACTCAAAAAAAAAATTCATTCCAATTTAGGGGTCAAGTGTGTTCGTTTTGTATGATAGAGAATATAATTTGTTCATCAGACTAGAAGACACAACTCTTCTTTCCCCATACTGCCATATCTTTGGGTATCTTAGTAAGTTTTTTCTAATTGTGCAACTTAAACTTCATTAGGTGTAGCACCTTGGTAAAAATTTAAGTATCTTAACTGTAGTTTACAGTCAGAAGTAATAATCAGTGAATATTTGTACTTTCTGAACAATTATATTAACAACTGTAAAGTAGACTTTCTATGGGAGTCATTTTCATACAAGTGTGTAACCATACCGTATTTTCTCTAATAAACGCCCCTGGGGCGTTGCATTTGGAAAACGGGGGCATTTATACCAGGGTAAATTATGAAGAAAAAAATGTAACTTACAAAAGAACGGCAATTTCTTTTAGGCCTATGATATTAGTTTCTTCAAGCGATTTTTGTGTTTTTAGCATTATTGTGCATGGATTATTAATGGAATATACTCTTTGCATATTTACCACTTGGTTACGTTCGACTTACAGCCTTTTCAAGTCACATTCGGTAAGTTAAACGTACGTTGTTACATCCTGAAAGTATGAAAAATGACGGGGTTATTAGAGGGGGCATTTATTAGAGAAAACACGGTAGGTATACTATAGGAACTGGGGGACCAGGGGCATGTGTCCCATACACTTTCTGAAAAATGGTAAAAGTTCCCCTTTTGAAAATGAAAAGTGCTCCTCAATTAGGCCTACTGTCAAAGGTGCAAGAACTGGTGGAATGTGTGCACAAATTAAAACAAATTTTGTACAAAAGTGCAATAAAGTGCACTTTTGACTTTGTTGTTTTGCACTCACTAATTATATATTTTCCAACCTGGGGGATATACATGTAAGTATATGACTTGGGAAGTGCCCCCTACAAGGTTGTGCCCCCCCCCCCCACCTCCACTTTTGTATACACCTCCTGCGTGTAACACACATGTACTCAATATCTCATGAACAGAACAAAAACAATAAATTAGTTACTCTACTTATTTATCTGATCCTAATAATCCTAGAAATGTATCAAAATAACTTTTCCTAAGAAAATAAATTCCATTCTTTCCTCAGAAACCCCAAAGCTGCAATATATTATCAAAATCCCCAAATTTCCACTGTTACTGTATGCAATACAAATCTACATGAGATGATTTACTCTTGTGTCATTTGTGATGGGTTATTAAAGCCTCTTGCATGTGTTCAAACACCATTAAAACATTCATTCAAATTAAATTCTCAAAAATGAAGATGAGCAATAATGAATGGATCCAACAAGACACTCGAGAGTTATTAATGTGTAAGATCTATGGCAAATTGACAAACTTGTCAAGCCTAACATTCATTTTCCAATAAAAATATGTATAGCTGTTATCTGTAACTCTACTATGTATATATATATATATATATATATATATATATATATATATATATATATATATATATATATATATATATATATATATATATATATATATATATATATATATATATATATATATATATATATATATATATATATATATATATATATATATATATATAAATAAACAAATCATGTTGGCATGTGTGATTTATTCATATGTTGTAAACAACAATTTAACAACATGCAGTAAAACTCATCTTGACATTTAACAACTACTTTCATGTAGGAATTAGGGCTCCAGGTGTGGAATTCTGATAAGTTATTTTCAGGTTTTTGAATTGTCAATTAACTGTTACTGTTTGAAGATTGTTCATTAACCTGTTGAAGGGGAAATAATGTTTGTTGCTTCTAGATATCATCTAATTGCTCAGGGAGTGTTCATGACATCACACAGAAATACTGTAGGAATCATGAAAATAATTCATTGCCTTTCAATTCAAAACTAACTGCTGGAGATTTTACTACATGTGAGGTATGATTATGAAAGCTTTGTTGTAATGATGTCATAGTATGATAATAAGAGGACATGTGATTTGCAGCAACCAGTAGTGTAGCTATGATGTGATTTGCAGCAAGCAGTAGTGTAACTATGGAGATGTAGGCACTACTCCTTCAAATATTTCATCAATTTCTTTCTGAAGTAGAATTGCTGATGTTATTTTTCATCGATTTTCAAACTTTGGATACAAAATTTGGACAAATGATAAAAATAGATAGATCATAGTAAAGTCCTGCTTCGCCATTGGTTGTGCCTGCTTCACCATTGGTTGTCCCTTGCTTCACCATTGGTTGTGCCCTGCTTCACCATTGGTTGTGCATTGCTTCACCATTGGTTGTGCCTTGCTTCACCATTGGTTATGCCCTGCTTCACCATTGGTTGTGCCTTGCTCCACCATTGGTTATGCCTTGCTTCACCATTTATTGTGCCCTGCTTCACCATTGGTTGTGCCTTGCTTCACCATTGGTTGTGCCCTGCTTCACCATTGGTTGTGCCTTGCTTCACCATTGGTTGTGCCTTGCTTCATCATTGGTTGTGCCCTGCTTCACCATTGGTTGTGCCTTGCTTCACCATTGGTTGTGCCCTGCTTCACCATTGGTTGTGCCTTGCTTCACCATTGGTTGTGCCTTGCTTCATCATTGGTTGTGCCTGCTTCACCATTGGTTTGTTGCCCACCATTGGTTGTGCCCTGCTTCACCATTGGTTGTGCCTTGCTTCACCATTGGTTGTGCCCTGCTTCACCATTGGTTGTGCCCTGCTTCACCATTGGTTGTGCCTTGCTTCACCATTGGTTGTGCCTTGCTTCACCATTGGTTGTGCCCTGCTTCACCATTGGTTGTGCCTTGCTTCACCATTGGTTGTGCCCTGCTTCATCATTGGTTGTGCCCTGCTTCACTATTGGTTGTGCCTTGCTTCACCATTGGTTGTGCCATGCTTCACCATTGGTTGTGCCCTGCTTCACCATTGGTTGTGCCCTGCTTCACCATTGGTTGTGCCTTGCTTCACCATTGGTTGTGCCCTGCTTCACCATTGGTTGTGCCTTGCTTCACCATTGGTTGTGCCCTGCTTCATTATTGGTTGTGCCCTGCTTCACCATTGGTTGTGCCTTGCTTCATCATTGGTTGTGCCTTGCTTCACCATTGGTTATGCCCTGCTTCACCATTGGTTGTGCCTTGCTTCACCATTGGTTGTGCCCTGCTTCATCATTGGTTGTGCCCTGCTTCACCATTGGTTGTGCCCTGCTTCACCATTGGTTGTGCCTTGCTTCACCATTGGTTGTGCCCTGCTTCACCATTGGTTGTGCCCTGCTTCACCATTGGTTGTGCCCTGCTTCACCATTGGTTGTGCCCTTAAATTCCTTGTGAAATTGAAAACCATACTCTCTGTACTACATTTTTACATACTACAGATTTGAAAACTCACAATGCAAATTCTGTGTCTCTTTTCATACTGTATGTTTGCATTCAGCTGCAAATAAGATAAGTTCTTTACTTACTCAGACATCTTTTATATTTTATGTTATGTTATGTTACATGCTTCTGGAACTTGGCAGGCCAGTTTTTTTTTTTTGTGTAAAATATTCTTGGGGTGTGACAGTGTGTCCCCTTAGCACCCCTTCCAAAACCTGATGATTAATGCAATATGAAGCCCGCATTTAAGTTTTATCCATAAAATGTTCAAGAAAAATATGAGAAAGAAGAAATCTTCTGACAAAGGCATATTATTCTGGCACTAACAATTACTTCATAAAATCAAGATCAAACTTCAAACAGGTAAGTTCTTGTTTGAACTTTTCATTCTAAAGCAAAAGGAACCTTCATAAAGACAAATAGAAATACAATAGTAAAAGGCCATTGCCTAATAAGCACAATAGTTTTATTATTGCTACAGTATGCACCCCTGAATGAATCAGATCATTGTCTTACCAGGGAATTGCTATTTTCTTGGGCTCACTAAACCAGGGAGTTGTTACTTTGACAGGTTTCTCATTTCAGAAAGAATTAAAAAGTTTAAAGGTCATTATTCAAACATGGAAAATTAAATACTCCCCCCAATTTGATCAAAATGCAGTTGGTAGAGATAATAATACTACTAATGATAGTTGAGTTTTATAGAGTGCTTTTCCAGCAACTAATCAAAGCACTGAATATGTACATGTAAGTTGAAGTAACCAGCATTTATTGTCGTAGGAACTTGTAAAACATAGTTTTTTCTTCTTTAAAGCATCAATAGATTTTACAATCACATGAGATACATAAAATCACATGAGATACATAGTGTCACATGAGATACATAGTGTCACATGAAATACATAGTGTCACATGAGATACATAGTGTCACATGAGATACATAGTGTCACATGAAATACAGAGTGTCACATGGGATACAGAGTGTCACATTAGATACATAGTGTCACATGAGATACATGAGATACATAGTGTCACATGAGATGCATAGTGTCACATGAGATGCATAGTGTCACATGAGATACATAGTGTCACATCAAATACAGTGTCACATGAGATACATAGTGTTACATGAGATACATAGTGTCACATGAGATACATAGTGATACATAAGATACATAGTGATACATGAGATACATCGTGTCACACGAGATACATAGTGTCACACGAGATACATAGTGTTACATGAGATACATGTGTCACATGAGATACACAGTGTCACATGAGATACACAGTGTCACATGAGATACACAGTGTCACATGAGATACATATTGTCACATGAGATAAATAGTGTCACGTGATATACAGAGTGTCACATGAGATATATAGTGTCACATGAGATACATAGTGTCACATGAGATACATAGTGTCACATGAGATACATAGTGTCACATGAGATACATATTGTCACATGAGATACACAGTGTCACATGAGATACACAGTGTCACATGAGATACACAGTGTCACATGAGATACATAGTGTCACATGATATACATAGTGTCACATGAGATACATAGTGTCACATGAGATACATAGTGTCACATGAGATACATAGTGTCACATGAGATACATAGTGTCACATGAAATACAGAGTGTCACATGGGATACAGAGTGTCACATTAGATACATAGTGTCACATGAGATACATGAGATACATAGTGTCACATGAGATGCATAGTGTCACATGAGATGCATAGTGTCACATGAGATACATAGTGTCACATCAAATACAGTGTCACATGAGATACATAGTGTTACATGAGATACATAGTTTCACATCAAATACAGTGTCACATGAGATACATAGTGTTACATGAGATACATAGTGATACATAATATACATAGTGATACATGAGATACATAGTGATACATGAGATACATAGTGTCACATGAGATGCGTAGTGTTACATGAGATACATAGTGTCACATGAGATACATACTGTCGGTGCAAAAACAACAAAACATCTCTCCTATTAAAGGTATGTGTTTCAGTTCAGTTCAGTTCATTTTACGTGACAGATTTTTAATTTTGCCCAGGGAAGGCTACGTACAATAAATAGTTATGTAAGTAATTTGAATTACTCAACTAAGATTAAATTGTCAACGTTGTTAGTGATATGCAGTTAAAAGTAGAGCATAATTGCTTTAGGGAAATTAAACTTTCTTTTTCTGTAAGTACATTAAACTCACTCACTTCGTCCTCTTTGTGCCTCAAGCGCATTAAAACAGCTACTGTCTTTCCTGTCTGAGATTCCACTATTTACATTCTATTTTCGTAGAATCTGATGCAAAATGATCAGGATCCAATGTTTTTAAGTTAATGTTTGTTTGTGTGTGTGTGGGTGTGTGTGTGTGTATGTATGTGTGTGTCTGTACGTAAAGCTTGCAAACAAGATATCTCCGGCTCTCACTTACAAAGTACAGTGTGTATGTGCACTATTGGTTTTTGGTAGTGATATCATAAATGTAAAAGAAGATTCAACTTTCAATTAAATTTATGATGTATTACTGCGGCAGACTCAGTCACTGAAATTGATGGGAGTTTAACAATCTAAAGATTTAGGAGTATCCAAAGTTTCGAATGTATTTAATCTATTGACAAAATGTGATTTATGAACAGGAAAACACCTCAAAAGGCTTTTGTTTTTCTTTATATTTCTTCCCTTAATTTCAGACCTTGAAAATGTTCAAAATGCCAGACTCAAGCTTGAGGTAAAGATTAATGGTAAAGATTAATTCTTCTTCATCAAGATTATCTTTGCTTCTTCAACTTGTCCTGCTCATACATCACAAGAGTAACACAAAAATTTGTGTATTTGCACAAAAGTCTTCAGAAGCTGTAAAATGACCAATTTATAATGGATTTTTGATGAAGTTTTTTGCTTTAATTCTTCATGTTTTTGTAGTGGATTTGAAATCAATGTAGCTAATTATATTTGCCTCTACTTGTCCATATACCTTTAAAGGATTAGTTCAGGGGTCAAGTAAGTTTATCTTATATGAAAAAGGACTTAAAAAAAACAAAATGGTGAAGAAAGCATTCAAATATCTTATTCTGTTAAAGAGATATTCAAGTTTAAAGCTCTGTTTTATCTGTGTAGAAATTACTAGTGTAGTATCTACTATGGAAGGTTAGCGTCTTCATCCACACATTCTTAACAATTGTTAATGTAAAGAAAGTTTATTTAATTTTTATGCTTTTAAAATTATTTTTCCTCAGATTTTCTTCAGGTGGTATATTATAAATACTTTTCCTAAATTAAGTTTTACTACTTTTTTGACATATCCCATTGTTTTAAAGCCACAAAATCGCAGGACGAAATATGATAAAATACATCAAGACTATGAGGAATCTAAGGCTATGACATTGCAGCTGCTCTGATTTCAGTCGTTTCTATACAAGTGATACTAAACTTTAAACTTAAGTATCTCCCTAGTCGAAAAATATTTTTTTGAATGTTTTTTTCTTTGCCATTTCGTTTCTTTGAAGTCCTCTTTAACATAAGATAGACTTGCTTGACCCCTGAACTAATCCTTTAAGGCTGCAGATCCTCCTCTTACACAACCCCACCATTCCAACACTATCACAGATCCGTAATTGAAGTAACTAAGAATTATGCTAGTACTACCTTATACATCACCCATAATGAACTAAACAGTTGCGTTCATTCAGATTTCACTGAATTCATGCCATCAATATTATGTATTTTCTTTGTTCATTCGTGCATTTCACTCAGGAAATATTGTTTTATAAAGCGATGTCTTGGTAGTGAACACCTGACTGAAGATCTCCTATAGTATAATTCAGCATTGCATTTGGAGAAATTAATTTTTGTCTGTGAAAAGGAAATGAAATGGAGGGTTGGTGGTAGGTTTGATAATGTTTGAGATGTGTTGGATGAGGGCAGCATAAATTGTAGGTAAGTGAGAAATCATACTTTTGGTTAATTGGTGATTTCCTTGTTTGCTCTCATAGTTATTGAAAATATGACAAATAGTAGATAAAATTCAGAGTATATACTTCGTAGTATGTACAGAGTATATTCATTAAAAAGGCAAATGTTACTGTAACAGTTCCATTGAAGAACTTACATATTTTGAAAGATGTTAAAACAAAATACACTAAACCGTAATAGTTGGAAGAAACAAGTGATCAAAATGAAATATGCGTGGATTGTAATAAATTGATAGATTTTTTAAATTGTGTACCCTAGCATATTCCTTTTGAGTTTGTACTGAGTTGAGTAAATAGTTACTTTCTTATATCGTTTCTGATTGGAACTATAAATGTATACCACCAGGTTACTTTCTTATATCGTTTCTGATTGGAACTATAAATGTATACCACCAGGTTACTTTCTTATATCGTTTCTGATTGGAACTATAAATGTATACCACCAGGTTACTTTCTTATATCGTTTCTGATTGGACTATAAATGTATACCGCCAGTAGAGATATTTTCAGGGGGATTCCTGAATGTGCTTTGTATTGATTAAGGAATTAAATCGAAGTAAAGTCTTTGCAAAGAACTGCAGTGTATGGCATATTTATATTACAATTAAGCAGGACTGTAATTCTAGGGGTGGAGGAGGGAAACAGGGGGGACATATCCCCACATTTTTCAGGAGAATTTGAAAAAGTCAGTACATTTGGGGTAAAATTTGCCTCTTGTCCGGCCACTTTTTTGATAAGAATCCATGTCCCTCCCACTTTGTGGATGAGATTTATGGCCCTGTTATTAAGGATAATATATCAGGAGACAAGCAACTTGGGATAATAAGAGAGGAACAGTGTGGGTATTTTTGTCATATAAGTCTCACTTTTAATCGAGTGCTTTATGCTTTATATAAGAATCATTCAGTTATTAACAGCTGCTTTGATGATTGTTCTCCGGTATGTCTGGAATGCCACACAAATGACTCATCTACACTTTGTTATGTAAACACATATTGCACAGATATTTCTTTTTACCTCAAGAGATAGGCTACATTTGCTCAACAACTTCCTGAATTGCCAAGAAGTAATTGGTGGGGGTTGGGCTAGAGGGATTTACGGCCGATGATAACCTATTTCAAACATGCAAAAGCTTTGATTAGCAGTAATTTAGAAACGAAGTTTGCATGCTATATATATCTTTAAAGTATTAATGACAGCTAAAGGTGGGAAAAAAACCCATCTAATTTGTAGTAAAACAGTTATGAAATTTGGTATAAAACTTGTTTAGTTTTGAGGTTGCCATTGAGCTAGTGATAAACATTATTCATTTCAAGCCCTGGTTAGTGGCAGCCTAAAATCTTTGCATTATTCTTTAATGTAACCATGTTTGGCGTAACAAATGTCTTTTCCAGCTAATATCGAAAGAGGAACATCGTCATGCTGTCAAAAAAGATCTTGTGTCGATAGTCTCGGAATTATGCCTCCAAATATAAAGGATTTATAAAACACTAGGATTTACATTAGAAGGTTGTACTCAATCCCTCAATGGCATCACAACATGTTTTGAGTGATGGCATGGGATTTGTTTTTATTATTATTCCCATTAAAATTGAAGCAACAATGTAACTTCTGTTGCCAATAGGTTTGGTAGTTCTTTGAGCATATCAAGCAACAAACTCTATCGCAGATGTACCCTAAAAGGTAAATGATAAATCAACCCACAGCACACTGGATAAATACCAACAAATTTACAGTACATATTAGTCAAGTTTCTTAGACCTGGTTAATATGTTCATCCCAAGTATGTATTATGACTTTATGAATCCTGCTCCCAGTATCAGGCATACTTAAACACTGCCGCGGAAGTCAGTTCACAAACTATCCTTGCCACTTATAAGGGTAATTGGTGGAATGGATACATTTCCGCCTAATTTCTGTAAATGAAAATCAAACGATCCAAGATAAATTATTGATGGGGATTAGTTGGCCTTATCTCCAGAGAAATTAAAAGGTCTGATTGCTTTTTTTTTACATCTATTGATTCCTTCTTTGTAAGGATGCTTGGATGAGATTGGATGCTTGGATGATGCTTGGATGAGATGGGATGCTTGGAAGAGATGGGATGCTTGGATGAGATTGGATGCTTGGATGAGATGAGATGCTTGGATGAGATGGGATGCTTGGATGAGATGGGATGCTTGGATGAGATGGGATGCGTGGATGAGATAGGATGCTTGGATGAGATGGGATGCTTGGATGAGATGGGATGCTTGGATGAGATGGGATGCTTGGATGAGATGGGATGCTTGGATGAGATGGGATGCGTGGACGAGATGGGATGCTTGGACGAGATGGGATGCTTGGACGAGATGGGATGCTTGGACGAGATGGGATGCTTGGACGAGATGGGATGCTAGGAAGAGACGAATGCTTGGACGAGATGGGATGCTTGGACGAGATGGGATGCTTGGAAGAGATGGGATGCTTGGGATGGGATGCTTGGGCGAGGGGATGCTAGGATGAGGATGCTTGGGCGAGATGGGATGCTTGGGCGAGATGGGATGCTTGGGCGAGGCGGGATGCTTGGGCGAGGCGGGATGCTTGAGGCGGGATGCTTGGGCGAGGCGGGATGCTTGGGCGAGGGGATGCTTGGGAGAGGATGCTTGCTTGGGCGAGGCGGGATGCTTGGGCGAGGCGGGATGCTTGGGCGAGGCGGATGCTTGGGCGAGGCGGGATGCTTGGGCGAGGCGGGATGCTTGGGCGAGGCGGGATGCTTGGGCGAGGCGGGATGCTTGGGCGAGGCAGGATGCTTGGGCGAGGCGGATGCTTGGGCGAGGGGATGCTTGGGCGAGGCGGGATGCTTGGGCGAGGCGGGATGCTTGGGCGAGGCGGGATGCTTGGGCGAGGCGGATGCTTGGGCGAGACGGATGCTTGGGCGAGACGGGATGCTTGGGCGAGGATGCTTGGGCGAGAGGATGCTTGGGCGAGAGGGGATGCTTGGCGAGGGGGATGCTTGGGCGAGGGCGGGATGCTTGGGCGAGGCGGGATGCTTGGACGAGACGGGATGCTTGGACGAGACGGGATGCTTGGACGAGGGGGATGCTTGGACGAGACGGGATGCTTGGACGAGACGGGATGCTTGGACGAGAAGGGATGCTTGGACGAGACGGGATGCTTGGACGAGACGGATGCTTGGACGAGAGGGGATGCTTGGATGAGGAGGGATGCTTGGACGAGATGGGATGCCCCCTCTTCCCCACCACTAAGAGTGTCTTTGAAAATGCACTGGATTTATAAAGTATTACAGTCTGTAGCCTTGCAAACAAACAAAAAGTTATTGTGGATGAGATTACTGCAGCCAGGTCATGCATCTAATGCTACAGGGACTCATATGAGCTGATTTCAAAGGTAGTTTTGTAATTAGTGAGTTATTAACATTTGTGATTTAACAGCCAGAGATTCAATCGCATTATATGGATGAAATAACCGATTGAAGCTATTTAGCCATTCTTTAGCTTCTAAATAGGTTTTTTAAACCCAATTTATAGCCCAAATGAGCTATTAACTACAAAAGTTATATCCCAATTGGACTATACATTGGGAAAAATTCCAAATGGTATGTGCCAAATGGTATTTTGACGCTCCAGCCAATTAGAATATAGCTTTATTTCAATCAGAGATATTCAGTGGTATTTCCCGAGCCAATGTTATTATACTGTATATGCTAAGATCTCTCGGATTGCGGCAAGTGAAAGCCGAGTATTTGAAACATTTTTAGTGAATATTGGAATGCAGAATTTGTTTAAAAAAAATCCGCTTAGGATATGATAAACGCTGCAAAAATGCGAATGTATCCATGTGAGAACCTGATTCTCATAAGCTCAAATCCCTTGGGATGTTGAGCTAAAAAGGAAGTCTTTTTGAGTATCGTAGGAGCTGTGTTTTGATTCAAAGCTTCACCTTATTTCACTTCTGCCAATGAACTTGGATGTAGGTATGTTTTCACCTCTTTAGTTTGTCTGTCATTTGTGTGTTAGTTTGTATGTTATTTGTATGTTTGTTTGGTCATCTTGTTTTACAATTTGTTGTTAATTTTCAGCTTCTATACATCCATGGTCTAGTGGTCATAGCATCATTCACCAGTGCTTTACAACTGGTTCATCAAGGAATCGTGGACATCTCTTTAACCTTTAGCTATTGAGGAAGAGATACAAAAATACCCAATCTATCTACACTAGATTCTTGTAGAATTTACATTCCTTCTTTTTATTGGCGATGGACATTGTATTTTGTATTGTGTCAGCAGAGGCTGTCAAATTTGTAAACCAATAAAGCTTGGTTAGCGTTGCCAGTACTGTATTTGTTGATTTTTAGGTGGACTGGAACATAAACGAGATAAACACGGTGTAGATGTTGTGACAGCAAAATCAGATGCTTGACTTGTTGTTGCAGTGCAGTAAGAAATGACTGAGCTGTTAGTCATCTATTACCAGAGCTCTTCTTAGCTCCTTCCTGGTCCCCTAACACCCTGAACCAAGAATTATACCCCTGTATCCATGCTTGTCATGTTACAATATTTTAGATTTCATTAAATGGCGTGGATGTCTAATTTGATATCATTCCACTATTCATATAGGAATTGCAGTAAGATTCTCATTGTAGTGTAATTAGAACAAGAGGTAAAACTGATATAAAGGATTAAAAATTCATTAATGTCATCCTGTTCGTCAGTGTCCAAAAATGCATGGTTATGGATGGTTAAAGGTGACTTATTTGAATGAGTTTTTCAGAGCATCAACTTTACTTTCATTTAAAGGTATGTGCACAGGTAGAGATTTTATATCCACTAGAGCGAGCGCCGAGCTTTGATTTGTGAACAGTCTTTTAATTACATCAAGCAAAGTTTCTAAGTTATGGCTAATCAAAAGTTGTAAGAATTTTTACTGTATGCAAAATTTGTGATGCATGACAGAGAGGACAGTTTAAAATCTTTAATGTAATTCTTTAAATTTCTGTCCTAAATTCAGTCACTGAAAATGATCAGACTGTTTTGTCCTGCTAAAAGTTCATTTGATGGGATGCATCCAACCCATTATCCACCTTCCTTATTTCCACCAATTTCCCCTGCGTCTAAACTTGCATTTAAGGAGAGCAACAGTCATGCCCATTTATTATGCTACTACCTGTTCCACGGCTCTCATTCACCTCTATGCAGCATTTGCTAGGAGTAGCAAAAATATCCTATAAGACTGTTCTCTCTTTATCCCACAGATTCCCCCATACCCCTCACAGATTCCCCCTCACCCCTCACAGAGTTCCCCCACCCCTCACAGATTCCCCTTACCCCTCACAGAGTCCCCCACCTCTCACAGTCCCCTCACCTCTCACAGAGTCCCCTCACCTCTCACAGAGTCCCCACCTCTCACAGAGTCCCCCTCACCTCTCACAGTCCCCCTCACCTCTCACAGTCCCCTCACCTCTCACGGAGTCCCCTTACCCCTCACATAGTCCCCTCATCCCTCACATAGTCCCCTCATCCCTCACAGAGTCCCCTCACCCCTCACATAGTCCCCACCCTCACAGAGTCCCCTCACCCCTCACATAGTCCCCACCCCTCACAGTCCCCTCACATAGTCCCCTCACCCCTCACATAGTTTTTTTAACAATAAATCCATCAAAAACTTTTCTCCTTCATTCACTGTATCAACTTCAGCCAAATCATCTGATCTCTTACTCCAGGGGATCCCCTCCATCCCTACTACTACATTTCTACATATCTTCCCCACCTGGTCTCTTGTTGAGTGCACCTTTTCTGTATTTTAGCATGAAATAGATTAATATCTTTAACACAAGATAACCTTTGCTGTTAATGTGCCATAAATATCAACAACCAATCTTGTTTGCTTAGAACTTGTTTACTGTGTTGGACATTTTGCATATATGCATTTGGAAACTGATAAATATTTTAAAATATTTACCTTTGGCCCCTGAATGTATTCTTTGGGTGGAAGCAAAGTCTTTAGTAAGTCTTAATTGTCCTTGTCATGAAGTACTTGAAAAGGGAACATTTCGACTGGTAAAACTGTGGAGCGCTTGTAGTTACAAACTGTGTTATTCCACACTGCATGCATAAAGATGCAGGACGAAGGTTGCAGTATGAAGGATGCAGGCAACTCAAGAATCTTGAAGAAAGAAGAGGAAAATGTGCAACTGGAGGAAGGATATAAAGAGAGGTCTTAATTTTATTTCTTTATTAGGACACCACTCAGAATTAATTGTTCTGCTTTGAAGAAGTTAAACAGTTTCTTTCTCTCTCTAGGTGCCGAGTGTGGAACAGACATTGGTGATCATGGCCCTCCAGTCACTTCTGTTTAGAGCTAAGCGCATACACTTACTGTTACTTGAGCTGTTGTTGGTTGCCCAGTTGTTTAAGCTTTGGACATATTTGATTCACTGCCTTCCTATGCTTCCTTTGCCCTCAATTTTCCCACATACTGCAAGCTGTTCCAACCCACCCTCCTGATAAACATGCCCATAAACATTCCATCTTGTCTTCTGTTGATGGTATTGAGTACCAAGTCCATGCCTGAAGCTATAAGGACATCATCATTTGTTTTCCTTTCTGTCCAAGATATTTTTAACATTCTCCTAATGTACCACATTTCTGTTGCTTTTAATCTTTTAATGTCACTGGTTATTGTCCAGCATTCACAGCCATAGAGAAGAGTAGACCATACACAAGAGTAGACCGTACACAAGTGTAATTAGTACTGGAGAAGTCATGTTAGTAATAGCATGGAGTTAAAAGAGACTCCATTGTAATAGTTCCATTTCATTTAGATCAGGGACCTGCTATTTAGAACTTAAATGGTTATGGTTATGGTAAGAAAACTTATATAGCGCACATTACTGCAAAACGATGCACTTAATGGCGCTTTACAAAAATAACTATAATATAAATAAACAACTTAAGTGCTACAAAGAATCATAAATAAACATAAAAAGATATGTGAACTACGAGTAGAAATATAATTACGAAAAATACTTAGTAAATAAATGGGTTTTCAAAGCCTTCTTAAACAATGGGAGGGTGGCGGTATTTCTAACATTAATAGGGAGGCCATTCCAGAGTGTGGGTCCAGCAATACTAAAGGAGCGGTCAGCAAACAATTTCTTTTGGGTAAAGGGAACATTAAGAATGAGGGCGGCAGAAGACCTAGTGGCATAGGAGGATGTTTTAACATGGAGTAAGTCAGACAGATATGAAGGGGCTAAGTTGTTGAGACACTTGTAGACAAGAAGGAGAATTTTGTACTTAGCACGGGCCTGAAGAGGAAGTATATGTAGACTGCGTAAACATTCTGTTGAACTATGGAATTTGGATTTCTTTAGAATTACTTTAGCTGTGAGGTTTTGTACTCTTTGAAGAGGTTGCAAGTAGGAAGAGGTAGGTTGACAAATAAACTATTACAATAATCCATATGTGAAAAAATGAGGGAATTTGCCAATTTCAGTGAGGTAGCCTTATCTAGGTAACGACATATCTTTTTTAGTTTGTACGAAGCAAAGGATGCTGCTTTAGCTTTTTGTGAGATGTGATGCTTGAGGTTTAGATTCGCATCTACAGTTACACCTAGTAATTTTACAGTTTTAGCCCTTTCTACGGTTACACCACCAATGGACAGTGAGGATGTGTCACACTTAACTAGCTGTTGAGTACTTTCCAAAACAAAAAGGAATATTCCCATAGTTTTGTGTAAAAATTGTATTTGATATAACATACTTTTAGAGCTAATTCGGTACAAAATATCAGGTTGATATCATATTCTGTTTAGGAGATACAAATTTTTTAAGATTTTCCAATTGCATTTAAAGTTTTAGTACAGTATGATGAATTCGTGTTTGATGATGTCATAAAGACAATTTCATTGCAAATGTTTATGTATTTCTTTGAATGTTAATTGGTTAATTGGTTTTCCAAAAGTTATTGAAGTAGGGTATATTTGGCAATGTATATAAATACCTAACTTTCACCAAATTAATTTTCTAGCAAGTTTTACTAATAAAAAAGGATGATAGATTTAATGAAATACATCAACGTTGTGGGAGAATGTGTTGCTGTGATGTCATACCATGGAGCTATTAACTGAGAGCTCCATGGTCATACTGAGCCTTTTTCTATTTGTTTTTTAGCATTTTTTGTGAACCTTAAAATTTGAATATCTCCTGGTAGGAATAACATATCAACATGATCTTTGTACTAAATTGTTTCTAAGATGTTTCTCTTTCTTATAAAAGGTTACGAAAAAACATGGCAATATTTCTTTAACATTATTACAGTAATAGAATTGAAAAAAGAAGTAATGATCACACAGAGGGGTGGCTTAGTCTCTTGACTGAGATGTTTAGAGGTTTTAGTCGTTTAACATGATTCAAAGTGCAAAGATTAGTCTTCTGATTCTGAATCCTACATTCTCCCTAAGCAGCCTTTAAGAAAAGTTGCCAGTGATTGGGTGGTGCGCACCATTTATCGGATGTGGACATTAATAGGGGTCTCAACGGTAGGGTTCCTCACCCCTACCTGGTTCTCTGATCACTTTAAAAAAAAAACAGAGTGAAAACCTGGTGTTCATCCACTTCCGAAACTGGCATTGTCATCTTGGTGTTGTAGATCCAATATGAGGCTTGTGCTGAATTTTCACTCACACCAGGATCAGCACAAACCAAACTATATTATTAGTAAAGTCAGAGAAGTAAACAAACCAAACTATATTATCATTAAAGTCGGAGTAGTAAACAAACCAAACTATATTATCATTAAAGTCAGAGAAGTAAACAAACCAAACTATATTATTATTAAAGTCAGAGGAGTAGACAAACCAAACTATATCATTATTAAAGCCAGAGAAGTAAACAGACCAAACTATATTATTATTAATAAAGTCAGGGAAGTTAACAGACCAAACTATATTAGTATTATAGTCAGAGAAGTGAACAGACCAAACTACTATTATTAAAGTCAGAAAAGTAAACAGACCAAACTATATTATTATTAAAGTCAGAGAAGTAACTTGTTATGATTTAAGAGTTTACCCTTTAAACACACAACCCAGATATGTAGAATCAGGGATAGAATGATGACAATGTTGTTTACTTACAAGATAAGTTCAGTGGTCAAGCATGTTCATCTTATATGAAAGAGGACATCAAAAGAAACAACATGGTAAAGAAAGCGTTCAAAAATCTTATTCCGTTAAGGAGATATTCAAGTTTAAAAAGTTTGGTATCATTTCTGTAGCAACGACTGAAATCAGACTGAGTGGTGATGTCACAGCCTCAGATTCCTCAAAATCTTTCTGAATTTTAAAGGAATTTAAAAAAAAAAATTGTATACTATTTAAATCATTTTCCCTGAAACTTTCTTCAGGTGGTATTTTATAGATACCCTTCCTAGATTCAGTTTTACTACTTTTTTGACATATCCCATGGTTTTTAAGCCACAAAATCACAGGACAAAATATGATAGAATACATAAACACTTTGAGGAATCTGAGGTTATGACATCACAACTAAGTCTGATTTCAGTTATTTCTACACAAATGATACCAAACTTTAAACTTGTTATCTTTTGAACGGAAACAGATTTTTGAATGCTTTCTTCACCATTTTGTTTCTTTTGAAGTCTTCTTTCATATAAGATGGACATGCTCGACCCCTGAACTAATCCTTTAATATCTTCTTAACAGAATAAGATTTTGCAATGCTTTTTTCACCATTTTGTTTCTTTTGGAAGTCCTCTTTCATATAAGATGGACATCTTTGACCCCTGAACTAATCCTTTAATATCTCCTTAATAGATTAAGATTTTGCAATGCTTTCTTCCCCATTTTGTTTCTTTTGAAGTCCTCTTCATATAAGATGGACATGCTTGACCCCTGAACTAATCCTTTAATATGTCCTTGACAGATTAAGATTTTGCAATGCTTTCTTCACCATTTTGTTTCTTTTGAAGTCCTCTTTCATATGTTTGACCCCTGAATTAATCCTTTAATATGTCCTTAACAGATAAAGAGATTGCAATGCTTTCTTCACCATTTTGTTTCTTTTGAAGTTCTCTTCCATATAAGATGGACATGCTTGATCCCTGAACTAATCCTTTAATATGTCCTTAACAGAATAAGATTTTGCAATGCTTTCTTCACCATTTTGTTTCTTTTGAAGTTCTCTTTCATATAAGATGGATATGCTTTGACCCCTGAACTAATCCTTTAATATCTCCCTAACAGAATAAGATTATGCAATGCTTTCTTCACAATTTGGTTTCTTTTGAAGTCCGCTTTCATATAAGATGGACATGCTTGACCCCTGAACCAATCCTTCAATATCTCCTTAACAGAATAAGATTTTGCAATGCTTTCTTCTCCATATTTTTTTTGAAGTTTGCTTTCACATAAGATAGACATGCTTGACCAAACATACGAATCGCACACACATCTCAGCTTGAACTAATCCTTTAAGTAGGTTGTTATAAATCATTATACAAATTTTCTAATTTTTAAATGTCATTTTTATGTCCAAATAAGAATTTTCAGTCATATCTGCTTGAAAAATGTATCATCTTTATTAAGCTATCTTGCATGAGATGGTGAGGAAGTTTAATACTGAAATATCTTGTTTATACCACAGCATTTTTCTGGTAATATAACAGCCAGTGATTAGCATACTCTTAATAATTCATTATGTTTGTCTGGTCTATCCATGGAGGCTGGTGGTTAAAGGATCTCGCTGCTGCTCCCTCTCTTTTTTACTTCTGTGAATGTGTTTAAAGCAAAATGAGTAGAAACAGGTGGATTAGTGACAGATGAACAGGTGGATTAGTGGCAGATGAACAGGTGGATTAGTGACAGATGAACAGGTGGATTAGTGACAGATGAACAGGTGGATTAGTGACAGATGTACAGGGGGATTAGTGACAGATGAAAAGGTGGATTAGTGACAGATGAGCAGGTGGATTAGTGACAGATGAACAGGTGGATTAGTGACAGATGAACAGGTGGATTAGTGACAGATGAACAGGTGGATTAGTGACAGATGAACAGGTGGATTAGTGACAGATGAACAGGTGGATTAGTGACAGATGAACAGGTGGATTAGTGACAGATGAAAAGGTGGATTGGTGACAGTAAATAGGTGGATTAGTGACAGATGAGCAGGTGGATTAGTGACAGATGAGCAGGTGGATTAGTGACAGATGAACAGGTAGATTAGTGACAGATGAACAGGTGGATTAGTGACAGATGAACAGGTGGATTAGTGACAGATGAACAGGTGGATTAGTGACAGATAAATAGGTGGATTAGTGACAGATGAGCAGGTGGATTAGTGACAGATGAGCAGGTGGATTAGTGACAGATGAACATGTGGATTAGTGACAGATGAACATGTGGATTAGTGACAGATGAACATGTGGATTAGTGACAGATGAACATGTGGATTAGTGACAGATGAACATGTGGATTAGTGACAGATGAACATGTGGATTAGTGACAGATGAACAGGTGGATTAGTGACAGATGTACAGAGGGATTAGTGACAGATGAACAGGTGGATTAGTGACAGATGTACAGGGGGATTAGTGACAGATGAAAAGGTGGATTAGTGACAGTAAATAGGTGGATTAGTGACAGATGAGCAGGTGGATTAGTGACAAATGAACAGGTGGATTAGTGACAGATGAACAGGTGGATTAGTGACAGATGAACAGGTGGATTAGTGACAGATGAACAGGTGGATTAGTGACAGATGAACAGGTGGATTAGTGACAGATGTACAGGGGGATTAGTGACAGATGAACAGGTGGATTAGTGACAGATAAATAGGTGGATTAGTGACAGATGAGCAGGTGGATTAGTGACAGATGAACAGGTGGATTAGTGACAGATGAACAGGTGGATTAGTGACAGATGAACAGGTGGATTAGTGACAGATGAACAGGTGGATTAGTGACAGATGAACAGGTACTGTAAAGGTGATTGAGTAGGAAGAGTGTGCCAGGAAATTGAATGATGTTTTTCAAGGAAAGTGTATTGCTATCAACAAGCTGTTAAGCTTTCAACTTGAGTGTTAATTGTGAAAGTGATTGTAATAGGAATACCTTTCAATGTATAAAAATAGCTTCAATTAATTAATTAACAAGTTCCCATGATTATTAGAGATATTTTGAAGGATTTTACACAAAGTTGATTTGTGTTCACAAAACATCTTGAACACATTTTTTCACTCTTTTTCTCTGATCTTGTGGTTACTTAACTTTATTTTCCTTTATTTTAAGGATATGAAACTTTTCAATATATTCTGCCAGAATTATATCATTTATTGATGTAAACGTCAGACTTCTAGCACATGTTTAAGTGTTTAATCAACTTGGATTTCCCAAGTGGTGGTGTAAGCCAAATTTGCAAGTAATAGCAGTCTGGAATTACCACAGTTTCATTACTTATTCCATGAAATTGCAATGCTTTAGCTAAGAAGGACTGTTTTGACTTGCCTTTCAAGGGTTTATGTGGCAATGAATTTGACATTATTTCTCCTTAAATTGTGTCTTGGTTGTTATTTTTAGAGACTGCAAGAGGCCCAGAAGCTATTAAGATTATGACTCTGTAGAATTGTATAGTTAATTTCATTTTCAGGCCTAGAGGGAAATTTGGCAATGGGGAATAAGTGTTTGCTGAATTGCTTTCATGCTAAGGTCAAAAGGACGACTGGTTTGCATGTTCTGATCTGTTTCATAAACACTGAACTTAAAATGCATACCACCAGGGTGAAGCAAGCTTACAGACATATATTGAAATGTACTGAAAAATTTGATTGCTTTTAGAATATGCATTTGCTGTATAAGTTTGATATGCACAAAAAATATAAAACAAAACAATTTGATATCTTTTTGAGTAATTTGTAAATAAACATGTGAGGCTCATTAGGTCTTAATACCCTTAAACATTGCTGTATGGTAATTAAATTTTGATGTCCACTTGTTTGTATAAAATGCAATTAAAAAGTGTTGTGAATAGTTAAGGCCCATTACTGTTTGCCATATTAAATTGGATGTGTTTAACATTGTACCATCATATGCATTCGATGTGAATTTAGTTCATGATTTATTACTGTTTGTTCAGCTTGAGTGTAAACTTTAAAGTGGTAGTGAGTCATGTGTTTTGCAAGAATAGTTTTATCTGAGTGTTGAGTCATTTTGTGAAGGGGGATGTGCAGGGAACATTACTATGTTCAAGAAGTTGTGGTTTTGCAACAAAAAGCATCAAAAGTAGGTGGTTTACTCACCAGGGACATCCATGTTGGGATCTGTTTATTTTGACCCTAATGTTAATATGCTGCGCATAAATAGTTCGTTTATGGCATCATGCTTTCAATGATAATTACCTCCACCAATGAAGCTAGTCAGATTTCTTTGTTTTACTGTTATCAACATATCTCAAGAACTGATTATTGGATTTGGATTTAACGTAGTGTGTGGTTTTGTTACTACTTTGGGTGGGAAGGAGTATTAAAATTTGGGACATATTGGGAACTGGAAGGACAGAAGCTGAGGGGTGGGGATGTTTTAGGATGAATTGTCTGTCATTAATATATCTCAAGAAATAAGATTGGATGTTGATTAAATTTTGTGTGGTTTTTGTATCACTAAAGGAAAAATTGATTTACATGTGGGACATATTGGAACAGGGCAAGGGCAGAATGGGGGACATATTGGAACAGGGCGAGGGCAGAATGGGGGACATATTAGAACAGGGCAAGGGCAGAATGGGGGACATATTGGAACAGGGCAAGGGCAGAATGAGGGACATATTGGAACAAGGCAGAATTGGAAGGATGGTATGTTTTATGGTGAGATCTGTCAAGACTTAGTTGAAACCTTTTCAGTAGAATGTGCTGAACAAAAAAATTAGGCCCTGAATAGAATTCCTAACAATAAATATTCTGGACTTGTAAGAAGATAAAATCAAGTGGTTCTAGAGAATCTTAACAATTGTCAAAAATGCATGCCAGGAAAATAATTGAATGTCAATCTTGCCCGAATCAAACTGGAAATAATAAGAGCAATCAGAAGGTAGATCCTGAAGTAGCAAATGGCAATACAGATCAAAAGTGAGAAAGAGTTTGGCAATACAGATCAAAAGTGAGAAAGAATTTGGCAATACAGATCAGAAGTGAGAAAGAGTTTGGCAATACAGATCAGAAGTGAGAAAGAGTTTGGCAATACAGATCAGAAGTGAGAAAGAGTTTGGCAATACAGATCAGAAGTGAGAAACAATTTGGCAACACAGATCAAAAATGAGAAAGAGTGTGGCAATACAGATCAGAAGTGAGAAAGAGTTTTGCAATACAGATCAAAAGTGAGAAAGATTTTGGCGATACAGACAGAAGTGAGAAAGATTTTGGCAATACAGATTAAAAGTGAGAAAGATTTTGGCAATACAGATCAGAAGTGAGAAAGAGTTTGGCAATACAGATCAAAAGTGAGAAAGATTTTGGCAATACAGATTAAAAGTGAGAAAGAGTTTGGCAATACAGATTAAAAGTGAGAAAGAGTGTGGCAATACAGATCAAAAGTGAGAAGGAGTTTGGCAATACAGATCAGAAGTGAGAAAAAGTTTGGCAATACAGATCAGAAGTGAGAAGGAGTTTGGCAATACAGATCAAAAGTGAGAAAGAGTTTGGCAGTACAGATCAAAAGTGAGAAAGAGTTTGGCAATACAGATCAAAAGTGAGAAAGATTTTGGCAATACAGATTAAGAGTAAGAAAGAATTTGGCAATACAGATCAAAAGTGAGAAGGAGTTTGGCAATACAGATCAAAAGTGAGAAGGAGTTTGGCAATACAGATCAAAAGTGAGAAAGAGTTTGGCAATACAGATTAAAAGTGAGAGAGAGTTTGGAATACAGATTAAAAGTAAGAAACAGTTTTTTTGGGGGGTAAAATGTGGTGGGTCTAGGATGTCTGAGGTAGATTATATTGGGGATAAGGACTGAAATGAGGGAGGAGGTACATGTTTACACTCTACAGAGTGCTAAATTTCTATTTGACATTGTTTTAATTTTGACTTTGTTTTGCAAATCCACTTTTTGCATCAATCATCCCTATGTGTTAATGCTTGGTGTGTGATATTCACGTCCCATCTCCCAAGCAACCAGCTCAAGCTTTGTTCTAATTATTACAATGAATTATATACCCATTTAATCACACTTTGTGTAGACTGGGTTTATCATATGTAAGTAAGTGTTAATTGCGCCAATCTTTCACTCCTTCAGAGCTATATATTTAAATTTGTTATTATTGCTATACTCTTTCATATTTGCATGAAATGTATCATTGTGTGTTATTTCACCTATTACAAGTGTGCAAAAATATAAAATCTACCTGTGTAACACACTTCCTTCTTGGAATTAAGTTTGCTGCTTTGAACACTTAAAAGATTGTTTTTTTAAACAATTTTTGGGTGAAGATTGGTAACGATTAATTGCTAAGCGCTCGCAAATGTTGGCAATTAAATGTTTATTGAATTAATCGCAAATCAACAGCACTAGTTTCATATTTACTGGGGAAGTCCGTGAGACACATTTGAAGAGAAGGTACAGTATCGCCCCATAAATATATTCAGAAGTGAACGCTGCCGTGCTGGTAACGTCACTTCCGTGTTTTAATTTTCCTTATTGATTGCGATGTTATGGATCGCACATATAGGCCCCTATGTTCGATGTTATGTGTGATCATAACATCGCAAATTTCTCGCGATCAATAAGGAAAATTGAAAACCGGAAGTGACGTTACAAGCATGGTGGAGTTCACTTCTGAATTTATCTAAGAGCCGATACCTTTCCTTTAAGGGCTAAAATGCTATACCTTTTAAAAGCATCAGCGATACCTTTCCTTTAAGGGCTAAAAATGCTATCCCTTTTAAAAGCATCAGGGGAGAACTTTTGTTGAAAACCAATAACATCAAAGTTCTTATCAAAAAAAAAGAAGTCAAATATTTTTTGTTGGAAATGTTTTGCATCAGCTTGTTATATTCTTATTTACAATTGGCTTGAATATGGTACTCAAAGGATGAAGATTCTTACGTTGATGTATTTTCAGTAGTCTTCTTGTAATTATACAAATTGTACTCGCTATGAGCATAGAGGCTACCTTCATGTAAGGGGAGCGTATTTGCTCAATTCTATGCAGCAATTCTGAAGACCCATTTTTCTACCCAAATTAAAAAGGGGCCTTTACCAATTGGGATGAAATTTGAGAAATCTTTAACTGTAGAACTACTATATGAGGTGGTGTTGAAGGTAACAGCTCCAAAGCTCTGTAGTTAGGTGCATGACAGGTACGTGAGAAACAGCATGTAAAGTGACAGGTGCATATGTGCAAATAGTCAAACACATTTATTGCGAGTAATCTCGCTGTAGTCACACAGAGCTAGAAGCATCATCTTGGAGTGGCTCTTAAGGAATTTACAGCTCACATGGAAATCAATTATTCATTTTCAAGGGCCAGACTAGAAAAGATTAATTATTTCTGGTCCTTTATCTTCTTTCAGTTAGCACATCCCATGTTTATAGCTAAGTGTGTGTTCTATTCTCATGTTTCTTACAAAATAGTTTTGAATTCCATTGTGCAAACTTTTTGCTATGAATAATGTATATGTCATTGTAAACTGATCTAAAGATAAAAATAAATCAAATCAAATAACAACAAATTTTGTCATTTTTTTAATTTAAATTAATTGTGTTGTATATTAATTACCATCATTGGCTTAGCTAGTTGGGGGATCAAAAATTATGAGACCCATTACCCGTAACATCACTATACCTGCCTTGCCTGGTGGTTCTACTACAGTTGTTGACAAATTTCAATGATCAATTCAGCATATAAAACCCAAGAGCTTTTACAAACTATATATTTAATGCACACCTCCAGACTGTATGACACATATCACAGTTACCCCCTCCTCCAAAAAACAAAGACAAAACAAAAAAATGATAATAATAATAATAAATAAAAAAATCCTGGCTTACGGCAGTGCCTAATTTCCGTCATGTCCTGTAGCTTTCTGGAACTTCTTCCTTAAAAACACACCACACGATTTGGCTTATATCTTAATGCATTTCATATCTCTAAAATAAGTGATTTCTCAGAGCTTCCGAGGGTTTTCCCCCCCTCGACCCCCTTCTGGGGTTTCGCCCCTGGACCCCACCAGGGCCCTTAGATGGGCCCGGACGGGCCATGCCATGAGGCTTTGTGCGCGCTATGCGCAAATCAATGTCGCCTTACGCCGGCGTACTTTCTAAATACCTATCGCCGCTCATGGTTGGTTCTCCCCCCAAACAAAAATCCTGGCTATGCCAGTAATTACCATTGCTTGCAGTTTTACACTGGGGTATACATTTGTCAGTTACATGTACAGTACAGCTCAAATTAACATAACATAACAAGATGATGGGCTAAAAAGGGTGAATCAAACCTTAAAAAGCCCAAACACCACCACAAAAAAATATATATATAAAAATTCAAAGACGCCTAGAATTAATGGTGACAATATAAAGTATAATGAATTACAATAGTTTAGCAATATATGAAGATCATGACAGATACTGCATGGGATGTGACCAATGATTTTGATATTGCTTTTATCTGAATATTAAAAAAAGTATATCATTTTCACCATTGAAGGCTGTTTGACATTAAGTATAGGTCTGTTTTGGAGTGGAAAAATGAATCTTTTGAAAGAAATATGTTGAAGGAATAATAAACAATAATGTACTCCTTCTCTTTCTCCCAGTTATCTCAGCTAAGATCTATCGGAGTCTTGTACTTCATGAAAACAAAAACCTTATGTTTGTCCTTGGAGGTTTGTGCTGTGGGTAAGTGCCCAGGGTGCTCAAAATATATCCAAAAATAGTGCAAGCCAAAATCCTCTTTGCTTTAGGCTTCGGGTGGAGTATGGGCAGAGACAGATGTGTATATTTTGTTTAAATTTTGTGAGTTAGCCATGTCAAGACATTGAATGTTCTCTATGAATACTTCACATTTGCTTAAGACATATTGTCACGTCCATAGGAATTATGCATTTATTTTTACCTGCAGTGCATGGGTTAACATTCATGAGTTCACAGACTTTGTAAATTCCTTCTGGAAATGTTATGACATGTGGATCAGAGGTCAGACCTGTCAGAAGCTAATTCTTATGTAGCAGAAGGGAAGGTCCTCTCAGATGGTTGAAGACACCTTTCAACTAAAGGGAGGTTATTTAGGTTTCATTTATGAAGAAATTGGTATGATGCATTGCTATGTAAGAGTATATCAAGTGTATATTGGCATGATGCATTGCTATGCAAGAGTATATCGGCATGATGCATTGCTATGTAAGAGTATATCAAAAGTATATTATTGCTATGTAAGTTAAGTATATTGGCATGATGCATTGCTATGCAAGAGTATATCAAGAGTATATTGGCATGATGCATTGCTATGCAAGAGTATATTGGCATGATGCATTGCTATGCAAGAGTATATCAAGAGCATTGCTATGCAAGAGTACAGTATATTGGCATGATGCATTGCTATGCAAGAGTATATCAAGAGTATATTGGCATGATGCATTGCTATGTAAGAGTATATTAAGAGTATATTGGCATGATGCATTGCTATGCAAGAGTATATTAAGAGTATATTGGCATGATGCATTGCTATGCAAGAGTATATCAAGAGTATATTGGCATGGTGCATTGCTATGCAAGAGTATATCAAGAGCATTGCTATGCAAGAGTATATAGGCATGATGCATTGCTATGCAAGATTATATCAAGAGTATATTGGCATGATGCATTGCTATGCAAGAGTATATTATATAGAAATAAATGATAGTTCAGTGCTCATGATAATGTTGATGTGCATGAAGAAAATGGTAAAGAAAGGTAAATCTGATTTGTGTAAAAGTTACTGAAATCAGACTAAGTTTTACTTTGTATTCCTCAATATTTATGTACTTTGATAACACTTCTGAGATTTTGTGACTATAACCATTGGTTGTATATTTTGTACTAAACCAGAGTCTGTAAGCAACTGAAAAATTGTTTTTGCTTAGTACAAAATGTGAATATAATGTTCAATGCAATACATTTACAATTATTGAGAATGTGATGTTGCATGTTCACAGTAGACTTTCTGCACCAGTTCTTTGCATACAAACTTGTTAGAACTTGTGGTAATGAGGACATAACTTTGCAATAACATTCAACATTTCTAATTGGCAGAGATATTGATAGAAATATGGACAATTTAGCCCGTCAATAAATGCTGCGGAAATGACCTCACTATTGTGTATCAGAGTTACTGGTGCTATGTCAAGCAACATTATTGTGACGGTATTCCCTCATTAGAAATTCAAATTCTCCTCAACGATGCAAGATATTAGTGTAATCTATTACTGTACAGTTCTGCTAGTCCTCAACAGGGCTGCCGAGAGGATCACAGGCCCCGGGGAAAACTTTAAATCTGGGCCCTGTCCCCCTGTTTAAATTCACTTTCCTTTTCTTCATTTTATTGGCCCTTTTGACCTGGGCCCCCTAGGACTCCTCTATTAGTTCTGTATTCAAGGAAGTTTTATTACTAAATCAAACTTGATGCATTGATGGTTTGTTGCAAGTGGAAATAGCTATGTGTATGCTGAGAGCTGCCATTTCATCCAAAAGACATCAACAAACCAAACCATCATCCGAAAGATCAGACAGAAATATTGGAGAATGTGAGAACAGGAAGACTAATATAAGCACATAAGCAGGTCATTCATTAACAAACATAACAAGATGACTTGATTTAACTGTACCTGGCATCATGGCTTGAAACAGGGATACTGTGGCTTGAAACAGGAATACTGTGGCTTGAAACAGGGATACTGTGGCTTGAAACAGGGATACTGTGGCTTGAAACAGGGATACTGTGGCTTGAAACAGGGATTTTGGGCTTGAAACAGGGATTCTGTGGCTTGAACCAGGGATACTGTGGCTTGAACCAGGGATACTGTGGCTTGAACCAGGGATACTGTGGCTTGAACCAGGGATGCTGTGGCTTGAACCAGGGATACGGTGGCTTGAACCAGGGATACTGTGGCTTGAACCAGGGATACTGTGGCTTGAAGCAGGGACACTTTGGCTTAAACCAGGGACACTTTGGCTTGAACCAGGGACACTTTGGCTTGAACCAGGGACACTTTGGCTTGAACCAGGGACACTTTGGCTTGAACCAGGGACACTGTGGCTTGAACCAGGGACACTGTGGCTTGAACCAGGGACACTGTGGCTTGAACCAGGTACACTGTGGCTTGAACCAGGGACACTTTGGCTTGAACCAGGGACACTTTGGCTTGAACCAGGGACACTGTGGCCTGAACCAGGGACACTGTGGCCTGAACCAGGGACACTGTGGCCTGAACCAGGGACACTGTGGCCTGAACCAGGGACACTGTGGCTTGAACCAGGGACACTGTGGCTTGAACCAGGGACACTGTGGCTTGAACCAGGGACACTGTGGCTTGAACCAGGGACACTGTGGCTTGAACCAGGGACACTGTGGCTTGAACCAGGGACACTGTGGCTTGAACCAGGGACACTGTGGCTTGAACCAGGGACACTGTGGCTTGAACCAGGGACACTGTGGCTTGAACCAGGGACACTGTGGCTTGAACCAGGGACACTGTGGCTTGAACCAGGGACACTGTGGCTTGAACCAGGGACACTGTGGCTTGAACCAGGGACACTGTGGCTTGAACCAGGGACACTGTGGCTTGAACCAGGGACACTGTGGCTTGAACCAGGGACACTGTGGCTTGAACCAGGGACACTGTGGCTTGAACCAGGGACACTGTGGCTTGAACCAGGGACACTGTGGCTTGAACCAGGGACACTGTGGCTTGAACCAGGGACACTGTGGCTTGAACCAGGGACACTGTGGCTTGAACCAGGGACACTGTGGCTTGAACCAGGGACACTGTGGCTTGAACCAGGGACACTGTGGCTTGAACCAGGGACACTGTGGCTTGAACCAGGGACACTGTGGCTTGAACCAGGGACACTGTGGCTTGAACCAGGGACACTGTGGCTTGAACCAGGGACACTGTGGCTTGAACCAGGGACACTGTGGCTTGAACCAGGGACACTGTGGCTTGAACCAGGGACACTGTGGCTTGAACCAGGGACACTGTGGCTTGAACCAGGGACACTGTGGCTTGAACCAGGGACACTGTGGCTTGAACCAGGGACACTGTGGCTTGAACCAGGGACACTGTGGCTTGAACCAGGGACACTGTGGCTTGAACCAGGGACACTGTGGCTTGAACCAGGGACACTGTGGCTTGAAACAGGGACACTGTGGCTTGAACCAGGGACACTGTGGCTTGAACCAGGGACACTGTGGCTTGAACCAGGGACACTGTGGCTTGAACCAGGGATACTGTGGCTTGAACCAGGGACACTGTGGCTGGAACCAGGGACACTGTGGCTTGAACCAGGGACACTGTGGCTTGAAACAGGGACACTGTGGCTTGAACCAGGGACACTGTGGCTTGAACCAGGGACACTGTGGCTTGAACCAGGGACACTGTGGCTTGAACCAGGGACACTGTGGCTTGAACCAGGGACACTGTGGCTTGAACCAGGGACACTGTGGCTTGAACCAGGGACACTGTGGCTTGAACCAGGGACACTGTGGCTTGAACCAGGGACACTGTGGCTTGAACCAGGGACACTGTGGCTTGAACCAGGGACACTGTGGCTTGAACCAGGGACACTGTGGCTTGAACCAGGGACACTGTGGCTTGAACCAGGGATACGGTGGCTTGAACCAGGGATACTGTGGCTTGAACCAGGGATACTGTGGCTTGAAGCAGGGACACTTTGGCTTAAACCAGGGACACTTTGGCTTGAACCAGGGACACTTTGGCTTGAACCAGGGACACTTTGGCTTGAACCAGGGACACTTTGGCTTGAACCAGGGACACTGTGGCTTGAACCAGGGACACTGTGGCTTGAACCAGGGACACTGTGGCTTGAACCAGGTACACTGTGGCTTGAACCAGGGACACTTTGGCTTGAACCAGGGACACTTTGGCTTGAACCAGGGACACTGTGGCCTGAACCAGGGACACTGTGGCCTGAACCAGGGACACTGTGGCCTGAACCAGGGACACTGTGGCCTGAACCAGGGACACTGTGGCTTGAACCAGGGACACTGTGGCTTGAACCAGGGACACTGTGGCTTGAACCAGGGACACTGTGGCTTGAACCAGGGACACTGTGGCTTGAACCAGGGACACTGTGGCTTGAACCAGGGACACTGTGGCTTGAACCAGGGACACTGTGGCTTGAACCAGGGACACTGTGGCTTGAACCAGGGACACTGTGGCTTGAACCAGGGACACTGTGGCTTGAACCAGGGACACTGTGGCTTGAACCAGGGACACTGTGGCTTGAACCAGGGACACTGTGGCTTGAACCAGGGACACTGTGGCTTGAACCAGGGACACTGTGGCTTGAACCAGGGACACTGTGGCTTGAACCAGGGATACGGTGGCTTGAACCAGGGATACTGTGGCTTGAACCAGGGATACTGTGGCTTGAAGCAGGGACACTTTGGCTTGAACCAGGGACACTTTGGCTTGAACCAGGGACACTTTGGCTTGAACCAGGGACACTGTGGCTTGAACCAGGGACACTGTGGCTTGAACCAGGGACACTGTGGCTTGAACCAGGTACACTGTGGCTTGAACCAGGGACACTTTGGCTTGAACCAGGGACACTTTGGCTTGAACCAGGGACACTGTGGCCTGAACCAGGGACACTGTGGCCTGAACCAGGGACACTGTGGCCTGAACCAGGGACACTGTGGCCTGAACCAGGGACACTGTGGCTTGAACCAGGGACACTGTGGCTTGAACCAGGGACACTGTGGCTTGAACCAGGGACACTGTGGCTTGAACCAGGGACACTGTGGCTTGAACCAGGGACACTGTGGCTTGAACCAGGGACACTGTGGCTTGAACCAGGGACACTGTGGCTTGAACCAGGGACACTGTGGCTTGAACCAGGGACACTGTGGCTTGAACCAGGGACACTGTGGCTTGAACCAGGGACACTGTGGCTTGAACCAGGGACACTGTGGCTTGAACCAGGGACACTGTGGCTTGAACCAGGGACACTGTGGCTTGAACCAGGGACACTGTGGCTTGAACCAGGGACACTGTGGCTTGAACCAGGGACACTGTGGCTTGAACCAGGGACACTGTGGCTTGAACCAGGGACACTGTGGCTTGAACCAGGGACACTGTGGCTTGAACCAGGGACACTGTGGCTTGAACCAGGGACACTGTGGCTTGAACCAGGGACACTGTGGCTTGAACCAGGGACACTGTGGCTTGAACCAGGGACACTGTGGCTTGAACCAGGGACACTGTGGCTTGAACCAGGGACACTGTGGCTTGAACCAGGGACACTGTGGCTTGAACCAGGGACACTGTGGCTTGAACCAGGGACACTGTGGCTTGAACCAGGGACACTGTGGCTTGAACCAGGGACACTGTGGTTTGAACCAGGGACACTTTGGCTTAAACCAGGGACACTTTGGCTTGAACCAGGGACACTGTGGCTTGAACCAGGGACACTGTGGCTTGAACCAGGGACACTGTGGCTTGAACCAGGGACACTGTGGCTTGAATCAGGGACACTGTGGTTTGAACCAGGGACACTTTGGCTTAAACCAGGGACACTTTGGCTTGAACCAGGGACACTGTGGCTTGAACCAGGGATACTGTGGCTTGAACCAGGGACACTGTGGCTGGAACCAGGGACACTGTGGCTTGAACCAGGGACACTGTGGCTTGAAACAGGAATACTGTGGCTTGAACCAGGGATACTGTGGCTTGAACCAGGGACACTGTGGCTTGAACCAGGATACTGTTACTTGAACAAATAAACTCTACAACATTTCCTTCTTGGTGTTCTTTAAGAAATTAAGATAGAATTTGTATTTGAAAACAAATTGTTGTTCTTGTGACTTGATTCTAACAGAAAGCTTCTTTAGTTCGATACTTTAAATTGTTTCTAATTTTCCTTGTTGTCTTATGAGGACAATCGCTTTCTATCTACTGTAAAACCTGGGTATTATCCTGTGTCAATTCAAGCAAGTTCTTACAAATTCCACAAATCAATCCATAATCCTCATTTTGCATTGACCTGTCACTGGATCACAAATGTAGTAATTTCTCATTGCCCTTTCATGGGATTCACCATCTTTTGCCATTTTTAAGAACAAAGGAAAAACATCTGTGTATGTTGACACTTTGCATCCATTTTTTATGAATAAGTGTTGTGACGACGTATTTGGGACCTATGCGGTCATGATGGCATGTGTGTGTATGATATGTGTGTATGTTTTTGACGGCAAGTTTGTAAATGTGATATCTAAAGAACGATACCCTGGATTCATGTCATATGTGGTACACGGATAGCCCATCATGGTCCGTAGATGTGCCCTCTTGTTTTTGATGGTGATGTCATGCATATTAATGAGTAGGCAGGGCTTAATATACAAATTTTGAAATGATCATATTTTAACAATCGCATGTCTGTTTTGTTTCATATTTAGTGTAGTTATGATGTTAGCCAGTGTGTACATGTTCATGATGTCTTAACATTGAATTTCATTAATATGCATAGTGGGCATGGCTTAATATGTTTTGCTGAAAAAAGCTTGTAAATAATGGCATCTCAAGAATGGTAAACTGGATTCATTGTCATATTTAATACACAGATAGCCCATGATCTGTAAATGTGCCCTAATGTTTTTGGTGCTGATGTCATGCATATTAATGAGTAGGCGGGGCTTAATGTAAAAATCTTGAAATGTTTACATTTTAACAACCGCATGTTATGTTTTATATTTGTGATAATTATTTTAGCTGGTGTGTACATTTTCATGATGTAAAAATTGTTGAATTTCATCAAAATAAGCATCGGAACTACAAAACCTTTTGAATGTACTTACGGTGTGCATAACAAGTTGAACTCTTTTGTCTGTATTTTTCGGGCAGTTTTACAGTTTTTAATTAAATCACACTGTATTTAATATTATGATATTACCAATCAATTTATGTGTGACTTTATGATATTGTCATCGCACAAAAAACATGGGAGGGGCGGGGCGTTTATTAGAGGGATTTAAGGTCTTAAAATGATTCACTATCTTGAATTTAAAAAAAAAAATTCAAAGCACTTAAAATTTGTTTTATTTTAACTTATGTGGTGTGTGTGTGTGTATATGTATGTATCTGTGACAGCAAGCTTGTAAGCACAATATCTCAAGAACCATACACCGGGTTCATGTCATATGTGGTACACACATAGGTCTGTAGATGTGCCCTATTGTTTTTGGTGGTGATATGCATATTAATGAGTAGGCAGAGCTTAATGTAAAATCTTGAAATGTTTATATTTTAACAACCGCATGTCTGTTTTGTTTCATATTTGTGATAATTATGATGTTAGCTGATGTGTACATTTTCATGATGTAAAATGTTGAATTTCATCAAAATGAAGCATCGGAACTACAAAACCTTTTGTTCTGGTTAGAAGAACACTTTATACAGTAGATATTTTTATTGTCAATATAAAAGGAATACCGTATATTCCCTAATAAACGCCCCAGAGAGTAACATTTTCAAAAAGGGAGGGGCATTTATTGAGGTGAAATTTCTAATGTACTTATGGTGTGCAATAGCAAGGTTCTCTCTTTAACTGTATTTTTGGGCAGTTTTACAGTTTTTAAACAAGTTTTGGCTGGTGTTAAATCACACTGTGTATTTAATATTACAAAATTACAATCAATTTATATGTGACTTTACGATATTATCATCGCACAAAAAACATGGGGATTGGTTATTAGAGGGGTGTTATTAGAGGGGGCGTTGATTTAGGGGAAGTTATTGGGGAATATATGGTAAAGGTCTTAAAATGATTCACAATCATGATAAATTTTTTTGAATATTTGAAAACAGTTAAAATTTGTTTAATTTTGACTAAAGCGGTATCATATTTCCAGAAAATGCACAGATTTGAGGACCCATGTTAAAAAAAAAAAAAACTTTCCAACATTTATTACTATAACGTTTCTCTGCATTGTTAAATTGTAAACCCATAATTTAATTTTCAGAAGCATCTGATTTGTTTCATTGTAACTTCTGTTTAACTATCCAAGCTGTTAATTGCGGCAAAAAAGTTATGTTATTGCTGCATCACAGGACTCAAGTTTGGTAGACACTGCTGACGTTACTCTCTGGGCTCTAGTGTTAATTAGATTTCTGGTAATCCCATATTAATATGCAACATTTCACTACGGAGCATCTTGAAAACTCCAAATGCCAAATCATTTGCAAAAGTATCGATCCTTTTGACAAACCTTGAATCTTGAGCGCAGATTACATCTCTACAAAATCATTTCACACTAAAGTGCAAAATCTACAAAATCTGTATATTGGCCCTGTGTTTTCTCTACCTTTAGCTACCATAGGCAAACTGTTCTGTTCAATCAAATATACAACCCTGGAAGTTACACAGAAGGGTCTCTAATCTCGGAGATTTACAGGCAAGAAGAGAGATGAGTTTGTGGGGCACCGTTTGAGCAGAAGGAATGAGTTTATTTTGATGCGGATGCTGTGATATATGTGTCATGGTTTCTGATGTTAGCTATTGGAACAAGCTTTGTGTTTTTATATAAGTTATTGTTTACCGTATGGAGGATTTGGCTTTTGAGGAAGAGATTTGTTGAAAATCCAATTGAAGCATATTACACCAATTAAAGCATAGGTAGAAAATATCTCCATCACTTTTTGGTGTCAGAAAAACGGAAACTGCCAACTAGTGTGATTGATTAGTTTCAATGATATTTGATTCTTTTTCTGTTTGTTAAACGGAGAATAATACAAGGTTTTGAAATGTATTTTTAGAATAGTCTGATGGATTCCTTTGCTGGAGTTTCTAATTTAAGTGTAAAAAAATGACTGTTTGTGGAATCAGGGAGTTGGAATAGAGGAATACATACAAGAAGATGTTTGGTTACGACTGTTTGATTCAAAGATCACAATCTTATGGATACAGGAGTTATCGTAGTACTTTTAGTGTTTTTACCGTTCAGTTTCTTTTACTCTTGTTATTTTTTACTATATGGTAAGGCACACATTTATATCTTATTTCCTTTTCCAATCATGCAACATTATTTCAAGTAGAAGCTATTGTAAGCCAGAAATGATGGCATACACTGCAATATGGTTACTGTTAAATCTTTGTTCTACAGTATGTTTAGGGTGTATGCATGATAATGAAATTTTCTTTCTTCTTTGCGCTAGCTTTCACATCACTAGATACACTGTTTTTTCTCCCGTTTTTGTACATTCTGTGTTTGTTTGATCTCATTTGTTCAATCACCATGCTTTTGAAATTGGTCTTACTTTTGATTTTGTGCCTGAATTGGAACAGTTTTGTTTTCATGGACGAGTTTAATTGATCAAATCAAGAGACTTTCTTAGCTGTTGAGTGATCTCATATGACCAGTTTCACTATTTTTTGTTTCTACACCTTATTTACAATGGTTCTGTGCAGGAGTTTTTTGCTCAGTTTGAGAAACTGCAATAATGAAACATTGTGCAGTGAAGCATTGAATATAACACAACAGCTTGGGATTGTTAAGACAAGAACCAGGAGAGGCATGATAACGAGTAAACACACAATTACAATGACGGGGTCGTCGCCTGCATATTCGGTTATGATAGTAACAATCTCTCACAAAACTCTTATTGCGACCCGGATGAGAACACAGGTACGACTACGGACAGACATAACATCGACAACCAAGTCAATGTCCACGGCCTTTGATAACCAGTTGTGGGTGCACTGGCGTGTCTACCCAACCCAGGCTTGAACCCAGGACCTCGTGGTCTGTAGACATGTATGATAACCGCTACACTACAGCACAAAAGCTGGTAGAAGACATAAGTGTGGCTTAGCATCTAATCTTCAGGATGTTAATGTAAATTCAATCTCAACATGCATCACTGAATGCTCTTTCAAGCATCAGTTAAGCCGATTGATCAACACTTCCAAGAAAACCAGCGGATGTACTTTGGAAAATAATGGTGTAAATTTTAAAAATTTAATTGTGGTTCCCATTACTAAAAGACAATCACTATATGAGATGCAAAACAGGGTTACTGTTTGTCTCTGGAAGACAAGGTCTATAAATAATAAGGTTTCAGCTATTTGCGACAATTTTATGGAAAATGAAACTGATATTTTTGCTGTAACAGAAACATGGCTTGGAGCAAATAACCAATGCAGCATTAATGAGCTATTATCTTCATTGTCAGGATATAATTTCTATCATTGCCCACATGCAGGAAAAAGGGGGAGGTGTAGCTTTTATTGTATGGTCTAACATTAAAGTGACAGTTAATAAAGAAGAGCGCTTTCATTCTTTTGAGTATAGCGACATCACAATTGATGTGGCTGGTATTGTGAGTAGATTAATACAACACCATCAAATATAACAAACTCTTCTTTTTTTTAAAAGGAATTTTCCACACTCATGGAAACTTTGCTAATTTCCAAGAGCCGTTGTGATAGTAAATTTTGTTGCCCCCCCCACCCTCAAATTTGGGTCCCCCGGACCTTATTTCGTAAGTAATGTCTAATGAAGTTGGTCCCCTGCGGACTGATTTTACTAATTAATTTACTGGTGTATCTGTACAGTTCCTTCAATTAATTTTGTGTACTGAAGTGATAAGGTAAAACCGAAGTTAGTAATGTTTATGTACGGAATACAGTGCCGTTGTACTTGTAGAATTTGCCCATGAACAGAAAATAGCTTCCAGTGAGCTCTTCCGTGAAAAAAAATTTGGGCAGTACCCATCGGGATACACAAAAGAAAAAAAGCGTGCTTTAAGCAAAAGGGCAGCGAGATTTACTGTTAAGGGAGAAGAAGGGCTTTTTCTTGCAAAAGGGGGACAAGTTGTTGTCTCCAAATTTCTTAGGAAAGAAGGGCCGGGGCCCAAATTTCCTAGTGGACCATTTTTACTATGAGGGGGACCAAATTTACAGGATGGCTACAGGTTAATTGTCTGGGGACCCAAATTTCCTAGGAAATAAGGGCCAAATTTCCTAGGGAAAAAAAACTAGCTGGGCCAAAATGTCCTAGTGGACCGTTTTTACTATGAGGGGAACCAAATTGACTGGATGGCTATGGCTTAATTGTCTCGGTGGCCCAAATTTTTTAGGAAATAAGGGCCGGGGGGTGAAAATTTACTAGGGGGGAGGGGGTGGGGGCGAAATTTACTTTTACACTGTTTTATTATTTTAGGGGACTTCAACTTTCATGTTGAGGATGCAAAAAATTCTGATGCTCAGAAATTTCTTCTGGCTCTGATTGATGATTTTGGTCTTATTCAACGTGTAAATGTTGGTACACACAGTAGGGGACACACCTTGGACGGGGACACACCTTGGACTTAGTGATGTCAAGAGCGTACACAGTAAGGGACACACCTTGGACTTAGTGATGTCAAGAGCGCCTGGCAATTATGGTATAGATTTTACTGTTGATCACACACTTCCTTCGGATCATAGTTTGATCAAGTTTGAATCTGATTTTAAACATCTTTGTGTTCGTATGCTTGAAATTTAAGAACCAAGAATATCAGGTCCATAAATGAAAATGATCTGATCGCATTGACTCGGAACATAACTGTGCTTAAAAATTACTCCAATTCTACTATTGATGTGCTTGCTGAACAATTTCATCTCAAACTTGAGCAGGTTATGGATGAGTTGGCACCTATCAAGACCAGGCATACATGCAATAAACCTTCTGCACCCTGGTATGACAATGACCTCAGGAGGGAAAAAACAAGATAAGAGGAAACTAGAACAAAAATGGCTTGCACATCCTTTTGAAGTAAATAAGTTAATATTTCATGCTGGATGTTCTAAATATCATCATCATGTTAACCTTTAGATACTCAGACCAAGCATGTCACGTTCGATTAGGGACATACTTTTTCAAAATATAATGTTCTTTGTCGAATAGACCCACAGCAGTGATCTTGGTATCATTTGAAAGAGCTCTAATTGTTCTTTTAACTTTTTGATGGTTGAAGAATTTTGCGAAAATATAGATTGAAAAAGAGAAAGCTTCAAAAGCTTCCTTGCCGTACTTCCGGACCTAGCTTTTGCCCAAAAAGCCATGAACAACTGTCAAAGATATCGAAGCATCTAATGCCGGTCGAATTTTGACTGCTCCTACCATCAATATCTTTTTTTATTGGCAAAATTTATGCCAAATTTGATGATGTTTAGCCTTCTTGAGACCCAAATTTTAATTTTTTTTGTAAGTTCTGATAGCAATACACTCCTGTACATGAAATATATCGCAAGAAATGCCAAGCCATGTACTTTTGAGTGATGTCAAAAAGAACAAGTACCCCCTCTCTAATCACATTTAATTTAAGTAATTATAAAGCTCTTTCTTTCACAGTTGGTCACTTTGGTCTAGTGGCAAATCTCTGTGCACAGCATGCGGATGGCCCATGTTCGGTCCCCGCACTAGACACGGTGATGCAGCTTTAGTTTTTCCGATGATTTTTTTGGGGTTGATTTTCTTTGCTTTTGCATGTTTTGCTGTGAGAAAAAAATTAAAAGAAAATCTCACAAACAATCTAAATATGTAGCAAAATCCTCATTTTGGATTATTCACAAGGAAAAATAAAAGCTTAAAAAAATTGGCTTAAAATGTGCAAATTTGCATATTTTTGTCGATAATTTCTTTAATTTGGACTTTTTTTTTATTGAAAACTTGATTGTCTTATCATTCATTTAAACTAAACTTGTAGTGGTGAAAAACGAAAGGAAAGTTGTGAAAATTAATTTTGAAAAGAAAATTATGATCATTTTTTGTCACGTTTTGAACCCCTGGGTCTTTAAGGGTTAATGAAGCAAAGATTGCATTTTAGAGAAATGGTATTAAGGAGTCTGACCAGCAGCAGTTGTTTTCAGTTATTGATGACATCACTGGCACCAAGGCTACCTCTGGAGCTCTTCCTTCTCATGATGATGCATCTTTACTTGCTCGAGAGTTTTCCGACTTCTTCAGTACCAAAATCTCAAAACTTATAAGCAGTTTTCCCACATTAATCATACCAAGGCCCCCACAAGACAAATGCTGCAGTGTTCTCTAGCAGATTTTACTTTAGCAACTGAAGGGAGCCTTACTGAAGTGATTCTATCAATGCAGAGCAAGTTTTGTTTATTAGATCCCATGCCAACTAAATTATTGAAATTTTGTCTTCCTAATCTGATTAAGTATATTGTTGATATTGTAAATGTGTCATATATTACAGGGAAAGTTCCTGATATGTATAAGAAGGCTATTGTTTGTCCTTTGCTGAATGTTCTCTCCAATTACCGACCGGTATCTAATCTATGTTTTGAACACAAAGTTCTTAAAAGGTTCACTTTCATTCAATTAGATACGTATCTTACAGAGTTTTCTCTTTATTCTAAGTTTCAGTCAGCCCACCGTAAAGCCATAGTACTGAAACAGCCTTACTGCGGGTTCGTAATGACATTCTACGTGCCTTGGGACAAGCACAAGCAAGTGATTTTAGTATTGCTTGATTTGTTTTTGATAGCATGATTTACTTCTACATCACCAAATTGCTATCAAAGGAAATACATTGTCTTGGTTTAGATCTTACTTGATGTGCATTGTCTTAGTTTAGATCTTACTTGACATGCATTGTCTTGGTTTAGATCTTGTAAATGCATTGTCTTGGTTTAGATCTTGTAAATGCATTGTCTTGGTTTAGATCTTGTAAATGCATTGTCTTGGTTTAGATCTTACTTGTAAATGCATTGTCTTGGTTTAGATCTTGTAAATGCATTGTCTTGGTTTAGATCTTACTTGACATGCATTGTCTTGGTTTAGATCTTACTTGACATGCATTGTCTTGGTTTAGATCTTACTTGTAAATGCATTGTCTTGGTTTAGATCTTACTTGACATGCATTGTCTTGGTTTAGATCTTACTTGTATATGCATTGTCTTGATTTAGATTTTCCTTGACATGCATATGTCTTGGTTTAGATCTTACTTGACATGCATTGTCTTGGTTTAGATCTTACTTGACATGCATTGTCTTGGTTTAGATCTTACTTGACATGCATTGTCTTGGTTTAGATCTTGTAAATGCATTGTCTTAGTTTAGATCTTACTTGTAAATGCATTGTCTTGGTTTAGATCTTACTTGACATGCATTGTCTTGGTTTAGATCTTACTTGACATGCATTGTCTTGGTTTAGATCTTGTAAATGCATTGTCTTGGTTTAGATCTTGTAAATGCATTGTCTTGGTTTAGATCTTACTTGTATATGCATTGTCTTGGTTTAGATCTTACTTGACATGCATTGTCTTGGTTTAGATCTTGTAAATGCATTGTCTTGGTTTAGATCTTACTTGATATGCATTGTCTTGGTTTAGATCTTACTTGACATGCATTGTCTTGGTTTAAACCTCACTTGACATGCATTGTCTTAAATTTCAACTTTTGGTGCTCGTTCCTTCACTTATTTCGCTCCTTATGAGCGGAATTTATTGCCGGCTGAGATTCGCCTATCACGTTCGCTAACTTTATTTTAAGTCTGAGTTAAAAACTTATTTATTTTGTCACTATTTGTTAGCTTCTTTGTTTATGTTTTCTGTTTTCATTATTTTCTCTCATTTACCTTTTGTACAGTGCTTTGGGATTGTATTTTCAATGGAAAGCACTTTATTAATTCAAGTTATTATTATCTGTTGATGCTTACTGATCTTATTGTAAATGTTGCTGCACACAAACTGTGGAACTATATCCAATTTTCAAGCCAAAAATACACTTCATAAAAAGATTTTTTCAATAATTCCCACTGTATTTGGATTTATTTTCCTATTCAATTCATTTGTCTTTTTCATGCTTCACTTGTTTGTGCCTGATGGTTGTGTGATGAACAATGCTGTCATTTCTTGAACACGTTGTTATTATCGTTTTAGAATTGATCAATTCATGAATTGTCCACCAAGTTTAAAATTAGAGTGACTCGCAAACTTAGTCAGTATAGAATTCACTGAATATTGATGTGCATAAGTTAACAAATGGTTGTTAATTGCCAATGGCTGTTGCCTTTGGGTTAAATTACATTAATTTAACATATAATTTGACAAAGGATGGATTTTTTTTCTAAGATCTCATTTGCTTTTAGAAGTCCTATCAGGCTTGCAGATGTGGAACATGTTGACATTAATGAATTCTAAAAATAAATATAGAAATTGAAACGTGCACTGTGTTTCTCATGTAGGAAAAGGTTTGTATATACTGTAATCACTACAATATTTACAAGCTGATCCCAAGAAGATTATTTGAAAAGAAACTCAAATGTTCTATTACAGCTATTTAGTTAGATTTAAAACAAAATTGAGTTTCTGATTATACTTTCTTTTTTCTTTACAGTGGACTTTATAATGCTCGTGAACCAATTTGGCAGCGGCACCAGGTTTCTAACACAATCTGGGCTATGGTGACTAAATTTTTACGTTTTCGACCACTGCAACTGTGCATAATAGCCGGTTTGTGTGTCTATATTCTATTGTCAGTAGTCGAAAGTATATACAACCAAGGACAAAAAACTAAAGTGGTCATTCCAAATGGACCTGTCTGGATTGACCAGAATAGAGAGAAGAAACATGAAGAAGACAAAGGTACTCAAAACAAACGGACCGTTCAGGAGGAAAGCCTGAAAAAGATTGAATCCCTATTGGAGCATATAAACCATCGCCTTGAACAAAAGGAAGGAGAGAAGAAAGATCAAAAGGATAAATCCGTTGGGGAGGAGCTTTCCATGGTGAGAGATATGATAAATAAGATGTTTGGAGAGAATAAATTAAAGGAGTTACAAAACAGAACGTACATTAAAAAAGGATTCTTAGAAGAACCAATTAATCCTCCCCCTCCTATTCCAAAAGTTGAACTTGATGCTTTGCCATTTATGAAGGATGAAAACTTTCAGCCATCAGTAAGTCTCTTTTATTTCTTTCTTTCTTTCTTTGTTTCTCACTGTTTGTGTTTTATTGTTGATTCATACCTACAGTACTTCTTTTCAACTAATGATGCTTTTTCACACTACGTAAAATCTCTGGGTTGGACACAGGTCCGATATGTGTAATCTTGACTGACCTTTTCACACTGTAAATTTCAACACAGTGTTGACACGTGTAAAGCGCTCAACCCGTGTAGAAACGAACCCTGCTCCATAGCAGGGTTGAGAACTTTCGACCCATGATGAGAATTCTGACACGATCAACCCAATAAATGTGTCAGAAATGACCCGTGTTTAGCAGTGCCAATACAGAGGAGGACTGAATTGTGTTGAATATTTACCTAGCTGACACGGATTGAACCCTGTAAGTTTTGACATAGGTCAAAGGTTGGTAGTGTGAAAAGACCTATGGTTTCAAAAAACTACATGTGCACTATCTTGTGTGCATCTGAAGACACTGCACCAAGTGATACTATTAGAGGGTTAGTTAAGTAGTCACACATGATCAGTGGCATAACCAGAGTCCAAAAAGTGGGTCTTGATCAGATTTTCAACTTTGTTTCTTCTCAAGTAAATCATTCCCTTCCCTGCTGAAAATTCCAGTTCAACTGGGTTGAACTGGGTTTTCTCAACTAGGTTAATATGGAAATTGGAATAACTGGGTTGAACTAGGTTATCTACTTTGCCCTACTTGAACCCAGTTCAAAAACCCAGTTCAACCTTGTTTAAAATTTCAAATGGGTTGAACTGGAATTTACAGCAGGGCTGCTGAAAATTCCAGTTAAACTGGGTTGAACTGGCTTTTTTCAACTAGTTAATATGGAAATTGGAGGAACAACTAGGTTGAACTAGGTTTTCTACTTTGCCCTATTTTAATCCAGTTGAAACCCAGTTCAACCTAGTTTAACCCAGTTCAAACTTGTTGAAAACTTCAAGTGGGTTCAACTAGAATTTACAGCAGGGTTATGATAACTAGATTTTAAAATTTGTGGCCATTAATGTGAAAGAAATCAAATCGAAATTTGACCGAGTTTTGCAGTTTGAGAAATTAATCTCATGCAATATGCATTAAGCATCAAAGAGTTGCATGTGGTTATGTTATCATATGTATTTTTAGATGATGTGTGCTGTGATTGGATTCTTTTTCAAAATAATAAACCTCTAATGAAATCTCCACCCTCTCTGTAGATCTGCCAAATTCTTTGAAAGTATTTCAATTGAAGAGTTGTCACCACATTTCATGTAAATTATTGCCATGGCAGCCATGGTTCTTAGATAAAAGACATGATGCTGCTGTGAAACGCTTTGATCAAAATGTGAACAATTTGTTTATTTGAAATATTTTGGAATATGAGAATTGGCATTAGCAGTACATCCATTCACATACATTCCGTCATTTATAAGCTGCGCCTTTTGTTTAAACAATGGTTACAAAGCACATGTAAAGATGATTATTATTATTATTATTGCAGTTATTTATATAGCGCCTCTCCCGTGGATCGAAGCGCTTTACAATAAAATTGATAATACATAGACAAACTCTTAATATACAATATCAAACAAATTTAAAACATTTGCAGGACAATATAAAAACATAAAAGAATTAATGAAAAATAAAATATAAACATACAAAAAACTAGATAAATAAAACAAGAAATAAAATATTATAGACAGCATAAAACTTAATCAGTAGGAAAAAGATGAGTCTTAAGGGCCTTCTTAAAAGTATAAACAGTTTGAGCCTGACGGATTGCAATGGGTAGATTATTCCACAAACGTGGTCCCAGGACAGAAAAGGCGCAGTCCCCACTGACACGATTAGTTCTTGGCACCACAAGGCGGGTGACATCCTTGGGTGCGGATCTTAGACCAACGCGTCCAGGCTTATAAATATGCAGCAATTCTTGAAGGTATGAAGGCGCATTCTTTTTAATGCAGTTGTACACATGCAGTACGATCTTGAAATCGATTCTCTGCTGGATGGGCAACCAATGAAGAACACGCAAGAGGGGGAAGCGCTGCGTCTATCAACACAAAAATTATGCGCTGCGATTTTGAAGTCTTTGCAAGCGTTGAAGGTTTTCACGTGATATGCCACCAAGCAGGGAGTTGCCATAATCCAGCCGAGAAAGGACGAGAGATCGCACTGCATGAGCACAAGTATTTTGATCAATGTACCGTCTGATTCTAGAAATATTACGCAAATGAAAATTAACAGTACGACATATTGAAGAGATCTGGGAATTCATATTCATACAAGGTTCAAACATGATACCTAGATTTTTAACGGATGATGAAGGAATAATCACAGACCCACCGATCCTCAAATCAATGGACTTGATGGAATGCTTTTGTTTTTTTGATGAAATGATCAAAAATTCAGTTTTGGTGTCATTAAGTCTAAGTTTGTTATGAAGCATCCAGTCTTTAACCGCCGCAATGCAATTTGACAAGCGAGCTTGGGCAGCTTCCCTATCACCCTGCTTTTAGGATCGAAGCTAACATATAGCTGAGTGTCATCAGCATATATATAGTAAGCAACATTGAAGAGTTTGATAATGCGGGTAACAGGCTGCGAATAGGCATTGAAGATCGGAGGACCTGCAACAGATCCTTGGGGAACACCATATTTCAGAGGATGGGCAGTAGAATAACTACCAGAGATACAAACTGAACTCTTGCGATCACTAAGATAAGATCTAAACCAGTTTAAAACACAACCTCCGATACCATACTCACACTGAAGCCTATTTATAAGAATAGTGTGGTCAATGGTATCAAAGGCTGCAGACATATCTAGAAGTACAAGTAAAACAACTCTACCCGAATCTAACTCATTTAATATATGATGCACCTGAGTTCACAATCAAATATAGCTAATAGGTGTACAAGTGAGTTTTGAGAAGTTTCTTAAAGGAAGCTGTAGAACAAGCACTCTTAACGCTAGAAGGGAGACTGTTCCACTCAGACCTCCGTTTCTCCACTTCCCGCTACCTCAGTAAGACCTGACAAGACTCCTGGAATCTTGAGACCAGTAACAAACTTCACACCATCAAACCCAAAGCCCCTATGCACAGTCGCAACTGCAGGGAGGACGTTCATGAGAAAATAATCATCCTTATGAAGAACAGTCCATCAATCATTCATGTGTTTTGCAGAAAGTCCTCCCAACCATATAATGTATATTTATATTTAGGCTCAGCCAAGGACTAATCTGATTTGCATCACTGAACAGCAGTTATGTAGCTTGAGACCAGATGAATGACCTATTGTGTACAGTGCAACAGTAGCTGGTTGCTAAGAAGTGAACTGTGAATAGACTATAAAGATGCTGTCAGTTAAGAAGGTATAGATTACCCCTGTGTTGTATATGGTGTAACAATATCTGGTTGCTAGTCAATGTATTGTGAAGAATCTCTCCATTGAACAGGTGTGGATTACCTCTGATTTTGAGAAAATCGAGGGTGTCAGGTTGGAGGTCTAAGGGCAAAAATTCTTAATGTTGTTATCACCTGCATCCGCCTGAGCCACACCTTTCTCACCCACTCTCTCTTACTTTCTGGCTCCCCTGCTCTCTGCCCTACATGCAACACCGATTTCTCGATCATGCATCCTCTTAACCTGTCCCTTATACCTGAACTCTCCAGATCACACCTCCCCCTTCAATTTCTGATCTTTTCAAGAACAATCCTACCTCCAACTTCATCACCTTTCTCTGCAACAGCAATTTATTCCACCTGATCTAAACCTCCCTTTCCTTCCCTTCTCTGCCTTACCTTCCTCACCTTCCTTGTATTACCTTAACTTCTTTCCCTTATCTACCTCTCTCCCTCCTTCCCTCTATTCCACCTCTCTTTCCTCTCCTAACTCAAGCACATTAGTTTTAAACACCCTCTTCGCACATTTGACTCTGACTATCGTGGTGCCGTTAAACATCAACAAACAAAACAAAACCATAAATTGGGAGCATCTTTGGAGAAGGCAAGATCTCCTGTCCGAGATGATGTTCGAGGAACAGAAATTTAAAGAAAACTTTGAAGACATACAAAGACATCAAGCTGGTGTATATATTTAGAGGCAGTTGCCTTATGTAGGATGGTAACCTGTCCATCAGAGCTTTATACACATGGAGGCAAATCTTGTAATTGATTCTCTGGGAGACTGGTAACCAGTGAAGCTTATCCAGTAGGGGAAGTGCACTATCATAGTGTGATTTCTTGAAGATAAGGCGAGCAGCTTTACTTTGAAGTCTCTGGATCTTAGTAGGTTGGCTTTAGAGAGACCTTAAGTAATTAATTACTATAGTCTAATTAATTACCATAGTCTAATTAATTACCATAGTCCAATGTTATGAAAATGAGATATCTGACAATAGCATGACAGGTATCCTGGTTAATGCTAAGTGGTAAATTTTTCATATATTTTTAATATGAAGATTCCATGCCTGTAGGGAGGGGAGTGCGACGGATGCATCCACACCCCGCACCACAGACAGCCAACGTACACAAATCTCATATACCTCCCTACATTTCACTACTTCCAGTGCAGCCAAATGTAACATAAAAGTATTCATTGTTATAAAGTTACACATACATAACAGTGCAAATTTAAAGAGCTGGACTTAATTAAAGGTGATTTAATACTCATGATAAAAAAAACCCCATAGAAAGCAAAATTGTGAATTTGGTTTGAGTTCACAGGCAACAATAAACTCCCTGGTGTACGTTGCAATAACATTTTGAACAAAAATAGTCAGAGTTAGTGGAAAGAGAATTTGAAGAACGCAGTGCTGATTGATTCTTGTCCGTCTATATGAATGCAAAGTAACATAATTAGTCTATATGAATGCAAAGTAACATAATCGAACTTGCATTGGGCGACTAGATCCTCACAGGAATACGGAATTGGATTTAGTTTTCATAAAAAGCGTTGCAATTTACCTACGTAATATAAGCCCCTGTATTTCATACTGAATGTATTTCCATGTGGCAGCTAGCGTTTTGTGCTTTAGGTGTACAAATTATTGAGACTGCAATACACATTAAACTGCAATAAACTACAATGCATATTTCGACCTTCTTGATATCTGATAGTAATTGGATATGTTGTTCCTTTAAATCAAGTAATTGGATATGTTGTTCCTTTAAATCATTTGTAAAAATTAAGCCAGCAAACACATTGCAGTTCTTTGCGAAATTACCAGCAAACACATTGCAGTTCTTTGCGAAATTACCAGTAAACACATTGCAGTTCTTTGTGAAATTAAGCAGCAAAAACATTGCAGCTCTTGCGAATCAAGTTTTTAGTTGATATTACTGCAAAACATTAATCACTTTTTCATCAGAGACATCAAATTATACAATTTATTTACACATAACTATGTTAAATATATTCATCAGATTACAATTATGTAATAAACTGGTTATTAATTGTTCCATACCAGCATTTATGAAACTTTATAAACCTGTAGTTAGAACCAGGGAATAACAGCCCCTTGCTTGAACCAGTTACCTGACAGTGTTGTTTACATGGTGGAAAGCGTCAAACATGCATCAAGTTGCTTGAACCACTTACCTGACAGTCTTGTTTACGTGGTAGAGAGCCATGAAGCACGCATCAAGCTGCTTGAACCAGTTACTTGACAGTGTTGTTTACATGGTAGAGAGCATAAAACATGCATCAAGTTGCTTGAACCAGTTACCTGACAGTGTTGTGTACATGGTAGAGAGTGTGAAGCACGCATCAAGCTGCTTGAACCAGTTACTTGACAGTGTTGTTTACATGGTAGAGAGCATAAAACATGCATCAAGTTGCTTGAACCAGTTACCTGACAGTGTTGTGTACATGGTAGAGAGTGTGAAGCACACATCAAAGAGCTCTAACTAGTTACTTGACAGTGTTGTTTATATGGTAGAAAGCCGTGAAGCATGCATCAAGTTACTTGAACCAGTTACCTGACAGTGTTATATACATGGTAGAGAGCCATGAAGCACGCATCAAGTTGCTTGAACCAGTTACTTAACAGTATTGTGTACATGGTAGAGAGCCATGAAGCACGCATCAAGTTGCTTGAACCAGTTACCTGACAGTGTTATATACATGGTAGAGAGCCATGAAGCACGCATCAAGTTGCTTGTACCAGTTACCTGACAGTATTGTGTACATGGCAGAGAGCTGGAAGCACACATCAAGTTGTTTGAACCAGTTACCTGACAGTGTGGTTTACATGGTAGAGGGCACGAAGCACGCATCAAGTTGCTAGAACCAGTTACCTGACAGTGTCATGGTAGAGAGCCGTGAAACTTGCATAAAGTTGCTTGAACCAGTTACCTGACAAGTGTTGTGGTAGAGAGCCATTAAGCATACATCAAGTTGCTTGAACCAGTTACCTGACAGTGTGGTTTACATGGTAGAGGGCATGAAGCATGCATCAAGTTGCTTGAACCAGTTACCTGACAGTGTCATGTTAGAGAGCCATGAAGCACGCATCAAGTTGCTTGAACCAGTTACCTGACAAGTGTTGTGGTAGAGAGCCATTAAGCATACATCAAGTTGCTTGAACCAGTTACCTGACAGTGTGGTTTACATGGTAGAGGGCATGAAGCACGCATCAAGTAGTTTAAACCTTACCTGACAGTGTCATGTTAAAGAGCCATGAAGCATGCATAAAGTTGTTTGAACCAGTTACCTGACAGTGTTGTTTACATGGTAGAGGACTTGAAGCACGCATCAAGTTGCTTAAACCAGTTACCTGACAGTGTCATGGTAGAGAGCCATAAAGCACTCATTAAGTTGCTTGAACCAGTTACCTAATAGTGTTGTTTTTATGGTGTTTAATCATGTACAATAATTGTTTGAAGGATAGTAGTTAATTCCAGGGGAATTGTGCTTCTGTGGTGATTCTGACAAAATGTTTTTGAATCTAAGCCACCCTCAATTAAAGGTGGAGAAATCATCTCATCATTAAGATTTAAATTAGAACAAAGATATATAGCAAAAACAAATACTTGGCCGTCTTCTGGTTCATACACCACAATATATGAAATCCTTAAACTTTGATTAGAAATAAATGCAAAACTAAACATAATATTTTGAAAATTCACAGAATTTTTTACTAATAAATATTTGCTCCTTTAAAAAAATAACAGAAAAATTCAATAGCTGCCAGTATATCTTTAAAGATATCCCCATCATTCCCAGTGATTGAAATTCAGAAAAGTATTTTATAGAATCTGAGGATTTTGAGCTGTCATACTTATACTGTACATCATAAATGAAATAAATTAAAAATGTTGCATTTCGGGAAAATGCTCACTCTTATAACTCACCATAACTTCAAAAATCTGTGTGCCAATTCCAAAATATAGAGGATTTACTTTTGAAAATTGCACTCAGTGCTACCGTAAAAGCTCTTATTCAGACCATCTTCCTATTCAGAGATAAACCAGAAAACTGTCTACCGGTGGTTGGTGAATTGATTGGTTGTAATATTGAACCAATTGAAGAAGCAATGGAGCCTCATCATGCCCAAGGCTGGGGCTGTAAAAATAGTAATTGATTAGGAGATTGGTGATATTGTTAAAAAGGTTAGACCATTAACCAATACTCTACCATGCAGTGATAATATCGCCGTTTTCAAACCACCTTTTTCTAAAAATAAAATCGGGACCTTACCAAAGATCTTAGTATTATTTGAAAGAGTTCGAATAGTTCTTTTGTTTTTGGTGTTATGTTGATTTTTTTTAAACTTACCAAATTTCAAGATCACATTTTTGCTTCAAAATCAAACACCCAAGTCCTTCTGAAGACAATAGTATTGCTTTCTGGTCAAATTTTATCCCTATCTGCAATCTTTTTTTATGGGGAAATTTCTTCAAAATTTCATGATTTTTTGTCATTTTTGAAAATATTTTTTCAAAAATTTGAATACCAAAACCATACATCCAGATGCTTCATTAAATTGCCTTTCAAAAGTGATTGAAATTTCCTTTCATTTGATTAATAAATAAAGGCATACCCCCTCTAAATTGACCCAAAACTGAGAGTTGAATGTCCCCAGTAAGTAAATAATGACTACATAGTGTAGCGGTTATCATTGCGTACTAACATACGAGAGCACCAGGTTAGAGCCTCCGGTGCAACTACCCCACTGTACTTTTTTTGCTGTTGTTTCCAGAGGTCATTTGGCTAAAATTAATCTTTCTCTTGTAGCTAAAAATCGTAGATTAGCATCATTGAAAAGGAAATTTGATAAAGAACCTAAATATGTAACATAAAATTCTGTCTTCAATATTCACAAGAAATTATACTCGTGCAAAGATTGGCCCATTTGTTGACCGAATTTAGCAAAAAATTGCATAATTTGCATATAATTATTTAATTTTTCTTAATTTTTCTTTCATTACTCAAAATATCTTAGCTTCCGTTAAAATCAAACTTGTAATGAAAGAAAATGCAAGGAAAGTTGTGAAAAATTCATATAAAACAAAAGCTACCAAAATTTGGCTCACATTTTTCAAACCCCTGTAAGGGTAGTGTAAGGCTTAAACTGATGGAATCTCAAAATAGATCAAACTACTAGCTTTAGAACTAATACATCAAAACTGTCTGCAAAGGAACACCTGTTAGTAACATGCGTTTGATGCAGCGGCAGGAGTACTAGAACTAATACATCAAAGCTGTCTGCAAAGGAACACCTGTTAGTAACATGTGTTTGATGCAGCTGCAGGAGTACTAAAACTAATACATCAAAGCTGTGTGCAAAGGAACACCTGTTAGTAACATGTGTTTAATGCAGCTGCAGGAGTACTAGAACTAATATATTAAAACTGTCTGCAAAGGAACACCTGTTAGTAACATGTGTTTGATGCAGCTGCAGGAGTACTAGAACTAATATATCAAAACTGTCTGCAAAGGAACACCTGTCAGTAACATGTGTTTGATGCAGCGGCAGGAGTACTAGAACTAATACATCAAAACTGTCTGCAAAGAAACACCTGTTAGTAACATGTGTTTGATGCAGCTGCAGGAGTAGAACTAACATATCAAAATTGTCTGCAAAGGAACACCTGTTAGTAACATGTGTTTGATGCAGCGGCAGGAGTACTAGAACTTATACATCATAACTGTCTGCAAAGGAACACCTGTCAGTCACATGTGTTTGATGCAGCGGCAGGAGTACTAGAACTAATATATCAAAAGTGTCTGCAAAGGAACACCTGTTAGTAACATGTGTTTGATGCAGCTGCAGGAGTACTAGAACTAATATATCAAAACTGTCTGCAAAGGAACACCTGTCAGTAACATGTGTTTGATGCAGCGGCAGGAGTATTAGAACTAATACATCATAACTGTCTGCAAAGGAACACCTGTAAGTAACATGTGTTTAATGCAGCGGCAGGAGTACTAGAACTAATATATCAAAACTGTCTGCAAAGGAACACCTGTCAGTAACATGTGTTTGATGCAGCGGCAGGAGTACTAGAACTAATATATCAAAACTCTCTGCAAAGAAACACCTGTTAGTAACATGTGTTTGATGCAGCTGCAGGAGTAGAACTAATATATCAAAACTGTCTGCAAAGGAACACCTGTTAGTAACATGTGTTTGATGCAGCGGCAGGAGTACTAGAACTTATACATCATAACTGTCTGCAAAGGGACACCTGTCAGTAACATGTGTTTGATGCAGCGGCAGGAGTACTAGAACTAATATATTAAAACTGTCTGCAAAGGAACACCTGTAGGTAACATGTGTTTGATGCAGCTGCAGGAGTACTAGAACTAATATATCAAAACTGTCTGCAAAGGAACACCTGTTAGTAACATGTGTTTGATGCAGCGGCAGGAGTACTAGAACTTATACATCATAACTGTCTGCAAAGGGACACCTGTCAGTAACATGTGTTTGATGCAGCGGCAGGAGTACTAGAACTAATATATTAAAACTGTCTGCAAAGGAACACCTGTAGGTAACATGTGTTTGATGCAGCTGCAGGAGTACTAGAACTAATATATCAAAACTGTCTGCAAAGGAACACCTGTTAGTAACATGTGTTTAATGCAGCGGCAGGAGTACTAGAACTAATACATCATTACTGTCTGCAAAGGAACACCTGTAAGTAACATGTGTTTAATGCAGCGGCAGGAGTACTAGAACTAATATATCAAAATTGTCTGCAAAGGAAGACCTGTTAGTAACATGTGTTTGACGCAGCGGCAGGAATACTAGAACTAATACATCAAAACTGTCTGCAAAGGAAAACCTGTCAGTAACATGTGTTTGACCTTGAGCAGCAGGAGTACTAGAACTAATACATCAAAACTGTCTGCAAAGGAACACCTGTTAGTAACATGTGTTTGATGCAGCGCAGGAGTACTAAATTAATACTTCAAAACTGTCTGCAAAGGAACACCTGTTAGTAACATGTGTTTGATGCAGCTGCAAGAGTACTAGAACTAATATATCAAAACTCTCTGCAAAGAAACACCTGTTAGTAACATGTGTTTGATGCAGCTGCAGGAGTAGAACTAATATATCAAAACTGTCTGCAAAGGAACACCTGTTAGTAACATGTGTTTGATGCAGCGCAGGAGTACTAGAACTTATACATCATAACTGTCTGCAAAGGAACACCTGTCAGTAACATGTGTTTGATGCAGCGGCAGGAGTACTAGAACTAATATATTAAAACTGTCTGCAAAGGAACACCTGTAGGTAACATGTGTTTGATGCAGCTGCAGGAGTACTAGAACTAATATATCAAAACTGTCTGCAAAGGAACACCTGTTAGTAACATGTGTTTAATGCAGCGGCAGGAGTACTAGAACTAATACATCATTACTGTCTGCAAAGGAACACCTGTAAGTAACATGTGTTTAATGCAGCGGCAGGAGTACTAGAACTAATATATCAAAATTGTCTGCAAAGGAAGACCTGTTAGTAACATGTGTTTGACGCAGCGGCAGGAATACTAGAACTAATACATCAAAACTGTCTGCAAAGGAAAACCTGTCAGTAACATGTGTTTGACGCAGCGGCAGGAGTACTAGAACTAATACATCAAAACTGTCTGCAAAGGAACACCTGTTAGTAACATGTGTTTGATGCAGCGGCAGGAGTACTAGAATTAATACTTCAAAACTGTCTGCAAAGGAACACCTGTTAGTAACATGTGTTTGATGCAGCTGCAAGAGTACTAGAACTAATATATCAAAACTCTCTGCAAAGAAACACCTGTTAGTAACATGTGTTTGATGCAGCTGCAGGAGTAGAACTAATATATCAAAACTGTCTGCAAAGGAACACCTGTTAGTAACATGTGTTTGATGCAGCGGCAGGAGTACTAGAACTTATACATCATAACTGTCTGCAAAGGAACACCTGTCAGTAACATGTGTTTGATGCAGCAGCAGGAGTACTAGAACTAATATATTAAAACTCTCTGCAAAGGAACACCTGTAGGTAACATGTGTTTGATGCAGCTGCAGGAGTACTAGAACTAATATATCAAAACTGTCTGCAAAGGAACACCTGTTAGTAACATGTGTTTAATGCAGCGGCAGGAGTACTGGAACTAATACATCATAACTGTCTGCAAAGGAACACCTGTAAGTAACATGTGTTTAATGCAGCGGCAGGAGTACTAGAACTAATATATCAAAATTGTCTGCAAAGGAAGACCTGTTAGTAACATGTGTTTGACGCAGCGGCAGGAATACTAGAACTAATACATCAAAACTGTCTGCAAAGGAAAACCTGTCAGTAACATGTGTTTGACGCAGCGGCAGGAGTACTAGAACTAATACATCAAAACTGTCTGCAAAGGAACACCTGTTAGTAACATGTGTTTGATGCAGCGGCAGGAGTACTAGAATTAATACATCAAAACTGTCTGCAAAGGAACACCTGTTAGTAACATGTGTTTGATGCAGCTGCAGGAGTACTAGAACTAATATATCAAAACTGTCTGCAAAGGAACACCTGTTAGTAACATGTGTTTAATGCAGCAGCAGGAGTACTAGAACTAATACATCATAACTGTCTGCAAAGGAACACCTGTTAGTAACATGTGTTTAATGCAGCGGCAGGAGTACTAGAACTAATATATCAAAACTGTCTGCAAAGGAACACCTGTTAGTAACATGTGTTTGACGCAGCGGCAGGAATACTAGAACTAATACATCAAAACTCTGCAAAGGAAAACCTGTCAGTAACATGTGTTTGACGCAGCGGCAGGAGTACTAGAACTAATACATCAAAACTGTCTGCAAAGGAACACCTGTTAGTAACATGTGTTTGATGCAGCGGCAGGAGTACTAGAATTAATTCATCAAAACTGTCTGCAAAAGAACACCTGTTAGTAACATGTGTTTGATGCAGCGGCAGGAGTACTAGAATTGATACATCAAAACTGTCTGCAAAGGAACACCTGTTAGTAACATGTGTTTGATGCAGCGGCAGGAGTACTGGAATTAATACATCAAAACTGTTTGCAAAGGAACACCTGTTAGTAACATGTGTTTGATGCAGCGGCAGGAGTACTAGAATTAATACATCAAAACTGTCTGCAAAGGAACACCTGTTAGTAACATGTGTTTGATGCAGCGGCAGGAGTACTAGAATTAATACATCAAAACTGCCTGCAAAGGAACACCTGTTAGTAACATGTGTTTGATGCAGCTGCAGGAGTACTAGAACTAAAATATCAAAACTGTCTGCAAAGGAACACCTGTTAGTAACATGTGTTTAATGCAGCGGCAGGAGTACTAGAATTAATACATCAAAACTGTCTGCAAAGGAACACCTGTTAGTAACATGTGTTTGATGCAGCGGCAGGAGTACTAGAATTAATACATCAAAACTGTCTGCAAAGGAACACCTGTTAGTAACATGTGTTTGATGCAGCTGCAGGAGTACTATAATTAATTTTTGCATAACCGATTTGGAATAGATGGGAAGGCATTACAATGGTTCCATATATAAGTGAAAGAAAATTTAAAAGTCCAAATAGGACAATCTCTTTCTGAGGAGATTAGCCTTCCATTCTCCGTGCCTCAAGGCAATTGTGCAGGCCTGGTTCTGTACAATCTTTATGCAAGCACTGTACAAAATTACACCAGTTCAAATATGCTAGAGAGATAATTCTTATAGCAGTTTGGCAGCAAACAGCTTTCTAGATGAGCAGCCAGATTGCATTGATGCTTTGGAAGAATATACCATCCTTGTTTCAACCTGGATGATTGAAAACAGACAAAAACCGAATAATAGTAAAACTGAATATATAATGGATCAAAATCAATAATGTCCACGTGGATGATAGTGTATTAGGTATCTTGGAGTTTGGTTGGACAATCAGCTAACATTTAAAAGACAAACGAAAAGTGTAAAACAGCTATGTATATGCTACATCGCCTAAGGTCATCATTATGCAGTCATCTAAACAATCAGTCCCTTCAACAGTTGGTACTTTCTCTTGTTATTTCTAAGCTTGACTATTGTAGTATGTTGTTTTATGGCTTGCCAAGTATGTCAATAACTAAATAACAAAGGGTTCAAAATTTTGCAGCGAGATTGATTTTTGGGAAGAAGAAATATGATAGTGCTTCAAGATGCTTGAAGTCCTTACATTGGTTGCCAATAAGGTCTAGAATTTTATTTCGGTTACTATTCATGTATTTCAAATGTATAACTGGATTAGCTCCAACCTACTTAACAAGTTATTTTTATGTAAAACAAAGCAGTTATTCACTGAGATCAACTCCTTCTTACACATTCAAAATACCAAAAACTTACAGAAAATTCTTTGGTGATTGTGCATTTTCTGTGGCTGGGCCAAAAGAATGGAATAGATTGCCGGCCAAGATAAAATGTATATTATCTTTTCCCCATTTCAAGAAGAAACTAAAAAGTCACCTTTTTTACTTCGCATTTAATTAATACTCTGCTTGACTTTTTGCTTTTTATTTTGATTGTAAAGTGCCACTGATTATAGTTAGTACTGTAGAAGTGAGCGATATATAAATAGCACCTATTATTATCATTATGTTATAAGCTATTTCATTGCAATCTTTGTCAGTTTTAGTTTCAGTTGGATCTCGTATTGTCTAAATTCCGAGGAAAGATGAGTTAATAAACCAAGAGGCTTTTCTTACATTTTCTTTAGCTTATCAATATCCTTTAAAATAAAATCTTCATTTTCATCAAAACAGCTTTTTACTTGATGAGCATATAAAATCAGACCTCTTCCATCTCGGCATCAACCCTGCATCTCTCGGCACCTATTCCTGGCCCAATTTTCCTCCTTGGGCCACCCCCCTCTCTTTTGTCCAACTGGCCCTCTTCACTCATCACAAAACTCAAACCCACCTTAACCTCCTCATCAATCTCCACAACCAAATCAAATACCAACTCTCAAATTACGCCTCCATCTATACTGATGGCTCCAAGGAAGGCAACAAGACAGCTGCTGCTGCCATCATCCAAGACATCACCCTCAGTAGCAGACTTCCCACTACTCATCCATCTTTTCAGCCGAGGCTAAGGCCATTCTCCTCGCCCTCAACTTTCCGCTCAGCCACGTTGCCTTTGTCTCCGACTCAAAGGCTGTTTTTATTCTTTACTCAATCTTAAATGGGATAACCTCACATGCCACCTCCTCCTCCGGAAACTCCTTTCTCCCACCCTATGCAGGAAAAGTGTTTTTTTCTTCTGGATACCCAGCCATGTTGGCATCCATGGCAATGACAGGGCTGATGCAGCCGCTAAGCTTGCCCTTAACCTCCTCCCTACCCCTTTTCCCAAAACCCTCTCTGACATCAAACCGCTTATCGCTTCCCTTGTTCATGACTGCTGGCAAACCTTATGGAACTCCCAAATTGATAACAAACTCCATGTCATCCAGCCCACAATTCCGATTTAATCCACCATTAACAACCTCTCTCGTATCGACAACGTTCATATTACCCGTCTTAGAATTGGTCACACCCACCTCACTCACTTCCACCTCCTTATTGGCTCCCCCCAACCTCTGCAACAATTGCCACTGCACCCTCACAATCCATCATGTTCTCCTTGCTTGCCCCCTGTACAACCTTCCCAGAGCTTCCCTCGCTCCCCACAACTCAATTGCTGAGTTCTTCCAGAAAAATCCTCCAGATAAAATTATATCCTTCCTACATCATGCTTCCCTCTACAACCATATTTAATTCTCCTCTTCCACCCCCTCTCTACTTTGTTTTTGTTTCAACCATGCACCTCCCCTCTCGATCACAGCTTTCTGACCTTTTGTTTTTGAATTTCTCCCATTCTCCCCTGTTTTCCCTCCTTCCTACCTCTAGAATGATCTGACCTCTCAGGCACAATTTAACCCTCATTGCCGTGGTGCCGTTAAGCCCTCATCAAACAAACTATAGAATATTAATTTCTTTTCATTTCATGATGCAGACAGTGTTTGAATTTTTGTGTGTTTAGAATGCCATATAGGTTCAAATTATGCAAAAATATATTTGTGATTCAAAACATGAATAATATATTATAAGAAAACAGTAATATATACTCTTTGTAAACTACAAAAGAATAGAAAGGGGGAACTTTCATTTTGAATTTAGAAGCATTGTAAGCTGTCTGAATGACAATGTTAGGAGTCACCAAGGAGTAATATGACCTATTCCAATCTTATGATTGGTAATCTACCAGTATCTCATGAAAAGAAAGGACTTTAGGGAAATAGCTAGGAAGTATAGGCTGTGCCAAAAATAATCATTGCTATAAAAATGAACAAAAAATCTTCAAAGTTAGTAAGTTGTTATTTACAAGTTTGTATCTTTATTTGTAATGTGGTGTGTGATATCAAACTTTTCAATCCTAAAAATCAATGTGTCATACACTAAGTCATACACTTTATGAATGTTTATGCCTGAAAAACTTTAAACATTCTTTCTTTGTTAATGAAGGAGCTCTACCCTTTTAAATTTTAAATGACCTCTTTTTAGGAAGGAAGTACGGTGCAATCCTTGTGAAATTGAATTTTTAATGTTTTATGACTGCATCTTCCTTAATATCCATCATCATGTCATGGAAGAGCAATCAAATGGTGTAGAATCTGAGTTACGAAATAAGCCACACCCACCATAACAACGCGGTAACTAGGTGGGGTAAACAAACCTCAAATCCGCAATCGTGCATTACCAATGCATTGACATTTGATGTTTGTGAGGTCCTGCCGCAAGCTTTGATTCATTTATGGCACTTCTCCAGATCTTTAGAGTTTTTAGCAAAAGGGATTAACATAATTCAGTTTGCTAGCTGTTCTGGGTAACAGCAATCAGATTTACAAAGCCTGCAGCGGCCTGTAAGCACAATTTTTGTTCACCATTTTGCCGACACTCAATCTTTGTGTGCAGAAATTTGTTTTGTACAGTAAATTGCATTGACTACATGAGCGCGCGCCGCTAGCTAGCTGTACTAACGCATAGGATGTTTGCCCCACTTAGTTATGCAGATTTTGTTGCTAGGCAAATTTATGTGGTGATTGGTTGAAAAAGCTGTCAATCATTTAACTCAGACAGGGCTCGTCAGCAAGATTCTTAATTGATGGGTAGGGCTGGTCAGCAAGATTTCCTTTCTATTCCTTTTTTGCTTCCCAGTTGCATTTGCAATCTTTTAGAAAAAATCATATAGAACAGATTGATAGGGAGTAAAGTCAGCTGGGAATATTTACAATCTAAATTTGAAAACGAGGAAGTAACTTATGCAGAAATGTTGTTCAGTACAGAACAGGAAATAATGATGATTTTGTTGCAAAAAAAAAAATTAGGAGTTCTTTGTCAGACAGGAAATAAGTTTACCCAGACAGATAATATTATTTTTTAATGCTATATGTACAACTTTCTGATTTGATTGTTGAATAGAAAGAGCCCAAATTTTTGGGAAAAAGAATTTTTAACTTTTGGAGTATTAATTGATTTTATTTGCCAAATCTCCGAAGTAAAAAGGACTGAGATGATGCCTTATTGTCTAAAAGAGAATATTTTTGAATAGGAAGGGTCACCTTGCAGGGGAAGGAGGGAGGGGGGCAAAACCACAAAAAAATCCTGGTGACAAGTGGAAAAAGTGCAAACAAATTTCCATCAAAAGTTGCTGCTAATTGGGAAATCCCCTTAAATTTTCTTCCATTTCCAGAAGATTTCCTTCATGATAAGAAATTTTTTCTTTATTTTCTGAAAATTTTGGCCAGTTTTCACGAACTTTTCTTTATTTTAAGGAAATTTTGGCCAGTTTGGGGGAAATATGAGCCAACTTTCAAATTATACCATTGTATACGATTTTTTCTGCACAATTGCAATGACGGGGCCGTCGCCTGCGTATGATCGGTTATGATAGTAACAATGCTATCACGATACGCTTAATACGACTGGACGAGAATACAGGTACGACGTACGGACAGACATAACATCGACAACCAAGTCAATGTCCACGGCCTTTGATAACCAGTTGTGGTGCACTGGCGTGTCTACCCAAGCCAGGCTTGAAGCTAGGACCTCGTGGTCTGTAGACATGTATGATAACCGCTACACCACAGTAGGTAGATATGTTGTTTCATTTTGCGAACCTCAAGATATTTGCACATAGACTACTAATCCAATCAATAATGGCTGAGGAAGTGGTGTTGTAAGTATGAAGCACAATAAGCATCAGGATATCAAGCAACTTTCTCAAAACCAGATCCAGATACCTTCTGTAATTATTGATAGCCTACTACTATGATAACAAAATAGGTCAGATTTTTATAAACATTAGATCTATAATGATATTGGGAAAATAAGTTACAGAAGGGCTAATGCAGTTCATCTGATATTAGGCCTTTCCTGTTTGGCAGAGGCTCATCAGATTTCTGCCTTTGACAATCTTTTCCTGTTTGGCAGAGGCTCATCAGTTATTTCTGCCTCACTTGGTTGACTGGCAGTTGCATACATTGCCTTTTAATTTCCCAATTTCTACCTGCAACCACATTGGTTTAGCATGTGATGTCCAAACTGCTCCATTGTTGGGTTGTCATGGGAACCTCTGGCTCCAAGCTGTTTACCAAGAACTCTTCAATGGGTTCCTGGTTGAACTTGTTGCTTAGCACATATGTCTCACCTTCTACTTGCAGCAATTCCTTTGTATTTTCAGCAAATGAGTTCACTATGAAAAAAAAAAAAAAAAGAGAACAACAACTGTTGTAACTTGGGTTCCTAATGCTGATAATCTTCAATAAAACTTAGTATATGAAACCTGTGACATTGATGTAAAGAAAAAAAAAAGCAATTAGTTTTTCTTCTCTTTATTTATTTACTTTTTTGGGGAGGCGGTGGAGGGGGGGGAGGGGGTGGAGGGGGAAGGAGGAAGGGAGAATAGGGTTTTCTAAAATTTGAATAATTTTTTCATTTTTTTTCATTTTTATACAACTCAACATTGTTAATGATTGAAAAGGTCCAAGTTAGTAAATTACTTGTACTTGTGATCCAAAGAAGGTTGAAGGAGCAATCAGATTTTGAAACGAACACAACATGGTATTTGAAACGAACACAACATGGTAGAGTGTGTGGTTTAGTCTATATCACACACAGTACCTTTTCTAGGCACACCCTAAAACTGAGGTATCATACTTACTATCAAAGGCATTATTATCTAAACAACAGAAGGCATTCAAACAGCAGAAGGCATCCAAACAGCAGAAGGCATCCAAACAGCAGAAGGCATCCAAACAGCAGAAGGCATCCAAACAGCAGAAGGCATTCAAACAGCAGAAGGCATCTAAACAGCAGAAGGCATCTAAACAGCAGAAGGCATCCAAACAGCAGAAGGCATTTAAACAGCAGAAGGCATCAAAACATCAGAAGGCATCAAAACATCAGAAGGCATCCATACAGCAGAAGGCATCCATACAGCAGAAGGCATCCAAACAGCAGAAGGCATCCAAACAGCAGAAGGCATCCAAATAGCAGAAGGCATCCAAACAGCAGAAGGCATTCAAACAGCAGAAGGCATCCAAACAGCAGAAGGCATCCGAACAGTAGAAGGCATCCAAACAGCAGAAGGCATCTAAACAGCAGAAGGCATCCGAACAGCAGAAGGCATATTCGAACAGTAGAAGGCATCCAAACAGCAGAAGGCATCCAAACAGCAGAAGGCATCCAAACAGCAGAAGGCATTTAAACAGCAGAAGGCATCAAAACATCAGAAGGCATCCATACAGCAGAAAGCACCCAAACAGCAGAAAGCATCCAAACAGCAGAAGGCATCCAAACAGCAGAAGGCATCCAAACATCAGAAGGCATCCAAACAGCAGAAGGCATCCAAACAGCAGAAGGCATCCAAACAGCAGAAGGCATCCAAACAGCAGAATGCATCCAAACAGCAGAAGGCATCCAAGCAGCAGAAGGCATCCAAGCAGCAGAAGGCATCCAAACAGCAGAAATCATCCAAACAGCAGAAAGCATCCAAACAGCAGAAAGCATCCAAACAGCAGAAAGCATCCAAACAGCAGAAGGCATCCAAACAGCAGAAGGCATCCAAACAGCAGAAAGCATCCAAACAGCAGAAAGCATCCAAACAGCAGAAAGCATCCAAACAGCAGAAAGCAACCAAACAGCAGAAAGCATCCAAACAGCAGAAAGCATCCAAACAGCAGAAAGCATCCAAACAGCAGAAAGCATCCAAACAGCAGAAAGCATCCAAACAGCAGAAAGCATCCAAACAGCAGAAAGCATCCAAACAGCAGAAAGCATCCAAACAGCAGAAAGCATCCAAACAGCAGAAGGCATCCAAGCAGCAGAAGGCATCCAAACAGCAGAAATCATCCAAACAGCAGAAAGCATCCAAACAACAGAAGGCATTCAAACAGCAGAAGGCATCCAAACAGCAGAAAGCATCCAAACAGCAGAAGGCATCCAAACAGCAGAAAGCATCCAAACAGCAGAAAGCATCCAAACAGCAGAAAGCATCCAAACAGCAGAAAGCATCCAAACAGCAGAAAGCAACCAAACAGCAGAAAGCATCCATAGGCATTCATTTTTTTAAACAAAATAGTCTTTAACACACCTGTTACGTGAAATCCTTCTGAGGTAACACGGCTTATGTACCTCTGCTTCTCCATCTTACTAATACTAACAGCTCCTGATCTCTGCTTGCCATTCTGACAAAAAAACTGAGGAAGTCCTTCACCAACCACTGAAAATTAAAACAAAAGGGAGTCATATATCAAAATATGTCATTCTAAATGCTACAGAAAGTGTTTATAACAAGTACCAGTGGAAGTAAGTATTGGCTACACATATCAGTAGGGAGTCTGACCTCGTTTGACCTGGAATTTTCACAGCTTGGTGACGTCACATAATTTTGAATTCGGGTGCTCAATGGACACGAAATATTTCCTAAAATTAATCTATTCGTTAATGCACTAATCGTCATAAAAGATCACAATTATTTACTGTATATCACCAAAACACATATAACTGTACATACAAGTGGAAATAAGAACCCGCAACACTCGTACATGTTGTGGAGTTAAATGAATTACGAAGATAGGTTCCGCATTGCTGTTACGTTGGCGTTCGATCGCGGTAGAAATTTGGTCAAAATATAACTTTTCGTGGATGAACCTTAAGCAAACTCTCTGTAACAATGTAATATAATGTTAAAAACATATCCATTTGGTTTTCTTTCAATATCTGTCTTTAATACGATCCCTTACACATGTTTTCTCATGTACTTTTCGCGATAATGGCGGCCATGTTTTCTCTGGCAGAAAGGTCATCAAAAAGGTCATATTTTTCGAGAAGAATATGAATATTCATTATGCCGCATGCGCACCACTTGATGATCGCTCTGAATCATGAATATTCATATCAGAGATGGGTGTTTTAGAAACTTGGCAAAAGTTGTCAGTTCTTGCAATTTTTAAGGGTTTTGCCCATGGTTAGCGCTAGGAATTGAAATTTATGGGTTTGTACAACTTATCCATGCTATGATTTTAATTTTGTGTCCTAATATTGGGGAATTCGAATATCATGAGGGGGTGCATATTAGATCTGATCTTTAAACATTGGCATATCTTTAATTTTTTCTCCAGTACTTTTCGTCTTCCCAGGATACTAGCAGCGATTTTAAAAGTAAAGGGGGTGGGGGAGGATGAACTGTCATATTGGACCCGTACCTGGTCTGTGGGAAGCAATTCCCCAGCCGCCAGGCCCCAGACACTGAAGTAAATCAGGCCTTGCCAAAAAATATATTGGGAGAAAAGGACCTTCAGCTTCAAACTGATACATTGAAATTCCCCTTCAAAAACCCCCCGTGTCAGTGGCTTAGCCAAGGAGAGTTGTTGGGTTATTTTCCCCAAATCCTTTAGAAGGTTACATCACACTGCACACCGCCCATACAATATACTGCTTTACACAGGAGGGAGGTAGACGGGGAGTCATTTGAACAAAATGGGTGCCCAAAATCACTTCTTCTTGTGGAAAGCAGGTCAGGTGAGGGGTAAAAATACTTCTGGTTAATAACCGCACCAGAACAATCCTGCAAGGAGGAAGATAGAGGGACAGAGGTGCCTAGTTGTGGAAGGTCCTAGAGGAGCAGTGCTTATCCCTGGTTTCCATATGACCCAAGCAAACAACTCGCCTGAAGACAACTCATTTTCAAGCCCAGACTGTTGATGAGGCCAGTGGGATAAAGAATCAGTTTAATCTATCCATGGCTTTTAGGGCAGGTACATATTTCTGGTTTCCATGGTGCCAGAGCTGATAGGAGTTTTACTCCCCCTGGATATGGATGCCAGTCAATCATGGCATAGCTCCCCTGCATCGCTGGTACTCCTGCTACAGCTGAGTCAAATGAAGTTAAGTGTGTTGCGGAAGGGCAAAATGCAGGTAGTCCTGGCCAGGACTCAAAGCCAGGTCTTTGCGTCTCAAAAACAGTTTTCTACCACTAGACCACCACACCTCCTCACCACTTGATAACAACAAAAGACAATATGGAAAGAAACGCATGCTTTGGAAACGATGTGTAGTATTTGTGAGGCACATTTATTCTTGGAGTTCTCTCTTTTTTTTATCTCCTTCCAACCAATTTTATACAACTTGAAATGATGGAACAATTAATGAGAAATGCATGTTAAACTTGAATATATTGAGCTGCATGAATACTTAAGTATGAGGTCACAGTATAATAGTATATACACTATACAATATTTTGGCAAAACACAAACTAAAAAAGCTCAAGTAAAAATATCTTCGCTACTCTTAAAAAGCACCGGCTGCATGAATACTTAAGTATGAGGTCCCAGTATAATAGTATATACACTATATAATTTTTGGCAAAACATAAACCAACATAAAATATCAGCTTTTGTTTAAAAGCACACGTAAAAATATCTTCACTACTCTTAAAAAGCACCAGCTGCATGAATACTTAAGTGTGAGGTCACAGTATAATGGTATATACACTATACAATATTTTGGCACAACATGAACCAACATAAAACATTATCTTTTGTTTAAAAAGCTTAAGTAAAAATATCTTCACTACTCTTAAAAGCACCAGCTGCATGAATACTTAGTGTGAGGTCACAGTATAATGGTATATACACTATACAATATTTTGGCACAACATGAACCAACATAAAACATTATCTTTTGTTTAAAAAGCTTAAGTAAAAATTTCTTCACTACTCTAGAAAAGCACCTTTTATTGCAAAAATATTACTGGTAGTACAGTACACTTAAATCAAAACTTTTAAATAAATAACTTGTGAAGCTGAAAAAACTCACACTTTAAATTTCAATATAAAACAAATATTAATGAAAGACCTGAAACTGAAAGAAATTATACAAAAACTCTGCTTGTTTCAGATAAAAAACCTTCTGAAGAAATATATAACACTTAAAAGAGCTTCATGGAAGCTATCAAATATTAATAAACCATCAATACGTCACATATAAAAGCTCAGACTAAATCTTCATAACATGAATACATGCAATGAATAACTTAAGTATGCAATATTCTATACAAACAAAGAAAAGCATGTATGTTTGATGCTTTCCTAAATAATATTTCTTTGCTATGTACAATTTAAGATAGCAGCATGCAAGGTATACTTTGAAAAACACAAAAATACTCCTCACATCATTTAAGAAAAATCAGAATATGACTGTAAAGTTATTTTTTTATCTACACACCAACTTCATCAACAAGTAAGGAAATCTTTTGTGAAATTCATCAATCATGTCACCATTTGAAATCACACCCATACATGTACACTATGGACAGGTGACTAAAAAAGCACTCTTTATACTTTTAAATACAAATACTATAAATCAAGGTAATGCAGCATGCACAACTTTCAGAAAACCAATTGAATACTCTTGTATCACACCACTAACATTGTGAGTATGTACATTAAACATTTGATGAACAATAAGTGTAATTCCCATAAAATATACTATAATTACACCACACCTTTGAGTTTAGTAATACATACACCACCAGCAGTTTTGCTTTCTTTACAGTGCACAATGATACATGAAGGCAACAGTTTTGGCAAAACACTTGCATAAAAAATACAGAAGATATGCATGAGCAAGGTAATGCACACATTTCAAAGTAACAGAATACAAATCACATGCAGGTCAAATATGAAAATATACATAAAGAAACTTTTTGAAATGCTTAAACAACTAAAAATAAATATACATAAGATTGATAAGAAAACATAACGTATGAAACAATGAAAGCTTGCTTGATAAATGCTTTTGTTAGAAAACAGCATACCCTGTTAATACACTCATAGAAAGACTGAGCAAGATAATAGCACCAACATAACTTAGTATGGAGATGGAAGCACCAGTTTGATCAAACACAAGTAGGCAAGTGATGTGGCAAAGTAAATGGAATGGAGAACGTGATTGCTTCATTGCATATAAATACATTTTCAGTAAGTAGAAATGTCCATTGTGAGTGAAAGAATGTTATGACTGCAGGGAATGCTAGAAAAACAGTGCATGTCAAGAAAAAATAACGAATACAAGTAATGGAGATGTACTGTTTGTGAAATTACTTTTTAACTTTTGTTGAACAAATATCTCTTTTCCATTTGTCAATGGTCATGAAGGCAGTGGCATAGCTAGAGGTTGACAACACTCAACAATCAGAAAAAATGTCATATTTATAATAAGTAATACACCTATATTTACTCCTCAATTTGAAACCAAATCTACACCCTCGATTCTTACTTTCCAGCAAAATTAGGATTCTTGGCTTTCCCACAAAAAGTCCTAGCTACGACACTGCAAGAAGATGTATGGACAACATACCATTAATGCCAAATATATTTTGTACACAGAGTGAAATGTTTTATTTCACATACACAAAATGGTCTAGTCACAGCCAAAGAGCAGGTTATACAGTGTTCTATGGTTATATTTTATGAAGTAGATCTATGTGGCCAATATAATAAAAGAGTATAACTTTTACAAAGTGTTTGCCCATGCACCTTATAATCATACAAACCTGAGACTTGTATTTCAACATCCAACACACAAGTTCATAAATTGATAGTAATTTCATATGAAATTAAACATACTGGGTATATATGAACAAAGGTAGCCGTAATTTTCTAAAAGGTATGTAAAATGCTCATTTTGGGTGTTTTTAAATTTAAAGCAAAAGTCAAAAGTCCATAAAAAAGTTAAACAGGTGGGGTCACAGAAGTGAATACACCCAAAATACAATGTGTGTTGGATGAAAGGCTTTTTACATGTATCTGTCACGACTGAAGTTCAAATCCTGTGTAAAAAAAAAAAAATATGGTTAATGAGGGCAAATATGCATAGATTGATATGAAACAATACATGTTATTGATAATTAGTGAAAGTGAATCTATTTGATGTAATGACATCAGTAATGATCTCACTTCAGTACCATACTATACGGTAATTCTCAAACAGCTTTGTATGTAGGTTGATTATGACCTCTGTAATTTTCAAGTGATTAAATGTAATTTGTTGATGAGGATGCTCATCCAATCTTTACAATATACTGATATATACAAATGTTCTTTTAAAACATTTTTGAAGTCAAATTGTGAGTAGTACTCAAATTACAAAGAGTCGCATTCATTAAACAATGACCACAATACATTTCTTTCTTACAATAGTTTTAGTAAAACACTTCCATTAATTATCAAACAACCTTCATCTAAAAGATCTTCAAAAGCAACCTTCATTTGGAACATTTTCAATCACTGACATGACATCATCAAAATCAGTCAACAACTGAGATGTTTCGTCTGCCTGCCAACTCTCATCTGAGGATGACAATTCACTCAAAGATTCATTATCATCACAACTTTCAGAGGAAAGGTCAGAACTGTTTTCAGACATATTGTCACTATCATATGATATGGCTGTGCCTAATACAGGCAAATTGTTGGGAATGACCTCATTTTGGATAACCTCTTCAGACAAACATTGGTTTTCACAATTTTTGCACAGACATATAAAGGGAGCAATTTTTCCCATTCTTTTTACATTTACACCAATTTTTGTTACATCCCGACCTACACTTACAACCCTCTTTTAGCAATCTCACATTTTCATTGATTTGTCTCAAATTTACTTCAGAGTCCCACACAATGCTTAACTGCCCATCAGTCATAGCCCAACCATAATCTAACAAATTTGGAACATTCACACAACTTGACAATGCCTGGGCCCACATTTGCAAAACCCAACAACATCGTAACCAATGTAGCTTCAAAGCATCGGCAGAGGGCATCCACTCGGATTCACTTGATATCCGGTGGAAGTGACCATCCCTTACAGTCTTTAAAAATGCCAAGTGGACTTCTTCTGGACTTTTGTCATTGTGGGACAATGAGTTAAATAACTCTCTTGGATCATCAAATTCAAAAGCACTTGTATGCTTTCGAAAGTACAAAGAACCTATTAAGCGATAAAAGGCTAGTAACCCTTTACTGCATGAATCGTCTTGAAAATGCCAAGTTTTCCATCAGTGTCCACACTAGTTATAAATCCACAGTCACGAAAAAAAGACATCTAAAAATGATTTCTTTGAATATCCCCTAAAAAAGAGGTGAAGTCACAACCACTTACAACATATAACACTTGCAGAAAGAGAGGTATTTGAGGTTTAAGATCACTTCCCAGTTTCTGTAATTCAAGATATGATGACACTTGCTGAACAAGTGTGTTCATATTAATAAAGAGATCATCACCTTTAGCTGCTCTCAATTGCACATAAATTTGTTTATGGGATAAAGAGGACATGAGAGGCAAACCAACATGAAATGTATCTCTGTCTGGGGAGTAAATGACAACATGTTTACATGGGGTTTTGCTGGCATGATACCACACACGGAATCTCCTTCTTCGTGATTAGATGACATATCACCCACTTGACTTATTTCTGGGAAATCATCCCCCACACACAATGCAGCATCCTGCAGATCCCCATCAAACCCACCAGCAACTATAAGAATATGTGGTTTCACATTTGCAGAAAGGGCTATGGAAAGAAATTCCATGGACAGAAAATTTACAAGAAGTCTTTTTGGCTTCAACCTGCAGAAATTTTGCCCAATTTGTATTGGTGGGACAAAGAACACTGCCTGAAATTTTTGTCAAGGAGGGCTCTTCCACAGCACCATCTCGTCTTGCCCTTTCAATGTCCTTTGGACACGCACCATGTCTACCTGGGTGATCAAACACAATGTGAACATCCACAGCTTTAAACTCATTCATTGATTTGATCAACGTCTATATAGAAATAAAGCATAATCCCTGAAGGTCTTATGAATTCTCAAAGGTGGACAATTTATCATAAACATTCCTTCTAGGATGCAGCAAGAAGGCCCTCCAGCATAATAGGGAACCTTGGAGCAAAAGGATTCTGGGAAATGCTTATGAAATTCTGTTGAAGACTTAGCTTTAGATGACTTGATAGGAAGTTTATCAGGGTTGCAAATTGCCCTTGGCAGGGAAACAAACTGAAAAAAAGAATCCACAGGCATATTACTTGCTTTTGATAAAGCAACTTGTCGGCGTAATGACATTATTTGCAACTTGTGGTCTTTTATTTCCAGCTTTTGTTTATGGACTGTCTTACGTTTGACTGAAAATGTTTTTAGATTCCGTCTAGACCGTTTAGGCAATTTGGCCCCAGGAGATTTGAGAATAATACAATTAATGTAAGACACTAAGTCTTCTTCTCCCTTCTGGTAGAAAGACATCATGTCCTTTGACACAATGTCTGAGGCAGTCACACCTGTAAACAAATGGGTTAATATACATGATGGATTATCAGAATCAAAAACATCACATTCATCACAAAGTTTCTGCACATATTGCAGTACATTCTTGTCTTTAGATGCAAAAGTTGCTTGAGAGTCACAAGTTGTATTGCTTAAAATTTGAATTTCTGAAGACAAGTTCTTCAAAACCTTGGCACGAAAAGTAAGATAAACCACTTTCTCTGCCTTCATGAAGAATTTGACAAAATGTTCTTTTGGTGGCATAATGGTAAAATATTGGGTCAAAAATTAAAATTATTCACATGAAAAATCGATGGAAAAAACAATGCTGCAAAAAACCCTGCATTAACAATACTATATATCTGAAAATTTGAAACAGGACAAAATAGTTCAATGCAGTAAATGGCAATGACAAATGGGGAGGTGCATATGGTATAGATGTAGAGACTCAGCTTCAAGATGGTAAGGGCCATAGTTTGAGTCCCGGCCAGGACTATTTGCATTTGTGTCCTCGAGCAAGACCATTAACTTTGTTTGCTTCAGTTAACTTAGCTGTAGAATAAATACCAGCAATGCTGGAAAGCTAACCTGCAATAGACTTGCGGCCTAAATTGGGAATAAAATTTCTATCCGATCAATGTTACATAAACCATATTTATAAGAACCGGCCCTATGCCATGAATAGCTTGAATGAATTCAGCTCAGCTGCCTTTACTGCAGTAGTAAATGGCAATAAGGCAAAATCATCAAAGATAAAATTGAAAATGATAACCCATGCTGCAAAACAAAAGGACTGAATATTTTCACCCAAAATACTTAAATGTAGTAAATGCGATTATGGCAAAGGAAACATCAACAACAAAGACAAAAGGTGATACAGCGTCGTCCTCCCAAAACGAACACGGGAGAAGGTACAGCGAGGTTTGGCCTAACGTAGATAATGAAATTTAACAGTATTTTTAATGATGAAATCTCATCATGTTTACTTTTAGTATTAACAGATTTTACTCTAGGCTACGGTTTAAAAGGCCAGAGCCTAGGCTATATTATATCAAAACTGAGTAAAAAGGCTAGACTTGACTTAAGCCATGGTGTTGTGTGACTGACCAGTCAAAATGTTTTGAATGTAAAGTACTAGACCCAATTTGTATTGAGTAAACGTTAGGCTAAACAAAACAAACAGACAGTTATAATAGTACAGTAACCATTGCTAGGCCACACTCGTATGTGGCCTATGACTAAATTTAACACAGGCCTACAACTTACAATTACATTTTAAGTTAAGACACAAGAAAAAGTAGGCCTAATGTTATCGTGTCCCCACTTAAGTACATACAAGCCTAACAATAGGACACCCGAAGCTTAACTGAAGCCAAAAAAATTATCGATCTATTTTTCACACTTCTTCTGAATGAACCCAAATTATATTACATTGTGAGGTAGAATATTATCTAAAATCATTATATATTGCATCAATTTATCCAAAGAACGTCTAATACGGAAGCCTTACAGATGTTAAAGTGGCTACAATATTTACCTTGATTGCTCGATTTTTGTCACCAGTGAAGAGGAAAGATCTGGTTAAATCTTGCACAGGATACGCTGATTAGGTCTTATCACCTTATGAATATGGAGTTTTAACCTTTTTGGTGATACTATAACCAAATTTGGTAAAATTTGCATCAAATTCTAAACAAAATGCAAATAATAAAATAAAACTGACGAATCGTTAGTTGATGATTTTCGCATAAACACGTACTGTTTAGCTTTCGCTTCGGGTGAGGTCGACGTTGTTGAAAGTTACGTAATAACGGTCGTATATCGAGGTCAGACTCCGTACTGATATTCAAATCCATTATCAGTCTGAAGCAAACCTTGCAAGCATAGCACAGAAAATGCTTTATAGCACTAAATTTTTCATGTGGATCCCTTCTGAAACACAGCACCTTATTAGTTTCAAGAAAATGCATTTAAATTAAAGACTTCCAGGAATTGAAAATCCTTTTTTAAGGTAAATACCAATTGTCCAAATAATGATATGCCACCAATCCTACAAAAGAGTGTTAATACACTCAAGGAGTGATCTTTAAATTCTCCTGCCCATGCTACAACCAACAAATGTCCTGAAAGCTGATGAATGGATATCATTTTAGCAGTAAACATACAACCTTTCCAGGTAAAGCTCTTTAAATTTTGTTCCGCAGAGATGACGAAAAGACCTCAAAATGAGATGATACATCTCCATCTGAAATGAAGAAAATAATGAGGCAAAATACTGAATGATTTATCATCTTTACAGTATGTACAAATTCTGTGCTCACAGATTGGTGAGAGATAAGTAATGGCCAGAAACTTAGCCTATTTATCATATGATTTACTCAAATGATAAGTACTGCAATATCTTTTGTACAAATGATTACACAGATCAAATGCTTCGAATGATTAGAGAGCATCTCTGAGCAAATGCTGTACATACATGAAAATTGTAACTTGTAAATGGCTTCTGCACTTAAAATGCATTGCTAACTTACAGTAATAACAGTTGATATTGACAATTTAAACACAATAAGATGGCCAGGGATTCAAATGCACAAGTTCACACAAGAGAGCCTTTCTTTGAATGATAAATCTGAAATGCGACAGCATTTCAATAAAGTGCTTTTTGTTTGTACAACTTTGTTTCCAATTCACCGCTATTTTTCCACACTTTTTTGTAAATATGATTAAGACCCACTTGATCAAATTGAAACAAATCATCCTGGTGGGAAAAATTAAGAGGAACTTTAGAAGCAGGTTCACTCTCTAAAAATAATCAGACTCATGAACGTCCGAGGTGAATGATGTAATCTTACCAATTATTAAAGAATCTTTTGTGTAATCTTATGGCTCCCATGCAGTATCCCCGGCTACAGTAGCATGGTCCAGCATTGTACTAATCTTAATAAAAGAACGATGCATATTCATGTTGGAAGAACTTATTATGTATGTCCAAACTATGGCATATCCCTGCCGGCTGGGCTGCAAAGTCACAAGGCCACCAGGCGACGACGATGAATACACAATTACAATGACAGGGTCGTCATGCTTGAAAGGGACTTTTATGGGGCCCATGGGATGAGAATGTTGGGTGAATCTGCAGAGGAATAAGTTAGAGCAGTGCAGGGGTTTTTGTCGGTGTTTCTTTGAAAATTAATCACCAATTTTTCTTAATTCAAATATAAGTTACAAGAACAGATCGGAAAACATTATTGGTAAATTTTATTCTATACTTTTCTTAACAATGTTTGAAGAAAAAATGTTACTTATCATTTAGAAAATACAAAATTAGTTTTCATAGAAATATATAAAGAATGGTGCTGTGATGACATAATCATTACTAAGACTCAACCAAAAGTCTCTTTTATGCAGACAAGATAAATCTTTAAAATTCAATAACTTTTTGTAGGAATAAGATATTAACTTGCTTTCTTCACCAATCTGTTTCTTTTATTGTCCTTTATCAAATATATCAAAACACAATTCCATGGGAATATTCCTTTAAAGATTTTATTTCACTCTGAAATTAATGTTCTTTTGATTTATAGCACTCAAGTAAAATAATTCAAAGCATCACTTAAAGGTTTGTAAAATCATTCACAAATTGTTCTTAATTGTAATTATGAAATAAACATATTTATGTCGGGGATGAGGTTTATTGGGAGTGTAGCTTTTCATCTTGCTATTTTGGTATCCTTGAACAGAACATTGTTGTGATCAGGCCTAAGAAAGTAGTCCTCTTGTCATTTGGGTATATTTAGCTTATTGAGTCTTGCTATTTGTGGGCTATTCTCGAATTGGTATGGTATTAATCTTGTAGTCTCATGGAGGTGTTTATTACGGTTAAACCCGGTCAATAATTTAATGATGTCCTTGGTGATTGATGTCTTGGCGATGTATATGCATGTTTTTTGTTCTCTTCCCAATGGTCGCTCTGTAATAACAGACGAATATACCAAGCTCTGGTTTCATTTGGAAGTTCAAGTAGGTATTTATCTTGAATTGAATTATTTCATGAGAAAGCTATTTATACTGTAAGGAAAATGATCTTGTGAGAAAGAGATGGGTTTGCTCGGATATCTTGAGATACATTTTGTTTTGACACTTTCTTGTGTCACTAACACTAGGCTTGGCTGCCATAGAGGGTTGTATTGCCTTCACAGTTTTAGGTTTTAAATCGATTGTCATGAGTACATTGTGTTATAGGAATCCTGGAGTTTTTGTGCCCCTTTTAGTATTTATTGCGTGGATTTGGGTAATCATTGGTTATTTTCTGTAGTTGGGTTTTCCTTGTCAAGTTCATTCACGGGGGTTAAAAGTTCCAACTGAACTTAAGTGAATTGGTGGTGCTCATCCGTTTTAGTTATGTTGATGGTCCTTTTGGGTGCAAAATGGCCATGCTGTGAATACAAAATGGCAGCACCCTGTTCATTAGCAGTAATTGTTAGGAGAGTTGGGTTGGTGATGTGGGCTTAGGTCATACAAATTCTTCTTACCCTAATCACCTCCCAATCAAAACCATTAACGATTCAAGAAAGTGACAATGCAAACTGAGTTATAATTATCTTATACATAGGTCAGAGAATAGGAATTTACCTGAGACAATGATTACTACTGGTTTTAAGCAGATAAGAGAGAGAGTTCTTTACACAGGACTTAAAAAAGTTCAAGAAAGCAGAATTTGTTATGTCTGTGGGAAGTGAGTTCCAAATCTTAGCACCAACATGCAGAACCTATATCTGTGAGGAAGTTAGCTTTAGATAAGAAAACAAAGATTCAAGTTATATCTAGTGGAGTACCTTTATTAAGAATTAAAGAGCGTAAAGTCTGCCAGTATGCTATTCTTGGTTAAACCATTTTACTCTCATCTTAATCAATTAGTATATAATTTACAAGATGTATTTAATTTCACTTGATGTATATTTATATATTTAATTGTAATTATTTCGCTGGTATAAAGTATTGGAAATGAAATAAAAAATGGAATTCATTTATAGTGATATATGTTCTTTATTGGCATTTTGAGCAAATGCTGTGTGGTTTGTGAGGGACTTCATATAGTCTCTGTGGTCCCTGGTGATGTTGCAAATGCAGTTGCCACAATTATCTATGCAACTTTTGTTACATTTTCTAATGTTATGTTGGGCAATTATTTATGTTGATTCCTCTCTTTTTCAACAGCTCCAACAGAGGCACTTTCCTTTTTACTTTCACTTTCCTTTTTACTTTTAACACTTTTATTTTGGAGATATGCAGTTGTGACAATTAAAATGTTTTTTAAGTGTTAAACTTGATTTTTGACTGTTTTTGGACAATTTCCAAATTTCTCTGAAGGAGGAAGAAAGGGAGATCCACGACATTTACATATGAAAATGTAAAGAAAGTGACATCAATACTGATAAATAAATAATAACAATTTCTGGAAGAAATAGGTCTGAGAATAATCAAAGGTACTATAGCAATGGTGTAAAAGGTGAATTTAATCCCTTTTCCTGGTTTTTAATAGATTTTGAAATGATTTAGGTCATGTCGCCTCTTGACACGACCTAGATCATAATAATATGTTATATCTGATGTGGAAGTAGAGCTCGATCTTGTTTAAATCCTGTAAGTAACTTATACGTCTAAACTTACAAAGATTTCTGAGCCCATGTTCGCATGCAGTTTCATGAACATCAAGATAGTGCCTCAAGTTGTGCCAAAACTAATCAATATTTTAGACTTTCTTTCAAGCAGGTGCCTGCCATAATTCTTGATTTATTTTTCAGATTTTCAAGAAGCTCCATTAATAGTCTGCATCATTGTACCAATCGATTAAATCTGATTACATGTTTTTGAGAGGGTATACTATCTGGGTGGTGACATGATGTCATTGCACAAGAGGTCAATGACATCTGACATTTGTTGAAGTATTCTTGCAAGATATATGTAATACCAGAAATCTTTAATACCAAAATGCTCCATTTCTGATCTGGTTAATTACCTTATTGACAGTTCTCTCTAAGGGAAAATGGAAGTGAGCAAACAAGCATCTGCAATTAAGGTCATTTTTTGCTCCCATGAATATAATTCTATGTTTTTAATTGTTTTCCACAAAATTTCTGTTTTCTTCAATGTAATGTTCAAATTTTGTTTGTAATTCTTTGTTCAATATATAGGAAGATAAATATCAGACACACTTTGCAGAAGTCGAAGAAAAAAAATACTTTTGACAAAGCTCTGGGCTCTTCCACTTATAAGAGATTTATCACAGCAAAATTTCTAATTAGTTTATCCTGCCGTAAGCCATTCTGTATTTCATAAGTGAGAAATATTGAAGCAGAATTGGCCATGAGGTAAAATATCAATTACGAAGTGCAGTTTGGTTTTCTGTGTGCATGACATGTGTAAGACAGGGCGCTAAATTCATATACAGCTAAATACCATCAATTGAACATACGCACTGAAAAACAGAAATAAATTACAGTGAACTGAAGTGTCCAATCTATATAGATAACCATGGATATTATTACCTATAAGTAGTAACATGGGTAAAATCTGATCTAGTCCAGTGCTGATCTAGGCCAGTGCTAAATTTCCTAATTCACTGTATTCTGTGCCAATACGCAGAAGAGGCACTTAGAATCCAGTTCTGCCTTGCATGATTACAGCTGCATGTAGGGTATCCATCTGCTACTGAAATACAGCCTCTTGCATGTGACAGCTATGGATTTTTAGTTGGGTCAAGAGTAAACAAACCAAGTGAAAAAGTATAAACAACTTTCACTAAATATCCGAAGCTCAGATGAAATCTATTGATAAAGAACCTGCACTTAGATTAGCTTAGCATGCATTAGTTCAACATCCCCTTAAGGGATTTTGAGCTTAAGCAAGGCTTGCCCCAAATAGATTTACGATCAGATACATTCAGATTTTTGCAGTAAGTGATCTATTTCTAAGCATTTATTTGACATTTTGCTGTGTTGTCATGTTTGCCTTGCATAGATCAATCAATAGATGCAACAACACTTTGTGTTAGTGTCACAAATTTTGCATTCCAAATCTCACCAAAAATGACTCCAAAATTTGTGTTTCGCTCGGCACGATCCGAATGAATTTAGCACATGTTAATATAGACTCAGAAGGGCCAGCAAAATTTTTCGAAAGATGAAGAATGCTGCTTTCACGTGCCAATTGGGTTATGATATCTTGTTTGGGATTTGTCTCACACTATAGCCAAATTGGGTATAGCACTTGTAGTTGATAGCTTGTTTGGGCTATAACTTGCATTTAAAAACTAAAGCTTTAAAACTAAAATAATCTGAATGGGCTAAATATCCATATAAAGAGCGATTGAATAACTCCGGCTATAAATTTTCAGTCAGTGTCTTTAAAATCACCAGGGTGTTAATAACCAGGGAGCTTCAAGTAACAGCTCGCTGCAGTAACACTATCTGGCTCTCCACAAGAACATCTTTTGTTTGCATTAAGAAAAGAGAGTCTAAATAACTGACGCTTGAAATCACTAGGTTATCTGTGATTAGTTTAGGGGTCAAGTTAGTCCATCTTATATGACCGAAAATTTCAAAAGAAATTGATAAAATCTTTTAGTTATATTTTGTATAATGATATTCACTTGGAAGTGTATTTGTGTGATGCAATTATCGATTAAATGTGATTCAATAATTGCGATGATTATTTACTCAAAAAATAGCCAATATATTAGCAATATGAGAAGAATATGCCATAGTTAAAAGCATGTCTTGTTGCAAGGATGTAAAATCTATTTATGATTTCAATTTCCCTCAAAAGGAAATAATGTTATTAAGATTTCCATCATATTGTTCTTGAGGCTTACTTGAAAAACAGGTTTTCACATATTCAAATGATATTTAAAGCTTTATTACGCAGTTGGGCAACTAGAGTCCTTGGGGCCTGTGGGGATTTCGGCACTTTGCAACAATGTTGGAACCATGGCGGCAAGGGGGAGGCACTGCCCCTTGCCCTAAAGTAAGGAGAGCAGCAGGTTATTTTTGAAAGTTGATGATAGACCAGGTAGGAGGTGCCCTTTTGAAAGTTGAGGAGGACCAAGCTGGAGGTGCCCTTTTGAAACAATTGTATAAAATTAAGGTCATTTTTTAAGCTTAAAAACAAATAGAAATTCTTTCACTCACAAATATTACAGAATACATTAAAGTTGTTACATACATATAGTATTGTTTGACACAATTAAAGCACATCATTTTACCAGGGGCACTGACATCGAGGGCTGTGGTTGGAGTGGTACTGTATGCATGCCTCCCAATATTTTGTAAGTAGTAATTTAAAAAAAAAGCCTTTTACCTACTTGCCTGATGGGTAATTGTCAACATTGGTCCTGGCTCCATCAATCTCAAACCTATAGGCGGGATTTGCATACCGAAAGTAAAAAGTGTGTGGGAGTGGGGGAGGGAAGAAGAATTACAAAATCATGCTAAAATACAACACATCACCATACAGAAGTATCCATACAAAAGTATCCATTTGAACAAAAAGTGAGGGTGAGGAAAGTGCCACCTGCTCCCCTCAAATCCCTCCTAGCTCAAAGAAGTGCCACCTGCAGGAGTCCCACTCAAAACTCCAAAAGTGCCCCCTTTTTAAAATGAAAATAACCCCTCAATTACTGTCCAAGAAGCGCCAGAACTTTTAATTACCCACCAACAAAAACAGGCTTCTATCTGCTGATTTTCTCCATTCTCGTTATAAAGGCCATCTGTATTTCTATCTCCCTCCACAAAACTTTCCTCTCTGCAATATCTATCTCCCTCCCAACACCAACATTCAACCAACCAGCCTCCTCATTTTTCATACAGCCTTTCAGATGTCCCGACCTACCTTCATCCTGCCACCGGCTCTCTCACCTGTATTGAACTATCTGTTCCCCTAACCTCCTCCCTGACTTTTAGTTGGAGAGTCACTGCTGACCTCTGTGTGTGACTCACACCTCTCCCCATCTTCTCGAGGATGAGGATCCCACGCTAACTTCAGTAATATCCTTACATCGCCACCTGCTCAATTCCCAAAACCTCCAAACCCCCAAATCATCCCCCCAACCCCTGGTTCTCAGATGACTTGAAAAGGCTGTAAGTGCAAGAGACGCACTATCAAGGACAGTAAAACCAACACTTGGAACAACTTTAACCACCAACACCCCACTAAGAAGATTTGGAGAAAATATGCAAAGAATGTATATTCCATTAATAATCCATGCAAAATCAAAAATGCTAAAAACACAAAAATCGCCATCAGCGACGCTGGCTGCAAAGAAACACCTATCAAAGCCACCACTATCACCATCTTCAACCACATTTGGCCTAAAAGAAATTGTCATCCCCGTAGCACCGACCCCACCAGCTCTTTTGTAAAATTATGGAAAAGATCATTAATCATTTTTTCTTCATACTTTAAAACGCCGCAATACCCTAGACCAGTTAATTACGCCGACACCGCTTTCCGGGAATGCAAAAAGGAACACCTCATTGCCATATTTTTTGACCTCGAAAAGCTTTCCACTGTTTTGGCCTCAGAGGCCACCTCCCATCTTTATTCAAAACTTCCTCTCACCCAGGCAGTTCCAAGTTCGTATTGGCCACACCCTCTCCAAGCCGTACCCCAAGAAGAGGGCGTCCCCAAGGCAGCATCCTCTCCCCACTCTCTTCAACCTGAGCATTAATGACATCGGGAATGACCTTGGCCCCAGCATCAAACGTACCCTCTACGTGGATGACTTCACCATCTTCTACTCCTCCCTAGCTTTCCTATTGTTGAAAATAGGCTTCAAACCAGCCTCAATCAGCTGCAAGTCTGGAGCAACAATAACGGTTTTAGATTCTCCAAAGACAAGACAGTCTGCATGCACTTTTGTCATTTCAACAACCTCCACCCCAACCCAACTTTGTGCTCAATGGGAATCGCATCCCTAAAGTTGAAAACAAAATTCCTTGGTCTAACTCTAGACCCCAAGCTCACCTACAAGAAATCACCAACCTGAAACTAAAATGCAATAGCTCCTCAACCTCCTCCGACTGCTCTCAACACTACTTGGGGAGCGAACCGCTAGAAAATTTTCAGGCTACCATTCGAACTTGACTATGGCAATATTGTTTACTGTGTCGCTCACAGAAGCCCTCAGGCTTTGTCTAGAGCCTAAGATTTCTCCACTTTTCAAAAAAAGCTGACAAAAGTGCCCTCATTAGGTACCCCAATTTCTTTTAAAATGAAAATAACCCCACTCAATTACTAATCTCATCAAGAAACCAAATCAAAGACCAACTCTCAAATTACACCTCTATCTATACTGATGGCTCCAAGGAAGGCAACAGAACTTTTAATTACCACTCATCCATCTTTTCAGCCGAGGCTAAGGCCATTCTCCTCACCCTCAACTTTATTGAGTACACTTTGCAACAAAAGGAAAAGTGTTCAGGCCATTCATCCCTGGCATCTGCCCCAAAATATATGTTGAGCTACTACATCATTGATGTTCTAGTTTTTCTTTTGTGAGCTAGTATTTAAATATTTTGAAAAGATGTATTTATAGGAATTAAAAGCAAAATATAGTTGCTCACTTAATGACTGAGGATCCCCTGGAGATCTTGATGAGTGATTCTAACAAAAATTATGTTTAAAATGTGTGTATGTCGAATATGGCTTAGAGAAGTACTCAAAAAGAATCATTTTCCCCAAGTTTAATAGATATTCAAGAAAATTGTTAATATTACTCCAACATTGTCGGAATAAAATTCATCAAAACACAAAATAACAATAATCCACCTTCTGAATCTACTCTGTCTGACATCCCCAACTAAAAGCTTCAATCCCGGAGAAAAGCACTGGGCACTTTTTCCTTCCCTTTATAGCCCTGCTCAATGTGCACAAACATATTATCACACACTTTCCTTCAAGTGCACATACCAACATTGAATAGGGGTGGAACGGGAAAAAGTGCCAAGACTTTTGTACCTGATTGTAGCTTCAACTCTCCCACTTTTTCTTCAAATCTCAAAATAAGTTGGTGATGATATCAAATTAACCCCATTGTTGTCAAATGGAAGCAGTGGCTTCGCTAGTGGGGGAGGATCAGGGGAACAGGTCATATTACCCCCAATTTTTGCAGTGCTCCCACCCCCTAAAAAAAATAAATGAAAACCGGCATTACAAATTTTCACAGATGACTTCAATTCCAAACATTTTCTGTCCTTTTTTCCTATACCATTCTCAAATTCATAGGTCCTTATGATTAGTTATTTTATGTTCTAATGTTTAAATTAATGAAAGAACAGCCAAGTTTTGGTCAAGTGTTTTAAAAGATTTTGTTCCAGCTTTCGACACTTAATTGCAAAACAAAATACCAGAATTGTATGCAGATGTACTGTGGTTTGTGCCAGACTTTATATTTTGTAAGTTACATGGAAAATCTGATGCATCTAGCTATTAGCACACCATATGCCTGTAGACGGGCTCAACATTAAAAGGGAAAAGATACTAATGAAAAAGGTTGTCTTTTCTCTTTTCCGTGCAAAATTTGATGGAATTTTTATTTCATTTTGGCAAGACAATTAGTGGCAAATTACCAACAAAACATGCAGGTGACATTTTCCTTCACATTCCATATTTCTATTTGACTCAAATAACCAATCATGATTTGTCACTTAAATTTTCTTAATTTTCAGAGGAAATTTCTTCAGCGCCTCCTTATGCGAGTTGATTTTAATGTTAGCAGTTATAATCAAAAATGTTGTGATTTTCTTTCAGCTTTTAAGCCATTTTAGTGCTTCGCCCCAGGATGCTATAGGTTATTTGTCCAAATTATCTCATATTCCTTAGGGTTTTTTCTTTTCTTTATTCGGCCTGTTTAGAAAACGTAACCCAAATGCTTATCTGAATTGATTGGAAGCCATTTTGGGACATCAAAACCATGAAATATTCAGAGCTTCTGGGGGGCGCCCCCTGGACTCCTACCAGTGCTTCACCCCTGGACCCCACTAGGGGCCCTTTAGTGGGCCGCTGGACCCCATGCCATTATGCGCATGCTTTGCGGCACTTTTATAGTATTCCCCCATTTTTCTACTCTGAACTGTTGTGCCCCCCCCCCATCTTCCTGCCCAAATGAAAATCTCTGGGGACGCCACTGGCTGGAAGTGCCCCAGTGAAAACATTTTACCTAAGATTGACAAGTGGTAAGAGGGACAGTCCTCACCTCATCAGTTTCATAATTTTTCATCAAATGTGTGTGCCAAATTGATTAGTCTCTCTTACTCAGCGAAATAAAAGTGTGAGCCACTTAAAACCTGAGGTGATTGAACGCTCCTACATTTATATCAATTTGAAGTATGCATGCTATCAAGTATTTATGAGCTTAATAATAAAAGATTTATTGGTTTGATGCTAATAGCATAAGAAACCTATGCAGTCATGCTGTCATATGTATGTATGTATGTATGTATGTATGAATGTATGTATGTATGTATGTATGCATGCATGCATGCATGCATGTATGTGTGTGTATGTATGTATGTATGTATGTATGTATGTATGTGTGTCTATGTGTCTGTGATAGGAAGCTTGTAAGCACAATATCTCGAGAACAATACAATGGATTTATGTCATGTGTGGTACACAGATAGCCCATGGTTTGTAGATGTGCCCCATTTGTTTTGATGGTGATGTCATGCATATTGATGAGTACGTGGTGCTTAATGTGAAATTCTTGAAATGCTTATATTTTAACAACCAAATGTCTGTTTTGTTTCATATTTGGTATAGTTATGGTGCTAGCTAGTGTGCACATGTTGATGGTTTAAAAAAGATGAATTTCATAAATATGCATAGTGGACGGGCCTAATATGATTTTGCTAAAAGAACTTGTAGGCATGTATCACAAGAACATAGTACTGTAGTTCGATTCATGTCACATTTAGTATCATACAGATAGCCCATGATCTGTACATGTGCCCTATTGTTTTTGGTGTTGTTGTCATGCATATTAATGAGTAGGTGGGACTTAGTGTATAAATATTAAAATGCTCATATTTTAACAACCAAATGCCTGTTTTGTTTTTGGTATAATTATGATGTTAGCTAGAGTGCGCATGTTCTTGATTTGAAAACATTGAATTTCATTAATATGAGAAGTAGGTGCGGCTTAATATGGATTTGCTGAAAAGAGCTGGTAAACACGATATCTAAAAAAGGATAAACTTGAATCATGTCATATGGGGTATACAAATAGACCATAGTCCGCATATGTGTCCTATTGCTTTTGGTGGTGATGCCATGCATATTAATGAGTAGGCGGAGCTTAATGTAAAATTGGTCAAATGTTCATATTTGAACAACTTTCCTGTTTATTTTGATTCATACTTAGCATATTTATATTGTTAGCTAGTGTATACATATTCATAGTATAAGATATTTGAATATCATTATTATACAAAGTGGGTGGGGCTTAATTGGTTTTGCTGAAGAGAGCTTGTCAATCAAGGACAATACATTGGATACAGGTCATATGTGGTACACAGGTAACCCATTCATTATCTGCTTGTGTGCCCTATTAATTTTTAGTAGTGATGTAATGCATATTGCTTAGCTGGTGTGGGGGCTCAATATAAAATAAAATCATTTTGAAAAAGTGTTGTCAACAGGTTTTTGTAATTGATATGTGGCTTATGAATATATGTTATTATGCATATTCATGATGTGCAATGCCAGTTAGTATAAATCAACCAACAATGAAATAATGCATTGCAACCACTAAACATTTTGGTTTTCTGGTTATAATTTTGTTTATTGTAAGATCTTCCATAAAGTGGAGTATGAAAATCCTTCTTTATTGGTTCGCATGAAGCAAAATGTAATGGCGATTCCGGCCAGCCGGCTGTCCACAGTTTTTCCTGAGAATTCCTCAGAACTGGTAAAGTTTTTTGAGAGTTCCTCAGAAAATGTTAAAGTTTCTTCAGAGTTCCTCAGAAAAAGTTATAGTTTCTTCAGATATCCATATGGAAGGTTAAAATTTCCTTATAAAATGTTAAGGTTTTTCAGAGATACTTAAGACAAGATTAAAGAATAGTTTCCTTAAGAAGTCTACAAAACATTTGATATTTCCTTCGAAGACATATGATATAATATATACCATGTGGTATACACCAAGGGCTATGTCAGGCATAATTATGACTCCACCTTTTCTTTTCTTTTCAACAAGCATTTGCATATAAGTTATTATATGAACTGACACTTTCATGCATAGTATGCTCAATCAGGGACTATGATAGCTAGGGATGATAATTTTTATGGAGCCTATGGGATGTCATGTGGGACATGGGATGGGATGCCATGTGGGACATGGGGTGGGATGTCATGTGCGACATGGGGTGGGATGCCATGTGGGACATGGGGTGGGATGCCATGTGGAACAGGGTGGAATGCCATGTAGGACATAGGGTGGAATGCCATGCGGGACAGGGTGGAATGCCATGGGATGGGATGTCATTTGGGACATGGGATGGGATGTCATGTGGGACATGGGGTGAGATGCCATGTGGGACATGAGGTGGGATGCCATGTGGGACATGGGGTGGGATGCCATGAGTAACACGGAGTGTGACATAGGTTGGGATGCCATGTGTGACAGGGTAGGAGGTTATGTGGGACATAGGGTAGGAGGCCATCGGGACATGGGATGTGATGCCAGGTGGGACATAAAGTAGGATATTATTAGGAGGGATACCATGTGGAACATATGGTAGGACCCATTGTGGGACATAAGGTGGGATGCCATGTGGGACATCAGTGGGAAGCCACTGATGCAGGACATACAGTGGGATGCCATGGGGGACATCAGTGGGAAGCCACTGATGCAGGACATACGGTGGGATGCCATGGGGGACATAGGGAGAGGTGCCATGTGAGACACACAGAGGGATGCCATGGGCGACACATGGAGGGATGCCATATGGGACATAGGGAGGGATGCCATGTGGCACATATTGTTAGATTAATGTGGGACACACGTGTAGGATAGGATCCTTGTGGGACATAGGGTGTGATGCCATGTGGCTCATAGGGTAGGATGCCATGTGGGACCTATGGTGGAATGCTATGTGGGGTGGGACAAGGGATGGGATGCCATGGGGTGAGATGCCATGTGGGAGGTATGGTAGAATGCCATGTGGAACAAGGGATGGGATGGGATGTCATGTAGGACATGGGGTGGAATGCCATGTGGGTCATGGGATGCCATGTGGGTCATGGGATGCCATGTGGGTCATGGGATGCCATGTGGGTCATGGGATGCCATGTGGGACTTAGTGTGAGATGCCATTTTTATAATTAGCCAGGTCATATGATATGGGTGTCAATTTGCATGGGCATGCAAACCATGACGGTATTTACCGTTCTAGTTAATATTGAAGAAAGCGTGGAGTTAAATATATTAATGATTTGTCATTCAATTACTGCAACTCACCCAAATTTGAAGCAGTAAAATGAAAAGCATTAAGAATTATAATCAAAATGAAAAGATAGTCAAGTCACTGATGAATTGCTTATTTAAGTCAAGTCATTACCACTGACGAATGGCTTATTGTAGTCAGGTCATTACCATTGATGAATTGCTTATTTTAGTCAAGTCATTACCACTGATGAATTGCTTATTGTAGTCAAGTCATTACCATTGATGAATTGCTTATTTTAGTCAAGTCCTTACCACTGATGAATTGCTTATTGTAGTCAGGTCATTACCACTGATGAATTGCTTATTGTAGTCAAGTCATTACCACTGATGAATTGCTTATTGTAGTCAGGTCATTACCACTGATGAATTGCTTATTGTAGTCAAGTCATTACCACTGATGAATTGCTTATTGTAGTCAAGTCATTACCACTGATGAATTGCTTATTGTAGTCAAGTCATTACCACTGATGAATTGCTCATTGTAGTCAAGTCATTACCACTGATGAATTGCTTATTGTAGTCAAGTCATTACCACTGATGAATTGCTTATTGTAGTCAAGTCATTACCACTGATGAATTGCTTATTGTAGTCAAGTCATTACCACTGATGAATTGCTTATTGTAGTCAGGTCATTACCACTGATGAATTGCTTATTGTAGTCAGGTCATTACCACTGATGAATTGCTTATTGTAGTCAAGTCATTACCACTGATGAATTGCTTATTGTAGTCAAGTCATTACCACTGATGAATTGCTTATTGTAGTCAAGTCATTACCACTGATGAATTGTTTATTGTAGTCAAGTCATTACCACTGATGAATTGCTTATTGTAGTCAAGTCATTACCACTGATGAATTGCTTATTGTAGTCAGGTCATTACCACTGATGAATTGCTTATTGTAGTCAAGTCATTACCACTGATGAATTGCTTATTGTAGTCAGGTCATTACCACTGATGAATTGCTTATTGTAGTCAAGTCATTACCACTGATGAATTGCTTATTGTAGTCAAGTCATTACCACTGATGAATTGCTTATTGTAGTCAAGTCATTACCACTGATGAATTGCTTATTGTAGTCAAGTCATTACCACTGATGAATTGCTTATTGTAGTCAAGTCATTACCACTGATGAATTGCTTATTGTAGTCAAGTCATTACCACTGATGAATTGCTTATTGTAGTCAAGTCATTACCACTGATGAATAGCTTATATGACGGATATTCCTTGACATAAAACTAACAATTTTGCAGTGATTGTTGAAGTTGGTGTAGGATTTCTGCTTTGATTTCCTATGCATGTTAGTGAAGACTGGAAACTATTATACTCTGCTGACAACAACAAATATTTCATGGTTAAGATTTTGCAAGTGAAAGTACATTTATCATAAAAAGAATTCATGTAGGGTAACCCTACCCATGCCTTATTTCATGTTGGGTAATGCTACTCATGCTTCAATTCATGTTGGGTAACCCTACCCATGCCTTATTTCATGTTGGGTAACCCTACCCATGCCTCATTTCATGTTGGGTAATGCTACCCATGCCTCATTTCATGTTGGGTAACCCTACCCATGCCTCATTTCATGTTGGGTAACCCTACCTATGCCTCATTTCATGTTAGGTAACCCTACCCATGGCTTATTTCATGTTGGGTAACTCTACCTACGCCTCATTTCATGTTGGGTAATGCTACCCATGCCTCATTTTATGTTAGGTAACCCTGCCTATGCCTCATTTCATGTTAGGTAACCCTACCCATGCCTCATTTCATGTTGGGTAACCCTACCTATGCCTCATTTCATGTTGTTTTTTCAGAGACTTTGTTCATAGCATGGCTAAAAGTTTGAAGCATATGAAGGGAATATGTTCCTTTGTGTCATCTCTGTAATTTCCAAAATTCAATCGGATGAAAGTATTAGAAATATAGATGACTTTGAAATATGAGACAAAGCAAATGGTTTTGCATCTGTTGAGGTGCTCTTGAACATCTACGTTATTGAGCCTCTGGTGGAGTGAGGAAATTATGCATGGGTTGAATCAGTAGAACAATTTTGGTAACAGACTGCAGAAATGAAGAGTAAGAGTCGTCGTAAAATCGTTGGAACATTATGATTCACAATATTTGAATACTTGATGATAAAAGTGTAGATATTCCTAGGAATGCTAGACAAAATGATTTCATAAAAGACTGATTAGGGGTGGAATAGCCTGAAGTACAACTCCCCCGTAGCGGACATTTAGCCTTTCCCTTGTTATAAACAGTGAGCAAAATGTTGAATGACAAGCTAGTTTGGTGCAGATTGTAGTCCCCTTTGGGGTAGGGTAGAGTACCCTAATTCCCATAATGTTATCTGGGGATCGATGGTTGTGAGCTAGGCACATGTACATGTACTTGTCTTTGTAGGTTGATAACCTTGTTGTACTTTGGGAGTATTGTTCCAAAATGCTTCAATTACTGAATTCATTCAACTCAACTCATAATTCCACATTGTCAAAATTGATGCAATAGATCTCCTTGGTATGACATAGAATTAGAACAAACTTTCATTAAAAGTTAACAGGATTTCATTATTGTACAAAAATGATTATAAACGTAGGCTGAGGAGAGTCTCTGCCTCTTTAGACTTGAGAGAAAAGGTTTTCTGAGAAAAAAAAAAACCACAGAAAACTGAAATTGCCTAGATTTGATTGTGTGTGCATTTGGAATACTTTGTTCTAAAGGAACATGTCCAAGTTTTACTTTCTAAATTCAATTCTTAATCAAAGATTTCTTCTTAATAAAACATCTTTGCCCTCCTTTTTCTTTGTCCGTCATCCATGAAATTTACAGTCAGATGTTTAGAAAATTCAAAAGACGATTCTATCAGGAATTTCACATTAGCAGAACTGCTTCTGTAGGTGTCAATAAAGTTCTTTAATCTCTATGGATGTGATGGTGTGCTTATCTGGTTGCCTGGTTGTCACAGCTGGTATTAATTATTCATGTTAGCGCTTGCAAATGTCTCTTAAATTGTTTAATATAATTGCTAATGTGGCATATGATTTCTTAATCAGTTCTTAAACAGTGTCTGAGCTACTCTGGTGTAAGGGTACAGTGTCTGAGCTACTCTGGTGTAAGGAAAGGTACAGTGTCTGAGCTACTCTGGTGTAAGGGTACAGTGTCTGAGCTACTCTGGTGTAAGGGTACAGTGTCTGAGCTACTCTGGTGTAAGGGCACAGTGTCTGAGCTACTCTGGTGTAAGGGCACAGTGTCTGAGCTACTCTGGTGTAAGGGTACAGTGTCTGAGCTACTCTGGTGTAAGGGTACAGTGTCTGAGCTACTCTGGTGTAAGGGTACAGTGTCTGAGCTACTCTGGTGTAAGGGTACAGTGTCTGAGCTCTGGTGGTGTAAGGGTACAGTGTCTGAGCTACTCTGGTGTAAGGGTACAGTGTCTGAGCTACTCTGGTATAAGGGTACAGTGTCTGAGCTACTCTGGGTGTAAGGGTACAGTGTCTGAGCTACTCTGGTGTAAGGAAAGGTACAGTGTCTGAGCTACTCTGGTGTAAGTGTCTGAGGGTACAGTGTCTGAGCTACTCTGGTGTAAGGGTACAGTGTCTGAGCTACTCTGGTGTACTGTCTGGTGTAAGGGCACAGTGTCTGAGCTACTCTGGTGTAAGGGCACAGTGTCTGAGCTACTCTGGTGTAAGGGTACAGTGTCTGAGCTACTCTGGTGTAAGGGTACAGTGTCTGAGCTACTCTGGTGTAAGGGTACAGTGTCTGAGCTACTCTGGTGTAAGGGTACAGTGTCTGAGCTACTCTGGTATAAGGGTACAGTGTCTGAGCTACTCTGGTGTAAGGGTACAGTGTCTGAGCTACTCTGGTGTAAGGAAAGGTACAGTGTCTGAGCTACTCTGGTGTAAGGGTACAGTGTCTGAGCTACTCTGGTGTAAGGGTACAGTGTCTGAGCTACTCTGGTGTAAGGGCACAGTGTCTGAGCTACTCTGGTGTAAGGGCACAGTGTCTGAGCTACTCTGGTGTAAGGGTACAGTGTCTGAGCTACTCTGGTGTAAGGGTACAGTGTCTGAGCTACTCTGGTGTAAGGGTTTCCCAAATCCATTGTATATTGCTCAATTTAAGTAGTTGCTAATGTATGTGGAATTGTGTTTGATTAAAAATCACCCTGAAAAATATGACAACAGATAATAAAACAATATTTGTATTAAAAGAATAGATTGAAGTAAATTGACATATTAGAGCTTGATGGTGAAAATGAGTCTTGGAATTTCAATAGTTATAAATCAACAATTGCTTAGTGATGATTGCACTATTACCTTACAGCTCCTTGCTCCTGGGTGTGGAGATTGAGGCTTGTCTAAGCAAATTCTTCCATCTTTTTCTGTCTCTTGCTACTTATGCAGCTTCTTTCTAGCTGTTCCATCCAGACCTGTATCCAGATCTCCTTTTCTGCCACTCTTCTCCATGTAGTCTTAGGTCTTCCCTTCTTTCTTCTACCTTCTGGTGTCCAGGTGATGGATATTCTGGCATAGTGTTCTTCATCCTTTTTCAATACATGACCCAACCATCTCCATCTTCTCTTAAATATCCTTTTGCTTATCTCCACTGTGCCTGTTCTTTCATTTACTTCTTCATTGGTGACTTTCACTGGCCATCTAATTTTTGAAATAATTATAAGGCATATCTTTTTCATCTAGTTTCTTCTCGTCAGCTTTTGTCACCTTCCAGGTTTCACATCCATAGAGTAGCACTGAGATTACATTTGATTAAAATATTTTCAGTTTAGTTTTTATCCGGTAGATGTTTGATTTCCAAATCTTGTTAAGTTGTCTGAAAGTTGCCTATGCCAGCCCAATTCTGCATTTTTTGTCTTCATCCGTGCCTCCTTCTTTGGACAGTGTTTCACCGAGATAGACAAAGCTATCTACATCTTCAAGCTCTGCATTTGCAACTTTAATTGTTCCATCAGTGTTGTTGTTAATGCGCAGATCTTTGTCTTTTTTCATTAATCATCAGACCAACCATTTTACCTCTTTCATGTAGTTTGCTTGTTTTGTCTGGGAGTTGTTCTTTGGTGCTAGAAATAATTGCAATGTCATCAGCGTAATCAAGATCGTCTAGGGCTGAAATAAGTTTCACCGGATTCCATTCCTTCTGCCTTGTGTACTGGTTCTCATCACCCAGTCAATAGTAAGTATAAAGGGCAAACCAAACATTACACATCCTTGTTTTACCCCATTTTCACAGAAAACCAGTCAGATACTTTTCCATCGCTTAACACTGCACATTTGCTGCCATCATATCTAATATTTGTGTATTTCATGGGTATCCCATAATAAGCCATAATCTTCCACGTCATGCTTCTGTCTTGACTGTCGAACGCTTTCTGAAAGTCAGTGAAGTTGAGGTATACTGTGGCTTTCCATTCCAAGCATTGCTCCATTATATTTTTAAGGGTGAATGTTTGTTCAGTAGTTCCTCTGCCACTCCTAAAGCTAGGTTGTTCATAACGAAGTTTGGTTTCTACTGCGCTACATAGCCTGTCAATCAATATCCTTCCAAATATCATACTTGCTGTTGGTATTAAGGATATACCTCTGTAGTTGTCACAAATTGTCAGGTCACCTTTCTTTGCTTTGATAGTCATAATGCTTTTTTTCCATGCATCTGGCACTTCTTCTGTATCTAAAATTTGTTTGAATAATGTAGTTAATTAAGGTCTCCACCATTAAATCCATACTACCTTCCCACATTTCAATGCTTAGTCCATCCAGTCCTGGTGCTTTTCCATTTTTCAACTTTGACACAGCATTCTTTATTTCTTTGGCTTGTATCTCACCCATCTCAACATTATTAAATGTCATCTTTGTTTACCTCCATACCTTGGTTGCTTGCCGCTGGTATAGGTTGGTTTAAAGTTGATTCGAAGTGTTTTCCCCATCATTTTTCTCTCATCTCATCTTCTCTAGTGATAAGCTTTCCATTTCCATTCCTTACTCCAACTTTCTTCTTTCTTCCTTTATAACATATCATCTTTGTGATTATGTATAGACCACTCATGTCTCCACGTGATGCTGCATCTTCTGCTTCTTTTACCATATTATCTACCATCTTTCTTTTATCTGATCGGACTGTTTTCTTTACTTCTCTGTCTTTCTTCCCGTATTCTGTTCTTTTTAGCTGTCTTATTCTTTCAGATTTTGCTTCATCTATTTGACATTTGAGAATTTTCCTGTCTTCAATAGCTCTCCATGGGTTTAGCCAAAATCCGTGGTTTAATTATGCCTTTCCTTTTCTCTAATACTTTCTTTGCAGCATTGATATGTGCTGTTTCAATGATTATCTTCTTTTTGTTTATACTATCATTCCTGTCTCTCCTCATATTCTTTGTTCAGCTCTTTGTTGTAGTCTTGTCTTCTGCACATTTTAGTCTGTTTGACTCAAAAATGGGTCTTGATTTTTAACTGTTTTTCCTCTCACCTCTCAGTTTAACTCTGATTTTCTTTTTAGATTGTGGTCACTTTGTATATCTGCTCCTCTTTTGGTTCTTACATCTAAGAAAGACCCGCTATGTTTCCTAGATATTGATCATGAAATGCTTCATTTGGTTTCTAGTCTTGCACTATAGGGCCTATTATTTTGGATGGTTTTCTAGGTCATGTAGTCACTGCCTCTGTGAGGACGTATGCGTATAAGCAAATGGTTAATTTGTTTAGATGAACAAAGTCTTTTACTATTAAATTCTTCTGTGTTCAGATAAAATTGATATCTTAACAATTCTTGCAGGGAAGTTTTCTCTGAAATTGTTTGTTGTTTTTACCACCACCTTTTGATGTGAGAATTGTTTAGTTTCTCCTGTCTGTACTGCTTATTCCCAGGGTATGTATGTTGATTCCAGAGGCTTAATACATATATTTTTGATAGATACTGGTTGGTAATCTGTAGCATGAGCTTTCTGCACTTTAATGTATTGAATGTTAGCTCACATTTCATAGCATTGGCAGGTATAGCATTGCAATGAGTGTCTGTTGTGTATGTATGTATCTGAAATGAAAGGGGAAAAAAACCCACTTCCACCTGCATGTTTTGCAGTTTTGAGTAGATACTCAAAGGCCTAAGGGGTTATTAGGGGATTTCAAAGGGTCCATCTATGGGGTCATTGGGGGACCTCAAAGGGTCCATCTAAGGGGTCATTGGGGAACCTCAAAGGGTCCATCTAAGGGGTCATTGGGGACCTCAAAGGGTCCATCTAAGGGGTCATTGGGGGACCTCAATGGGTCCATAAATGAAATGAACCCTAGATGATTTGATTAGAATTGAGGAACTGTTACAACAGATGTATTTCCTTTTGGACCATTTGCTGCATGTGCACATATTATTTCCAAGTGTTATTATGTGTATATTTTAAAACGCATAAAATATGTTGCATGTAATTTGAGAGGAATGTACACTTTTGCCTTACCCACTCTAATAAAGACTTGAATTGTCTTGAATACCTCAATCAAGGTGTGTGTAAGACCCTACCTGTACTGCTGTGGAGTGGTGAGCCAATATGTCAAATTTGTTTTTAGGGGGAGGGGAAGCCACCGACTATTCAACTACCTGACCCCTTTTACTTTGGCCATGACCCTTTCACCATCTCCCTGTGTCATCCACCCTGTTACTCTTTTAAGTAAAACTGAAAATTGTATGTGTACTTTCAGTTATTGTACAGGTTTCCTGCATGAGAAAATTAAGTGTGTCTTACTGAACATTGGCCAACATAAAGCCAATGAGTGTTTCTACAATGCTTTAGTTCTTTGCCTCTAACTGATGTAGGACCTATTTGAAATACCCTATAGGTCATGAATTCTAGCTCGCATAAACCACACCTCTAAATTGGGACTGACAAGGTTGCAAGAAGAAGTTTTCTTCCGAGTAAGTTCATTCTCTGACAGTTATCCTGATGCTGCAATACTCAACAAGACATATGTTTCATTTCAATTACTCCAGTTACCATAATAAAAGCAAATTCATTTTCTAATTTAATTAGGGGAGTATGAATATTCCTGTGTGCTCAAAAGTACTGGTGCAATGATAACAGTATACTGACTTTTATGGTTATAGACATTTTGTATTGGATAGAAAAAGCAGAACGTTGCTATAGGCTCTTTTTCATGCTCATTGAGAATAAGCAGGCTCTAAGCTGAACAAGCTTATGGCCCCCAGATTGTCTTTCTTATGGATATAGCGATGATAAGTGCATCTAACTGCATTTATAAAATCTGACATTTTACAAAAACAATGGCAAAAATGTAAAGTGAAATATTTCAAGTTTCTATCACTTTTTTCCCCTTTTAAGGATCCAAGTTGATGCAAGGCCCTAAGCTCTAGCTTAGTTAGCATGTGCCTAAATCCAGCACTGATAAATAAGACAAAGAAAAGAAGCGGATTTGAAGATTGCTCAGAATGACATGCAGAGGATGGAGAGTAAGCCCACCATGGCCTCTAGCATGATAAGGGATTAATTCCCAGTAAAACAGTTCATGAATGTTCTTACGGTTTTTGATGCATGAAACATATGCAAGGATACTAAGGAACATTGTAGGTTAAGGCACCCTATTCTTTTGTTATTTCATATCAAATTTAAGCCATGGAGAACTCTTTTCTGATGAAATCGTGATGTAGGGTTTAGTTTCAATCTCCGTAAAAGCCAATTAATTTGTTTCTTAATGCTGTACTTTAAATCAAGGTGATGATGTATGTTTTCTTTAAGTGCCTTTAGAACTAATTTCAATGCAATCAAACCCTGGTCCCTGAATATGTAAACTAAGAATATGATGGAAAACGTTTTAGGAAAGATTCCCTCCACAACAAAATGCTATTCTGTGGAACTATGGATGCTTCTAAGGTATGAACTAGTAGATGTGTGCATGAAACAACAAATTTTGAATAAATTTGTCTATACCGAATTTTAACCCATTTTCTATCAATTCATATGTAAGGAGATTCAATTTTCAGGCAAGAGTCCAAGCATCCTAAGTATTGATGCTGGTGAAAGGTTTAAATACTTTTCTATTTATTTTAAATGCAAATGGCTTGGACATTGTTTGTAATGCCTGAGTTTGGAACATCTGACAGGTGGTTTGAATGGAGCATTCATCAGAAATGACAAAACTTCTTTATTTTTACTATGCTGAACAGGATGGCGATCATATTATTGTTTGATGTATACACATGGCGTATAGGTGATTAACGATATAGATATAAAATCCTATTTTTTTAAATGAAATATTTGGTGGTCTTAGGAAATTTATATTTGTATTAGTTTCACAGAGCGTCATTGACGTCTGCCAACTTTCTCTCTCCCGCAACAATAACACTATCCAGACCAGCACCTACTTTCTCACATTTATTTCTCCCACCCCACCCCTACCTACATCCACATCAGTTACCCCCACCTACATCTACATCAGTTACCCCCACCTACATCCGCACCAGTTACCCCCACCCACATCCACATCAGCTACCCCCACCTACATCCTTATCAGTTACCCCCACCTACATCCACATCAGTTACCCCAACCTACATCCACATCAGTTACCCCAACCTACATCCACATCAGTTACCTGCATGTCCCCGTCTCCCCTTCCATACCAACCCCCTCAGATGCCACAACTGCCAGAGATTCGCCACTGCAAAAAAAAATTGTCGCTCCCATCCCCACTGTACCACTTGTGGCTCCCCCTCCCATGATCACACAAGCTGAAAAAATAAACCCAACTGCATAAACTGCTCTGGAAATCACCCTGCCTCCTCCAACACCTGCCCCAAGTGGCTCAGGGAGAAGGAGGTCTCCAAGATAAAAACACTTTATAACATCTCATACCCTGAAGCCAGAAAAACCCTAGAATCTAAATACCCAAACCAGCTCAACCCCCAACAACTGCACCTTTTTCCAAGTCATCACTCACTCCAACACCACCCATCCTTTCCCCCCCCCCCCTCCCACTCCCCACCCTCGCCCACCTCCCCCGCACCCATACCATCTCCAGGGGCATCCAGACTGACATTGTCCGGATCGAGCAGCTTTCCATCTGAGGAGGGGCCACTCTTACTTATCCCCTTCCTCCTCTACCACTTCTTTATCCACTAACACCTCAGACCCCTCACACCAACATGCTGCTTCCCTTCCTCACCCCGGGAAAATCACTTCACCAACAAGCATCCCCTAAGGATATAACCCCCATCAAATCACCTCAACTTAACAAATGTCAAAAGGCAACCCCCAGAACACCAACAGACCCCCGTCAACCTTCACAAATCGCCTCAACCTCAATCTTACCTTCCTCTCACCATTCTGTTAAAAAAACTCAGCCGTATACTAACAGAACCCCTACTACCAACCAACAAAAACCAAATCTTCCCAAGTCATCCCACAATAACCAGGGGGACCCCCCAATCAAACTTTCTTCCTCTATAACCTTCCCTTTATTAGATCATAACCCTTTCCAAGACATGGAGTTTGGACAGCTTTCACTGGACTCGAGCCTCCGTCGGGGGCCTCTCCCTCCAAACTACTCCTAAATTGTAGACATCATACAATGGAATTGTCGCGGTCTCTTCGCCAACTTTGAAGAACTTGAACTCCTGATCTCCACATTCAACCCTGGCATTATCTGCCTTCAAGCTATCCTCTCCCAAATCCGCCCCATTCTAGAGTACACAGGATCCCATTTCATCTCCCAGAATGCCAGAAAAGCCTCTAGCGGCTCTTCCATTTGCGTCAGAAATGACATCCCTTGAAACCCCATCCCCATCTAATTCAACTTCCAAGCCACATGTTTTCTCGTGACCTTACACAAAACCATCACTTTATGTAACCGTTATATCCCCCCAACTCCCATCTCCCCTCTCTGACCTCGACGAACTCATCTTTCAACTCCCTAAACCCTATATACTAACAGGTGACTTTAACGCTCATAACCCCTATGGGGCTCCTCTTCCTCGACTGCCAGAGGAAAACACATCGAAAACGTCCTGATTGACAACAACCTCTGCCTCCTTAACAATGGCTCCTTCACGTATTTATACCCAGGCTCTGGCACTTCTACCAGCCTCAACCTCTCCATCTGCAGCCCCTCCCTTTTTGTCGATTTTTCAGACGGAGAGTTTACCCTTCACTCGGAGGGAGCAACCATTTTCCCATCCTCATCTACACCCTTCCCCCTTAACATACCCTTTCCCTAAAAACTGGAGATTCCAGCACGCAGACTAGGGTCTCTATTCCACTCTTTGTCATATCTCCATCACCAGTGACATCCTTCTCTCCGACAATCCCGTCTCTCTTTACTTCCAAGATCCTGGAAGTCGCCAATTTCTCTATACCCACTTCCACCTTTACCCCACAGAACTTCAAGCCCGGTTGACCACTAAGTGCAAAAAAGCAATTTTGCTCAAAAACAAAGCTCTCCGTCTCTTCAAAACCCACTCCTCTCCAAAAACCTGGATAACTTTTCCATTCTCAGAGACAAGGCCAGGAAGACCATCAAATTCAGCAAAAAGATCTCCTGGGAAACTTATGTTTCATCCTTGGATCTCCAGACCGCCCTCTCCAAGGTATTGAACATGATCCGTGACTTCAAAGGGAAAAGCTCCTCTGACAATATCCCTCATCTCAACCATAACAACATCAAAATCACTGACCTCAAAAACATCTCCAAGTGCCTTGCACCCACTTTCACCAAAACCTCCTCAAATGAGAGTCTTTCCCACTCCTTCCTTAAATGGAAAATCAAGGCTGAGAAGAACCTTCTCAACTTCCAGTCAAACAATCAGGAAAACTACAACCTTTTGTTCACCGAGCTCTCCTCCACCCTCAAAACAAAAATCTGTGTCCTCCTCCCAAGGCCCGGACGGCATCTACTATAATCTCCTCAAAAGCCTCCTCAGGACTAATTCTCTTGACATCCTCCTCAAGATTTATAAAAACCTATGGTCCTGCAAATCTTTCCCCATTACTTGGAGAGAGAGAGGTCATCATCACTCTCATCCCCAAGCCTAACAAAGACAGGTCCATTCCCACCATCTACCAGCCCATCGTTCTTACTTCCTGCCTCTGCAAGATTATGGAACGTATGGTCAACTACAGGCTCTGCTGGTACCTTGAAAAGAACTCCATCCTATTCCCGTCTCAAAATGGTTTCAGGAGAAACAGGAACTACCTGGACCATGTCCTTAAACTTGACAACTATGTACATGAAGCCTTTGTCAGAAATCATGTCACCACACAATCTCCATCTTCTTCAACCTCGAAAAGGTCTTCGACACCACCTGGCGGTACGGTATCCTCCAAGTCCTTCGGCCTCAGAGGCCTCTTCCCCACCATCATCCAGAACTTTCTCCATACCCTCTATTTCAGGGTACGCGTCAGTAACGCCTACTCCCAAAGGTACACCCAACACCTGGGTGTCCCCCAAGGCAGTATCCTCTCCCCCACTCTCTTCATCCTTAAAATCATCATTAAGGCCCTTCTCCCAACATCAATTGTTCCCTCTATGTCGACAATTTTGCTATCTTCTTATTCTCGCCATGCTTCCAAACTCTCCAAAATAAACTCCAACACTGCCTGGACAACTTAGCTCACTGAAGCAACTCCAACAGCTTTAACTTCTCAAAAGACAAAACTGTTCTCATCCACTTCAACAACAGCAACTCCTTCTTTCTTCGTCCCAGCCTCCATCTCAAAGATTCCATTATTCCCAATAAAGACAGTTCTCGCTTCCTCGGAATCACTCTCGATTCGAAGCTCTCCTATCTCTCCCACATCAACTCAATACCAACTGTCACAAAATCCCCAATCTCCTCGGTCCTCCGCAGCACTGATTGGAGTGCCAGTCGTCTCACCCTGCTCACCTTATACCGCTCCCTCCTCAGGTCCAAGCTGGACAGCTTCAACTACGCCTCCGCCAGCAAACTTTACTTGAGGCACCTCGACACACCGATCCACGGAACCCTTGCTTTCATTCCATTCGCCCCCTTCTTCAGCAACCTCTTCAATCTCAATAAATGCATCCCCACACACACCTTTTAAGATCCGGATGCACTCTCACTTCACCAAAGCCAATATCAACATTTTCTCAATTGCCAGGCACACTGTCCCTCCCATGCCCACCTGGGTCATTAATCCTCCCAAGGTTTTCCTTGGCCTTTTCCCCTACACAAAATTTCTAAATTTCTCCACAACTTAGCCTTCTTTCCCTCTAAATACTGCTAACTCAGTAGACATTTCCACGACTTCTCTTTCCTCTTCACCAATGGCTCCACACCAGAAGGTTCCTCTGCATCCGCTGCTTGTCCCGGCCTCGCCCTCTCCTCAAGGTTGCTCAATGGAGCCTCAATCTATTCAGCTGAAGCAAAGGCCACCCTTCGGGCCTTAAACTTTGTTGAACACTCCTTCCGCCCCTGCTTCGTCATCTTCTCCAACCCTAAATCTATTCTCACTGGCATCCTCAACATGGTCTGGTTTAATCCACTCATCCTACAAATCCTCAATAAACTTCACGCTCATTACTCCTTAAGGAATTTTTTTAAATCTTTTACTGGATCCCCAGCCACATCAGCATTCCTGGTAAAAAGAGAGTCGACAGAGCTGCCAACAACGCTCTGTCGAATCACATCTCTCCTTTCCCTATCCCACACTCAAACTTCCATTTCTCCACTTCCAGCTACCTCAGTAAGAGCTGGCAAGACTCCTGGAATCTCGAGACCAGTAACAAACTTCACACCATCAAACCCAAAGCCGGTACCAATGTCCCCTGCACAGTCGCAATCCCAGGGAGGACATTGTTATAACCCGCATTCGCCTTGACCACACCTTTCTCACCTACTTTCCAGCTTTCTTGCTCCTCTCTGCCCTACATGCAACACCGATCTCTCGATCAAGCATATCCTCTTAACCTTTCACATTTACCTGAATGCTAGCTCACACCTTTCCCCCTCCATCTCAATTTCCGATCTTTTCCAGAAAAATCCTACCTCCATCTTTGTCACCTTTCTCCACAACAGCAATTGATTCCACCTGATCTAAACCTCCTTTTTCTTTCTTCTCGGCCAATACCTTCCTAATCTTCCTTTTATTACCATAACTTTTTCCCCCTATTCACCATCTCTCACTCCTCCCCTCTATCCCACCTCTCTTTCCTCTCTGTCCTAAGTCAAGCACCTTTATTTTTAACACCCTGTTGGCACATTTGACTTTGACTGTCGCGGTGCCATTAAACATCAACAAACCAAATCAGTTTATTGATAGTACTGTATATTCTCCGTGTTTTGTAAATGTCTGCTTTTCACCATCAAATTATTTCCAGCACTTTTTCTGTTTGAAGCTAACTATGTACCTGGATAGTAAATTAACTACAAAATATAGTTTTAATTATATTTTGATTGGATGCATTGTGAAATATGTGCATTTAATTTGTGCTTAAAGTATGTTGCATAGAAACATACAAGGTTTCTAATTTCATGGTTGCAATTAATTTAACCATGAATAGGTTAACATTTCTCCATATTCCTTTCATACTCATTAGGCCAATAGCAGGGGCTATGTTTCTCTCAATTTTTAATTAGAACAAAATAGTAAAACCTCTGTGTTATAGCTGTATAAGGCATTAGCCTATCTATATAGGTTGGTTTAATGAAATAATCTTGACACAGCAGACAAAAGCACCAAATTTTGCACAGATACTCTTTAGGATCTACTTATTAATATTAGCCTAGGAGCCCTCGTGAATTTGTATGCACATGCGCATAAATCACAAAAAACAAAATGACTGCCATCAAATAAAATATTAATTTGTCGGGTTCTGTGAGTTATTGAAAATCTAAATTGGTATCAAAATATATAATTTCAATGACACTGAATCTCACCTTTGACACTGAAATATCAGCAGGGCATTTAAAGAGACTCCCGCCAATATCGTGCTAAGGGCGCCCTCATTTTATACTAAAATTTGTGTGCATCGCTCACTCTAATCCATAATTATATAGAACTTACCGAATGGACAAAAGTCATGTGACTGAATTAAGATCTATTAATAGATGTTATCTTGGAAGTACATCAGTTTATGGTGAGTCATAAACCACAGTGTGATGGTAAAAACTCAAAGAAGGAATGCAAAATAGGCTGAAGGAAGCTTTGAAGAGACGTGGCTTCGCAGAAGACGTTATGATTCTAGCCTAAGCTGCTAAGATTGTTCAAAGTGACATCTCAATTTTCAAGTTCGCTGGCAACTTTCCACCAGAATGTCAAGAAGATGCATTGCCACTCAGCCTCAAGTCACTTGCCGCTTTTATACTAAAGCTATAACCTGAAAGATCAAGGCAGACGTGAATCACAGGCTTCATCACTATTGGTCATGCCATTCTCGGTAACGCAAAGGAAAAAATCAGCTGACTCGTCTGTAAAAACTAGACACACTCTGAAACATGAGCCTCCTCTCCCAATTAACATAGGCCTTAATATCCACGGGCTGACCAGAAGCAAGAATATCATCCAGCAACTGTATCAGATGGGTATCACCCATTCACTCTACATAGGCCTTAATATCCATGGGCTGACCAGAAGCAAGAAAGTCATCCAGCAACTGTATCAGATGGGTATCACCCATTCACTCTACACAGGCCTTAATATCCATGGGCTGACCAGAAGCAAGAAAGTCATCCAGCAACTGTATCAGATGGGTATCACTCATTCACTCTACATAGGCCTTAATATCCATGGGCTGACCAGAAACAAGAAAGTCATCCAGCAACTGTATCTGATGGGTATCACCCATTCACTCTACGTAGGCCTTAATATCCATGGGCTGACCAGAAACAAGAAAGTCATCCAGCAACTGTATCTGATGGGTATCACCCATTCACTCTACATAGGCCTTAATATCCATGGGCTGACCAGAAACAAGAAAGTCATCCAGCAACTGTATCTGATGGGTATCACCCATTCACTCTACATAGGCCTTAATATCCATGGGCTGACCAGAAGCAAGAAAGTCATCCAGCAACTGTATCTGATGGGTATCACCCATTCACTCTACACAGGCCTTAATATCCATGGGCTGACCAGAAGCAAGAAAGTCATCCAGCAACTGTATCTGATGGGTATCACCCATTCACTCTACATAGGCCTTAATATCCATGGGCTGACCAGAAGCAAGAAAGTCATCCAGCACCTGTATCAGATGGGTATCACCCATTCACTCTACATAGGCCTTAATATCCATGGGCTGACCAGAAGCAAGAATATCATCCAGCAACTGTATCAGATGGGTATCACCCATTCACTCTACATAGGCCTTAATATCCATGGGCTGACCAGAAGCAAGAAAGTCATCCAGCAACTGTATCAGATGGGTATCACCCATTCACTCTACGTGGCCTTAATATCCATGGGCTGACCAGAAGCAAGAATATCATCCAGCAACTGTATCAGATGGGTATCACCCATTCACTCTACATAGGCCTTAATATCCATGGGCTGACCAGAAGCAAGAAAGTCATCCAGCAACTGTATCAGATGGGTATCACCCATTCACTCTACATAGGCCTTAATATCCATGGGCTGACCAGAAGCAAGAATATCATCCAGCAACTGTATCAGATGGGTATCACCCATTCACTCTACATAGGCCTTAATATCCATGGGCTGACCAGAAGCAAGAAAGTCATCCAGCAACTGTATCAGATGGGTATCACCCATTCACTCTACGTAGGCCTTAATATCCATGGGCTGACCAGAAGCAAGAAAGTCATCCAGCAACTGTATCAGATGGGTATCACCCATTCACTCTACATATGCCTTAATATCCATGGGCTGACCAGAAGCAAGAAAGTCATCCAGCAACTGTATCTGATGGGTATCACCCATTCACTCTACATAGGCCTTAATATCCATGGGCTGACCAGAAGCAAGAAAGTCATCCAGCAACTGTATCAGATGGGTATCACCCATTCACTCTACATAGGCCTTAATATCCATGGGCTGACCAGAAGCAAGAATATCATCCAGCAACTGTATCAGATGGGTATCACCCATTCACTCTACATAGGCCTTAATATCCATGGGCTGACCAGAAGCAAGAAAGTCATCCAGCAACTGTATCAGATGGGTATCACCCATTCACTCTACGTAGGCCTTAATATCCATGGGCTGACCAGAAGCAAGAAAGTCATCCAGCAACTGTATCAGATGGGTATCACCCATTCACTCTACATAGGCCTTAATATCCATGGGCTGACCAGAAACAAGAATATCATCCAGCAACTGTATCAGATGGGTATCACCCATTCACTCTACATAGGCCTTAATATCCATGGGCTGACCAGAAACAAGAAAGTCATCCAGCAACTGTATCTGATGGGTATCACCCATTCACTCTACATAGGCCTTAATATCCATGGGCTGACCAGAAACAAGAAAGTCATCCAGCAACTGTATCTGATGGGTATCACCCATTCACTCTACATAGGCCTTAATATCCATGGGCTGACCAGAAGCAAGAAAGTCATCCAGCAACTGTATCAGATGGGTATCACTCATTCACTCTACATAGGCCTTAATATCCATGGGCTGACCAGAAGCAAGAAAGTCATCCAGCAACTGTATCAGATGGGTATCACCCATTCACTCTACATAGGCCTTAATATCCATGGGCTGACCAGAAGCAAGAAAGTCATCCAGCAACTGTATCAGATGGGTATCACCCATTCACTCTACGTGAGGCCTTAATATCCATGGGCTGACCAGAAGCAAGAAAGTCATCCAGCAACTGTATCAGATGGGTATCACCCATTCACTCTACGTAGGCCTTAATATCCATGGGCTGACCAGAAGCAAGAAAGTCATCCAGCAACTGTATCAGATGGGTATCACCCATTCACTCTACATAGGCCTTAATATCCATGGGCTGACCAGAAACAAGAAAGTCATCCAGCAACTGTATCAGATGGGTATCACTCATTCACTCTACACAGGCCTTAATATCCACGGGCTGACCAGAAGCAAGAATATCATCCAGCAACTGTATCAGATGGGTATCACCCATTCACTCTACATATGCCTTAATATCCATGGGCTGACCAGAAACAAGAAAGTCATCCAGCAACTGTATCTGATGGGTATCACCCATTCACTCTACATAGGCCTTAATATCCATGGGCTGACCAGAAGCAAGAAAGTCATCCAGCAACTGTATCAGATGGGTATCACCCATTCACTCTACGTAGGCCTTAATATCCATGGGCTGACCAGAAGCAAGAAAGTCATCCAGCAACTGTATCAGATGGGTATCACCCATTCACTCTACGTAGGCCTTAATATCCATGGGCTGACCAGAAGCAAGAAAGTCATCCAGCAACTGTATCTGATGGGTATCACCCATTCACTCTACATAGACCTTAATATCCATGGGCTGACCAGAAGCAAGAAAGTCATCCAGCAACTGTATCAGATGGGTATCACTCATTCACTCTACATAGGCCTTAATATCCATGGGCTGACCAGAAGCAAGAAAGTCATCCAGCAACTGTATCAGATGGGTATCACCCATTCACTCTACGAGGCCTTAATATCCATGGGCTGACCAGAAGCAAGAAAGTCATCCAGCAACTGTATCAGATGGGTATCACCCATTCACTCTACGTAGGCCTTAATATCCATGGGCTGACCAGAAGCAAGAAAGTCATCCAGCAACTGTATCTGATGGGTATCACCCATTCACTCTACATAGGCCTTAATATCCATGGGCTGACCAGAAACAAGAAAGTCATCCAGCAACTGTATCAGATGGGTATCACCCATTCACTCTACACAGGCCTTAATATCCATGGGCTGACCAGAAGCAAGAAAGTCATCCAGCAACTGTATCAGATGGGTATCACCCATTCACTCTACACAGGCCTTAATATCCATGGGCTGACCAGAAACAAGAAAGTCATCCAGCAACTGTATCAGATGGGTATCACCCATTCACTCTACGTAGGCCTTAATATCCATGGGCTGACCAGAAGCAAGAAAGTCATCCAGCAACTGTATCTGATGGGTATCACCCATTCACTCTACATAGGCCTTAATATCCATGGGCTGACCAGAAACAAGAAAGTCATCCAGCAACTGTATCAGATGGGTATCACTCATTCACTCTACACAGGCCTTAATATCCATGGGCTGACCAGAAACAAGAAAGTCATCCAGCAACTGTATCAGATGGGTATCACTCATTCACTCTACACAGGCCTTAATATCCATGGGCTGACCAGAAACAAGAAAGTCATCCAGCAACTGTATCAGATGGGTATCACTCATTCACTCTACACAGGCCTTAATATCCATGGGCTGACCAGAAACAAGAAAGTCATCCAGCAACTGTATCTGATGGGTATCACCCATTCACTCTAATGAGGCCTTAATATCCATGGGCTGACCAGAAACAAGAAAGTCATCCAGCAACTGTATCAGATGGGTATCACCCATTCACTCTACATAGGCCTTAATATCCATGGGCTGACCAGAAACAAGAAAGTCATCCAGCAACTGTATCTGATGGGTATCACCCATTCACTCTACATAGGCCTTAATATCCATGGGCTGACCAGAAACAAGAAAGTCATCCAGCAACTGTATCTGATGGGTATCACCCATTCACTCTACATAGGCCTTAATATCCATGGGCTGACCAGAAACAAGAAAGTCATCCAGCAACTGTATCTGATGGGTATCACCCATTCACTCTACGTAGGCCTTAATATCCATGGGCTGACCAGAAGCAAGAAAGTCATCCATCAACTGTATCAGATGGGTATCACTCATTCACTCTACATAGGCCTTAATATCCATGGGCTGACCAGAAACAAGAAAGTCATCCAGCAACTGTATCTGATGGGTATCAGTATCTCATATGACAGGGTCAGTATCTCATATGACAGGGATGGGTATCAGTATTTCATATGACAGGGTTATGGAACTTGAGGACTGCATCACCACTTGTGTGTGTGAGCGATTTGGAGAAGATGGTGTTGTAGCCCCAGCTAGTATACGGAAAGTGTTGTTTACAGTTGGTGCTGTGGACAACCTACATCATAACCCTAGCTCAACCGCTTCTCTGATGACATCCCTCCATGGGACTGCTATCAGTCTGTTTCATTTCCAACAAGGAATGCCCCTAGTCAGAGCAGACCACCTATAATGATACCGCCTTCTGGAACCAAGCAACAGTCTCTCCCAGACAGCTATTCCTTTGTACCTGATGTAGCTTTGAGAACAGCAAGCACTGAAGCATCAGAGAGGAACACAGGACCAACCCATACTCATACCAGGTTAGATGGAGCACAATCTCAGGAAAAAAGTTGGTTTGTAAAGCATGCACTGACACTACTACAGAAAAGGGAACTCACCAGTAAAGACACAATTGTGCGGGCTACCTATCATGCCTCAAAGCTACCTCCTATAGAAGAAATCCTGGCCATTTGTGCCTCTGTTCCATGAAAAATCTGCCACCCCTGCAATGATGAAGCATGCCATGAATGTATAGAGACAAGCCACAGAGTATCTCAACCAGGGGCAAGTCCTAGTTATTGCATGTGATCAGCCTATATGCCCTAGCCAAGATGGTACAGTAGAAATGGTCCGACACCCACGGTGGGGAATTACCTGTTGTTATGTTTGGTGGACTGTACACAGAAATTACCATCTCAAATGATTGGGAGATATTTTGGAAGGATCTGGCGGGACTGCGGCGCTTGTAGAAGCAGATGTGGCTTCCTCTGGCATAGCTGACTCTTTTTTGTAGGCAATTTATCTCACTAGAACAAGACATGCTCACCAAATTACTCTCTTGACCCTCCAAATCTGTCAAAGGAGGCTTTTCTGCTATGAGGGCCCCAAGGACAAACAATCTGCAAGTGTCTGGAGGAAGGGCATGGTAACAAAGAGTCCCGCCGTCATGTTCTGTGATCTTATCCTGGGATACTAAACAATCATCTAATCTTTGTCCGCTCCCATAGAGAAAAGAACTTTGCTTTATATGTGGAAGTATTGGAGCAGGTTACACCTTTATTCTCTGCCCTGGATCATCTTAATTATGCAAGGTAGATGCCTGTTCATATCCATGATATGAAGTCTTTGCCAGGCCCATGAAATACAATGCTTGCTGCCTTCTCTGTCTATGGCAAGCTTCAATTTGCGAATACTAAGTCTAAACTACCAAAATGTCTTGAGCAGCCTGGGCAACTTAAGCCACCTACAACTTATGACTGCATTGTGCTTGATGGTGCTGTTATCGTGCACTGCCTGCCAACTACAACAGTCAGCACTTTTACTAAGTATATGCAGATAAGTTGTTCATACCTTAACTGGAAAAACTGCTGTCGAATCCCCGAAGATCGGACGTTGTGTGGGACACTTGCCTTGCAGACAATTTAAAGAAATCAACCAGAGAAAGGTTTCAGGCCAGACCAAACTTTCAGGGAAATGGATGGACTTTTTCTGTGACCCAAAGAACAAAATGGAACTGTTTGCTTTTCTGACATCTAAGGTTGCCAAGTTTTTCAGTGGCACCGGCAGGAGAGGGGAAGGAAGGGGGAGGGGGAGCAATGTCCAAATGTCAAAATTTTATTGTGTCCAAAATGGCTATTTTTGACCTTTTTTAATGAGAGAGGGAGAGGGTGGCAGTAGTCGGTATCATTGTAAAATTATTGTCTGCTATATTAAATCGTACCACATAATGATTGAGGTACGTGTACTGCACAATACGCTGTGTTGCAATGTTTTGGAGTCAATCCAGGAAGATCAGCAAGTAAGAACAGTACAGATGTCTAGAAGTGATATACTTCAATTGAGGGGTATGCATCACAGTACAGATGTCTAGAAGTGATATACTTCAATTGAGGGGTATGCATCACAGTACAGATATCTAGAAGTGATAAACTTCAATTGAGGGGTGCCTCGCCAGTGCACCACAACTGGTTATCAAAGGCCGTGGACATTGACTTGGTTGTCGATGTTATGTCTGTCCGTACGTCGCACTTGTGTTCTCGTCCGGGTCGTATTAAGCGTTTCGTGATAGTATTTGTACTATCATAACCGAATACGCAGGCGACGACCCCGTCATTGTAATGGTGTGTTCAACTCTCTCTCTCTCAATTGAGGGGTGCATCACCGTACAGATGTCTAGAAGTGATATACTTCAATTGAGGGGTGCATCACAGTACAGATGTCTAAAAGTGATATACTTCAATTGAGGGGTGCATCACAGTACAGATGTTTAGAAGTGATATACTTCAATTGAGGGGTATGCATCATTACAGCATTCTCTGAGTATGAAAGTACTATAATTCAAAATGATAAAATGAGGGGCATAATTATTGATTTTGAGTTAACCTAGATGCAATCAAGTCACATCTACTTGATTTTGTGAGAAATTAAGGGTGCTCTACCCATAATATGCAATGCATTGGTTGCAGTTTACTATCAAATATGAGATTCAGTGACATCAGAGACATCCATTTTGATACCAATTTAGGTTTTCAGTGACCCTTATGACGCTCAAATGGGATATTTTATTTGAAGGTGGCAGGCCATTGGTGGCCATTTTGTTTTTTGTGATTTATGCACATGCGTGTAAAATTCACTAGGGCTCCTAGGCTAATATTAAAGAGCAGGTCCCAAGGAGTGTCTGTGGCAAATGTGGTGCTTTTGTCCGCTGTTGCATGATAATCATGAAAAATGACCCTAAGCCACCCTAATAATAGCAAGTCAAGCAAAAATGTAAGAGGGTGGGGGTGGATAACAATTTTATTCATAAAATTAAAGCAAATTTGTACTAAAGGAAGTTGTACCAATTTGATCAAAAGTTGATAAAATTTAGGTCAGGAATTCTAGCAAAAGAAGGTAATGTAAGAACTGACTCGCTGCATGATCTTTTCTGTGCTCTATTTATAATTTGTTATCCGTTTGTCTCTCCTTGAAAGTCAAGCATCTCTTTCTCAAGAAATCTTAGCCATGCTAATTAGCATAAGTTGTCATTCTAAGTGCGCTCTACACTACTTACAACCCAGTTCTGCTTTTCAGAGTTTGAAGATTCCGGGAAAGTGGATACTAAGTTAATTTCTCGAGTCTTGAAGACTTTCTAATTTAAATGAAGAAGGTGTTGAAAATATTTCTTTTTAAGGGTTTGCTACAGAGAGTGTTTCCTCCGTAGAATTTGCTGGAGTAACATCGTTTTTTATCAAAAAGTACATTATATTTTTCCTATACCTTATCATGGTAACAACAGGCTTTATAAACAGAGATAAAGGTGAAAAAATGCTAAACATCAAAATCATCAATTTGTATTAATAATTCTCAAGCTGATCAATCGTATAGCCATTGTGTATCACCATCAATTTTAGAATGTGTAATGAATGGCTTTCATCTGTCATTTGCATTGTTTTTAGCACTTAGTTTTCTAAATTCTATTATATACTTATTTTAGCGATGAAACTTAAACCCACAACTTAGATCACCACAATGTATCCCCCAATAGATCACCACCACAATGTATCCCCAAACAGATCACCACCACAATGTATCCCCAAACAGATCACCACCACAATGTATCCCCCAAACAGATCACCACCACAATGTATTCCCCAAACAGATTACCACCACAATGTATCCCCAAACAGATCACCACCACAATGTATCCCCAAACAGATCACCACCACAATGTATCCCCAAACAGATCACCACCAAACTGTATCCCCAAACAAATCACCACCACAATGTATCCCCCAAACAGATCACCGCCACAATGTATCCCCAAACAGATCACCACCACAATGTATCCCCAAACAGATCACCACCACAATGTATCCCCCAAACAGATCACCACCACAATGTATCCCCAAACAGATCACCACCACAATGTATTCCCAAACAGATCACCACCACAATGTATCCCCCGAATAGATCACCACCACAATGTATTCCCAAACAGATCACCACCACAATGTATCCCCAAACAGATTACCACCACAATGTATCCCCCAAACAGATCACCACCACAATGTATCCCCGAACAGATCACCACCACAATGTATTCCCAAACAGATCACCACCACAATGTATCCCCCGAATAGATCACCACCACAATGTATTCCCAAACAGATCACCACCACAATGTATCCCCCAACCAGATCACCACCACAAAGTTTTCCCAAAACAGATCACCACCACAATGTATCCCCAAACAGATCACCACTACAATGTATCCCCAAACAGATCACCACCACAATGTATCCTCCAAACAGATCACCACCACAATGTATCTCTTAATAGATCACCACCACAATGTATCCCCAAACAGATCACCACCACAATGTATCCCACAAACAGATCACCACCACAATGTATCTCCCAATAGATCACCACCACAATGTATCCCCAAACAGATCACCACCACAATGTATCCCTCAAACAGATCACCACCACAATGTATCTCCCAAATAGATCACCACTACAATGTATCCCCCAAACAGATTACCACCACAATGTATCCCCCAAACAGATCACCACCACAATGTATCCCCAAACAGATCACCACCACAATGTATCCCCAAACAGATCACCACTACAATGTATCCCCAAACAGATCACCACCTCAATGTATCCCCAAACAGATCACCACCACAATGTATCCCTAAACAGATCACCACCACAATGTATCTCTGAAACAAGCACTTCCTGCAGGCTGCAATTAGCTTGTAACCTGTCGTTAATCACTTTGACATTTCTCAAAGCACATTCCAATTTCAATTCCCTCATCTTAGAAAAGTCCCATTTGATTGAAACCATGTTACTTGCATCAATTTAATCCTTAAATGACTGATCCCTGCAGCTGTTCTAAATGATAGAAATTCAGTTAATTATTCAAAGGATACAGTACAAAATTAGACTAGATTGATTAGTATAGCTGATAAGTTAGCAAACATTGAATGATATAGCTGATAAGTTAGCAAACAGGTGTCTATGGTATTGAGCTTTGATTTATTCTGCTTTCCAACTTTGGATTTGAGAGATGCAAAGAATTGGGGTAGAAATTGTAACCAAGGCACAGATTTATCGTTTCATAAACAGTATGTCAATCTATGTATGTGATGCTTTGCAAAGATTAAAGAATTAAAAATAATTTTTTTTGAAAGGGATCATATTGTGGTTGGAATTTATAGTTCATGTGGTGCTTGGTTGAAAAATCAATTGATTGTAAACTGCAGAAAATAATTTTCTTAGAAAGTTGTTAGAAGGAATCTTCTGTGTTGTTTTTGTGCTGCAATAATCTCAAATTTGTTTTTTTGTCAAATATAAGATAATTTATAGTCATTCTACTTAAGAAGTGTGATGTCACAGACCCACTTTGTCCTGACCAAGTCATCCATAGTCCCAGACTGGGAAAAAATCTACTGTTTTGGTAGTTATAATAGTGGAAAAGATATTTCACAGGTATTTTTTCCATTAACATTTTTTTAAAGGATTTCTTGAGTATAAATGGTAAATATGTACTATAAAAATGTCCCCATGTAATTGTGCGATGAATAGTGTATTGAATTGCAATAGAGGGCAGCATATAATGATGTATTTTCTACATCATAATATCATTTCTGTCACATTTTTTCATGAGAATATTTTTGACACCTTTATTAGAACCGTGTGAAATTTTACAAGTAATTCCAACTCTGGTCCTAATTAACAAGTGTGATGTCACATACTCACTTTGTTCTGACAAGTCATTCATAGTCCTGAGGTATTTTACTTTGAATGAGATCTTGTAGGTGTTCGTTAACAATTATTGTTTAATTAATTGCAAAAATGACAAAAGATCTGAAACGAAACTCTTGATATCTTATCCAATATACTGTAGTAAGGAAATTTTGTTACTAAAAAAATTGCGAGATTGATGCAAATATCTGATGAATTGATAATGACTGATGCTGTATATGGAAAAGCATTTTGATAGCTTTTGAAGTTATCCATATATCTTCAAAGGATTAGTGAATGTGAACGTGCCGATGACACCACACTTGTTAAGTAGATTCCAATCTTTTAAACAAACTTCTTAAATCTCTCAAATTCAATTTCTTGAATGGAACTCTGCATTACTGAACAGAACAGGATACTAAGGGCGTGTCTTCACATATCTGTTTGTTTTCTGTCCTTTAAAAGAATTGTGAGCGACCTTGAATCTATTCTGCTTAAGGCGCAGAGATGCATTTGTGCTTTATTCAGAATGCCAATCTTTTAAACAATTATTCTGCCAGTTTTATCAGTCATATTCTGATGTTTTTGACAGTTTCCTTTATATTTATATAATCAATTTTTAACATCACCCATCTTAGTCCATTTTCTTTCAATGGTATGCATTCATTCCCTTGCACTTTATTTAATACAAAGTGTGAATTTTGTTTGAACTTGCTGATTGCATCAATAAAAAGTATTCTTTCGAAGTATATGGTCCTCCTAAACGTCTTAAGATCTCCACTTCTGACCATCATCTATATCCTCTGTGGCCACCAAAGAAATCAACTGAAGGATGCTTCATGCATTCTACAAGACTTTTTTAGGTTGGCGGAAGTGTTATCTTAAGATGAATTTAGTTGCCGCAAAAAAAAAAAAAAAACACCTCCATCAAACGGGAACAAAGCATTTTATCTCATCCCAAACAAAGATGAACTAAGCATTTTATATCATCCCAAACAAAGATTAACTAAGCATTTCATCTCATCCCAAACAAAGATAAATTAAGCATTTCATCTCACCTTAAACAAAGATGAACTAAGCATTTTATCTCATCTTAAACAAAGATGAACCCAAAAACAAAGATTAAATAAGCATTTCATCTCATCCCAAACAAAGATGAATTAGGCATTTCATCTCATCCCAAACAAAGATGAACTAAGCATTTCATCTTATCTCAAAGATAAACTGCATTTTATCTCATCTTAAACAAAGATGAACTAAGCATTTCATCTCATCCCAAACAAAAATGAACTAAGCATTTTATCTCATCCCAAACAAAGATGAATTAAGCATTTTATCTCACCTGAAACAAAGATGAACTAAGCATTTCATCTCATCCCAAACAAAAATGAACTAAGCATTTCATCTCATCCCAAACAAAAATAAACTAAGCTTTTCATCTCATCCCAAACAAAGATGAATTGAGCATTTTATTTCATCTTAAACAAAGATGAAATAAGCACTTCATCTCATCCCAAACAAAGATGAACTAAGCATTTCATATCATCCCAAACAAAGATGAACTAAGCATTTCATCTCATCTCAAACAAAGATGAACTAAGCATTTCATCTCATCTTAAACAAAGTTGAACTTAGCATTTCATCTCATCCCAAACAAAGATTAACTAAGCATTTCATCTCATCCCAAACAAAGATTAACTAAGCATTTCATCTCATCCCAAACAAAGATAAATTAAGCATTTCATCTCACCTTAAACAAAGATGAACTAAGCATTTTATCTCATCTTAAACAAAGATGAACTAAGCATTTCATCTCATCCCAAACAAAGATGAACTAAGCATTTCATCTCATCCCAAACAAAGATGAATTAGGCATTTCATCTCATCCCAAACAAAGATGAACTAAGCATTTCATCTTATCCCAAACAAAGATAAACTGCATTTTATCTCATCTTAAACAAAGATGAACTAAGCATTTCATCTCATCCCAAACAAAAATGAACTAAGCATTTTATCTCATCCCAAACAAAGATGAATTAAGCATTTTATCTCACCTGAAACAAAGATGAACTAAGCATTTCATCTCATCCCAAACAAAAATGAACTAAGCATTTCATCTCATCCCAAACAAAAATGAACTAAGCTTTTCATCTCATCCCAAACAAAGATGAATTGAGCGTTTTTATTTCATCTTAAACAAAGATGAAATAAGACTCATCTCATCCCAAATAAAGATAAACTAAGCATTTCATCTCATCCCAAACAAAATGAATTAAGCATTTCATCTCATCCCAAACAAAAATGAACTGATTTCATCTCATCCCAAACAAAAATGAACATTTCATCTCATCCCAAACAAAGATGAATTGAGCATTTCATCTTAAACAAAGATCTTAAAATAAAGATGAACTAAGCATTTCATCTCATCTTAAACAAAGATGAAGTAAGCATTTCATCTCATCTTAAACAAAAATGAAATAGGCATTTCATCTCATCCTAAACAAAATTGAACTTAGCATTTCATCTCATCCCAGACAAAGATGAACTAAGCATTTCATCTCATCCCAAACAAAGATGAACTAAGCATTTCATCTTAACGTAAGCAAAGATCGACTTACAAGAGCTGTCACTAATTTTTTTTCTTTTTTTCTTTTTCTTTTCTTTACAGAAATGTCCAAAGACTTTACAAAAAACTACAAAGTACTCAAAATGGTTCCGTGAGAGGTATGTGCCAGATGTGAAGATATTCTTTGAACCAAACGATATCAACTTATATGAAAAGTACTACAAGTTAAAGCACTATAATCTACCATTTGGAGTAAATGGTGCAGATAGAGAAAGTAAGTAGTTTCCTATATTTCTTGAAGTAGGTCTCTGGGCGATAGACAAAGAGGCTAAGAAAGCATTATTAATTGTGCAGTGTAAATAGCTGTCTAAGAAACTAAGGAATTAAGCTCAATTCTTGTTCATTTGTCAGTAAATTGAATACTGGAAAAATGGGGGTGCAATCAATCAACTCCTTTAATTGTATTCACTCAAAAACAAAAATGAAAAAGTGACATTTTGAATGTTGTATTAGAGAGCCATATTCACCCCTATTTCCAAGCATATGCAGGAGGCTGAAACAAGCTCATATGAAATGCACATAACCACTCTCTTTGGAAACATCAGCGATATTGGTGGTATTTTAATTGGAATGAGTAATAGGCAGGAATTGGCACATCATGGGGTCATGACCTCTTCTACTTGTTCAGAAATAATGCTTTCAAGGTCCCTTGGACTTACGGTGCTGGCTACGTTGCTCTTTAAGATACTGAAAAGTGAAACTTGAAAATTATTTTCCAACAAAAGTTATTTGAATACAATGAAATTATGAAAGAAGAAAAACTTCAGACTTGGGCCTCTGACTATTATTTTCTTTAAAAAAAATTCAAATGTTGTCACAGCCATACTTGCTGGATTATCAGAGCTTGTTGGCACCATTTTGTTGATATAAGTTGGGTTGTGATAATTAGAAGAGAGCAAACCACATCTACGTACAAACAGGCATCAATCACTCCTCAGGGATTACACTTACGCCATAAGCACTGATTAGTAAAAACAAGTGTTTTTGACTTTCAAAGTTTGGCCTCTGCATACTTTCATGAGTTTTCAAGAATTCTCTTGCGGTTTTTTGTTGGATTTAGACATATTTTGAAGGAAAAATTGTGTTTTGATCAATAGATTTATCCAAATAATTATTGCAAGAAATAATTTTGAGTGTATAGATTCAAAGCAATAATTCATTACGCTATTGCTTTGGTGATATAAGCCAACCAAACTGCGTCAAATAACTTAGGCAACTTAATGTCATAAACCTCAAGTGTGTGTTGCAACACATGCACACAGTTAACATTATGAAAATGTAATTGCATGATAATGGTATGATATAATATGTTATCAGTGTAATTACAAATATAGGACATGTTCTTATCAAGCAAGGGAAATACCAAAGAGATTTTCTCTTGTAATCACCAAATCTTAATGGTGTAGTGAATCTTTACATACTGCATTTTGGTACATATTTAGATGAATTATAAGTAGTTCTTTTTGTTATTGGATACCAAATATGGTTGCATGGATTTAAAAACAGCTAACCATGATTCATCATTCATGAACAAGGCTCAGCCAGAGATGATGAATTCATCATGGACAAAGAGATCACTTGATTTTAAAATATATAGAGAGATATATGTTTGGCAGTCTTTATCTTACCCTGCTACAGTCTTCACACTAAGGTTAATTTTTTTTTTTTTGGGGTGGGGTGGGGAGAATTTTCCCCTTGTGTAACCTTTTTTGGAGGTGTTGAAAAAGGTTTTGAAAAGAGACCTTAATGATACCACCAAAATTATGGTTGGAAAATATCAATTTGACCCCCTTTTTTTTTTTTGTGTTTGGGAGGGGGGGGGGTGTCCTTTGATTTGGAATTTTTTGGCATTTTATTGAAGAAAGAAAAAAATTGTGGGAATTTCCCATCTTTAATTATTTTTTAGTGGTAATTTGATAATATGTGCAGGAATTCTGCAATCCCTCACTGCCCTGCTACCTGATACGCGACAAGAATCATCGTTTGCTCCATCAAACCAGATTACTGTCTCTCCGATCAAGCCCTCATCAATCAACATCTTTAATACATCACTGAACTTCATTTTGTGTCCAATTACAACTAGACAAGTGTATGAATGTTCTGTCTAAGGTTTTTGTTGAAACAGCAGGCATTTTCAAATTATTTTTCTCTGTAATGAGTGTTTCTAGATAAAGTAGATTTCTCAAATATTGCAGGCACCAAGAATACATGTTCTGATATTTGTAATCAGAATAATCATTTCCAAGAAATTTGCAATCCAAACGTAAATTATAGTCATCTATATAGTAGCAATCCATATTTACTTTGCAGAAAACCACTCTGATCAGATTTAACGATTAGATTGAGCCCAATGTTTGCCTTACAGTATCATATTTGATGTGAATTGCCTTTGTGAACAGAGAATATTTGAATCCCTTGTGTATCTTTTTTGGCAGGAAAGCTCAAGATTTATTTAAACTAAAGATTGTGCTTGAGGGAAGGGGTACTTACAGGGATGTGAGTTATTCATATTTAACAAGTGGTGTACACAGTGTGAACTGATGCTATATATTATGCAGGAGTGGTAATGTTATTAAATAAGTAGGAAATATGAGTAAATTGAAGAAAAATTCATCTTGTACCGTCAACCATCTTATGAAGATTATCGTGTACTTCATTTAAAGTCTTGTGTGGATGATATCCTTTTACTCTGTGAGTAGCACATGTACTGTATGTATTAAACTGCCTCTGTACATTGAAATAACAATAATTTAATCATTTTAAGATCTACCGAAAAGTAGCAAAGTATTACACCTAAAATGGGTCACTGTAAAGTTTTTGTTAATATAATGTCATGTGTGAATGATCTGGCCATGGTCTTCTTATTCGTTGGTCTGTCCACATCTATTGTCCGTCCGACCACATGCATTGTTCAGCTACTTGGGGAACTGCCCAAGCAAGGAATTCCAAGTATTTTTGTGAAAAGAAATTCATATAAAGGAGACTTGCTTTGAAAGAGCTTAGAACAAATGATTTCAGACTTAAATAGCAATTAAACGATTTGTTTTGGCATGAAAAAAAGCAAGAGTTTTGGCATGGAAAAAAAAAAGCAGAACAAAAGAACAGATGACCAAATAGAATTTATAATAAAGTGTCTTGGGAATGAATAGCAAAAAAACAACAAGTTTTTCCTTGAACGGAGTGGAAACTTAATAGACTTTTGATAATCTCCAAATTAATCTGCAATGAAATTTCATTCTGATTTGGTAGATAGATCAGCAGCCCTATCTGGTTAACAAGGGGGGAAAAGGTGAGCATGTTTTTATTGGGAGTGTCAGAGTAAATTTAAGGGTAAGGGGGAGCTGTGGTGCAATGTGGAGGTTATAGTGAAGGTTGGAATGATGAGTTGGTTAAGAGTATATTTGGTAGATGAGTGGATGGCAAAAGGTAGGTTGGGGTAGTAGGTGAATGGATGATGGTAGGTGAATGGAGAATGGTAGGTGAATGGAGGATGGTAGGTGAATGGAGGATGGTAGGTGAATGGGGCATGTTAAGGAATAGAGGATGGTTGGTGAATGGAAGATGGTAGGTGAATGGGGCTTGCTGGGGAATAGAGGATGGTAGGTGAATGGAAGATGGTAGGTAAAGGGGATGTCAGGTGAATGGGATGGTAGGTGAATGGGGCTTGTTGGGGAATAGAGGATGGTAGGTGAATGGAGCTTGGTAGATGAACGGATGATATCAGGTGAATGGAATTGTAGGTGAATGGGGCTTGTTGGGGAATAGAGGATGTAGGTGAATGGAAGGTGGTAGATGAACGGAGGATGGCAGGGGAAGGGGATGGCAGGTGAATGGGGGATGGTAGGTGAATGCGGCTTGTTGGGTTGATAGAAAGATGTAAGAGGATGAGAGTTAGAGGAATGAATGTTTTGTGTTTTGGTGGAAGATGGTAGAATGATTGGAAGATGTATTAAGTGGGATGAAGGTGGGATGGCATGGGAGACAGGATGGGATAAAATGTGGGACAGTTTGGGATGGCATATGGAACAGGGTACCATGGAATGTAGGACAGAATGTCATGGCATATAGGAAAGGGTGGGGTAGCATGTGGGAGAATGTGGGATGGCATGGGGGTCAGGGTGGTATGACTTGTGGGACAGGATGGCGTGTAATGGAATGTCATCTGGATTTCAGGTGGAATGACATATGGGACAGGTTGGGATAGCATGTGGGATAAGATGCAATCGCCTGTAGGACAGGATGGGATGGCATGTGGGATAAGATGGAATGGCCTGTAGGACAGGGTGGGATGGCATGTAGTACAGGGAGGGATGGCATGTGGGACAGGGTAGGATGGCATGTGGTTCAGGGAGGTATGACATGTGGGACAGGGTGGCATGATATATGTGACAGAGAGGGGTGGCATGTGGGACAGGGTGGCATGGTATATGGGGCAGGGTGCCAAGGCATATTATGGTGGGATGTCATCTTGATTGCAGGTGTGATGGCATATGGGTCATGTGGTGGGATGGTATCTGGATTGCATGTATGATTTCTTGTAGGGAGGGATGTAGGATTGGGTGTCATATGGAACAGAAGGTGGGATGGCAGTTGTGACTGAGGGTGGAAAGCATGTTATTAGCAGCGAGGGAATTTGTATCATTTGCGATGTCTGGTTTCTTTCATGTAAATGCATCTTTTCTTAAACTCTATTTCTACCAACAAGAAACTACTTGTTGAGCTTAAGTTTTGTCAAACTCATTCATGCTTTAATCAGCCATAATTCATAAAGTTTCAAATGTTATTTTAAAAGTGTAAACAACTGCCAAGTAGAGGTGCTTTTTAGTACATGTTTAAACTGGGAACAAATGTCTAAAAACCTTTAAGTGAGAGGAACTTAATGCATTGTGCACATTGCACCAAAGAAAATATATTTGAATTCTCCATATTTAGTTTGTAACGCTTATAGGCTTGTAATAATTTCTCTGTAGGTTACTGCACAGCCATGTTCAGCATGGTGACATGTATTTGTAGATGTCAGAATTAATGTCATAAGCATTTTTCCTGGGACAAGAGGTTTTTTTTAATAAAAGTTTGAGAAGATAACAAACAAAGATGGTTATTTCTAGTCTATACACAAACTTCAGTTTCCTCGTAGTCCAGGTATAACATTTCTACATTTTATGTCATATGTCAGGTCACATCTGAGAACAGAAATACAAGAAGCTTGTCTCTTTTGAGGTATAAAACCAGCAAGAAAACTGCTCCCAAGCCTGTATTGGTTGGCTTATAATTGGTTGGCTAAGTTGGCTTATAAATCCACCAAAGAAAAACCATCTGATTCATATTAGAGTGGATGTTATGAAAAATTAGAATTTGTTTCCATGTATTAAAGCCTGATTCTGTTGGGTAATACTGTATTTCAAAGCTTGGTCCCTCGGGCTGTTTTCTGCCATGAGTGTTAGCTGCTTTGATGTGATTCTGTTGGGTAATACTGTAGTTCAAAGCTTGGTCCCTCAGGCTGTTTTGCGTTGATGTGATTCTGTTGGGTAATACTGTATTTCAAAGCTTGGTCCCTCGAGCTGTATTTAAAAACTTTGAGTAAAGACCAACAGACAATGAGTTGTATTGCTACTGGTAATCTGACTGGTGAACATATGCGGATTGAACTAAGAAACACCAAAGTGGATGCATTCTATAATATTATAGAAGAAAAATATGGACTACAACCTACTTTTAGAGAATATCATAAATTTGACTACAAGAAAAATGGGCAGCTTGATCTTGCTGGAAGTAGAAGGGGAAAAAAAAAAATCTTTAGTACTGATCCTAAGAAATTTTCTCTGTCCACACTCAAAGCAAAGTATGGTGTAAATTTTATTAGAATTATCCATGATGTAACACCTTATGAATTGGTGCCACTTTTGTCCAAAGCCCAGCAAAAGCTGAACCAAATACTCTGTAAACTGTTAACTCCTCTTGCTCCCCCCCCCCCCCCTCTCCCTTCTCTGCATGAAAAGTATTCTTTTCTTCTGGATGCTCAGCCATGTTGACATCCACAGCAATAACAGAGCTGATTGAGCTGCTAAGCTTGCCCTCAACCTACCCCTACCCTCTTTCCCAAAACCCTGTCTGACATCAAACCGCTTATCACTTCCCTTGTTCGTGACTGCTGGCAAACCTCATGGGACTCTCAACTTGACAACAAACTCCACGACGTCCAGCCCACCATTCCGACCAAATCCACCATCCACAATCTCTCCCATATCGACAACGTCCCCATTACCTGCCTTAGAATAGGTCACACCCACCTCACTCACTCACCTCCTTACTGGCTATCCCCCAACCCTCTGCAACAATTGCCATTGCCCAGCACAGTCCATCACATCCTTCTTGCCTGCCCTCTGAAAAACCTTCCCAGAGCTTCCCTTACTCATCACAACTCCATAGCCGAGCTCTTCCAGAAAAACCCTCTAGATGAAATTATTTCCTTCCTTCTTTGTGCCTCCCTCTACAACCTTATTTAGTCCTCCTCTCTCACTCCCCTACCTACTTTTGACTTTTTTTAGCACCCCTGCACTTCCTCTCTCGATTACAGCTTCCTGGCTATCAGTCCTCGTACTTCTCTCAGACTCCTATTTTGATATTTTCCTACCTCTGGAATGATGTAACAACTCAGGCGCAATTTGCCCCTCGCTGTCGTGGTGCAGTTAAGCCTTCATCAAACAAACAAACAAACTAAACAAACCAAATACTACCAGAAAGTAATCCACTGCAAGAACTACCTCAAACAGAAAACACAGTTTATCAACTACTTCAAGATATCAGTGATCAACTGGTTTAAGATACCAGTGAAAAAGAGATACAAACCGAAGGCCTACCCATGAGAGAATTACTAGGACTCAACCAAGCTTTGCAAAGAACCAAAGGTGAGCTAGTCAATAATTTAGGAAAGCTGAATCAACTAGACGAAGAAATATTAGCAGAAAAACATTTAGCTGAAGCAGAGAGGCGAGAAATTAATGATAAATCAAAGAGAGTAGAGAAAGAATAAGAGATTTAAAAGTAGTGAGAAAGGCACGGTTGGAAGTTGTCAGCCAGAACTCAGAAGCTCTTAGGAGTCAGATAAATAGAATCAAAGAAACTTTAAATGAAATCCAAGGTGATACAACATTAGCAGAGAAAATAAGAACTCTTTTCAGAGAGCAAGGACTGACAGTGGTGAGCATAATAAATATCTGCTTTAGCGATAAGTACAATTGTGTCTTCCATTGTGGCTGCACTTCGAGGTGCAACTGTTACAGCAACTCCTTCCCCACCTCCTTTTTCCCCACCCACACTGAAAGGTGGAGGTGTAAAAGACACTCAAACTTTAATCAAATTTGCTTAAAAAAACTAGTAGCCAAAGCATTAAATGCACTTCTTGGCATTATTAGTGCCATTGTATCCATACCAAGCAAAGTATTTGGAACAGTTTTAATCGGCAGAATTAGAAACGGTGTTGACAGTAAGATGAGAGATGAACAGGCTGGATTTAGAAGAGGAACTAGGACCACCGAGCAAATTTTTATCCTGCGCAACATTCTAGAACAGGTGGCTGTATGGCAGTCAACCATATATATCACCTTTGTTGACTTCGAGAAGGCGTTTGACTCAGTGCACAGAGAAAGTCTCTGGAAAATAATGGCAGCCAGGAAGTCAAAGCATCACTACCAGATAGGAACTTAAAAACCAGAATCATATCGCCACGTACTCTTCTCAACTCAAGTGTGGTCAAACCAAGAATTCAGTACCTAGATTCATAAGAGAGATTCCTTACTTCAGGAATAAGTCTAGTGGCTATTCGCTGAACCTGCTCCAAAATGAACTTATCCTTCTCATAAAAGGGACTCCGATCCTGAATAGCATACTCAAGGTGAGTCCTGACTAACTGCTTATACAATTTAAGAACAACCTCTCTACCAAGATAACAACAATTTCTTGTAATCAAACCAAGCATCCTATTTGCCTTTGCAGCTGCTAAAGCACAGTTTATAAGGCTTCAGATTGCTAGTAATGACAACACCTTAATCCCTTTCTTGATCAACACAACCAAGATTTGAACCATTCATGCAGTAATCGAAAGCCAAATTACTCTGACCAAAGTGAATAATATTTATCAACATTGAATGACATCTGCCATGTTTGGGGTCCAAGAAACTTAACTTATCCAGATCAGTTTGCAAAAGTGAAGAATCCCTTGCATCATCAACAATCCTGTATAGCTTAGTGTCATTAGCAAATTTACAAATCCTGGAGCCAAGGAAAACATCAATATCATTAATGAAGATTAAAAAAAGAAGCGGGCCCAATACAGAGCCCTGCGAAACACCTTTTGTAACCTTCTTCCATGGAGATACTTCACCATTAACAACAACTCTTTGTGACCTGTCAACTTAACCAAGAATATATCTAACTGGCACACTTTCCCTCCACACCAAACACTCTTGTTTTCATCATAAGCCTGCCCAATGGAACCTTAATTAAATGCTTTTTCAAAATCTAAATAGATACCATTCACATTATAACCAGAATCAACTAGTTAGTAACATCATGAAGAAACTCCAATAAATTAGAAACACAAGACCTCTTAGGTAAGAACCCATGCTGGGACAATTCAACAAATCAATGACCAGTAAATGATCTAGTACAGCATCCTTAACGATGGACACAACACTAGTAAGACTCACAAGCCTATAGGTACAGAGCAAACTGTGGTCACCCTTTAAAAAAAAAGAGTGACATTAGCAATTCTCCAATCACTAGGAACAACACCAACATCAAAGCACTTTGAAAAGATAATACTCAGGGGAACAGAAAGAACATTAGAACATTCACATAAGACAGCAGGATGTATACTATCTGGACCGGGTGCTTTATTTGAGTACAAACCCTTCAACTTCTTAGACACATCAACTGAAAAATCAACATTCTTAATGGATACTGGAGAGTGTACACTAATATAATCCACAACATCATGAGCAGGGGACTCCTTAGTAAAAACAGACACAAAGTAGTCATTCAAAACCTCAGCCATATCCTTGCCACTATTGATAGTAATACCATCATTACCCTGAAGGGGACCAACAACCTCCTTGGTTTTGCTTTGAGCGAACATAAGAATAAAATGACTTAGGATTAATCTTAACCTCTTTGGACAAACGTTTTTCAAAAAGCATTTTAGTATCTCTTATCAAACCCTTTGTAAACTTTTCATGATCCTTATACCTAGCAAGCTCCGCAGGACACCCACTGTGTTTATAACAACCTGCAACTCCCAAGACATCCACACTAGCCGATTACGCCTACAGACTTTCTTTGATGGGACAAACCTATGTACACCCTCCAAAACTATAGTTCGGAAACATTCCATGCTTTAGAATGATCTAAGTTATGGAGCAAAGAAGTCCAATCAAATGACAAATTATCCTGAAGTGCAGCAAAGTCACCATTCTTAAAATCTAAAACCAGTTTATTACCAGGAGAAGTCCTTGTGAAACAATACAGATCAAAACCAATGAAGTCATGATCACTACACCCTACCCTACCTTAATGCTACTTGGCACATTTCTAACCATACTTTCTGCACTACTGAAAATCAAATCAAGACAATTACTATCACGCGTGGGAAACAACACATGCTGGGTGAAAAAGCAGTCGGAAACAGCTTCCAGAAAATCTTTACCATGTGGAGCACTAGTAAAAAGATTCCAATCAATGTCTGGAAAATTAAAATCCCTAAAAACAATAACCCTCCTAGAAGCAACTTTGCTGAAGCAGTCCAGCAATTTCTGATTGTTCTCAGGACTAGAATTTGGTGATCTGTACACAACACCAACAGCCACTGAACTACCAACATCGCCATCAACAATAAGCTCACACCATAGGCAATTAGAAAAACCAAAAGAAAACTGAGCAGTCCTATCTGTACAATTAAAACTGTCTTTCACAAACAATGAAATGCCAGCTCCTCTACCATTAAGAGTATCTAATCTCTCTTGCCTGAAAACTGAGTAAATTGGAATATTACTAATTTCACTATAAATCCAACTCTCAGTAATACCAATTATATCAGGTCTACTAATTGAAACTTCAGCCAAAAGCTCATCACGCTTATTTAAAATATTACGAACATTTGAAAACATAACCTTAAATCTACCACTAGAACAATCCCTATCCCTAGAAACATGCCTGACAGGTGGCTTTAAACTTTCACCCCCCGTGACTAGTTTAAAGAACTCAGATCCTTAATTGTCCTATTGACATCCCTAGCGAGTACACAAGCACCTTTCCTAGTTAAATGCAAACCATCTCTCATATTAACCCAATCAACCCGATATTCAAACTTATGCCAGAAATTTACAAACCGAACTCAAACAGACGACAAATACTTTCTGGCCAACTATTGATCAACAACATCTTATCTATTATGAAGGAACTACCCGTAATATGTTTGATTAAAGCGTTATATGAAGACAGTGAATGTGCAGTTATAGATGGTGGAGTGGAATCTGAATGGTTTTAAGTCAAAAGTGGTGTAAAGCAAGGTGATGTAATGTCAGTGTTCCTTTTTCTGATGGTGGTAGACTGGGTGATGAGGAAAACGACTGGTGATAACAGGAATGGAATTAGATGGAAGTTCATGTCAACCCTTGCCCACGACACTACCTGCCTAGGTGTCACTAAAAACCAGGGCTTTGCACCTCCACTGAAAGTATTTGGGGAGTATCACCCTCCCTAAATTCCACCTGTCCCTTTTCCCACCTCTATACCCCCAACATGGAGTGCTTCTGGCAGTTTTTAGTTTGGGGAATGTTTAGGTAAAGTTTAAGGATGGATACATTCTCTTTCTTGAAGTTCACAAAACAAAATCTGCAACTAGGAAACCAAGGGCGCCCATATTGTGACTGCTATAAAAAAAGATTTAAGATAATTTTATTGTTGGAATCCTTTCTCCGAGCCCACTTGCAATTATTATCTAATGACTGCCTGTATAACTCTTTAGTGGCTATAAATGCTTTGGGAAATGAAAGATAAAGTTTTGTACTCTCGAGTTCAAGGTAATTTAAGCTTATTCAACATTATGCCCTTATTTGGCATGTGACGTCATTATCTAATGCATATTCTGGGTTTACGCCTGTAAAAAAAGATGGCGGCCATTCAAGGCAAATACGCCACACAAATAACCTGTTACACAGCGTATTAGAAGTGCTTTTGATATCTTTTCTAGCTAAAGTTAATTCAAATTTGGGTATTTAAAGTCATGCGAAAAATCATGCAAGTTCATGAAGAGATTATGTATAAACGATTAATTTTTTCGCAATTTTTTGCTCTCGTATGTTTAAGCACACACGTAAAATCTTGAAGTTCGGGGCTTAGTACAGAGTGAATTCTAAATACCTGACTTAAATAATTCGTAACAGCATAAATAAATCTTTTAGCTATCACGAAGAGTAAGTTTCACCTGGATATTTTTATGTTTACGGTATGAATTTCTTTACAATAATTTAGGACCACAATTTAGTTTAAAAATTACGAATCAGTTTTTTGCAGACGCCCTAATTTGAATGAAATCCTGAGGTCAAGTGAGGTCAGATTTCCGACTGCTTGAGGTTGCTCTACTTTCATCTACATATCAATACATGCAAACCAAAGTGACCAGACTCAATCAGTATGCTGCACAAACTGGGCTAAGAATTAATAAAGATAAGGCAGAGCTCATGAAAGTTAATAGCAAATGTGCAAACAAAGTTTATATCGATAATAAAACAACTAAATGAAGTAAACAAGTTCAGATAATTTAGTGCAACAGTAAGCTTACGAGGAAGATATCTAAAACAGAATCTCTAAAGCAAAAGTAGCATTTATGAAGTTATATAAGATATGGAACTCCAGCACATTCTCAATATATACAAAAATACGACTGTTTAACTCTCTTATTAAGTCTGTACTCTTGTATGGTTGAGAGAATTGGAGTTAATGTAGCAGATAATAAAAAGCTGTATACATTTATGTTCAAATGCTACAGGAGAATTTCGAAGATTAGATGGCCATATGTAATATCTAACGATGAAATACTGAGAATCACTAAACATGACAAAATCAGCACTGAAGTAAAAAGAAGAAGGTGGAGGTGGATTGGTCATGTGATGCGCATGAGTACTATTAATCACTGTGTGACAGATATGATGTGGAAACCAGAGGGGAGAAGAAAAGTTGGTCGTCCTAGAACGACCTGGAGAAGGACAGTCGAAAAGGAGAGGAAAGTGATGGGATGGAGCTTGTGGACAGAAGCCATGCAAGTTTCAAATAACAAAGTCCAGTGGAGAGAGTGCACTGTAGCCCTATGGGCCAAGATGCCTGAAGAGACTAGGTGAAGTGAGGTGTATCTGGTTGTTTAATGTATTAAGCGGTGCTGTGGGATGGTTTGCCGAACACGTTTATATACGCATTGGTCAGTGGTGTTGTTATTTTGTTGTAATGTATCTACAGAAGGAATTGAAATAGTTACACCAATTTGTATGCTAAATAACCAATACCCTTATTCCTAACACACCAAGCATCAAAGCTAATTTTTCGCTTTCATATGTGTCATTTCCTTCCTTTAGGGTAGGTATGAGTGTATCCACGGGCACTGGGGTATCCACCGGCACTGGGGTATCCATCGGCATGGGAGTATTCACCAGCACAGGGGTATCCACCGGCACGGGGGTGTATTACCGACATGGGGTATCCACCGACACGGGGTATCCACCAGCACAGTGTATTTACTGGCACGCAGTATCCACCAGCATGGGGTATCCATGGGCACGGGGGTATCCACCGGCACAGGTATATCCACCGGCACGGGTATATCCACCGGCACGGGTATATCCACCGGCATGGGGGTATCCACTGGCAGGGGACTCATTACAGGGATCGGAGCACTTGTTGCAACTTAGGTTCAGAATTGACGTCCTCATTGGATCCTAATATCACACCATCATCTGCAATAAGAATATTGCTATTATACCCAAAATATTGCCCTATGCAAAAATCCATGTCTGATGGGGCAATTTAAATTGCCGCTGCACGCTTCCAGTCCAGTGCCAGGTGAGAGTATGCTTTTTTAAGTTTGAGCTTGAGCTCCAAGTATGGCATAAACATAAGTTTGGATAGAATCATTGATTCGCTCAATCCCAATGTCTGTAAAGCCTTCAGCCAGGCCTTCACCGAGAATAAATCCTTTCCATGCATTGTCCACATTGTTATTTTGTGCTACATATGCAACCATGTAAGTGGAGGGATGATCGCCGAAACCCATTTTTGTAGCATCTAAATAATCATTGTGTTTATCATACGGGTTGTATACAATCATAATCATCACCAGGTGCTGGAATATACTTGCCACCAGAATAGTAATAGGCAGTTCCTAGCAGTTCACAATGTGTATCTTTGTGTTGTTTCCACATGGAAAGATCTGAAACATGAAATTGCTTGCATATATCTTTATAGACAGACAGATCTATATTATTTGTGATGCCTTTCAATATTTCTAAAATGGAGCAGGGCATCTCATTTCTTTTAGTAATCTCATAGCTTGGGAATATATGTGGAACCTATAGAAACTACGTATAAGTGGGATTTTATTATTAAAATGCTTATAACTTACCCCACATTCTGTTGTTGAACACCACATTACAAAATTAATCTGGTTTTGATAAAATTGCATTGGATTCATTTGCCACCTATTTACAACTTTATTACTATGCACATGTGGTAATTTATACTTTTGAAATATATCTCTGAAGTTGACTTGGAAAGATTTTTGTGGAGAAATGTATATGTCCTCGTTAACAAGAAGGTCTTCTCTCCCATTGTAACTGTATACACTCTACTTTGTAATGTTTAGATGGATTACTTTGAAATGCAGGTGGTACCATTGTATACTATCGAAACTATCATTTTAATTGATGTGTAATGCATCTCACAATTGAAATAAGATATTTAAACGAACTGATTGACTTGGGAAATAATACTATAGACGATCAGGATGGAATTAACCATCTGCTTAAAAAGCGTGAGCTTTAATTGGGATAGGTTATTTTAACACCAGTAAAGGAAAGCATGTCAAGTGGAGGAATTTGGGTGAAAACGAACTGGAAGCAGAGATTGTTGTTGAGCCAGGTTTGTACAATCTTGATAAAATCAAAGCCATCATAACCACCCCATTATCTTGGTTACAAATATCCTTCTCCAAAAAACAATGGAAAAATTGAATTCAAAATCCCTGACAATGCAGATCAGGTTATCTGAGCAAGGAGTTGTTATCTGGACACTCCCTGATCTGGGGACATCGCAGATCTATTATCAGTTCCACGAGGATGGTTAGGTCCTGGAAATGTTAATGGTAAAATTGATCTTCAACCTTTTAAAGCTATTTATTTACATTGTGATCAAATCTCCACCACGGATAATTTCTTTAATGGAAAGCCTTCAACAATTTTGGGTGTTATCCCGCTGGCAGAAAATTGTTTTGGAAGTAATACAAACATCCAATACGTTACAAAGATAAGAAAACCTTTGGAATGCACTACTTTCAAGATTCAGGATTCGAAGGGAGAAAAAATTAACAGCCGTGGCTTGCCTATTATTTTCAATTAAGAGATGGTTTGAAATATGTATGTATAACATGAGTATCTTCAGCCCAGATAATAAAGCACAAAAAAGGTATGAGGAAATAGAAGGTATAATAAGCCAAAGAATCACAGATGCAAATGAGGAAATAGAAGATTTAACTAGCCAAAGGATCACTGATGCAAGACAAAATGTAATTAACGAATATGGATATAACAGAATCGGGCCGTTGGGGTTTAATCCTGTTACAGTTTTAATGTTACACCCATAAGGTTTGAATTTGATAACATGACGCAGCAGATTACTTTCATGTTTTCACATGAGCAATCAAATGTTACTTTATCCACTCCAAGATTAAAAAAAATAAACAGCGTGGGTATTTTTCTAAAACAAATGATTATGAGCTAAATATAGCTTATTAGTTTACCATAGGTGGCAGGTAAATGAAGATTTAGTTTTTGATGGCTCTCTGTATTTAAAGGGTAATTTCTGTTTCATCAAAAATACAGAAACTGAAAACAGAGTTATGATTAGATTTAAATTGATAGGAAATGAGACACAAGATGGGGTGAACGTGTTTTACGAAAAATATCGCCATGTATTTTAAACATAGACTTATTATATATATATATCAATGTCTTAATACCAAGTGCACCATCAATTTATCAGGAGTTGCCTAAAGATGTTGATGCATTTAGACTGCGAAAGATAGATGATGTGAGAAAGGAGACAGCATGAGAGAAATGATCCAGAAAGAGCGTACAAAAAATATAATTAAGTGATGAATGTACTATCATATACAGAAACCATAGCAGGGGTAGTAGGTGAAAGTAGGTATTGCTCTAGCAGGATGTGGAAGTACAGGTATTATTGCTCTAGCAGGAGGTGGAAGTACAGGTATTATTACTCTAGCAGGAGGTCTAACAGCACCTGTAGGATTTGTTTTTGAGGAAGTAGCAATTGGATGTGCAGCTGCTACTTTGGTTGTGAAGTATTTCAACTCAAAATTCAAAACAAAAGCAAAATAGCATGATTCAATAAGGGTGTTGGCTGATTCAAAACTAAATAGTATTAATGATATTATATCTGAAGCTTTAGATGATGGACATGTTGAACAAGAGCAATTTCAGCTTAGGAACAGAAGAAGTTAAAATCCTTAGGGTCTTTCATAGTGTGTGTATTGATAAGAGTGCTCAAGCAGGGACTGACTGATCTGGGAGATTGATAATGAGGATGACTTACAGAGGGACTTGGACCAAGACACATTCCTTCAACTGCACTTTCAAGTGTACTTTGTGAAATTTATTATAAATATGGTAGTTATTTGGCTGCTGTTAGCGCTGCACTCATTACAGCCACTAACACCAAGATACACAAGATACATGCATGAAGCTTATTTACTCTTGTTACCTCATGATACTGTTGTAAAGCCACAGATTGGGAGGAAAACATATCAATATGCCCTGACGATTGTAGATGTCGCCAGTCGTTATAAGGAAGCCGAGCCACTAACAGATAAAACAGCTGTCCAAGTGGCTCAAGCATTTGAAAAGATCTATAAGCAAATCCATTTCCTAAAATAAAAAAGGTGGATCCAGAAAAAGAATTTATGGCAAGTATTAATACTTTAAAAAAATAACATGTGAGTATTCAAGAGGGGATGTCGGAAATCATAGAGCACAAGCAATTGTTGAGAGGTTTAATAGAACACTAGCAAAAAGGTTATTTGGACATCAGTATGCACAGGAAATGTCAAAGCAGTCACAACAACGGTCGACGGAGTGGGTTGGGAGGGTAGCAGCCGTTGTTGCAGCTTTGAATAATGAGGTAACTCATCTCATTAGAATGAAACCTAAAGATGCTATTACACTGAAATCAGTTCTACAACAACCTAGTGCAATGGCAAATAGACCTAAGCGTAGCATGGAGCAGATAATCTCAGCTTACTCAAAAGTGAGATATCTTTACGCCCAGTGAGGCGGAAAAAAATACTAGAAGGCGAGCCACTGATCCTGTATGGTCTATCAAAATATTAAGAATTATGCTGTTACAAGGAACCAACCTGTGTTATATTACTTGGAGAGTGGACCTAAAAGATCTTTTGTGAGAGAGGAACGTATGGTTGTCCCTTGTGATACAAAGTTACCCCCCGAGCAAGTTAAGTTGGGGGTATAAGTATTGAATAACTTGATAAAAAAGACTTTAAAAAAAAAATATATAAAAATAAATAAATAAATAAAATAATAATAATAGCCAGAACTCCCATCTCATTTAGGGCGGAAAATGAAAATGGATCTGCCAGAACCCCCAACTCGTTCGTTGTAAGGTGAAAAACATGAATAAAAGCGTTATAATAAGTGCACCAAAATCTCCCTTTTATATACTACAAGAGTCATCGTCAACAGAAAGACATACTGTGCAAAGAATTGATGAAAACTGCTTTGCGTTTCGGTTATCTGGGACAGATCAGTTTCAGGGAGGCAGAGATAAAGAATAGCAAAAGTGCAAGCTTGTCCATATGTTTAGTTGTACTTTTATTCCCATCTGGTACAGATCTCATCTGTGCTCTGTGATTTATGAAGTAACATGAGTAATATGTTGACAAAGTGTAGGCCTTATAGTGAAATGGTGAAGAATCTCCAACAGTAAAGGTACCCACAGTGCTAACCAGGCTATTACTGTTGTGAAAAAAGATATGATTATGAAAATGTACATGATGTCCCATAGTCAAACAACTATAGCATTTTGATATATACTGTATCTTAAGAAACAGTCAAACTGTATCTTAAGAAACAGTCAAACCGATCTTAAGAAACAGTCAAACTGTATCTTAGGAAACAGTCAAACTGTATCTTAAGAAACAGTCAAACTGTATCTTAAGAAACAGTCAAACTTGGAACGATGTATTTGATATACTGTAGGCTTTTTGAAAATGCTTAAAACTCCTGTGAATTGCAACAACTTGCATACTGGTATACCAGTTACTATTCTCAGTGCAGAAATCTATTTGGTATGATTGGATCGTATCCGCACTTCAAAAGATGCCAATGTGATCAAAGAGCAAGTCTATGCTTTCATTAGTGTCATCAATCCAGCATAATGACTTGACAACTCCTCTATCTCAATTGTCAAGACTTCATTTTCCTTTGCTGTTTGAGACATTTTATTGCAATTTAGGAAAGATTTGTAAAGGTGCTTATTAGTCATAAATTACTGAAACTTTAGAGTGATATATTCAGCAGCAAAGGAAACTCATCACTTTCATGAATAAGTCTTAAATATTGTGCAAACTTTTTTGCATTCTTTTTTTTTTTTAACCTTTAAAGTACTTTTGTAGTGTACTCATCATTATAATCTATAAGGCTCCGCGTCTCCCAGTCATGTTCTGACTTGTTTTCCTGTGATTCGATACCTTTCCAGGTGATGGGACAAGTGCAATCCTAATTGACAGTCATTAGTCCTTATGTACCAACAAGATTGCTCTAGAATTTAAGCTAATTACTCCTATTAAATTAAGTTTAGAATTGGCCATCTTGAAGTAAGTTTTCGGATTTAAACAAGGTTTCCAGAAAATCTGCAAATGTATGTCGCTTCTGTGAAATCCTGCTGATGCTAAATGTGAATTCATTGCTAAGATTAGCGCTCCATTGCTGCTGTCAAAATTATGGAACCATGTTCTTCTGTACGTCCACTTAATAGAAGATGGGTACCTGATGTTGTGAGAGCATTGGTTTCCGACAGCTTGATGTTAGTGTTTCACGTACAAACAAGAACCTTTAGGACATCAGCTTTAAAACAATGTCACTAATCACTACCAAAACAGCCAAAGCAATACCAGTAATGCTGCAACCCAATTGGAAATGGCTTGATGATCACATGCAGTCTGCTATTGTAATTTTCCACCTAGAAGTGGAGACAATTAATTACCTCCGCCAATGAAGTTGGACGGATGTTATGTTTTCGCCTCTGTTTGTCTGTTTGTTTGTTTGTTTGCTTGCTTGCTTGTCACCAAGATATCTCAAGAACTGGAACTGGATTTGGATTAAATTTGGTGTATGGTTTTGTTACTGCAAGTTAAGAAAGAAGTGAATAAAATTTGAGACATATTGGAACAGGGGAAGGGTGCAAATGGAGGGGTGGGGACATTTGAAGGTGAGTTTGTCTGGCATTAAGAACTGATGATTGGATTTTGATTATATTTGATGTGTGGTTTTATTATTGCTTAAGGAACAAGTGATTAAGTTTGGGATGTATTGGCAGAAATTGAGGGGTGGGGGTGTTTAGGATAAGGTCTGTCAGGACTCAGTTGAAACTGTCCAATAAAATGTGATGAACAATGAATTCATACCATGAAAAAAATCCAACAATCAAAAGTGGCCTCTACTATCAATGTAATGAAAATAATTGGTTTCTGCCAGGAATGGAAACTGATGGATTGCGAATCTTAACTAAATGGAACTCAAACAATGAATGCTTAGCCTGAATGAAACTGAAAACAATGATAAGGCCTTGAAAGAAATCAGTCAAAAGGTATTCTTCAAGTGTTCAGAATGCAAATGATCTTTAATACAGATCAAAATTTAAGATTTAAGGATGAATCTTGGTGGGCCTAGGATTTCTGAAGTAGATTATATTTGGTATTGGGATCAAATGAATTTTAAAACTACTCTAGGCATGTTGGAATTACAACGGGGACAGAGGTATGCACTTCAGAGTGCTGATATTCTTAGTAAGTGCTGTTTTGCTCGTCTCTGATTATCTGTTCACTCTTCCGGTTGGTGATTGGGTGATTATATGCACTGTTTGTGATGCACATCTTCTAGTGTATTATGAAAATGGCAAATTAAGAGCTACAAAATGCTAATTTGAAGCTACTTAATTCGAAATTCTAGATGCAATTTTGAAGATAATCTTTCGGCAACATCACAAACTTGACATTATGAAAGCACTTCTGTTTGGATCCCATTCATGTCTGGAGTTGCAGCTAAAATTTAATTACCTGTTGTACTTTGTGGGGTTTACTAAACTAAACAGTATAAGGAAAAAAGCATATGCTGAGATGGGGAAGAAAGCATATGCTAAGATGGGGGAAGAAAGCATATGCTGAGATGGGGAAGAAAGCATATGCTGAGATGGGAAAGATAGCATATGCTGAGATCGGGGAAGAAAGCATATGCTGAGTTGGGGAAGAAAGCATATGCTGAGATGGGGAAGAAAGCATATGCTGAGATGGGGAAGAAAGCATATGCTGAGTTGGGGAAGAAAGCATATGCTGCGATAGGGATGAAAGCATATGCTGAGTTGGGGAAGAAAGCATATGCTGAGTTGGGGATATGCTGCGATGGGGAAAAGCATATGCTGAGTTGGGGAAGAAAGCATATGCTGCGATGGGGAAGAAAGCATATGCTGAGATGGGGAAGAAAGCATATGCTGAGATGGGGGATGAAAGCATATGCTGAGTTGGGGAAGAAAGCATATGCTGCGATGGGGAAGAAAGCATATGCTGAGATGGGGAAGAAAGCATATGCTGCGATAGGGAAATCCTTCAGTTGGGAGAAAGGAGGGGGTAGTTTACCCTACGTCCCTGAACCCATCCTATTTTTTCACTGTGTATAAAATAAGGAATAAAATATACATTTTTAGAATTTGAATGATTTAATCACTAAACAACTGTTGAAAACATGTTTTATATGAAGTAGATTGCTTGTTCATTCTTTTGGGGTCTTGTTATGTCATAAGAAGATGAAGACATTTGTAGGTCGGTTCATGTATGGAATGTTAATTTGTTGTATATCTTTTCATTTTTACCTTAACTATCAGTATAATAGGGCGGCAGTATGGATATATAAAACAAGGCAATTAACCATTTAAAAAGAAATGTTTTCCTTTTCAAGCAAAGTAGATTCGATTTAGTAAAGAACCATGAATTCATTGATGACAATTACACAATTTTTAAAACAATATTTTGAAATTAAAAGTGGGGGAGGAAAATGAAAGTACATTCCTCAATACTAAGGGTATCTTTTGCTTTCGTAGTGCATTGTCGATTAATGTGTTAACATAAACATTCACTTCAAGGTAATTAAATCATGTCCAAATATTATTGTCAGATTTAATGTAAGTCATTTGAAAATATAGGGTATCATTATTTAGCATTGATTAATAATTAATGAAGTGTTGTCTTTTTTGCCACAGAGTTTGGAGATATTGTCAACAGTTTAAATTTTACAAAAGCACCTTTCTATGAAAAGGAGCGTCCCAAGTGTATCAGCTGTGCCGTGGTGGGTTGTGGTGGAGTGCTGAATGGCTCAAATGCAGGAGAAGAAATAGACAATCATGATTATGTTTTTAGGTAAGGAAGAAGTCATTTTGAGAGTTACTGGTGCAGAATTCAAAACAGGTTTTATCCACTTTCTCATATGTACCACTTGATTGCCATGCCAGAATCAGCAATTTTGTAGAACACTAAATTTTCTGAAAGTTAACAGAACAAAACATCTACTTTAATGCTCGTTATTGATAAAGTGAAGGTTCGAACAATTGTGTTATATCAAACATGTGAGTAGGAATGGCGATTTACTATTTTGTAGAATTAGAAATAAATCGCCATTGAATTTTGTGAATTCAATGTAACAATTGTGTGTTATTATTTCAAATCCCACTCAAACTGATCTTACATTTATTGTGGAACACTATAAAATAATGGATATTGGTGATAAATTATAAGCCAATACCAAAGTATTCTAACAAATTAACATAAAATATAAGCCAGTACCAAAGTTTTTAACAGTTAACATGGAATCATCATACAAACAAACTAGAATATTAGCGCTCTATAGAGTGCATACCTCTATAGAGCGCAATTCCAACATGCCTAGAATAGTTTTAGAGTTCATTTGATACCAATACCCAATACAATCTACCTCAGAAATCTTAAACCCACCAAGATTCATCCCCAAGCTTTGATCTGTAATGACCATTTGCAATCTGAACACTTGAAGATTATCTTGTAACTGGATTTCATCTAAGGCCATACCATTGTTTTCTGTTTTATTCAAGTGAAGCATTATTGTTTGAGCTCCATTCAGCCAAAATTCACATTCCATCATTTTCCATTCATGGCGGAAACCAATTGTTTCATCTCATTGATTCCAGAGAACACTTGATGGAAGTCTCTTTGAGTCCAGAAAATTGATTGTTTGGCTCTTCATTCAGAGCACAAAGTCATTGTTCAGTGCATTCCATTGGAAAGTTTTAAGTTAATTCTTAACAGATCTCATCCTCAAACATCCCCACCCCTCAATTTCTTCCCTTCCTCTGTTCCAATTAGTCCCAAATTTTAAACACTTCTTCCTGAAAGAGTAACAAAACCACACACCAAATTTAATCTAAATCCAATTATCAGTTCTTGAGATATCTTGATAACAGACAAACTCACCTTAAAATGTCCCCACCCCCCATTTTCACCCTTCACCTCTTCCAATGTCTCAAGTTTTAATCACATCTTCCTTAAGCAGTAACAAAACAACACACCAAATTTAATCCAAATCCAATTATCAGTTTTGAGATATCTTGATGACAGACAAAAAAACAAAAACAAAAACAGAAGTGAAAACATAACCTCCGTCCAAATTTGTTGGCAGCGGTAAATTTGAAAAGGAAAGGACTGGTAAATAATAAGGTGTGTTACAACTTTGCACTGTTCAACCTGATATACCAAAACCATTAAACTATACAAACAGTTGCTTGTCACCTATATGGTATGGAGTTCTTATTCTGTAAACTTTTACAAGCACCCTTGATGTTTACCTAACTGAACCCGAGTGCAGAGAAATCAATTAACTAGCTTTTTAAACTTCAAGAAGATCAGATTACTGTACAGATGCAAATTGATGAATACTCATTCACTATCAGGGATTTTTACCATTTCTTTTTTTTTTTTACTGTTTTTTACTTTTTTATTATCAGTTTATTGTTTACACCACTCCTCCTTTATTTTGATACTGTAGGACAAGGGTTCTTAATTAAAAAATTTGAAGGGCAATCATTTCACGTCAGCTTCAGGCCGTGGACCAATCGCGTGGCAAAATCAGCATCATGTGACAAACAAAACACATCAAAACAACCCCTGAATACAAACCAGCTGAGAGTGTGTGATAAGAAGGATGTCTGACAGATGTCCGGCAGTTCTTTGACAAGTCGCGAGTCTGCCCATTTTATAGTGGAACTAAAGATAACATTTTACTTGATAAGCCGCGATGTTATAGTGCGCAGATCTGCCTAGGAAAACCCCAAAATAAACAAGTATTGGGATTTTACTGATCTCATTTAAATTTTGTTTCTCCCCGCTACCACTATTGTTCGCGGGCCAGAGTGGATTGTCTGGCTGCCAGATTTGGCCCACGGGCCGCCTATTAAGAATCGCCGCTTTAAGAGATGGTGTTAGTGGCTACTAATATGTGTCTCTTAATATAATTAGGAAGTAGATTTGTAAGATTTACAAAGCATTAATGTTTGAAAACCAATCCAAAGTTCTCATCTTCACTTTTCTTCAATACTCTGCCAATATATTTAGTTTAATTTGATGAAGTGAACTAAAAATAGATGATTACACATTTATTTCTTGCTGATTTATTCAAATGATTCACATTTGAATCAAATTGGGACTTTTGTCTGGATTGCCTTATTAAGGAACTTCATGAATTTATTATTTCAAGATTGCATGGCAGGATTAATCACTTTGAAAGTGTTGCATACAACTGTAGTTTATATTAATGTAACGGAAGAATACATTTTTTTGACTGGAATAATGAACATAACAGATTGCTAAGTAATGTTAATGATAACTAATAGATTAGCTAACTTGGATTTTAGCATGGTTAGAGGTAATGGAAATGAAAAAGGTTAGAGGCAATGGAAATGAAAAAGGTTAGAGGCAATGGAAATGAAAAAGGTTAGAGGTAATGGAAATGAAAAAGGTTAGAGGCAATGGAAATGAAAAAGGTTAGAGGCAATGGAAATGAAAAAGTTAAGAGATAAACAGATGTAAAGTAGAGCTTTGTTTATTTAAATGTATAAAGTTGCACCTGTTGGGAATAGGAAATGAGTTAAGCCTCAAATGCCTGATCAATATCGGTGTATTATGCAGAAGATGATTGTGATGAAAGGTATCAACACAAAATGTAAGATGTGATTTCCTAGTAAGCATCTCGTTTGATGCATCTGAGTGTACGGGAGAATAGCAGGATAGGATTTTATTACAAACTTGTATCATAATTTTTAGCCCCATTTGAAATTGCAACAAGTTGCTGTAACTTTTCTGATTGGTACATTTTTCACAGGTTAAATCATGCATATTCATCAGGAGACTTTGCCAAAGATGCTGGTTCCAAGACGTCTTTCTATACATTTTTCCCTGAGTCCATGCATATTGAGGATGTAGCAGATAATGTAAGATACCTTGCATATTGTAGGTCATTTGTTTAAAACCATAGTTCGCAACATTATCTATATTTTAAAATTTTGAAAACTTTGAAAGTAGGAATAATTGTATCAAAATTTCTTAATAATTTGTGATTTTATGGTCTAATTATTCAAATTATGCAAATTTGGGAGATATGACTATAGTCACTCTGCTCTACTTCCTTATATAATGTTGTGATAATCTGCCACAATTTTTATTAGTTTTAAAGAGCAGCAAATACTTTGAAACAGTTTTAACCCTAACCCAATCAGCTGGCATAGATGATATAATGCCTTTAGAACAGTTTTAACTCTAACCAAATCAGCTGGCATAGATGATTGAATGACTTTGAAACAGTTTTATCCTAACCCAATCAGCTGGCATAGATGATTGAATGACTTTGAAACAGTTTGAACCCTAACCCAATCAGTTGGCATAGATGATTTAATGACTTTGAAACAGTTTTAACCCTAAGCCAATCTGCTGGCATAGATAATTTAATGACTTTGAAACAGTTTTAACCCTAACCCAATCAGCTGGTATAGATGATTGAATGACTTTGAAACAGTTTTACCCCTAACCGAATCAGCTGGCATATATAATTTAATGACTTTGAAACAGTTTTAACCCTAACCCAATCAGCTGGCATAGATGATTGAATGACTTTGAAACAGTTTTACCCCTAACCCAATCAGCTGGCATAGATGATTGAATGACTTTGAAACAGTTTTAACCCTAACCCAATCAGCTGGCATAGATGTTTTTATGACTTTGAAACAGTTTTAACTCTAACCCAATCAGCTGGCATAGATGTATTATTGACTTTCATTCAGATCTCTCTACCCAGTCTTACATCTCAAATCTATGTTCAAGAAAAGTTAAATATCTTTGCTGCCATCCAATACTTTTATTTCTGTTTTTCTTCACCAGAGTTCTTCATTTTTCTTTACAATGTTTAAGTGGTATGATGTTGACTATGGGATTACCATGTTGAAAGGAGAGAACCCTCCCATATTCACCAGCAGAGGGAAAAAATAGTAAGTTTTGATCAGCACTAGCTGACTGAATAAATGTGCAGAAGCAGAAGAATGAATTCAAAAAAAGGAAAAACAAATTTACTCAAAATGTGGTAATGCATATGAATACTTTACGGAAATGGTGGACTAGAAAACTCTGCAAGCTTGGAATAATAAATGGAATAATACAGGTTTAATTGGATTTGATTGTTTTTAAATGTTTGAATAAGATTTGGTTAATAATGTGTCATTTGTTACTACAATAATATTTGTGGAGTAGATTGGAGTCTGTAATGTTGGAGTCTGTAATGTTGGAGGTCTGTAATGTTAAAGGTGTGTAATGTTGGAGGTCTGTAATGTTGGAGTCTGTAATGTTGGAGGTCTGTAATGTTGGAGGTCTAATGTTGGAGGTCTAATGCTGGAGGTCTGTAATGCTGGAGGTCTGTAAAGTTGGAGTCTGTAATGTTGGAGTCTGTAATGTTGGAGTCTGTAATGTTGGAGGTCTGTATAAATGTTGGAGGTCTGTATAAATGTTGGAGGTCTGTAATGTTGGAGTCTGTAATGTTGGAGGTCTGTAATGTTGGAGTCTGTAATGTTGGAGGTCTGTAATGTTGGAGTGCTATTGCTGGTAAGAATAGCATAGTGAATGACACTGGGTTGCAGGTATGTTCAAGAATTGATATAAGATGCACACAATTCTTTATGTTGATTGTGTATATAATTTCATTTAATGGTTCAATATCATAAATTACCTCATAAAAATCATAAAGTACATTTAACAAAGGAGAATACAAAGAATATAACATTTCATAGTTAATGTAATTTTACTGTTATAACTCCTTGCAGCTTAAAGCACTTTCTATTCCCATAAGTCATTGTAAATACAAATTAAACCATAAGCCTTGAAACATCTAATGAAGCCTGAAGATATTATGGCTATCCACATTATCTACGATTTAAGGATTTAGTATCCTGGAGAGATTTCATCCATTCCTTGCTAAGTTGTTTGTGTTTATATTTTACCAGACTTACTTTTGTTTATAATTGTTATCTGTTGTTTTTATTCAATTTCATTTTTGCTTTGTAAGCTTTTTTTTGTGTTTAGTTTTTGTAAGTGAAGGATTAGGTGAAACGATTAAAGGAGATTAATGTTATTTTGTGCAGACTAAACATGAAGCTATTAGTAGACCAGCCAAACATGACAATACTAGAAAAAGTTTATTTCAACAGTTTGTTATGGATGCATCCATGCTAGATGTATTGGTCATAGGCTGGGGCAGACCGAGAGGGTAGATGCCATCACTGAATTTGCATTTTAAGGGTCAAAAAGGTCAAATGAGGTCAACCAGGGTATTTGGGGATTTTGCTGGAATACAAATGTTTATCAAAAAATCTACCTGAAAAATGTATTTTTATGATGATACAAATGTGTCTATCCCATGTCAGGGACATTTAAAGTTTAATACTAGTACACAAACATATGACATGACAAAATGCAAAAGCGTGATTTTCTTGAAATCATTTTACTTTAAGTATATCAAAGTTACTCATATCTAATCTTGTTCAGTAAAACCTTTTCAGAACTTTTAAAATATGTTTTACATTTCTGAGACATTAAAGAGGAAAATTTGTGTGATTTTATTTTAAGGCAGATATACTTTTCTTATCCCCCACCCCCTAAAAAAAATGATAAAAGTCATTTATTCTGTTTGAAGTATATTGACCAACCCCTAAAAAGATGATAAAAGTCATTTATTCTGTTTGAAATATATTGAATACATCAGTCAACATGTCATTTTCACTTTAGACACTATTAATTGTTATAATAGCAGGCATCCATGCTAGATCAGTCATTTAGAGGCTATGATTATGACCTTGAAGGTCATAATCAAGGTCAAAGGTCACAGAATGTAAATATTGCTAATTTGTCCCTTTTTACATGTTTATAGTTATTTGTTGTATGTTTTGTGAAATATATTTAGATTTTCTTTCCAGAAAATATATATTTTATCCAGAAAAGGTATTTTCATGTTTGATATGTCCCTGGTATATTTTAGGACAGTTTCATTTTCTATATTAGTACATATGGCAGGACGAAACACGAAAGTGTAACTTGCTTGAAATTTTTATATTTGTATTATTTTAAGTTTTTCACACCCAGGTTTTTAGACAAACAATTTTTCAGAACTCTAAACATTCGATACATATTGCTAACAATATTAAAAGAAAATTCTTTCCCTCGTATCTGTGTATTAATATAAGCAACAGATATTTGCAACCTCCCACTATAAGCAATAGATATATGCAACCTCCCCCCCCCCTCCCCCTTTAACAAAAAATTGTACATGGGAGTATAAAATTTATAATGGGAGTAACCACAACCCACAATATAGGGAGGCAAGTAGTTCAGTCAGCTGAACGTATATGACTGAGATGCCGGAGGTCCCAGGTTCGAGTCCAACGGCGATTTACCCAGCAATTTTCCACAGATATGCAGAACGATATATGATGACATCAAGTGCAGAGGTTTGTCTTCTGCATCATACCTTCTCCCCACCCAACCTTTGTGATAAGTGGCCAGTGGTTGGGTGGCGCTCACCGCCCTTCGGAGGGGATGTAAAGCCATCAATTCTGATGGTAGGAGTTTCACCCCCTGCCTGGTTCTCTGAACACTTCTCGAAAAGAGCAGGGTGTTAACCCAGTGTTCATCCACTTCCTATCCTGGCAAATTCATTGGGTACACACTGAAAACAAGTCATTGTGCTTTCCCTGGCATATGCCTAAAAGTGAAATACAAATACAAATATGCTGTGAAGATGCAGTGTCCACATTTCACACTAAAAACATGTATTCTATGTTGTCTTGATGTGAAAATTAATTAAGGTTACAATTGAATACCGTTTTTAAATCCCTACACCCACGGGTGTAAATACTGGGGTGTGTGGGGGTGTTACACCCCCAATTTCAGTTTCAGTAAAGCTTTCGGTAAAATTGAAGAGCTGTCGGTAAATCAAGGTCTGCATCAGTAAAACCTCCATCAAAGAAAATGAAAACTTTACCAAACAGATTAAAATATTTAAATTATGGCACTCGTTTTGCGATTTTGGACCGATGACCCTTTTTTTTTTTTGCTTTTTAAAATTTTTGACGTTATGGGGGCCTTGGAATGTGGAATGAATTTGTGTCTTTAGCATTACACTCTTTTGTCAGTAAATTTGTAATTTTACACCCCCACCAATCAAAAAGGTTTACTGACGCCACTGGCACTACCTACACCTTAATAGGCTCATCCATCTTGTAGCTGGTAGTCGAAGAAATCCTCTTCAGAGAAACACTATTTACCATTTCACACCTGAATTGGCAATAAGACTGGAAGACAATACATCAAAGTTTTTTTCCTTTTAGTTAACACTCGACCATAGCTAATTAAATTCTTGAGAAGTGTATGAAGAATGGGTGTGTTTACATCCCAAACAACATTGTCAATGATTGGATGTTCCACTGATCCCTTGACAACATAGACATTTTAGAAGCAAGACTAGATGAAAGGAATACATTCCACTGTACACAGATGAAAGTGGGCACCAATGTAAAGGCAATTCAGACAACACACGATTGCTACGACCAAGAGCTATCAAATCGGATACTGAACATGTGTTTCAAAAGCTTAATCATGCTACCCTAAATTCAGGCAAGAGACCATCTCCTTTAATCAATGATGAAAACAAAATTGAAGATGAGTGGTTTGAAAGTACTTTTGAGGATAGACAGAAAGCATGTGCCAAAAATATGGCATGGGTTATTGGTTGAGATCCTCGTGGATTGAATTAGATCTGAGAGGGTTGGCATCTGGACTCTCCATCTAGAAGCAATACAGCAGTGTTGCCCTGGCCCACTATCTATGATCACACAAACTATGCTCGGTGGAGACCTGTTTATCTTGCAGACATGAAGCTTCTTCAGAAGATTTCACCAGAGGTCCAAGCAGAGTCCATGAATGCAAACTTCGTTGTGAAGAGATCAAAAAGGAACTTCAAGCAAGTTCCAGCTGATCAGGCAACTGAGTGGATGAACAGAGTACAAGATGCATAATGGCCATACAAAGAACAATCAAGCCAGAGACAAGTTTTGTATCACATGGTCAGAGCGATCACACAAGCTGTGAGATCTCTCTTCAACCTCGAAGATGATGACGACGAAAATGACCTTCTAATTAACAGTCATGAGGACATTGGTTCATCCTATGATGATGTATTCAATAAACAAATAAATTTTGGATATAACAAAGGATACACTAAATGAGGAAAAAAATATGCGACGAATTCCCAAAAAGCACAAAATTTGGCTGAAAGTGAACAATTGACATTAAAGGGACATTTAAAATGTATTAAAAATGGGCTCTCCACTGACATTTTTGATCTTATTTTATCTTTTCAATTATTGATATTTCGAATATCGTGGTATGAAATTTTTAAATGAAACACAATTAATTCAAACGTGTATAAAAAAGGCCGAATTATAGTGATTCTGATAGTACCCGACCTTTGACATCGATTATGACCCTTGACCTCGATTATGACCCTTGACCTCGAGATTAAAGATGGCATATACCCTCACTGTCTTCTGTAACATATAAATGATTGATCTAGCATGGATGCCTACTATTATAACAATCAATGGTGTTCAAAGTGAATATGACATGTTGACTGGTATACTCAATATATTTCAAAAAGCTTCTGTCATGTCATATGTTTGTGTACTAATATTAAACTTGAAATGTCCCTGACATGGGATAGACACATTTGTATCATCATAAATGTATATTTTTTGGATAGATCTTTTAATAAAGATTTATATTCCGGCAAAATCCCCAACTACCCAGGTTGACCTCATTTGACCCCTAAAATGACCTTATATGCAAAGTCAGCGATGGCATCCACCCTCCCGTCTTTCCCAGCCTATAATTATCTAGCTTGGATGCCTTCCATTAACAAACTGCTGAAAGTAAGTAGAACAAATCATGTTGGCTGGTCCACTATATATATAGCTCTATCTATGGGAATTTGATATGTTGGCACTGCTGCAGAAACATAAGCTTTTAGTCCGATCAGCCAGCCAGTATATCAGGCAGTTTGTAGGCCAATGAATTGGTGCTCTACCACCTAGTGAATAAGCTAGGTGCTCATTTCCTTTGAATTGGTGTAATTTCCTTTCCATGAAAAAAGAGCAAGAAAATAAGACAGATGAAATGTGTATTGAATATATGTCTTGTGACTGTTAAAATGATGGGTTAGATGATGATGCTTAATTGGGTGAGTGGTACCCAGTATTGGGTAAGGATTGACCCATTTGTTGGTAGGTGGGTAAGGATTGACCCATTTGTTGGTAGGTGGGTAAGGATTGACCCATTTGTTGGTAGGTGGGTAAGGATTGACCCATTTGTTGGTAGGTTGCCGCACTACCCACCATTTTGTAAATTTATTTACCTGTCTTTGTTGGGAGCTTGATCTGCACCATTAACAGATGATGAAGTAATAACAGGAAGCTTACATGTATTTACTGAAGAGAATTTTTGTCTGAAAAATTATTGAACTTATTTTGCTACTTTCTGACTTCTCTATGGTTGAATGTCTGCCTTTCAGCCAAGAGACCAAAGATTGTGTTATACGCAAACATTAACAGAGGACTTGATTCTTCCTCGCCTGTTGTTTGACATAAATTGATGTAGAAGACGGATGCATAAATAAGCACTTCCTCTGTGAAACATTTTGTTGTAATCCTAGGTGCAAGTCCGAATATTCTTCTCATTTTTGAACATAAAAATCTCTTAAGTTATTGTTCTCTACATTTTCTTTTCTTTGCAGTAAATTGAGGAAGCCACCATTGGAAAATAAAAAACTAAGTTTCATTCACCCAGATTTCTTTCGTTATATTTTTACACATTACCTTGATTCTAAGTCCCATAGACCCACTACTGGTAAGTTGTCCTTCTCATTACTCTTTACAATTGTAGTCAAATACACCTAAATGGCATGCTAGTTTTCTTTTGTAATATTGGGGAAGAAATGCAAAAGTAAAATTATTTTACTCATGTAAAAGGACAAAGATTCATAAGAGTGACTGAAATCAGAAACTGTTTGAGCAGGAAGTGATATCTCATCTACCAAATGTTTCATCTTTTATTCACATTTCTCCCATAATTCTGAGGTTTCAATCATGGAATTCCAAATACTGCCTAAATTGATTTGATTACAATAAAATAGAATTTTCAAATAAGAATTCATTTAAGTTTCTAAGGAATATGCCTTTTTTTGTTGTGTAGATTTCTGAAGTCATTCACTTCCAGAGTAGCACAAAAAAGCTTTTTACTGAATGAATAAATTGAATAATGAAATATCTCTTTCAGGGAAAAATGAGTTATTGCTGAGTTATAAGATTATTTCCAAATTTGTCGTCTTATAAGTTTGAGTTAAAACCTCTTTATTAAGCTGAGACGTCAACGTGGCATTTAAGCACAGGAACCTGAATCTTCTGCCTTTATTTACTGATCGATTATTGTTCAGTCTGTAATTGGCGGAAGTCAATCAATAGATTGATCAGTTAATCATTCAGTGTTATTGTACAGCTATTCAATCAGTGATTAGATAGTGACGTCATACTGTATCCTGATGTCATACTGTATCCTGATGTCATACTGTATCCTGATGTCATACTGTATCCTGATGTCATACTGTATCCTGATGTCATACTGTATCCTGATGTCATACTGTATCCTGATGTCATACTGTATCCTGATGTCATACTGTATTCTGATGTCATACTGTATCCTGATATCATACTGTATCCTGATGGATGTCATACTGTATCCTGATGTCATACTGTATCCTTAAGTCGTACTGTATCCTGATGTCGTACTGTATCCTGATGTCGTACTGTATCCTGATGTCGTACTGTATCCTGATGTCGTACTGTATCCTGATGTCGTACTGTATCCTGATGTCATACTGTATCCTGATGTCATACTGTATCCTGATGTCATACTGTATCCTGATGTCATACTGTATCCTGATGTCATACTGTATCCTGATGTCATACTGTATCCTGATGTCATACTGTCCTGATGTCATACTCCTGATGTCATACTGTATCCTGATGTCATACTGTATCCTGATGTCATACTGTATCCTGATGTCATACTGTATCCTGATGTCATACTGTATCCTGATGTCATACTGTATCCTGATGTCATACTGTATCCTGATGTCATACTGTATCCTGATGTCATACTGTATCCTGATGTCATACTGTATCCTGATGTCATACTGTATCCTGATGTCATACTGTATCCTGATGTCATACTGTATCCTGATGTCATACTGTATCCTGATGTCATACTGTATCCTGATGTCATACTGTATCCTGATGTCATACTGTATCCTGATGTCATACTGTATCCTGATGGATGTCATACTGTATCCTGATGTCGTACTGTATCCTGATGTCGTACTGTATCCTGATGTCGTACTGTATCCTGATGTCGTATCCTGATGTATCCTGATGTCGTACTGTATCCTGATGTCGTACTGTATCCTGATGTCGTACTGTATCCTGATGTCGTACTGTATCCTGATGTCGTACTGTATCCTGATGTCGTACTGTATCCTGATGTCGTACTGTATCCTGATGTCGTACCGTATCCTGATGTCGTACCGTATCCTGATGCCGTACCGTATCCTGATGCCGTACCGTATCCTGATGCCGTACCGTATCCTGATGCCAAACCGTATCCTGATGCCATACCGTATCCTGATGTCATACTGTATCCTGATGCCATACCGTATCCTGATGCCATAGGTATCCTGATGCCATACCGTATCCTGATGCCATACCGTATCCTGATGCCATACCGTATCTTGATGTCATACTGTATCCTGATGTCATACTGTATGCGATACCATACTGTATGCCGACGCCATACTGTATCCTGACGTCATACTGTATGCTGATGTCATACTGTATCCTGACGTCATACTGTATCCTGATGTCATACTGTATGCTGATGCCATACTGTATCCTGATGCCATACTGTATGCTGATGTCATACTGTATCCTGATGTCATACTGTATGCTGATGTCATACTGTATGCTGATGTCATACTGTGTCCTGATGTCATACTGTATCTTGATGTCATACTGTATCCTGATGCCATACTGTATGCTAATGTCATACTGTATCCTGATGCCATACTGTATCCTGTATGTCATCCTGTCTGTTTGCCTGGATTTTTGACCCTTTGGATAATTCGGCTGCTGACACAATTGCTGGTTATGCACCCTTTTTTGTTCCATTTTATACCGTTGAAACAATTACTATTCCTCTAAAGGGTTCTCAGTAATTATTGTGTAGTTATTTATATACATAGCATTTTCTTAGAATTTACACTCCTTGTTTTTCTTTCTCACCCAAGGTGCCTTAGTGGTATTTCTTGCCATTCATCTGTGTGACGACGTGTCCATATATGGATTTGGCTATGATCCTAGGTTTACCCTTCACTACTACGATAAAAAGTTTGTATCCCATACGGACAAATCAACCGCTCTGCATGATGTTGATAACGAGAGGGACCTCTGGAAGCAGCTTCACCAGGAAGGAATTATAAGACTCTTCAAGAGGGATGATTAATGCAGGATTTGCCAAAAGTACTAGAGGAAAAGCTCTTGTTTTTGGTTTTACCCCCAGCAGATGAAAAGAAGAAACATGCATCCTGAATTCCTTCTTGCAAAGTATATTTTGGGCAGATATTATGGTTTTAATCTTCTTGATCTGTTTTTCAAGTGGTTTGACCTTGTTGCAAGAAGTGATTTACAAGGAAATCATTTGCTGGAAATACTGGCTTGTAGAAATGGCATGCTCATATCTGTTCTAAGATGAAAGGGGTAGTAACAGAAATGAATACATTTGTGTAGGTTAACTCAACGAGACATGGAGCAGCCAAATTACCATTATTTCTCCGTGGACATTCATTTGTCTTGTTGGGAGCTGTGCAATGCCAGTGTGTGTCACTGACAGCACCGGTAGTCTCCTGTACACATAGGACAGCTCAAGTAAAATGGTGGTTTGGTGGTGTCAGTCCCTCCCTAGCCCCTATGCAATTACCCCTCTTGATGAACACATGGGATCCCTCCTCTTATCAGGTTTGCATGATGTATCGAGCAGTACTGTGTTATGCATTGAGCAGTACTTAGAAAAAGATTACACCAGCTTGATAACCTTCTGGCAGTTCTCGTCTCTGCTTGCATCTCACATATTACTAAGTTGAACTTATCATTATTTTGGTTATATGGCCTCAGTTGGGTCAATATTTTAAAGAATATCAAAATATGTGAATTATTAAAATGTTAAGTACATTCACCTTTTGTAAAATTGCATCCAAACTTGTTGCTTTTTGTTCAATGTGTTACCACCTTCGTTCATTCAAGGTTGTGACGTCAAATGCTAATGTTGCCAAATTAACACAAATATTTTGCTTGTAACAGTGAAAACAAGAAGCAATAATGAGTGTCATAATGGATGCATTACTGCTAGAGACTCACTATTCTGATGGGAATTTTTTTCATCGTAAATATTATTTTAACTCATTTGAACTTCATACCAACTTTGCATTGTGGTTATTTCGGTTGGTTTAGTTATTGTTATGTTATAGCAGAGGGAGGCTCTCATTGGCAAAAAGAGCATGAAAGTCTGAAATTGCATTCTTGTTTTGCAGTTGGAGAAGCTTACCTGATTTTAGTTAAACTAATTCAGAAAATTGACACCTACCAAGTTTATTTAAGGCTGCTGTTTCTTTCCTGGATGTAGGGTAGGGGAAGGAGGAGGGAGGGGGGGGGGAGTAGCTATCACCAAACAGAGGCTTTTGTAAATATTATCATGTTCATTTCAGACATTATTTTAATCGACCATCAAGTTTGTGAAACCATAAATGATATATTTTGTGTTGTCGTAAAAGTTGTGTGTGCTATCGTGCAAAACCATAGCGTAGACCAACTTGTTACTACAATCAGTGTGGTCACCCTTGCTGAGGTGAAGTGAACTCTGACCTTAGCAGATTAGAGGTATAGTAGTTGTTCTCGCTCAGTCAAACCTTCTCGATGAATGTTGGGTTTTCTTGAATGAACAACCTATTTTAGACCAGGCTTGCATGCTATCAAAAAACTTTGCGCTCACATCACATATATTATCATCATATTATGCATAATTGCTTAAAAAACATTTCTTTTGTGTACTATTTTCTTTGCGGTAAAAATTGTTTTTTTCATGACATTTACCTGTTACGATATTTACCAGTAAAGGCTTGTTTTATTGTTCATTTGATTTAACTTCTAGTTTTGTTAATATTTGAGTACAATTATCCTTTAAGAACTAAAAACTTGAAGGAAGTACATAGGCAATTTATTTTTAATTTAGGTTAATAGGCAAATTTGATCACTCAGAAGTAACACAAATATTCATTTATACAATTTCACACGAAGTAAAAGTGTCAAATGCATGCAAATATACAAATGCATGGCGGGTGAGGCAGACTTTTTCTTGTGTAAATTCTTTGGCTATAATTATCTTGAAAAAGCATAAGAATTCAATATGCACAATCCAATTCTAAATAGACAACCCATGAAACAGGATAAGCAAGCAAGCAAGCTGGAATGCAAAGTACTTTTGTTCCTGTCAAGTGGAAATTTATCTTTCAGCTTATTATGTGCATAACTGTCAATTTCTTGGATTTGTTATTCAGTACATTAAACAAGAAAATGTTTGCTACATTTATGTTAGTGCACGTTTTGAATAATATCATCGTTCACTTGTTTTGGTACAGAAAAGGATTATATGCAATGGTGCCATAATGTCTGAAATTACTTTCATTGTGTTCCAAGTTCAAAACAGCTGCATATTTTTGATTATACTGATAACCATTGCATTTTTGTTATTGCTTTTCAGAATTAAAGGTTTGTTATGTAGATAGGAAAATACTGCAGGCATAATCAGAATAACAAGAAACAACAAAAGATATTAAAGTTGTAACTACTGTATCTGTAAGAGGTATTAAACATTAATAGACTACTTCATGTCACACAGCGTTAAGCTGGAAGGGGAGTTTTAATTTTACACACATAGAGCTGCCAATAATGAAAGCTGGGAGGCAAAATTGTTTGTTGATGTAAGACTGAAAATGACTTGTGATTGGTCCTTAAGAAGACTTCACTATTAGGGGGAGTTGTGATTGGTCCTTAAGAAGACTTTACTATTAGGGGGAGTTGTGATTGGTCCTTAAGAAAAAGACTTCACTATTTTTTTGAAAGATAATTGAAAACAATTTACAAAATGTAACAATGATTGTATTCAAACCTGTTATTTTTCATCATTGGGAAGATTTTTTATAAAGAAAATTGTTTTGTAAAATTTCGGAAAGGTTTATCATCCAGAGTATTGAAGAGGTTTTGATTCGCATGCGAAGCATAATGCGAACCTATGTAATGGTGCGAACCTATGTAATGGCGGTTTTGTCCTTGCGGCTGTCCATCCAGCCGTCCACAGTTTTTTCCTGAGATTTCCTCAGAAATGTAAAGTTTTTTGAGAATTCCACAAAAAAAGTTTAAAATTCTTCAGATATCCTTATAGAACGTTAGAATTTCTTACAAAATGTTAGTTTTTTAGAGACACTTAAGACAAGAATGAAGACTAGTCCTTAAAAAATGTACAAAACATTTGATATTTTCTTAGAAGATAAATGTAAAATGATATAATTTTCCAATATTCTTCAGAGATTCTCAAACATCTCTCTTGTAGCACTTGAGATTTAAAATCCTTTATAATATTTGGGTATCAGGCATGATTATTAAACTCTGCCTTTATTATTGTGTTCATTTGCATAAAGTTGCTACAGGAAATGAACTAACCAGACTTTTTTTATTTAGTATGCTTAGTCAGGGAGTGTGACAGGATGTGAATGCATATGGACATAGGGAGGGATGCCATGTGGGACATGGATGGGGGCCATATGATATAATATATACCATATTGTATACACCAAGGGCTATATCAGGCATAATTATTTGACTCTGCCTACTTTTTTCTTATTCAACAACTCATTTGCATATAAGTTATATGAACTGACACTTTCATACATAGTGTGCCTAATCAGGGACTGATAGCTAAGATGAGACTTCTTATGGATCCTATGGGACACCATGTGGGACATGGGATGGGATGCCATGTGGGACATGGGATGGGATGCCATGTGGGACATGGGATGGGATGCCATGTGGTGGGATGCCATGTGGGACATGTGGTGGGATGCCATGTGGGACATGGGGTGGGATGCCATGTGGGACATGGGGTGGGATGCCATGTGGGACATGGGATGGGATGCCATGTGGGACATGGAGTGGGATGCCATGTGGGACATGAGATGCCATGTGGGACATGGGGTGGGATGCCATGCGGGACATGGGATGGGATGCCATGTGGGACATGGGGTGGAATGCTATGTGGGACAAGGGGTGGGATGCCGTGTGGGTCATGGGGTGGGATGCCATGTGGAACAGAATAGAATGCCATGTAGGATATATGGTGGAATGCCATGCAGGACATAGGGTAGAATGCCATGGGATGGAATGTCATGTGGGACATGGATGGGGGGCCATATGATGTAATATATACCATGTGGTATACATTAAGGGCTATATCAGGCATAATTATTTGACTCCGCCTTTTTCTCTTCTTATTCAACAACTCATTTGCATACAAGTTATATGAACTGACACTTTCATACATAGTATGCTCAATCGAGACTGGTAGCTAGGATGAGACTTCTTATGGAGCCTATGGGACATCATGTGGGACATGGGGTGGGATGCCATGTGGGACATGGGGTGGGATGCCATGGGGTGAAATGCCATGTGGGACATGGGGTGCCATGTGGGACATGGGGTGCCATGTGGGACATGGGATGCCATGTGGGACATGGGATGCCATGTGGGACATGGGATGCCATGTGGGACATGGGATGCCATGTGGGACATGGGATGCCATGTGGGACATGGGATGCCATGTGGGACATGGGATGCCATGTGGGACATGGGATGCCATGTGGGACATGGGATGCCATGTGGGACATGGGATGCCATGTGGGACATGGGATGTCATGTGGTACATGGGATGCCATGTGGAACATGGGATGCCATGTGGGACATGGATGCCATGTGGGATATGGAATGCTATGTGGGACATGGGACGCCATGTGGGACATGGGGTGGGATGTCATGTGGGACATGGAGTAGGATGCCATGTGGGACATGGGATGGGATACCATGTGGGACATGGGGTGGAATGCCATGGGATGGAATGTCATGTGACACATGGGGTCTGACCTCATTTCAACGAGCCATTTGCATATAAGTTATTATATGAACTGACACTTTCATACATAGTATGCTCAATCAGACTGATAGCTAGGATGAGACTTCTGATGGGGCCTATGGGATGTCATGTGGGATATGGGGTGGGATGGCATGTGGGACATGGGGTGGGATGAAATGTGGAACAGGGTGGAATGCCATGTGGGACATGGTGAGATGCCACGAGTAACACAGAGTGTGACATAGGTTGGGATGCCATATGTGACATAGGTTGGGATGCCATGTGACATAGGTTGGGATGCCATGTGACATAGGTTGGGATGCCATGTGTGACATAGGTTGGGATGCCATGTGACATAGGTTGGGATGCCATGTGTGACATAGGGTAATATGTCATGTGTGACATAGGGTAGGAGGTCATGTGTGATATAGGGTAGGAGGCCATGTGTGACATAGGGTAGGAGGCTATGTGGGACTTACGGTAGGAGGCCATAGGATGTGATGCCATGTGGGACAAAGCAGGATGTCATTGGGACATTGGGAGGGATACCATGTGGAACATATAGTGGGATATAAGGTGAAATGCCATGTGAGACATCAGGTGCGAAGCCACTGATGCAGGACACAGGGAGGGATGCCATGTGGGACATGGGAGGGATGTTATGTGGTACATATGGTTGGATTAATGTGGGACATACATGTAGGGTGAGATCCATGTGGGACATAGAGTGGGATGCCATGTGGGGCATATGGTGGAATGCCATGTGGGGCATATAGTGGAATGCCATGTGAGACATACTGTATGGTGGAATACCATGTGGGAGATATGGTGGAATGCCATGTGAGACAAGGAAGGCATGGGATGTCATGTGGGACATGGGATGTGATCCATGCGGGACATAGGGTGGAATGTCATGCGGGTCATAGGATGGGATGCCCTGTGGGACATGATGGAATGCCATGTGGGACAAGGGATGGGATGGGATGTCGTGTGGGACATGGGTGGGATGTCGTGTGGGTCATGGGTGGGATGTCGTGTGGGACATGGGTGGGATGCCATGTGGGACATGAGACGCCATGTGTGACATGGGATGCCATGTGGGACATGGGATGCCATGTGGGACATGAGATGCCATGTGGGACATGAGATGCCATGTGGGACATGGGATGCAATGTGGGACGAGATGCCATATGGGACATGTGATGCCACGTGGGGACATGGGACGCTACATGGGACATGGGACGTTACGGGGGACATGGGACGCCACGGGGGACATGGGACCCCACGGGGACATGGGACCCCACGGGGGACATGGGATGCCATGTGGGAAAAGTTTAAACAAAAATACTTGACTTTGCTGTCAGGTTTTCAGTAATCATTTTGTTTAAAATAATATCAAGATAATGATAAACTGTTCCATTTTTGGAGAGGGTAACAACCATTCAAGAAAGGCTGAGCTCTGAGGGAATGTTTCTGTATTATCAAACCAACCTGTAATTTGTTGTCTTAAATACTACCTTTGAGAAGTAATTATGCAAAGCAGCCACACTGGGAGAGTGTTGCATTATTATGAAGCTCTTGGTTTTTCTTTACAACTCAATATATTTTGTTTATAAATGTCAAATGACCAAAGAGATATTAATTCAGAGTAGCAATTTGCATTGAAATATATTGTATATAAGAGGTGATAGGTATTCTTGTTTTAGAGTTTTAGACCACTTTTATTTTATTCAGATTTCTCCTGTGATCTTAAGCACAGACTAATATTACATGAATAGGTGGAATTCCATTTTAAGTAGCTTTTTGTTTTGCTTTGTGATAAAATAAAAACTCTTTTCTTTCATGTTAAAATGTTGCATATTTTCTTAAATCAACAGAAAAATTTAAGACATTGAGAAACTGGAAAGAAAAATTGAGAAACTGGTGTTGATCAATTTTGAAATATCAATGATTTTGTAGAAAATTTAAGAGCAACATTTCCTGTTTTTTCTCTAGGTTTCCATACAAATAAAACAGTAATGAGAAACTATGGGGAAACAGTAAAGCTATGATATAACTTTGAATAAACAGTCACTTCTTTTGTTGGAAATTGATGAAATACAATTAAAATCATCTGGGAATATAAATTCCTCTTCTGAATAATATTTGGTGACAATATTCAGTAAAGAGTTTCTAAAAGTAAAAACATGAAACTTTGAAAATTCAGGGTCAACTTATCGAAGATAAACTTTGCTTTTTTTTTTTCTTTTTTTTTGTTGGGAAGGAATATTTTGGTATTGTAAAATCATTTCTTTAATTTCAAAGTACTGGAGTGATTATTGCTGGTTCAAGATTTTGTAGTTACATGCAATAAAATTGGTTGTTCCAAATGCTTGAGAAGATATTTGATGAGTTTTTTCCTAAGGAGAATTTGTATGATAGCGCCACTACTTACTTCACAAGAAATAAAGCAATTTGAAAATTGATGTTATGCTTGTCAGTGTTTTTCATTTGGAATAATGATTATGTATAATTGCCTAATACCCAACAAGCAGAATAGCGAGTCATGAATTTTGAAAAGTTTCATTTCATTTCCTTAAACTCTGCATTTCATAAATACAATACTGGATGTTTGAAAGCCTGCGAGTTTCAACCTTTGCCACCAGGATTGAGTTGGTGTTGGTTTTTCCTTCTGGTTACATAACTCACCGCAGTCTTTGACTTGAAAACTTATTGGATCCCTAATGCAATCAATATTCCTCACAAACTTTCTGATCTCAAGGATTCTTGATAACAAATCATTTGCCACAAAACATATTCTTACATGCAAAGTCCCAACGAGACCTACTTCATTCATAAGACCTTTTCATATCAGAATCAACAATTTTTAGGAACTCTTATTTAAATAATGGCTAAAATTCACAAGCCCAAAATTCATGCAACTATGAAGGACCAATCAAATTCTGGGGAAATACTAATTGTCTGCTCAATTTTCTAGGGTATGAGGTCAAGCCCATTTAAAATGCAGTTTCACACACTAATCAACAGTATATGTTTGCGGATATGGGCACTTCACGGAACTATTCAGAGACTTAAAAATGTGATTTGGTTATGAATACCATGACCATGCCAGACTGAATACTTCATATAAACTGTCTTCTCTACATTCACAAAAGTTTTCCCGATCTGGAGAATCGGTCGTCTTGTTCACAAATAACAACGGGTTAGCTGTCCATAAGCACTTAATACTGCTTTCTTATGTTACTGTCAGGTCAATGGCACAATTTCATACTATTGGGCTCTCGTCGCTGAACACCACTGTTTTTAAATTTGATTGCGTATTACCAATTTACGTCTTAATTTTGTGTTTAAACTGTGCATTTAAACTTTGTAGGAGTGCTGAGGGAATGTGAACCCCTAAGAACACGCATTACATTCACAAAATCAGCGTATTTGCGTACACATTCTAGGCCTGCATTGAAGATATGCTGTCATAATTGTTCATGAGGCTTGATCCGTAACTCGAGTCTTACCTGGTTATTGGTCTACTTCCTTCCTTTTTGAAAAATCCTATTACAGTAATAGGCCTACAATTTACAAGCAAAGCAGTGTGCGTTTTCAGCTTGTACTTCTTACAAGTGCATACAAAACGTTAATGCATTTTACACACTGTACACGCAATGTATGCACTGACTTGCTGTTCGCACTGAGACAAATGTTGGTAATACTCATGCATATTGTTGTTTACAATGTTCCCTGCAGCTGATTGGTTGTTAGTAAAGGGAAAATTTCCCCAGCATTTGATTGGTTAAAGTACCTTGACATGTCACGTTCGACTTGTCTGAAGAGGTCCATAGGTTTTAGCACATGGCCCTTTTTACTAATCATGAAGACAAAAAACCTTTTTTCTTTTGCAAATGAACTTTATTATATCAATATTACATTGTGTATATTTACATGTTTTATTTACACTGTACAAAAATATTCACAAGCATTTACATCAGTAACAAAAAATATTTGTGGCAGCACAATCTATGCTTTAAGAAACCCGTCTAACATGATCAACAAAGAAAGTATGTCAATTTAATGAAATTATTAGAGGGCTAATGACACAAACAGTAGATTGTAGAAACTATTTCAAAATCATGAAAATGACAACAACTAACCTTTGCAGGCAAGACAAGATGCATCACACCTCAATTGATACAAGACAAGATGCATCACACCTCAATTGAGGCAAGACAAGATGCATCACACCTCAATTGAGGCAGGACAAGATGCATCACACCTCAATTGAGGCAGGACAAGATGCATCACACCTCAATTGAGGCAGGACAAGATGCATCACACCTCAATTGAATTAGCCCTGTATGTTTCTTGTGTAAATCCAGAAGAAACGTGACTTTTGACCAAGATTTTGTTTAAGTTAAATATACTGACCATCAACATTTAGCTGGAAAGACATGATTGGATGATTTAAACTAACAACAACATAACCTGCCATGCATCAAAGACTTAATAACTGAAACTTGAAAAAGCTCTTTACAAAATATGAAGGTTTCTTTTGTTTAGAATTGTATACTCTTGCTTTTAGCAAGAAAAAATTGCATGTCTTGGAATCAAATCTAGTCTTCTTGTCTTACCTAGGAGATTATTCATCTGATAAACAAACCATAGTAGATATCCATACAAGATAAACACTGGACAAGAAGGGAGTGGGTGCACATCTCTATGTTGTCACTCTATTTTAGCAATTCCAAAGATAACATCTTCCAATTTGAGTAACTTTCCTGTTGGTTTCATTATTTTGCTCTGTTGTTTAAAGCATGAACAATTTACAGCCTTTTAACTTAAAGCATGCAAATGCCTGTTTATAAACTGCTGCTACAATTAAGGGTTTAAGAGAGCAGTCTCAATTTTACCCCAGATTTCAGGATTGATAGCTCTGATTCACTGCCTTATACCAGAACAGCATAACTTGGATCTCAATCTACCAGTGAAAACCCTCAACTAATTAGGATCTGAGATGGGAGCATAAAAACTGATCAGAAATAAAGCCTCTTATTTTCTGTGTAATAGCAATCTTCAGAATAACTTCTAAGAAGATACATTTGTTTTATGATGAAGAGACTTTCATAGCATAGGCCTCTAACAAGCTCTACAAACAATCCCTCATTCCAATCCCTCGCTCCAACCCCTCATTCCCATCTCGTTCCAACCCCTCGCTCCAATCCCTCGTTCCAACCCCTCATTCCCATCCCTCGTTCCAACCCCTCATTCCCATCCCTTGTTCCCATCCCTCGTTCCCAAACCCTCGTTCCAAGCCCTCGTTCAAAGCCCTCGTTCCAATCCCTCATTCCAACTCCTTGTTCCAATCCCTCATTCCCTACCCCTCGTTCCAATCCCTCGTTCCCATCCCTCGTTCCCAACCCTCGTTCCAATCCCTCGTCCCAACCCCTCGTCTCAATCCCTCATTCCCATCCCTCGTTCCCATCCCTCGTTTCCATCCCTCATTCCAATCCCTCATTTTGAATCCCTCGTTTCCATCCCTCGTTTCCATCCCTCATTCCCATCCCTTCCTCCAACCCCTCTTTCCAATCCCTCATTCCCATCCCTTATTCCCATCCCTCATTCCAAACCCTCATTCCAACCCCTCATTCCAACTCCTCATTCTTATCCCTCATTCCAATCCCTTGTTCCAATAATCCTCATTTCCATCCCTCATTCCAACCTCTCATTCCAACCTCCTCATTCCAATCCCTCGTTTCCATTCCTTATTCCAACCCCTCATTCCAATCCCTCATTCCAACCCATGCCAATTCATAATCCCTCATTCCAATCCCCTCATTCCAACTCAAGGACATCACTTGCCAATATTTGTCCACGACGATCGACACATTCACTTGTCTGAGAGATTATATTCTTTAATTTTGTTAAAAAAGAATTTCTCAAGGTTGTTGGCAAATCGTACATAATCTGTATCTGCTGCATTGTATGCTCTGCAATTGCTGAAGATTCTCTGCATGTCTGCAGTAAAAAGCTTTTTGGAACAATAGTATTTGTTCTTAAATCTCTCCGCCATTGTCTTCAGATCTAAACAAAACAGTGAATAATTTAATATATATGGTAAAATGAGATGTCAAGTGTTACGCTCATAAAATGTTGCAAACATTAATTACACACCACTAAAAATCACAAACGTGAATTAAAAAAAAAAAAAAAAAAATTAAAAAGATACAGCCATCACCAAAATCTTGTTTCATTTGACCTGTGACCTTTGTACCCCAAAACCTTGAAAGACAAAATTTTCTGGCCAGGGGTTACCCGTCCACTAATTTTGATTCATGTGTATATTACAGTTTTTGAGTTATAAGCGATACAAAATTAATTGTTGCATACGCACACACACATGGACAGACACAAAAATAACAAAATTTTGTCCCGTTTTAAAAATTATGACCCCTAATATGAGGTCATCATATGGGCACCACCAGCCACCCTTTAATATCAAGGGGGTGGCTATACAGTTATTTGCAAAGCAAAGTGACTACAATATCTCATCCCCATATATATATATAGATATATATATATATATATATATATATATATATATATATATATATATATATATATATATATATATATACATATATAAATACATATATAAATATATATATAAATATATAAGATAATTATGAATAAATTCCAAATGAATATTTCAATGGCTATTTCTCATCAAGAATAAATTATTTCCTGAGAAACTACTTTTTCCTCGTATGAGCAATTGAGTTTATAATCAATATATTTAGGGGTGTCTTAATGAAAGAGGTATATGACACACTTTATTTTGAAAAGTTGGTCAAATTAAACAAATTTGAATGACTATTTCCTTTTTGCTTTCTTGCAAGAAAAATTTGGTCACAATTCCAAATTTTGCAAGTTTTGGTAAAATCAATTATTGTTTAAAAAACTACATTTTCCCAAAAACTTGATCACAATTTGTTTTAAAAAAATTGGTCGCACATAGCCCCTTCTCTTCAAAATAAAACAAAGACAATTTTAAAATATGGCAAATTTAAATTAAAAGCCAATATTTTTTTTCTACATTTGAACCATGAATTTTTACTTTAGAACATTTTCAGCCTAATTTGAAGATATCCACATTTTGTGATAATCTTTGCTTATATTTAGTCTGATACACACACAATGCTTTTGTGGCAACTATTGTAGGGGTAGCACCAGTTTCGGGAATGTTTCCTGAATTTTTCTTAAACTTGCTGCTTGCTCATGTTCCTCTTTTATTACACTCTATGGACCTTTTCAAATCTGAATTAACATTTTTTTGAAAATTAATTTAAATAATGTCACATGGCCAAAATTTACATCTCCACAATGGACAGATTATACACTGGGGGAATTTTGTTGAACAATCAAATACTGGGTTTTTTGGGCATCTGCACAATTCACGCATAGTATGCGACCAAGCATATGAAAAACAATGGTTTCAAAAGCCAATCATTCATTTGTTATACCTGAAGGTAATATGAGTGTGCATTGTTCCTTACAACCTTTCCTCTAGCAACTGCAGTTGATTGGTTGGGTAACCAAGGGAGAATTCCCCCAGCAGTTGATTGGTTGGGTGCCAAAGGGATAATTCCCCAGCAGTTGATTGGTTGGGTGCCAAAGGGATAATTCCCAGCAGTTGATTGGTTAGGTAACAAAGGGGGAATTCCCCAGCAGTTGATTGGTTGGGTAACAAAGGGATAATTCCCCTAGCAGGTGATTGGTTGGGTGCCAAAGGGATAATTTCCCAGCAGTTGATTGGTTTGGTAAAAGGGGGAATTCCCCAGCAGTTGATTGGTTGGGTAACAAAGGGATAATTTCCCTAGCAGGTGATTGGTTGGGTAACAAAGAGATAATTCCCCAGCAGTTGATTGGTTGGGTAACAAAGGGATAATTCCCCAGCAGTTGATTGGTTGGGTAACAAAGGATAATTCCCCCAGCAGTTGATTGGTTGGGTAACAAATGGATAAATCCCTCAGCAGTTGATTGGTTGAAGTAATCACATTCAGCTAAAATCAGTTTTAAGAGGTCTATAGCATATTAACAACAGCAAAAAATGGACTACACGATTTGATTGCTAAAAAGTATACAGAATAAAGGCACCGGGCCAAGGAGGGAGGTCTTACCCATGGGATACTTGATGTGGTCATAATAATCTGGTGCCTCTGTTTTCTCCACAGGTTTCAGGAAGGGCCAAGCACTGGTATGATTCTGTAGCCATAGAGGGAAAATAGACAGACCTCTATATATCTACAAGTCTCGTTTTACTCAAAGAACATAATAGAGATTTACCTGTGATTAACTTACATAGAACAATAATAACAGCAGCTTATAAATCCCTTCACCCACCACTTTATGATCAAAGCAAGTTTTTATTCAATTTGAATAAATATGAGATAAAATGAATTAATCAGTCCCTCCAGTCTGGTGCTTAAATTGTAAAAAATACCCACAAAACTTTGCATCATAAACATGGAAGATTAATAATTAAATTGTCCTAATTCACTGCTAGGGTACAAATGGCATGATCCAATATACAACACAGGCACATATAACATATATAGTGGAGTCAAAAGAAACTCTAAATGGCCCACCTTAACAGCTGTTAGTATGGCCTTGAATGCATTCTGCATCTGGTCATCTGTCATGATGGAAATTTTGACCTTTTCTGGTGGTGGTCTCCACCCAGCCTCCACTATTACACAAATGAGAAACACATATGAGCTAAAAGCTTACATAAATGGTTACACTGAATTAAGAAATCAAGCACGTGAACCAGTTATGTTATACCTGTGACCTAATATACTAACGGTCATTAAATGAGGTTCATATCTTCCATATATTTCCATATTCACAGATATGCAAAATGCCATTATCTATCATTACATGTATGTATTGAATGAAAGCTAGGGTATTCAACTAAGAATGTTGCATATAATAGGACCATGTAAATGTAGGTATATTAGTGCACTGAATAGGTGTGACCATGCCAATAAGAATCTTTATGAATAGTGATGAAATGTTCTGCATGTCAAACAAATTTTGGCTAAGTGTTGTGAACCAATAGGTCACCTTAACAAACAAGTCATGTAGGTATAATGTCACAATGAATATTCGGAATAGAAATGCACTCAGGGCAGAAAAATGTATTACAATCAGATGGTCAATCAGATGGTCAATCAGACGGTCAATCAGACGGTCAATCAGACGGTCAATCAGACGGTCAATCAGACGGTCAATCAGACGGTCAATCAGCTGGTCAATCAGACGGTCAATCAGACGGTCAATCAGATGGTCAATCAGCTGGTCAATCAGCTGGTCAATCAGACGGTCAATCAGACGGTCAATCAGACGGTCAATCAGATGGTCAATCAGCTGGTCAATCAGCTGGTCAATCAGACGGTCAATCAGACGGTCAATCAGACGGTCAATCAGATGGTCAATCAGCTGGTCAATCAGCTGGTCAATCAGACGGTCAATCAGACGGTCAATCAGATGGTCAATCAGATGGTCAATCAGACGGTCAATCAGACGGTCAATCAGACGGTCAATCAGCTGGTCAATCAGACGGTCAATCAGACGGTCAATCAGATGGTCAATCAGCTGGTCAATCAGCTGGTCAATCAGCTGGTCAATCAGACGGTCAATCAGACGGTCAATCAGACGGTCAATCAGATGGTCAATCAGATGGTCAATCAGACGGTCAATCAGACGGTCAATCAGACGGTCAATCAGACGGTCAATCAGACGGTCAATCAGCTGGTCAATCAGACGGTCAATCAGACGGTCAATCAGATGGTCAATCAGCTGGTCAATCAGCTGGTCAATCAGCTGGTCAATCAGATGGTCAATCAGACGGTCAATCAGATGGTCAATCAGAATTTCAAATGTGGGAATTTTATGCAATAACTTTTATTGCATTTGATCTATGTAACTGACTTTCAATTAAATTTTATTTGTATCCCAAAAATTGAAAAAGATTTCATTTTTGACAATTTTTGTTGAAGGAATACTTTCAAGCACTACCATAATCATCCTCACTAAAAATAAGAAAAGCCTTGAACTATTGCAGTGGACAGCAGCACCACCAGTTGTATTTGATGTTTCATCTTGGGCTAAGGGATGACTTGGTATAACCAACCTATGTACACTCTATTTAAAAGGTATGATCATGTAACCTACTTACACTCCATTTCAAAGGTATGCATGTTTTTATTTCTAATTATTAAGGCTTATGTACATTGCAGGCAAATATTAGAATTTTGCTGAAAATGGCAAAAACAAAATTAAATATGTTACAAATTCTAGCATGCTGATGTTGTCTTTTTTAGAGTGGTGTAATTTTGAGTTAACGCTCAGGACCTTGGAACATCAAGGGAGGTAGCTTGTCTTGATTTCCTAACAAACATAAATTGTTTTCAATCTGTTGCCAAAATTTTTGAAAGGATCTAATTAACTTTAAAAAGTTATTTCCAATATCCTTCACATACTCAGCTAACGGGAAAAAAAAATTCAAGAATGTATGTCCAATTAGAAAACCCACTGCAAACTTACTCAGTCCTGGGATGCTTTCCAGCGGAATCTGCCTAACGCCCTCCTTGAAACATGTCAGACCAGGGTACATCTTATGAACCTCCCCTTGTTTTCTCTCGATCAATTTCTTCACAACCTGCAAAAAAACGTTTTCTCAAAGTGACATGAACATGTAGAGAGTAGCATTCTTAATCAGTTTTTTTTTTAAAGTTTCCAACAAAAACGTGGGTGGTTCCTTTCAAGATCTGAAAATGGCCAAAAATAAATCACTTTTAATATCCACAGAATGGTTATTGCTGCATGTGAATCATAGAGGCAAAAACTTTCAACTGTTCAGACTCGAAAAATCCTTGTGTTTACTATTGTTGTTTAATTTTTGTCTTCAGCATATCTTAGCCAATGTAAAGTTTTACGATAAATTTAGACCACGTATTTTCAAAGGCATTAACGTAGGTTTATCTACCATACATTCTAATTAATTCTGAATTATGCGATATTTGTAACAAAAAACCCTTTCACCATCACTGGGCAAAAATGCATCAATACTTCCATTTTCTGAAAGTAATAGATATAAAACAAATCTCTAATAGGTTTTTAATAATATAATTAAATCTGACAAATTTCAACAAACACGTGTCTCTTGAAATGAGGTTTCTCCTGTATCATAGGTATTCTTTAATGTTATAAGTATCTCTTTTTTTACCAATTTGGATTATTTGAGGTATAAGCAATTGTCATAATTGATGATTAACAGTCTACTGTTGCATACGTTCCTCATGTCCGACATAATATAACTCCTTGAAATATTCTGCGCAGGCATCTTGAATAACAGCTCAGAAAATAAGAAATGCAATCCAGAAATTAAATCTTGTTATTATAAAAGAAAGCAATATAAAATTATGAATCAGTAAATATTCTAAAAGATTTTTACAGCAGTTTTTTTCTTCTTTCATCATCTTCTGTTCATCTATCCTCAAAAAGAGAGGTAGATATTCAGAAGAACAGAGAGCACTTACATCCTTCTGTCGGTGGATGATTTGGGAGAATTCTGTGTAGATGATTTTGGGGTTCATCTGGCAGCCCATGAGAGTGGCCCCTTCATAATCCTTGATGTAGCCACTGTATGATGACTTGGATAGCTTGATGTCCTTGGAAAACCCCTAAATACACAAGAAGACTGATGATTATATTTCTTTGCAAATATTTCTTTTAAAGCTTGTCAAATATTTTGCACCCTCTTATACTTCTTTTTGGACAAACACTTCTCATATTTTCTATCAAAGTTTAGTTACATAGTTGATCATTTAATCACAGAAGAGGGAGTAGACAAGTGTAGCCTAGATCAAATAACCATGTGAAAATTACACAGTATATTTTATTCATAAAATTCTGAGATACATTGCAAAAGGTTTTATTCTCCAAAGAATTCCATTTCCAAGAAATTTGACAAGACTTGACTTAAAGTTATGAGAATTAAGAATCTAAAATACAATTAAGAGTCAAATTACAAAAAGAGGCAATTCCGCAGGTGCTCCAATAAATGAATACCACAGACAGGGAAGCTGACACTAAAACATATCATTTTACATTACGCTCGAAACTTGTCTGAGCTCATGAAATGTGTAATCTTTCCTGCTCCTCATTTCACATGTATGCTTTAATCAATTCCTATTTTGCTTTGATATTCTTACAGCAACTTTCCCTTTTCATATTCTGCGCATATTCCAGTATAAGAAAAACAGTTCTTGTCTGCAACAAAAAGTCAGCAACGCCGAGCAGTCTTGTTAACATGAAATCTTGTTTGATTTTGCTCCAAGTTAATATCTCCTATATTACATCTCAGACATTACTTTATTCCGATGGGAATGAAATGCAGTATTCCCATCAAATCTAATAGAATGCATACTTGCATGACTTGTACAGTACATGCTTCTTTTAGAATGCATGACTTGTACAGTACCTGCTTCTTATAGAATGCATGACTTGTACAGTACCTGCTTCTTATAGAATGCTTGTACAGTACCTGCTGCTTAAAGAATGCATGACTTGTACAGTACCTGCTTCTTATAGAATGCATGACTTGTACAGTCCCTGCTTCTTATAGAATGCATGACTTGTACAATACCTGCTTCCTATAGAATGCATGACTTGTACAAAACCTGCTTCTTATAGAATGCATGACTTGTACAGTACCTGCTTCTTATAGAATGCATGACTTGTACAGTACCTGCTTCTTATAGAATGCATGACTTGTACAGTACCTGCTTCTTATAGAATGCTTGTACAGTACCTGCTGCTTATAGAATGCATGACTTGTACAGAACCTGCTTCTTATAGAATGCATGACTTGTACAGTACCTGCTTCTTATAAAATGCATGACTTGTACAGTACCTGCTTCTTATAGAATGCATGACTTGTACAGTACCTGCTTTTTAAAGAATGCATGATTTGTGCAGTACCTGCTTCTTATAGAATGCTTGTACAATACCTGCTTCTTATAGAATGCATGACTTGCACAGTACCTGCTTCTTATAGAATGCATGACTTGTACAGTACCTGCTTCTTATAGAATGCATGACTTGTACAGTACCTGCTTCTTATAGAATGCATGACTTGTACAGTACCTGCTTCTCATAGAATGCATGACTTGTACAGTACCTGCTTCTTATAGAATGCTTGTACAGTACCTGCTGCTTATAGAATGCATGACTTGTACAGTACCTGCTTCTTATAGAATGCATGACTTGTACAGTACCTGCTGCTTATAGAATGCATGACTTGTACAGTACCTGCTTCTTATAGAATGCACGACTTGTACAGTACCTGCTTCTTATAGTATGCATGACTTGTACAGTACCTCCTTCTCATAGAATGCATACTTGCATGACTTGTACAGTGTCTCCTTCTTATAGAATGCATACTTGCATGACTTGTACAGTGTCTCCTTCTTATAGAATGCATACTTGCATGACTTGTACAGTACCTCCTTCTTAAAGAATGCATACTTGCATGACTTGTACAGTACCTCCTTCTCATAGAATGCATACTTGCATGACTTGTACAGTACCTCCTTCTTATAGAATGCATACTTGCATGACTTGTAGAGTACCTTCTTCTTATAGAAACATACTTGCATGACTTGTACAGTACCTCCTTCTTATATAATGCATACTTGCATGACTTGTACAGTACCTGCTTCTTATATAATGCATACTTGCATGACTTGTACAGTACCTGCTTCTTATAGAATGCATACTTGCATGACTTGTACAGTACCTCCTTCTTAAAGAATGCATACTTGCATGACTTGTACAGTGTCTCCTTCTTATAGAATGCATACTTGCATGACTTGTACAGTACCTCCTTCTTATATAATGCATACTTGCATGACTTGTACAGTACCTCCTTCTTATAGAATGCATACTTGCATGACTTGTACAGTACCTCCTTCTTATATAATGCATACTTGCATGACTTGTACAGTACCTGCTTCTTATAATTCACCACCGTGACTATAAAAACATTGTACTTGATGATCTCTAGCGTGACATCCAATTGTCGTCCCTGTATACGGATCTCTCATCAAATGCTGAAGAATTAACCTTACAATATGAACACGTCTTAAAGAATCTCATTAATAAGCATGCACCTGAGAAGTCCTGATCAGTCACTTTACGACCTCATGCCCCTTGGTTTTCTAACTCATTGCATGAAGCTAAGCTAAACGAAAATGGAAGAAAACTAGTCTAGAAGTACATCGGCAAATTCTTGAAGCTTAAACTTCTGAGTGCCGTGAACTTCTTGACTCGGCCAAATGTGACTATCACTCTACACAAAGTGCAACCTGCGATCAGCGTAAATTGTTTAAACTTGTTGATTCCATGTGTGTTGCCAAGTCCAACTCTCCATTGCCTAGCCATGACTGCCCACAAAAGTTAGCAGAGGACTTTGGGGACTTCTTTGAGAACAAAATTATTTTGCTTCGTTCTCAACTGGATAATGTGACACCCCCATCAATGCCTGTGGACCCAAAACCATATATCACGAGCACATGCTCACATTCTCCTGATAAATTTTGTCAACTGAGTGATGCTGATGTACGTAAAATGATCCTGCAGATGCCAAACAAATCATGTTTAATTGATCCCTTACCAACTTGGATCCTGAAGGATTGTCTTGACGAGCTATTGCCAGTTTTATCAAAGATTGTAAACATCTCACAGAGTTCTGGCACTTTCCCATCAACCTTGAAACCTGCCATTGTCACTCCTACCATCAAAAAACCGTCCCTGGACCCAGAAATTCTCCACGACTATCGTCCCATTTCCAACTTAAAATTTCTTTCAAAATTGATAGAAAAGGCTGTTTCTTTGCATCTACAAGACTACTTGTGCGCCAACTCACTACAAAACTCCCTCCAATCTGCCTACCGCAAGAATCACTCAACAGAAACTGCCCTGTTACACATTTACAATGATCTTCTCCTTGCTACTGATGACCACAAAGAGTCACTTCTTGTCCCCCTCGACCTTAGTGCAGCATTTGACACTATTGACCATCAAATTCTGTTTAATAGGCTGCATACTGTGTACGGTTTGGATGGAATCACTCTCAATTGGATGAAATCATATTTTGCAAACCGCTCGCAGGTTGTAACCACTAAAGATAAAGACTCTTCGCCCCGGTATCTCGACTATGGATTGCCTCAAGGATCAGTAATCGGACCACCTGTTTTTACATACTATACTTTCCCTACCGAAAGCATTACACATCTCATGGCCTGCATGGGATGATTTATGCAGATGATACACAGGTTTATGTGTCAATGAATAGAAACGAAAAAGACCAGAGTATTGCAAAACTTGAATCGTGTGTAGTGGAAATCAAGATATGGTGTGCAGAAAACAAACTAATTCTTAATGATAGTAAAACTGAAGTAATTCATATTTCACACGTTTTCTAAGCACTACTCAGTTTCCTCTGTTATGATTGGTAATTCATGTATATCTCCTGTTTCCTGTGTTAAAGACCTGGGTGTTATTTTTGATGATAAGCTTACACTGTTGCCACATGTAAATAATATATGCCTCCGCTTCACTTGCCATCAGAAAAATCAGCCAAATTCGTAAATATCTTGATCAAAAGTCGACTGGAGACACTTATTCACGCATTTGTATCATCCAGACTTGAATGTTGCAACAGTATCTTATTTGGACTTCCTTCTCAACAAATCTCAAAGCTTCAGCGCATTCAAAACACTGCTGCCAAATTAGTTACTCTTACAAGTAAGAAATCTCACATTAAACCCATCCTCTACCAACTTCATTGGCTTCCTATATGTGGAAGAATAAACTACAAGCTTCTCACCCTCACCTACAAAGCCATCCATGGTCCTGCTCCAAATTATAATTCCAACTTAATCACGTTACAATTACCAACTCGCTCACTCAGATCTAACAGTGCTATTCTCCTAAAGCCGCCAAAAATTAACACCAAGACTTACGGTGAACGTTTTTTTCAATCTGCAGCCCCCAAACTCTGGAACATTCTCCCAATCTACATCAGAAATGCCCCTACTTTAGATATTTTTAAGAGTGTATTGAAAACACACACCTTTTCATGAGTTCCCCTCATTGGACCTTGTAACTTTATCCTGCTTGTATCTTTTTAAGTATGGTTTTTTGTTCTCTTACTGTTTGTATCTTAAGGTTTTCTCATGTTATATTTGTTTTATGTAAAGCGCATTGAGACCGTTTGGTATAATGCACTATATAAAATGTATTATTATTATTATTATTATTATTATAGAATGCATACTTGCATGACTTGTACAGTACCTCCTTCTTGTAGAATGCATACTTGCATGACTTGTACAGTACCTCCTTCTTATAGAATGCATACTTGCATGACTTGTAGAGTACCTTCTTCTTATAGAGAACATACTTGCATGACTTGTACAGTACCTCCTTCTTATATAATGCATACTTGCATGACTTGTACAGTACCTGCTTCTTATATAATGCATACTTGCATGACTTGTACAGTACCTGCTTCTTATAGAATACATACTTGCATGACTTGTACAGTACCTGCTTCTTAAAGTATCCAATAGCAAACTCATCTGCAAAGGTCAAGAAGTGTAGGACGCCATGCTTCACGTGATAGTCCTTCAAATGGTTCATGAGATGAGTGCCATAGCCCTGCAAGTCAAAATAATCATTTTTTCCACCTCAATTCGGATCTAGGAAAACCTCTTTATTTCTAAAGGTTTATAAATCTCTAAAATTTTGTTTGAATTATAATACCTACTAAATAGAGCATTCAGTGCTATTTCTTTCAAAATACCATATTTTTTTCTTCAAAGTCTGATAAAAAGTGAAAGAGTAAAATTACAAAAAATTATGAAATTTTACGCTTTGGAGTGAGGGTACATGCCCTCCTAAGCCAATGCTACTGAATTCCACCAATCATTTCAGAATCAACTGCAGTTGTAAAAAAGTTTTTTTAGGTAGAAGTAGAAATAACCTTACTATGGACTAACAATCATACCAAACTTAACCTTTTCTGGGAGGTTGGAAATCCATACCTAGTCTTTTCAATAAAAATTTTTTTAACAGAAATGGAAGAAGCACTTGTTGCAATTTATGAAGAGAAATCAAAACCTCCCTTGAACCTTCAATAGTCATTACTCTCACATACTTGAATTAAATTCCTCAAACTAAAAGCTAAGAAAGAACAGAGTGTAAAAAAACACCATTTTCTTGAGGTACATCTTGTCTTGCTATAACATACAAAAGAAGAAAATTAATTGCTTCACACCTAAAATCAAATCTGACAAAACAAATTCTCAAATTACACATTCTGAATGATGATATTGTTATACAACTTTATACTGTATGCCTGAAGGCTATATTTAAATATGCTTTTATTGCAATTTTCACCTCCTATATACATCTTTTATAATGCTCCTGTCACAACATGCTGAAACCCAGACACATTCTTGAAGCCTATATCACTTACATATTTCATGGCAATAACTTGCAGCACTTTAAAGAAAGGACAAGGAAGATATCTCGGTATAAAGCAAGAACAAATTTATCTTTTCAAATGCAAAAATGACACAAACATAAAATATTGAAATGAAATGGATGAGTGTGACTACAAAGAATGCAAGGTTTTTTGCTCGAGGCTTTTTGTTGCAGAAGTTAACATACCTTAACTTGCTCATCAGATGTTACGGCACAGAATACAATCTCGCTGAAGCCTTGGGTGGGAAATAATCTGAAGCATATTCCACCAATGACACGATTCTCTTTGATCAAGGCAAGAGTTTTGTGCTTACTGAGGATAAAGTATAATGAGATGTGTCAAGTACAAACCATAATAAAGCTTTAATAGATTGGACCTTATGAAAAGATATTAGATGAATAACAAAACAAGATTACATCAAGAAAACAAAAATTAAACATACAAAATAATACAAACACATATGTTGAGTACAAAGACACTTTATTAAAGTCAACAAAAAGAGAGGTATCTCATCCAATTTATATACATTTCTCCCGCATTTTTATTCAAATGATGGCAACATGTGATCATTTATTTATCTAAAAAGAAAGCAAATATTAGTTATCTCACCAAGGAAGTATAGCATCCATGCCCATCTCATAAAGTATCTCACCAAGGAAGTATAGCATCCATGCCCATCTAATAAAGTATCTCACCAAGGAAGTATAGCATTCATGCCCATCTCATAAAGTATCTCACCAAGGAAATATAGCATCCATGCCCATCTCATAAAGTATCTCACCAAGGAAGTATTGCATTCATGCCCATCTCATAAAGTATCTCATCAAGGAAGTATTGCATTCATGCCCATCTCATAAAGTATCTCACCAAGAAAGTATTGCATTCATTCCCATCTCATAAAGTATCTCACCAAGGAAGTATCGCATTCATTCCCATCTCATAAAGTATCTCACCAAGGAAGTATTGCATTTATGTTTGTTTGATTGATGGTCTTAACGGCACCACAACAACGAAGGTCAAATTGTGCCTGAGAGGTCAGATCATTTTAAAGGTAGTAAGGAAAGAGACCAGGGGGAGAATGAGAGAAATTCAAGAACAAAAGCCAGAAAGCTGTGATCGAGAGAGGTGGTGCATGGGTAAAATAAAAACAAAGTAGAGAGGGGGTGGAAGAGGAGAATTAAATATGGTTGTAGAGGGATGCATGCTGAAGGAAGGAGATTATTTTATCTGGAGGATTTTTCTGGAAGAACTCAGCAATTGAGTTGTGGGGAGCGAGGGAAGCTCTGGGAAGGTTGTACAGGGGGCAAGCAAGGAGAACGTGTTGGATTGTGAGGATGCAGTGGCAATTGTTACAGAGGGGTTGGGGGAACCAATAAGGAGGTGGGAGTGAGTGAGGTGGGTGTGACCAATTCTAAGACGGGTAATATGAACGTTGTCGATACGAGAAGGTTGTTGATGGTGGATTTGAATCGGGATTGTGGGCTGGATGACATGGAGTTTGTTATCAATTTGGAAGTTCCATAAGGTTTGCCAGCGTCACGAACAAAAAGAAGCGATAAAGCGGTTTGATGTCAGAGAGGGTTTTGGGAAAAGGGAAGGGAGGAGGTTAAGGGCAAGCTTTAGCGGCTGTATCAGCCCTGTCATTGCCAGGGATGCCAACATGGCTGGGTATCCAGAAGAAAAGAACACTTTTCCTGCATAGGGTGGGAGAAAAGAGTTTCCGGAGGAGGAGGTGGCAGGTGAGGTTATCCCATTTAAGATTGAGTAATGAAGTAAGAACAGCCTTTGAATCAGAGAAAATGGCAAAGTGACTAAGAGGAGAGTACTCAATAAAGCTGAGGGCGAGGAGAATGGCCTTAGCCTCGGCTGAAAAGATGGATGAGTAGTCAGGAAGTCTGCTACTGAGGGTGATGTCTTGAATGATGGCAGCAGGAGCTGTCTTGTTGCCTTCCTTGGAACCATCAGTATGGATGGAGGTGTAATTTGAGAGTTGGTTTTTGATTTGGTTGTGGAGATTGATGAGGAGGTTAGGGTGAGTTTTAAGTTTTGTTATAAGTGGAGAGGTCTAGGTGGACAGAAGGGAGGGGGTGGCCCAAGGAGGAAAAGTGGGCCAGAGTAGGTGCCGAGAGTGGCAGGGTTGATGCCAAGTTGAAAGAGGTCTGATTTAATGCGTAAGCTGAAGGGAGGCGATAGGGTTTTAGTCCTATCCAAGAGGGAGGAGAAATTGGGGTACCTAATGAGGTTGTAAACAGGGTTCTGCATTTATGCCCATCTCATAAAGTATCTCACCAAGGAAGTATTGCATTCATGCCCATCTCATAAAGTATCTCACCAAGGAAGTATTGCATTCATTCCCATCTCATAAAGTATCTCACCAAGGAAGTATTGCATTCATTCCCATCTCATAAAGTATCTCACCAAGGAAGTATCGCATTCATGCCCATCTCATAAAGTATCTCACCAAGTAAGTATTGCATTCATGCCCATCTCATAAAGGCAAATATATTCAATATGTACAGAGAAAGTTTGCATTCTATTTACCTGGACTTACTTATCCTTAATCTATATAGATTCAATCTTAAAAGAAAGTTTACATAAAGAATTTCACAAAATGTGATAAACTCAATGAGAGACCAAGGTATGTTACTTGCAATCTTATCATTGTTAAAAGTATTTATCATCAAAAACTTGATCCCTTTTAATGTTTCCAAAAGAGCCTTATGTTTGCACTTACGTATCAAACACAAGTCTAGTGATGTACTCCTTTGGCATTCTGGGTAATTGGTGTGAGAATACATTCTGCAAGCCAATGAGCCATGTTAAGCACTGTTTGGAGGGAGTTTTGGTGATGGAGTTGCCAATGACATGGAACTCAATCACACCTTTCACTTCCTCCTTACGGGCTGCCTCGTCCCTCGCAACATGAGGCGAGAAAAGATTGTCCTGTGAGAAAAAATATGTAAATGTTATCACATTTCTCCCTCATGAGATGGAGGGAAAATGGTAACCAAAAAATGGAAGCATATTACATTAGAGTAAGTTATTAAAATGTCTTAACCAAGGTTTATTTTTTTTCTAAGACATAATTCTACGCTATAAGCTATGTACATTTTGAATGCAAGGAACCTTTGCAAAAGGAAATACCCAATTGTGATCAATAGTTTCTCATCTCTGATAGATAAAGGACAGAGACTAACAATAAGAGTCACCAAAAGTTTCAATAAGCCCTACACCTACCTGGACATGTCTTTAGATGAGTACAAAGCACAAAACCAATAATTAGACATAACAAACTCTACAATTGTTCTCCCCATTATTCACTGGCTATGGCATTCAGTAAAGATGAAAATATACTTCAATAATAAATAGAACTTCTATGCAATGATACTCTTGCAGAAACCTAAATAAATCTTAATAGCTTAAAGGGGATAACAGTCAAAAAAGATGTGATCTTAATAAGTTAAAGTAAACAACAGGGAAAAGCTGCGATCCTAATAAGTTAAAGGGGACAACAGGAAAAGCTGCATCAAAAGAGATGTGATCTTAATAGGTTAAAGGGACAACAGGGAAAAGCTGCATCAAAAGAGATGTGATCTTAATAGGTTAAAGGGGACAACAGGGAAAAGCTGCATCAAAAGAGATGTGATCTTAATAGGTTAAAGGGGACAACAGGGAAAAGCTGCATCAAAAGAGATGTAACCTTAATAAGTTAAAGGGGACAACAGGGAAAAGCTGCATCAAAAGAGATGTGATCTTAATAGGTTAAAGGGGACAACAGGGAAAAGCTGCATCAAAAGAGATGTGATCTTAATAGGTTAAAGGGGACAACAGGGAAAAGCTGCATCAAAAGAGATGTAACCTTAATAAGTTAAAGGGGACAACAGGGAAAAGCTGCATCAAAAGAGATGTGATCTTAATAGGTTAAAGGGGACAACAGGGAAAAGCTGCATCAAAAGAGATGTGATCTTAATAGGTTAAAGGGGACAACAGGGAAAAGCTGCATCAAAAGAGATGTAACCTTAATAAGTTAAAGGGGACAACAGGGAAAAGCTGCATCAAAAGAGATGTGATCTTAATAGGTTAAAGGGGACAACAGGAAAAGCTGCATCAAAAGAGATGTAACCTTAATAAGTTAAAGGGGACAACAGGGAAAAGCTGCATCAAAAGAGATGTGATCTTAATAGGTTAAAGGGGACAACAGGGAAAAGCTGCATCAAAAGAGATGTGATCTTAATAGGTTAAAGGGGACAACAGGGAAAAGCTGCATCAAAAGAGACGTGATCTTAATACATAAAAGGGGACAACAAGGAAAAGCTGCATCAAAAGAGATGTGATCTTAATAGGTTAAAGGGGACAACAGGGAAAAGCTGCATCAAAAGAGATGTAACCTTAATAAGTTAAAGGGGACAACAGGGAAAAGCTGCATCAAAAGAGATGTGATCTTAATAGGTTAAAGGGGACAACAGGGAAAAGCTGCATCAAAAGAGATGTGATCTTAATAGGTTAAAGGGGACAACAGGGAAAAGCTGCATCAAAAGAGATGTGATCTTAATACATAAAAGGGGACAACAGGGAAAAGCTACATCAAAAGAGATGTGATCTTAATAGGTTAAAGTGGACAACAGGGAAAAGCTGCATCAAAAGAGATGTAACCTTAATAAGTTAAAGGGGACAACAGGGAAAAGCTGCATCAAAAGAGATGTGATCTTAATAGGTTAAAGGGGACAACAGGGAAAAGCTGCATCAAAAGAGATGTAACCTTAATAAGTTAAAGGGGACAACAGGGAAAAACTGCATCAAAAGAGATGTGATCTTAATAGGTTAAAGGGGACAACAGGGAAAAACTGCATCAAAAGAGATGTGATCTTAATAGGTTAAAGGGGACAACAGGGAAAAACTGCATCAAAAGAGATGTGATCCTAATAGGTTAAAGTGGACAACAGGGAAAAGCTGCATTAAAAGAAATGTGATCTTAATAGGTTAAAGGGGACAACAGGGAAAAGCTTCATCAAAAGAGATGTGATCTTAATAGGTTAAAGTGGACAACAGAAAAAAGCTGCATCAAAAGAGATGTGATCTTAATAGGATAAAGGGGACAACAAGGAAAAGCTGCATCAAAAGAGATGTGATCTTAATAGGTTAAAGTGGACAACAGGGAAAAGCTACATCAAAAGAAATGTGATCTTAATAGGTAAAGGGGACAGCAGGTAAAAGCTGCATCAAAAGAGATGTGATCTTAATAGGTAAAGGGGACAACAGGTAAAAGCTGCATCAAAAGAGATGTGATCTTAATAGGTTAAAGTGGACAACAGGGAAAAGCTGCATCAAAAGAGATGTGATCTTAATACGTAAAAGGGGACAACAGGTAAAAGCTGCATCAAAAGAGATGTGATCTTAATAGATAAAAGGGGACAACAGGAAAAGCTACATCAAAAGAGATGTGATCTTAATAGGTTAAAGTGGACAACAGGGAAAAGCTGCATCAAAAGAGATGTGATCTTAATACGTAAAGGGGACAACAGGAAAAGCTGCATCAAAAGAGATGTGATCTTAATAGGTTAAAGTGGACAACAGGGAAAAGCTGCATCAAAAGAGATGTGATCTTAATACGTAAAAGGGGACAACAGGTAAAAGCTGCATCAAAAGAGATGTGATCTTAATACATAAAAGGGGACAACAGGGAAAAGCTACATCAAAAGAGATGTGATCTTAATAGGTTAAAGTGGACAACAGGGAAAAGCTGCATCAAAAGAGATGTGATCTTAATACGTAAAGGGGACAACAGGGAAAAGCTGCATCAAAAGAGATGTGATCTTAATAGGTTAAAGTGGACAACAGGAAAAGCTGCATCAAAAGAGATGTGATCTTAATACATAAAAGGGGACAACAGGGAAAAGCTGCATCAAAAGAGATGTGATCTTAATAGGTTAAAGGGGACAACAGGGAAAAGCTGCATCAAAAGAGATGTGATCTTAATACATAAAAGGGGACAACAGGGAAAAGCTGCATCAAAAGAGATGTGATCTTAATAGGTTAAAGTGGACAACAGGGAAAAGCTGCATCAAAAGAGATGTGATCTTAATAGGTTAAAGTGGACAACAGAAAAAAGCTGCATCAAAAGAGATGTGATCTTAATAGGATAAAGGGGACAACAAGGAAAAGCTGCATCAAAAGAGATGTGATCTTAATAGGATAAAGGGGACAACAAGGAAAAGCTGCATCAAAAGAGATGTGATCTTAATAGGTTAAAGTGGACAACAGAAAAAAGCTGCATCAAAAGAGATGTGATCTTAATAGGATAAAGGGGACAACAAGGAAAAGCTGCATCAAAAGAGATGTGATCTTAATAGGTTAAAGTGGACAACAGGGAAAAGCTACATCAAAAGAAATGTGATCTTAATAGGTAAAAGGGGACAGCAGGTAAAAGCTGCATCAAAAGAGATGTGATCTTAATAGGTAAAAGGGGACAACAGGTAAAAGCTGCATCAAAAGAGATGTGATCTTAATAGGTTAAAGTGGACAACAGGGAAAAGCTGCATCAAAAGAGATGTGATCTTAATACGTAAAAGGGGACAACAGGTAAAAGCTGCATCAAAAGAGATGTGATCTTAATACATAAAAGGGGACAACAGGGAAAAGCTACATCAAAAGAGATGTGATCTTAATAGGTTAAAGTGGACAACAGGGAAAAGCTGCATCAAAAGAGATGTGATCTTAATACGTAAAAGGGGACAACAGGGAAAAGCTGCATCAAAAGAGATGTGATCTTAATAGGTTAAAGTGGACAACAGGGAAAAGCTGCATCAAAAGAGATGTGATCTTAATACGTAAAAGGGGACAACAGGTAAAAGCTGCATCAAAAGAGATGTGATCTTAATACATAAAAGGGGACAACAGGGAAAAGCTACATCAAAAGAGATGTGATCTTAATAGGTTAAAGTGGACAACAGGGAAAAGCTGCATCAAAAGAGATGTGATCTTAATACGTAAAGGGGACAACAGGGAAAAGCTGCATCAAAAGAGATGTGATCTTAATAGGTTAAAGTGGACAACAGGGAAAAGCTGCATCAAAAGAGATGTGATCTTAATACGTAAAAGGGGACAACAGGTAAAAGCTGCATCAAAAGATGTGATCTTAATACATAAAAGGGGACAACAGGAAAAGCTACATCAAAAGAGATGTGATCTTAATAGGTTAAAGTGGACAACAGGGAAAAGCTGCATCAAAAGAGATGTGATCTTAATACGTAAAAGGGGACAACAGGGAAAAGCTGCATCAAAAGAGATGTGATCTTAATAGGTTAAAGTGGACAACAGGGAAAAGCTGCATCAAAAGAGATGTGATCTTAATACATAAAAGGGGACAACAGGGAAAAGCTGCATCAAAAGAGATGTGATCTTAATAGGTTAAAGGGGACAACAGGGAAAAGCTGCATCAAAAGAGATGTGATCTTAATAGGTTAAAGTGGACAACAGGGAAAAGCTGCATCAAAAGAGATGTGATCTTAATACATAAAAGGGGACAACAGGGAAAAGCTGCATCAAAAGAGATGTGATCTTAATAGGTTAAAGTGGACAAATAGGGAAAAGCTGCATCAAAAGAGATGTGATCTTAATACATAAAAGGGGACAACAGGAAAAGCTGCATCAAAAGAGATGTGATCTTAATAGGTTAAAGGGGACAACAGGGAAAAGCTGCATCAAAAGAGATGTGATCTTAATAGGTTAAAGGGGACAACAGGGAAAAGCTGCATCAAAAGAGATGTGATCTTAATACATAAAAGGGGACAACAGGGAAAAGCTGCATCAAAAGAGATGTGATCTTAATAGGTTAAAGGGGACAACAGGGAAAAGCTGCATCAAAAGAGATGTGATCTTAATAGGTTAAAGGGGACAACAGGTAAAAGCTACATCAAAAGAGATGTGATCTTAATAGGTTAAAGTGGACAACAGGGAAAAGCTGCATCAAAAGAGATGTGATCTTAATACATAAAAGGGGACAACAGGGAAAAGCTGCATCAAAAGAGATGTGATCTTAATAGGTTAAAGTGGACAACAGGGAAAAGCTGCATCAAAAGAGATGTGATCTTAATACATAAAAGGGGACAACAGGGAAAAGCTGCATCAAAAGAGATGTGATCTTAATAGGTTAAAGGGGACAACAGGGAAAAGCTGCATCAAAAGAGATGTGATCTTAATAAGTGAAAGGGGACAACAGGGAAAAGCTGCATCAAAAGAGATGTGACCTTAATAGGTTAAAGTGGACAACAGGGAAGAAATGTGATCTTAATAGGTAAAAGGGGACAGCAGGTAAAAGCTGCATCAAAAGAGATGTGATCTTAATAGGTTAAAGTGGACAACAGGGAAAAGCTGCATCAAAAGAGATGTGATCTTAATACATAAAAGGGGACAACAGGGAAAAGCTGCATCAAAAGAGATGTGATCTTAATAGGTTAAAGTGGACAACAGGGAAAAGCTGCATCAAAAGAGATGTGATCTTAATAAGTGAAAGGGGACAACAGGGAAAAGCTGCATCAAAAGAGATGTGACCTTAATAGGTTAAAGTGGACAACAGGGAAGAAATGTGATCCTAATAGGTAAAAGGGGACAACAGGGAAAAGCTGCATCAAAAGAGATGTGATCTTAATAGGTAAAAGGGGACAACAGGGAAAAACTGCATCAAAAGAGATGTGATCTTAATAGGTAAAAGTGGACAACAGGGAAAAGCTGCATCAAAAGAGATGTAACCTTAATAAGTTAAAGGGGACAACAGGGAAAAGCTACATCAAAAATTGTAGTGCTCCTGATACCTGCAGGCAGCCTCTCTGAGTGTCTCGTCCTGTTTGTTATTTTGTACCGTTTAGAGATATATGTGTATGTTCAACTTTTAACTGCTGCTGTATATAGTAACAAGGAACCATCATGTCAATTTATATAGTGTTTCAATCTGTATTTTTGGATTTGTTTCTGGATATATATTTTTATCATTGGTGAATGTTCCTTTCATTGGATATCCTACAGTACAGTTACATAGATACTGTAAGCTACAATACATGGATAGGCTACAGTACATTGAACTTGTGTATATATACAATTAACTATAATTAACTATAATCCCCACTTGATATATGTCTACCGTGCATCACTGGTTTTCAGCCACTTGTCTCTGAAACCACAACAATACAACTGATCACACAATGGGAAGTGTCTATTTATTTCTTCTCCTCATTGAGCTGTGCTTTTAACAATCACCCAACTGAAAAGCTGTCTTATACAAGGGATGAACTATTAAATCTTCGACACTCAAGTTCATTGCTACCTGATGGTGTGCATGAAATACTAAATACATATATCCTTCCAAATAAGCGTAAGCCTACTAAGAGAGGTTCTAAGGGGAGTGTTTACAAACCAGAAACAAGAACAAATTCATCCAAGCTTCAACTGTAGCTGTTGCTTCACCTGCAGCTGCACCTACAATACCCCTAACAATTCCAAATGCATCTAATCAGTTGAATATACGTCACTGGAACTCTCATTCTATTTGCAATAAGTCCCACTACTGTCTTGATTATGTACTTGAACATGATGTTGACATTATGTTTCTCACAGAGACTTGGCTCCACCCTGATGATGCCGTTGTAATCGGTGAATTAACTCCACCTGGGTATGCCTTTATTAATGTCCCAAGAGTGTCTGAGACTGATCATCATGGTGGAATAGGGATTTTATATAAGAATGAACTGAAAATGAAACATGTCACCACTTCTCTACCTGCTACTTCAAGTTTTGAATATGCTTTGATTTCAAATACATCACACACTCTTCAGTTCATTGTGATATACAGACCACCGCCTTCACCTCGTAAATGGGTTTACTATATCTGGCTTCTTATCAGAATTTGATGACTTCATTGATGCTGTTAACTTACTGCCCGGACATCTTGTGTTACTTGGTGATCTTAATGTTCACTTTGATCAACCCAACAAATCTGATGTCGCCATGTCTTATCCACTCTTACTGCCGTGGATCTGGTTCAACATATTTCTGAACCTACTCACACTCTTGGACATATATTGGATCCTGTAATTACTAGAGCTGATGATCACATTATTTCTAACGTGACTATCCATAAAAACCTTGAATCGGATCACCATGTAATTTGCTGCACTTTGAACATACCTAAACCTTGTACCATTCGCAAAACATTTACTTTCAGGAAATATCAGGATATCGACCGCATTGCTTTTTACGTGATCTATGCAGTAAATTCACCTCTACTGAGAATAGTGAAACAAATCACATGGACACAGATCTAAATGTTAATGATGCAATATCTGATTTTGATTCAGTCATCCATGATATTCTTGATACACATGCCCCATTACAAACTAAGTCGTTCCAATCAAAACGCCAACCTAAATGGTATAACTCAGTGATTGTATCTGCTCGTCGCGAACGTAATCACTGTGAAAGGAAATACCGAAACACAAAACTGATATCTTGTTCGATGACCTCAAATCCGCCAAACAAAATGTCCAAGACTGTGTTGTAAAAGCAAAGACTACGCTCTACACTGATATGCTCTCTGATTGCACTACTAAGGACGCTTTCAAAAGTATCACAACTCTCCTGAATAACAAAGATCGCCCACTACCAGTTCATGACTCCCCAGAGAACCTAGCAAATGATTTTTCTGGATTCTTTAGCGACAAAGTAAACAAGATTATGGAAGTCATTGATCAACAATCATCTGTGACAAATAATCATCGCGGCTGAAAGTCTACAAACTTTACACATGTTTGAATCTTTCAAACCAATTTCTACTGTTGATCTGGCTGCAATTATACGCCGCTCTCCTTCAAAATCGTGCTCCTGGATCAACTCCCTACTTGGCTTCTGAAACAACATCTTGATATTCTGTTACTTAAGCTGACTAACATTGTTAATCTCTCGCTCTCCACAGGTGAATTTCCGGATTCACTTAAAGAAGCTGTGGTCACCCCAATTTTGAAAAAAATCCACTCTTGACAAGAATAATTTAAAGAACTACCGCCTGTCTCAAACCTACAATTCAAATCCAAGATAATTGAAAAGGTCATGGCTGCTCAATTAAATGATCATATCAACGAACATGGATTAGCTGAACCTCTGCAGTCTGCATACAAATCTAATCACTCAACAGAAACGGCCCTTCTCAAAGTGCAAGATGAAATCCTGAAAGCTATTGATGATCAAAAAGGAGTTATGTTGCTGCTGCTTGACTTATCAGCAGCTTTCGACACAGTTGATCATGTTATTCTTTGTGATCGCCTAGAAAAAAGGTTTGGAATCACAGGAACTGCTCTTGAGTGGGTTAAGTCTTATCTACGCGAAAGGACCAACCGTGTTCGCATAGCTGATGCACTATCAGACATTAATCACATTTCTTTTGGATTACCACAGGGTTCGGTTATTGGCCCTTTAATGTTCACACTCTATACCACACCACTTGGTGATATTCTTAGGAAGCACGGTGTCAAATACCACATGTATGCCGATGACATTCAAATATTTCTCAACTTTGACCCTACTGATATCGTTGATATACAGCATACACTAACCAGACTCACAAATTGTGTTTTTGATGTTCAATCATGGATGACTGCTAATAAACTTAAACTTAATGAAGACAAAACTGAATTTTTCATCTCTGCATCACCACAACATCTTTCACTGCATCTAGTTCAAAACATCACACTGACTGTTGGAAATGCAACAATAAAACAGTCAAATAGTGTCCGCAACCTCGGTTTCTACTTTGACTCGTCCCATTAAAATGACCAATCAAATATCCAAACTTAGTTCAACTGTCAATTTTCACATTCGTAATTTATGGCGTATTCGACGATTCATTGATGTTGACACTTGTCACAGTGCTGTGAGAGCCTTGATTTCCTCACGCCTTGATTATTGTAACTCTTTGTACTGCGGACTAAACAAGAAAGATCTTGATAAGCTTCAGCGCTTACAAAATAAGGCTGCTAGACTCGCCTATGCTCTCCCTCCACGTGACGCACTCCGCGCCTCTTCTCGAAGAGCTTCATTGGCTTCCTATTAATAAAAGAATCATTTTTAAAGTACTCTTACTTGTCTTCAAATCACTCAACAAAGTTTCCCTAGCTATATCTCAGACTGTATAGATGTCCACGCCCAACGCGGCCCCACTCGCTCAGCTGCTGCTATTACACTAAATCGTCCCAGGACCAGGAAACTTGCTGGCGACAGGACTTTTTCGCATCAGCTCCAAAATTCTGGAATGCTCTTCCAATGGACTTAAGGAACTGTACTTCTTCTCTGTCTTTTAGAAAGAATCTAAAGACATTCTTATTTTCAAACTCTGCCTGAACAATTGCTTGCTCATACACATCATATTCTGTTGACTGTATTTCTTTGTTAATTTGTACATGTTATTGTTGTAATGCGCTTTGTATCCTCTGGTAAAAGCGCAATAGCAAATGTTCTTTATTATTATTATTATTATTAAAGAGATGTGATCTTAATAGGTTAAAGTGGACAACAGGGAAAAGCTGCATCAAAAGAGATGTGATCTTAATAGGTTAAAGGGGACAACAAGGAAAAGCTGCATCAAAAGAGATGTGATCTTAATAGGTTAAAGTGGACAACAGGGAAAAGCTGCATCAAAAGAGATGTGATCTTAATACATAAAAGGGGACAACAGGGAAAAGCTGCATCAAAAGAGATGTGATCTTAATAGGTAAAAGGGGACAACAGGTAAAAGCTGCATCAAAAGAGATGTGATCTTAATAGGTTAAAGGGGACAACAGGGAAAAGCTGCATCAAAAGAGATGTGATCTTAATAGGTTAAAGGGGACAACAGAAAAAAGCTGCATCAAAAGAGATGTGATTTTAATAGGATAAAGTGGACAACAGGGAAAAGCTGCATCAAAAGAGATGTGATCTTAATAGGTTAAAGTGGACAACAGGGAAAAGCTGCATCAAAAGAGATGTGATCTTAATACATAAAAGGGGACAACAGGGAAAAGCTACATCAAAAGAGATGTGATCTTAATAGGTTAAAGGGGACAACAGGGAAAAGCTGCATCAAAAGAGATGTGATCTTAATAGGTTAAAGGGGACAACAGGGAAAAGCTGCATCAAAAGAGATGTGATCTTAATAGGATAAAGTGGACAACAAGGAAAAGCTGCATCAAAAGAGATGTGATCTTAAAACGTTAAAGTGGACAACAGGGAAAAGCTGCATCAAAAGAGATGTAACCTTAATAAGTTAAAGGGGACAACAGGGAAAAACTGCATCAAAAGAGATGTGATCTTAATAGGTTAAAGGGGACAACAGGGAAAAGCTACATCAAAAGAGATGTGATCTTAATAGGTTAAAGTGGACAACAGGGAAAAGCTGCATCAAAAGAGATGTGATCTTAATAGGTTAAAGGGGACAACAAGGAAAAGCTACATTAAAAAAGATGTGATCTTAATAGGTTAAAGTGGCCAACAGGGAAAAGCTGCATCAAAAGAGAGGAGTATTAAAAAATTGAAACCATTCAGTTTTTGAACCTCTCTTACGCCCATACATGAAATGCACACACACACACACATGCACAACTGGCTTTTGCCAATTACAGTAAGGTGTCTTTTTGAAAAAGAGATTACAAGTTTCGTTGTTAATTTGAATTTGACTGTTTTAACCCATTTTCTGTAATCTAAGAGCTATGTCACAGAATAAGAATTCACACCTGACTGGGAACATTAATAAGTTTGCATGTACCTTATAAACTTGGTTTGATATTTAAAATGCACACAAATAAAACTTATTGTTTTCTTTGGAAACTTTTCATACATGAACGTTATATCTAAGATTACCTCTGGTCCAACCATAGCAGTTGGGTCAGTGACCGTAGAGAGCACCTCAGACACCAACTTCATGGGGATATCCTCTGAAATCAATCAATCAATCAATCAGATTAATACAAAGATAATACATAAGGCAGTACAACATAGCATTCATCATATTACTTTAATGTTTTACTCTACTAAAACTCTTCTTTTATATGTACACTGGACTGGGTGTTGTGTATTGAAGTTGATTTAAATAAACAGAAGTCTCACATCAAGCTCAGTTTGCCAGATAAGTTCATCCATTGTATACATTCAAATACAAGGAAATACCAACACATACAAATTTTGAGTTTGGCTGGGCTTTACTAAGCATTGATGATAATCAGTACCATTGCTTGCACAAGAAGCATTTGATCATTCTAGGATAGTACGCTACTTTTTGGGCTTTAGTAAGCATTGATAATAATCAGTACAATTGCTTGCACAAGAAGCATTTGATTATTCCAGAATAGTGAGCTATTTTTTGGGCTTTAGTAAGCATTGATGGTAATCAGTACCATTGCTTGCACAAGAAGTATTTGATAATTCTAGGATAGTATGCTACTTTTTGATCGAGTGCTTTTTTATGAATGTTGTTGTACTTGAAATTATTTATAATGTGAGGATGTCTGCCGCAACGTAAGGGCCAATAAGAGCAATGATGAAGAGCACCATACCTTCCAATCTCATCCGCTTGGCATCCTCCAGCGTGAGCTCCTCCGATTTCCTCTTGTCTCCTGAAGATAGAATGAGAAATAAAAAATGATACAATTGGAAAAACATGTCTTTGTATCTTAAATTTTGAAATAAAGGGGCTCTCACAATCTTGTTTGCAACATTCCGATTTGCAATATTCTGATATTTCTTCTTTGTTTATTTTCAATATCAAATATGTAAGTAGATGCTTCCAGAAGTTGCAGCTCCAGCTTGTAAAATGTAAGTCTTCTCAGTCATGCATGCAGTGTACTTATTTGTACACCACCTTGTCAACACTTTAAAAGAAAGATTTTAATAGCACATCAAAAGTTACAATCTAATGCAACACAACCCACCCACAACATCAATGGAACCAATTTTGCTAAAGGCTCACATGTTACAAAGATAACAAGAAATACCTAACGTCACCCCCATGATCTATATCATACCAGTATTTGCACAGGTATGGACTCACATCCAGACATGTCAAAAATAAACACTTGGGGAAAAATCTGTTGCTTTTCTCTAATTCACCATATTACAGGATCTATTCTTACATAGATCTATTCTGACAAATGAGCACCCAAATGCCTTGTGTAAATGTTTTATACTGAAGATGCAATAAGATTGTATCTCAATTATGAGATAAAATATACTGTAATATTCAACTATTATAGTAAGATCAAATTTACTGCAATATTCATCTAATATAATACGAAATAAAATCTACAGCAATATTTAATTAATATAATACGGAGATAAAATCTACAGCAATATTTAATTAATAGAATAGGGAGATAAAATCTACTGCAATATTTAATTAATATAATAAGGAGATAAAATCTACTGCAATATTTAATTAGTATAATAAGATCAAATTTACTGCAATATTTATCTAATATAATACGGAGATAAAATCTACTACAATATTTAATTAATATAATAAGGAAATAAAATCTACAGCAATATTTAATTAATATAATAGGGAGATAAAATCTATTGCAATATTTAATTAATATAATAATGAGATAAAATCTACTGCAATATTTATTTGATTTAATAAGGAGATAAAATTTACTGCAATATTTAATTAATATAAGGAGATAAAATCTACTGCAATATTCAATTAATATAATGAGATAAAATCTACTGCAATATTTAATTAATATAATAAGGAGATACAATCTACTGCAATATTTAATTAATATAATAGGAGATAAAATCTACTGCAATATTTAATTAATATGAGATAAAATCTACTGCAATATCCTATTAATATAATAAGGAGATAAAATCTACTGTAATATTTGATTAATATAATTAGGAGATAAAATCTTCTGCAATATTTAATTAATATAATCTACTGCAATGTTTAATTAATTTAATAAGGAGATAAAATCTAAATATTGATTAATATAATAAGAGATAAACTTTACTGCAATATTTAATTAATGTAATAAGGAGATAAAATCTACTGCAATATTTAATTAATATAATAAGGAGATAAAATCTACTGCAATATTTAATTAACCTAATTCTAAATTTTACTTTACCTGTTTGTCCAGCTTCTAACTGGGCAGTGCTGGCCATCGTACTTGCTCTCAATGTCCGTCTTGTGCTTAGACTACCAATGAGACCCTGTCCATCATTCATCGGTGACGTGGTGATACGTCCACCAGCGCCGGTTGTCATGGTGATAGTTGGATCTGTTTAACAATGATACCATCAAAATTAGGTTTCTAATATTTCTTTGATCAAACTTTTTACAAAACCTTTTGTACAATCAAATGGAATTTATAATAAATAAAACAAAATGATTGATGACACTTGAGATAAAGAATCTTTTTCATCTTCAATTTTTATCTATCAGACTTAAGCATTACTTCCAATCAACTAAAAATCAAGCAGTAGCAATTGAAATGTGCTTTGAGAAAATAATAATTTCCCCCTTATTGAATTAGGTTTTAATGAATTAAGTTCTTGTTTTTGAGGGTATTGTTTTCTTAACAAAAAATGTTGATCCAGGCAACATATCCTAACCTGACCTCAATATCTGAATGGCAAAAAAAGAAACATGTTCACTGAGAAAAATATTTCTTCTATAAAATCAGCCTGAGAAAAGACTAACTTTCACTCTCTCTACCATCTTTATCAACTCTATTCCTTACCTCCGTCAATTGGAGATGGTGATGACAAAGGAACAGCTCCCACATTTGGTTCAAAATCTGGATTCCAAATGGGAGAGTTATTGTTGTATACTTCCTCTTCCAACATAGACAGAAATCTGAAAATACGGAAACAATGTCAATCAAATACGGAAACAATGTCAATCAAATAAGGAAACAATGTCAATCAAATACGGAAACAATGTCAATCAAATTTGTTGAGATTTTTCATACAGACATGAAATAAGTTCATTTTCTCATCTTGGAATTATCCTAAAAGTATTGCACTGTAAGATACTCTCCTCATTTGTCTTCAATAGGCTCAAGTATTAAAAATCAAGATTTAAATTGCTGATCCACATCAGCTTAATCCCAACCTCCTCTCCTAATTATAATCTTGTAGAAGAAATCCTCAAACACACATCTTACATGAATCCTCAACCAAATCAACCGTCTCTAATGCATCCATGCACAGTTTAGAGTACAGGGTAGAAAACAGATCAACTTAAAAATGTACAACATATGTTTAAGTCAGGTTGTCCTATATGTTTGGGTAAGTTCAGTTCTGACTGTAATATTTATACTTTTCGATTTAAACTAAAACTGGAATTTGTTTTGCTTGCAATGAGTGCATCAAAGTACCCACCATACATTTAAGGTATAGCATAACTTCATATCTGATTAATCTATAACAAGTAAGAGAAAAAACAGCAAAAATAAGTTATTTCTACAACAAAAGAAAAACCTTGGAAAATGAGTCAGGACAAGTGTTCTCTTCTCTGGAGGCATTTTCTCTTTATCATTGCGAAACTTTTCTAGAAGCTGTCTCCTCAGCAGAGTGAAGACTGATCTCAGGAATGAACGACCAAATATGTGAGTTGTTTCATACTTTGGCAGGCTGTCACAAAAGCTGGGTACATGACAAAAACATAGCCACCTGGAAGGAAAAAACAAAATTCAGGATCATTTTGACACATTCCTGGATAGGTCATGGATATGCTCATTTCAATGGTCACAATTAATGTTTAATTTTAACAAACTCTTGAAATAAAGAAAACAAACTTATCAACAAATACAAATTTGTATAATGCATCTTTATTCTTGTAATATTATCTTATCCTATCAAATTGCTACAATAAAGATAAAGATGAGGTCTTAACAAGTCACCACGACAACGATGAGAGGTCAGATCATTTTAGAGGTAATAATGGAAAGAGACCAGGGAAGAATTGAGAGAAATTCAAGAACAAAAGCCAGAAAGCTGTGATCGAGAGAGGAGGTGCATGGGTAAAACAAAAACAAAGTAGAGAGGGGGTGGAAGAGGAGAATTAAATATGGTTGTAGAGGATGCATGCTGAAGGAAGGAGACTATTTTATCTGGAGGATTTTTGGAAGAACTCACTGTGGGGAAAGGTTGTACAGGGGGCAAGCAAGGAGATACGTGTTGGATTGTGAGGATACAGTGGCAATTGTTACAGAGGGGTTGGGGGGAAGATAACATCTACTGTCTAATAAGTTACCAGAAGAATGAGATGAACAATCACCAGCAAACTCACAGCAATAAATTACAACACTGCATCTTCAAAAACAGCAGAGAATGGATATGTTAGTAGTCCCAGCAGACACAGGATACATTGCTAGGAATGGATATGTTAGTAGTCTCAGCAGACACAAGATACATTGCTAGGAATGGATATGTTAGTAGTCTCAGCAGACACAGAATACATTGCTAGAAATGGATATGTTAGTAGTCTCAGCAGACACAGAATACATTGCTAGGAATGGATATGTTAGTAGTCTCAGCAGACACAGAATACATTGCTAGAAATGGATATGTTAGTAGTCTCAGCAGACACAGGATACATTGCTAGGAATGGATATGTTAGTAGTCTCATCAGACACAGGATACATTGCTAGGAATGGATATGTTAGTAGTCTCAGCAGACACAGAATACATTGCTAGGAATGGATATGTTAGTAGTCCCAGCAGACACAGGATACATTGCTATGAATGGATATGTTAGTAGTCCCAGCAGACACAGGATACATTGCTAGGAATGGATATGTTAGTAGTCCCAGCAGACACAGGATACATTGCTATGAATGGATATGTTAGTAGTCTCAGCAGACACAGGATACATTGCTAGGAATGGATATGTTAGTAGTCTCAGCAGACACAGAATACATTGCTAGGAATGGATATGTTAGTAGTCTCAGCAGACACAGGATACATTGCTATGAATGGATATGTTAGTAGTCCCAGCAGACACAGGATACATTGCTAGGAATGGATATGTTAGTAGTCCCAGCAGACACAGGATACATTGCTAGGAATGGATATGTTAGTAGTCTCAGCAGACACAGGATACATTGCTAGGAATGGATATGTTAGTAGTCTCATCAGACACAGGATACATTGCTAGGAATGGATATGTTAGTAGTCTCAGCAGACACAGGATACATTGCTAGGAATGGATATGTTAGTAGTCTCATCAGACACAGGATACATTGCTAGGAATGGATATGTTAGTAGTCTCAGCAGACACAGGATACATTGCTAGGAATGGATATGTTAGTAGTCTCATCAGACACAGGATACATTGCTAGGAATGGATATGTTAGTAGTCTCAGCAGACACAGGATACATTGCTAGGAATGGATATGTTAGTAGTCTCAGCAGACACAGGATACATTGCTAGGAATGGATATGTTAGTAGTCTCAGCAGACACAGGATACATTGCTAGGAATGGATATGTTAGTAGTCTCAGCAGACACAGGATACATTGCTAGGAATGGATATGTTAGTAGTCTCAGCAGACACAGGATACATTGCTAGGAATGGATATGTTAGTAGTCTCAGCAGACACAGGATACATTGCTAGGAATGGATATGTTAGTAGTCTCAGCAGACACAGGATACATTGCTAGGAATGGATATGTTAGTAGTCTCAGCAGACACAGGATACATTGCTAGGAATGGATATGTTAGTAGTCTCAGCAGACACAGGATACATTGCTAGGAATGGATATGTTAGTAGTCTCAGCAGACACAGGATACATTGCTAGGAATGGATATGTTAGTAGTCCCAGCAGACACAGGATACATTGCTAGGAATGGATATGTTAGTAGTCTCAGCAGACACAGGATACATTGCTAGGAATGGATATGTTAGTAGTCTCAGCAGACACAGGATACATTGCTAGGAATGGATATGTTAGTAGTCCATTGCTAGGAATGGAGTCTAGGAATGGATATGTTAGTAGTCTCAGCAGACACAAGATACATTGCTAGGAATGGATATGTTAGTAGTCTCAGCAGACACAGGATACATTGCTAGGAATGGATATGTTAGTAGTCTCAGCAGACACAGGATACATTGCTAGGAATGGATATGTTAGTAGTCTCAGCAGACACAGGATACATTGCTAGGAATGGATATGTTAGTAGTCTCAGCAGACACAGGATACATTGCTAGGAATGGATATGTTAGTAGTCTCAGCAGACACAGGATACATTGCTAGGAATGGATATGTTAGTAGTCTCAGCAGACACAGGATACATTGCTAGGAATGGATATGTTAGTAGTCTCAGCAGACACAGGATACATTGCTAGGAATGGATATGTTAGTAGTCTCAGCAGCAGACACAGGATACATTGCTAGGAATGGATATGTTAGTAGTCTCAGCAGACACAGGATACATTGCTAGGAATGGATATGTTAGTAGTCTCAGCAGACACAGGATACATTGCTAGGAATGGATATGTTAGTAGTCTCAGCAGACACAGGATACATTGCTAGGAATGGATATGTTAGTAGTCTCAGCAGACACAGGATACATTGCTAGGAATGGATATGTTAGTAGTCTCAGCAGACACAGGATACATTGCTAGGAATGGATATGTTAGTAGTCTCAGCAGACACAGGATACATTGCTAGGAATGGATATGTTAGTAGTCTCAGCAGACACAGGATACATTGCTAGGAATGGATATGTTAGTAGTCTCAGCAGACACAGGATACATTGCTAGGAATGGATATGTTAGTAGTCTCAGCAGACACAGGATACATTGCTAGGAATGGATATGTTAGTAGTCTCAGCAGACACAGGATACATTGCTAGGAATGGATATGTTAGTAGTCTCAGCAGACACAGGATGGACATTGCTAGGAATGGATATGTTAGTAGTCTCAGCAGACACAGGATACATTGCTAGGAATGGATATGTTAGTAGTCTCAGCAGACACAGGATACATTGCTAGGAAAATGGATATGTTAGTAGTCTCAGCAGACACAGGATACATTGCTAGGAAATGGATATGTTAGTAGTCTCAGCAGACACAGGATACATTGCTAGGAATGGATATGTTAGTAGTCATTGCAGCAGACACAGGATACATTGCTAGGAATGGATATGTTAGTAGTCTCAGCAGACACAGGATACATTGCTAGAAATGGATATGTTAGTAGTCTCAGCAGACACAGATACATTGCTAGAAATGGATATGTTAGTAGTCTCAGCAGACACAGGATACATTGCTAGGGATATGGTAGTCTCATATTGCTAGGAATGGATATGTTAGTAGTCAGCAGACACAGAATACATTGCTAGGAATGGATATGTTAGTAGTCTCAGCAGACACAGAATACATTGCTAGGAATGGATATGTTAGTAGTCTCAGCAGACACAGGATACATTGCTAGGAATGGATATGTGAGTAGTCTCAGCAGACACAGGATACATTGCTAGGAATGGATATGTTAGTAGTCTCAGCAGACACAGGATGGACATTGCTAGGAATGGATATGTTAGTAGTCTCAGCAGACACAGGATACATTGCTAGGAATGGATATGTTAGTAGTCTCAGCAGACACAGGATACATTGCTAGGAATGGATATGTTAGTAGTCTCAGCAGACACAGGATACATTGCTAGGAATGGATATGTTAGTAGTCTCAGCAGACACAGGATACATTGCTAGGAATGGATATGTTAGTAGTCTCAGCAGACACAGGATACATTGCTAGGAATGGATATGTTAGTAGTCTCAGCAGACACAGGATACATTGCTAGGAATGGATATGTTAGTAGTCTCAGCAGACACAGGATACATTGCTAGGAATGGATATGTTAGTAGTCTCAGCAGACACAGAATACATTGCTAGGAATGGATATGTTAGTAGTCTCAGCAGACACAGAATACATTGCTAGAAATGGATATGTTAGTAGTCTCAGCAGACACAGGATACATTGCTAGGAATGGATATGTTAATAGTCCCAGCAGACACAGAATACATTGCTAGGAATGGATATGTTAGTAGTCTCAGCAGACACAGAATGGGATATGTTAGTAGTCTCAGCAGACACAGGATACATTGCTAGGAATGGATATGTTAGTAGTCTCAGCAGACACAGGATACATTGCTAGGAATGGATATGTTAGTAGTCCCAGCAGACACAGGATACATTGCTAGGAATGGATATGTTAGTAGTCTCATCAGACACAGGATACATTGCTAGGAATGGATATGTTAGTAGTCTCATCAGACACAGGATACATTGGTAGGAATGGATATGTTAGTAGTCTCAGCAGACACAGGATACATTGCTAGGAATGGATATGTTAGTAGTCTCATCAGACACAGGATACATTGCTAGGAATGGATATGTTAGTAGTCTCATCAGACACAGGATACATTGGTAGGAATGGATATGTTAGTAGTCTCAGCAGACACAGGATACATTGCTAGGAATGGATATGTTAGTAGTCTCAGCAGACACAGGATACATTGCTACAAATGGATATGTTAGTAGTCTCAGCAGACACAGGATACATTGCTAGGAATGGATATGTTAGTAGTCTCATCAGACACAGGATACATTGCTAGGAATGGATATGTTAGTAGTCTCATCAGACACAGGATACATTGCTAGGAATGGATATGTTAGTAGTCTCAGCAGACACAGGATACATTGCTAGGAATGGATATGTTAGTAGTCTCAGCAGACACAGGATACATTGCTAGGAATGGATATGTTAGTAGTCCCAGCAGACACAGGATACATTGCTAGGAATGGATATGTTAGTAGTCTCATCAGACACAGGATACATTGCTAGGAATGGATATGTTAGTAGTCCCAGCAGACACAGGATACATTGCTAGGAATGGATATGTTAGTAGTCTCAGCAGACACAGGATACATTGCTAGGAATGGATATGTTAGTAGTCTCAGCAGACACAGGATACATTGCTACAAATGGATATGTTAGTAGTCTCAGCAGACACAGGATACATTGCTAGGAATGGATATGTTAGTAGTCTCAGCAGACACAGGATACATTGCTAGGAATGGATATGTTAGTAGTCTCAGCAGACACAGGATACATTGCTAGGAATGGATATGTTAGTAGTCTCAGCAGACACAGGATACATTGCTAGGAATGGATATGTTAGTAGTCTCAGCAGACACAGGATACATTGCTAGGAATAGATATCATAGTAGTCTCAGCAGACACAGGATACATTGCTAGGAATGGATATGTTAGTAGTCTCATCAGACACAGGATACATTGCTAGGAATGGATATGTTAGTAGTCTCAGCAGACACAGGATACATTGCTAGGAATGGATATGTTAGTAGTCTCAGCAGACACAGGATACATTGCTAGGAATGGATATGTGAGTAGTCCCAGCAGACACAGGATACATTGCTAGGAATGGATATGTTAGTAGTCTCAGCAGACACAGGATACATTGCTAGGAATGGATATGTTAGTAGTCTCAGCAGACACAGGATACATTGCTAGGAATGGATATGTTAGTAGTCTCAGCAGACACAGAATACATTGCTAGAAATGGATATGTTAGTAGTCTCAGCAGACACAGGATACATTGCTAGGAATGGATATGTGAGTAGTCCCAGCAGACACAGGATACATTGCTAGGAATGGATATGTTAATAGTCCCAGCAGACACAGGATACATTGCTAGGAATGGATATGTTAGTGATCTCAGCAGACACATTATACATTGCTAGGAATGGATATGTTAGTAGTCTCAGCAGACACAGGATACATTGCTAGGAATGGATATGTTAGTAGTCTCAGCAGACACAGGATACATTGCTAGGAATGGATATGTTAGTAGTCTCAGCAGACACAGGATACATTGCTAGGAATGGATATGTTAATAGTCTCAGCAGACACAGGATACATTGCTAGGAATGGATATGTTAGTAGTCTCAGCAGACACAGGATACATTGCTATGAATGGATATGTTAGTAGTCTCAGCAGACACAGGATACATTGCTAGGAATGGATATGTTAGTAGTCTCAGCAGACACAGGATACATTGCTAGGAATGGATATGTTAGTAGTCTCAGCAGACACAGGATACATTGCTAGGAATGGATATGTTAGTAGTCTCAGCAGACACAGGATACATTGCTATGAATGGATATGTTAGTAGTCTCAGCAGACACAGGATACATTGCTAGGAATGGATATGTTAATAGTCTCAGCAGACACAGGATACATTGGTAGGAATGGATATGTTAGTAGTCTCAGCAGACACAGGATACATTGCTAGGAATGGATATGTTAGTGATCTCAGCAGACACAGAATACATTGCTAGGAATGGATATGTTAGTAGTCTCAGCAGACACAGGATACATTGCTAGGAATGGATATGTTAGTAGTCTCAGCAGACACAGGATACATTGCTAGGAATAGATATCATAGTAGTCTCAGCAGACACAGGATACATTGCTAGGAATGGATATGTTAGTAGTCTCAGCAGACACAGGATACATTGCTAGGAATGGATATGTTAGTAGTCTCAGCAGACACAGGATACATTGCTAGAAATGGATATGTTAGTAGTCTCAGCAGACACAGGATACATTGCTAGGAATAGATATCATAGTAGTCTCAGCAGACACAGGATACATTGCTAGGAATGGATATGTTAGTAGTCTCAGCAGACACAGGATACATTGCTAGGAATGGATATGTTAGTAGTCTCAGCAGACACAGGATACATTGCTAGAAATGGATATGTTAGTAGTCTCAGCAGACACAGGATACATTGCTAGGAATGGATATGTGAGTAGTCCCAGCAGACACAGGATACATTGCTAGGAATGGATATGTTAGTAGTCTCAGCAGACACAGGATACATTGCTAGGAATGGATATGTTAGTAGTCTCAGCAGACACAGGATACATTGCTATGAATGGATATGTTAGTAGTCTCAGCAGACACAGGATACATTGCTAGGAATGGATATGTTAGTAGTCTCAGCAGACACTGGATACATTGCTAGGAATGGATATGTTAGTAGTCTCAGCAGACACAGGATACATTGCTAGAAATGGATATGTTAGTAGTCTCAGCAGACACAGGATACATTGCTAGGAATAGATATCATAGTAGTCTCAGCAGACACAGGATACATTGCTAGGAATGGATATGTTAGTAGTCTCAGCAGACACAGGATACATTGCTAGGAATGGATATGTTAGTAGTCTCAGCAGACACAGGATACATTGCTAGGAATGGATATGTTAGTAGTCTCAGCAGACACAGGATACATTGCTAGGAATGGATGTTAGTAGTCCCAGCAGACACATGATACATTGCTAGGAATGGATATGTTAGTAGTCTCAGCAGACACAGGATACATTGCTAGGAATGGATAGGTTAGTAGTCTGAAAAGTCTTCTTTTCACTCCAATTACAAGGCATTGTAGGATTTTAAAGGTGAATAAAGTCTAAACTAAGACGTATTATTCAACAACACAACAAAGTTCTACCCACATCCCTTAAAAAAGCACAGAAAACCCCAGTGACCTGCCCAAAGGTTTAACATATACCACAAACAATCACATACTTTGCAGGCATATATACAAAACCTGCATTATAATATATTTGCTACATATCTTGACTAAATTGTATTTATTGCTCTATTTTCCTTTTGAACCATACTTTCTCCTACACATAGATTAATGACTGCCCTATGCATGCAAACATTCATATAAGAGCCCCTAACAAGCATTCATATTAGGCCCCCAGCCCTCTCACCTGGTATAATTGACTTTGTAAGCTGACACATCATCTGTCTGTGCCCTCTGTTTTCTGACCGTAGGTGTTTCTAGCTTCCAGTGCTTAAGGCAGTGCAAAAACATCTTAGCCAATTCATACATGATCTGCCAGTCTTTCTGTGGAAGGTGCCCAAACTTGTGGAATACAAAATTAGTCACACCCTGTGGAAAAATGAGAAGGAAATCAATTTGGCATATTGAGATATTTTTGAAGAACAATTATCTCATAATGCCCTTTTCATTTAATGAATTGATATCTATCTACAGAACAGAGACTACTTAAAATAAAATGGTAACAAGTATGAATAGGCAGATGACTTTTCAATATTGGCAGTATAAAACAGGGTTATCATGAGTCAGGGTTATTATGAGTCAGGGCTATCATGAGTCAGGATTATCATGAGTCAAGGTTATCATGAGTCAGGGTTATCATGAGTCAGGGTTATCATGAGTCAGGGTTATCATGAGTCAGCGTTATTATGAGTCAGGGTTATCATGAGTCAGGGTTATCATGAGTTAGGGTTATCATGAGTCAGGGTTATCATGAGTCAGGGTTATCATGAGTCAGGGTTATCATGAGTCAGGGTTATTATAAGTCAGGGTTATCATGAGTCAGGGTTATCATGAGTCACGATTATCATGAGTCAGGGTTATCATGAGTCAGGGTTATCATTGGTCAGTTATTTGGCATGGAAATCATGAATATCAAAGCCAATCTTACCTTTGATATACTGGTCTGCTCAAAAGGTGGGTTTCCAAGGGGACCCTCGACTGAGGGTTTGCTCATGTGTAAAATGCATTTTCTTAAAAGCTGTAAAGAAGGAAAAACAACACAATTGATACCATCAAATTCCCTACCAACAATTATCCTGATGAATTTTCTATGTAAGATGTAGCTAACATATGATGAATTTGACTAGAAGCCTGTGTTCCTTTCAACCTAGCCTTTGCATACATATGTATCTTAAGGAAAATTGTTTATCAATGAGATTGGAGCAAATGAGCAGCAAGAATGTACATTAAACTTAATGAGATTGGAGTAAATGAGAAGCAAGAATGTACATTAAACTTAATGAGATTGGAGCAAATGAACAGGAGGAATGTACACTAAACTTTATGAGATTGGAGCAAATGAACAGCAAGAATGTATACTAAACTTTATGAGATTGGAGCAAATGAGAAGCAAGAATGTACATTAAACTTAATGAGATTGGAGCAAATGAACAGGAAGAATGTACATTAAACTTTATGATTGGAGCAAATGACAAGCAAGAATGTACATTGAACTTAATGAGATTGGAGCAAATGAACAGGAAGAATGTACATTAAACTTTATGATTGGAGCAAATGAGAAGCAAGAATGTACATTAAACTTAATGAGATTGGAGCAAATGACAAGCAAGAATGTACATTGAATTTTATGAGATTGAAGCAAATGAACAGGAAAAATGTACATTAAACTTTATGATTGGAGCAAATGAGAAGCAACAATGTACACTAAACTTAATGAGATTGGAGCAAATGACAAGCAAGAATGTACATTAAACTTAATGAGATTGGAGCAAATGAACACAAAGAATGTACATCAAACTTTATGATTGGAGCAAATGACAAGCAAGAATGTACATTAAACTTAATGAGATTGGAGCAAATGACAAGCAAGAATGTACATTAAACTTTATGTGATTGGAGCAAATGAGAAGCAAGAATGTACATTAAACTTTATGAGATTAGAGCAAATGACAAGCAAGAATGTACATTAAACTTAATGGGATCGGAGCAAATGAAAAGCAAGAATGTACATTAAACTTTATGATTGGAGCAAATAAGAAGCAAGAATGTACACTAAACTTCATGAGATTGGAGCAAATGAGAAGCAAGAATGTACATTAAACTTTATGAGATTGGAGCAAATGACAAGCAAGAATGTACATTAAACTTTATGTGATTGGAGCAAATGAGAAGCAAGAATGTACATTAAACTTTATGAGATTAGAGCAAATGACAAGCAAGAATGTACATTAAACTTTATGAGATTAGAGCAAATGACAAGCAAGAATGTACATTAAACTTAATGGGATCGGAGCAAATGAAAAGCAAGAATGTACATTAAACTTTATGATTGGAGCAAATAAGAAGCAAGAATGTACACTAAACTTAATGAGATTGGAGCAAATGAGAAGCAAGAATGTACATTAAACTTTATGAGATTGGAGCAAATGACAAGCAAGAATGTACATTAAACTTAATGAGATGGGAGCAAATGAGAAGCAAGAATGTACATTAAACCTTATGAGATTGGAGCAAATGACAAGCAAGAATGTACATTAAACTTTATGAGATTGGAGCAAATGTACAGCAAGAATGTACATTAAACTTTATGATTGGAGCAAATGAGAAGCAAGAATGTACATTAAACTTTATGATTGAAGCAAATGACAAGCAAGAATGTACATTAAACTTTATGAGATTGGAGCAAATGAACAGCAAGAAAGTACATTAAACTTTCATATAATCATAAAATATTTGATCCAATCACAAGTTCCTGAACAATGTCTTACACATTTTGCCAAACAAAATGGAAACAGGCAGGCAAAGTTATTGAAAGTGATATCCATTGGCACAATGAATAAAAAGAGAATATTGCATAACCCACCTTACACCATACCTATATACATGTGCTTCCAGAACCCCAGTTAAATTTATGTTTTCATTACAAATGTTGTACTTTTGTTAATATTCCCACAAATTAAAATTTTCCTTTTTCACAGAAAGGTACTTACACGAAATAAATAAAAGTAAACTTGTTTGGTGTCTGCATCCTCCTCTTTATGAACACAAAGAAAGAGATGTTCTACGTCCACTACGATGCTCAGCATCCGGTTGATCTCATCCTCAGGTACCTCATCAAGGTGAGAAACATGCTCAGCTACAACACAAGCAAAACACTGAATGTCAAATCAAATGTCATTAAGACATTAACCCCTTACTCTAACAGCATATTTTGGATTTTGGAAACCACGCTTGGGAGGCACGGTCAAAGATGGGGCACCCAAAACGACGATATTATCGCCATGTGGTGAAGGGTTAAGACTCCAACCATAAAAGCGCAATTTTCACAAACTGTACAATTATTAAATCAAAACCACTGAGAAAATCAACTACTAAGATACAGTAAGCCATTTGAGAATTTTTTGACTTTAGTAAACTAATTTTCTACTAAAAGAACAAACAAAACATTTGTAGGACTTTTAAAAAATGTAGGAATATGAAAATTTTACATCTGTATGACTTTGACAGCCCTGTACTTCACATCAGATTAAAGATTAGAATTTCATAAAGGGAACACATTCCTTTAATCACAGTTACATGTTTGTACTGTATCTTATATGCTGTCACAGAATGGCAAGAAGGCAAATCAAACAATAGTATTCCATGTGTCCTGGAGAATAAACATAAAAGGGTACACCTAAGTTTCAAAAGCCTTTCCTGTCAACTGCTTTTCTTCAAACTATTGTGGCTGAGCAATATTTTGTTTGCCGTAAATGGAGAGAGCTACATGTATTTAACTGACGATTTTACAAACTTGTGATTTGAATCACAATTCATTTCTTGTTTTCTTCATCCAGCTTATATCTGTTTTCACGTGACAGAGATGATTATACATTACTAAAACTCAAGTAAATATTGGCATTTTGTTTAACGATGCTTCATGGCTGACCATAAAGCTTCAATTTACAATTTTGATTTTCTTTACGAACAATGTGCTCTTACCAAGTTGATGATTGCAACTTCTGCATGGATCGGTGAGGCTGGCAAGTGGAGTCGACACGTCAAGCTTGGCCGGCTGAGTTGGCGTGGGAGGAGGGTTTGGATTCTTCCACCCATTGCACTTACAGTTCTCATCACCCTAGAAATGGAGAAAGAAACAGATATTGCTGAATAATTTTGCAAACTGATTTTGTTTCGAAAATTGTAGTTAATTACTTTGCTGTATTAGTAGCCTTAGCCACTCATGCTTATATTGTAGTAAAGAAAGAGTCGTTATTACTGTATTGTCAGACTTTGTCTATCCTACCTGTATTGAAGGAGAAACCATCACACACATACAGTGGAATACCAAGAATGTTCATGCCCAAATAACAAAGTGTGTGTGTGTGTGGGAGGTGGGAGGGGGCATTGGCAATATCAACATTCACCCTGTGGCTACCCAGAGTTTTAATTAATGATAAATTTCCCTCAGTTCTGAATAATGGGGTCAAAAATCTTCCAACAAAAAATCGTCACAGAAATAATATTAATGTACTAAAAACATCTGTATATGTTCACACATGTCACTTTTTTGCAATTTAATGTATTATTCATCATACAAATTATGTGGGGAAGTTCTTTGAGTAATGAACCTGAAGCAAGTAACCAAGTACCTTTAATACTGTTGATCAAAGGAGACAAAAAAAGTAATGAAAAAAATATTTGTTCCATGTTTTTCCCACATTTACAACCACCAGAACCATGAATGTTCTCTAGGTCATCTGTGGCTTCTCTAGGTCATCTGTGGCTTCTCTAGGTCATCTGTGGCTTCTCTAGGTCATCTGTGGCTTCTCTAGGTCATCTGTGGCTTCTCTAGGTCATCTGTGGCTTCTCTAGGTCATCTGTGGCTTCTCTAGGTCATCTGTGGCTTCTCTAGGTCATCTGTGGCTTCTCTATGTCATCTGTGGCTTCTCTAGGTCATCTGTGGCTTCTCTAGGTCATCTGTGGCTTCTCTAGGTCATCTGGGGCTTCTCTAGGTCATCTGGGGCTTCTCTAGGTCATCTGTGGCTTCTCTAGGTCATCTGTGGCTTCTCTAGGTCATCTGTGGCTTCTCTAGGTTATCTGTGGCCACCTACTGCGTACAAGAAAGCAATCCACGGAGTTACTGATCTCATCACCTTAAGCGTACAGCATAGTGGGGGAAATAGCTATCAGGGTCACTATAGCTCTGTGACGTTTGATGGATTGCACTGCCCATGCGAGCTCGAGTACAAGCAGATGTTGAGACAGGTTTGGCTATCTTTCTTTAGGCATGCACTGCCCATGGGAGTACAAACAGACCTTTGACTTTTGACTTTTTGACCCCAAAGTCTACGGGGACACAAATTCATCTACCAAGGTATCATGGTACAACATAGGGTTGGTAAAGGTCTTGTACTTTTTGAGTTAAAAATGGTGCAAAATGTACAAATTAGTACATAATTACCCCTAAAATCACATATTTGATCTCTGACCTCTTGACCCTAATTAATGAAATAACTTTGAATTCTTTTACATTTATCACACCCACTGTATGACACCATTCATGCTCACATCACAATTACCATTCCATAACTATAGGGGAAAATGGTGAAAAGAAGTCAATAGCTTTAAATTTTTGATCCCAGAATCTACAGGACACAAATTCATGTACCAACGTATCATGGTACAACTTAGGGTTGGTATAGGTCTTGCACTTTCGGAATTTAAAGTGGTACAAAAATTGTACAAATTAGTACATAATTACCTCCTAAAATTACATATTTGCCCTATGACCCTTGACCCTAATCAATGAAATAACTTCTGAAATTTTTCACATTTATCGTACCTAATGTATGACACACTTCATGCTCATGTCACCCTTACTATTCCATAACCATCGGGAAAAATGGCGAAAAAAAGTGAATAGCTCTAACATTTGACCTTTTGACCTCAGAATCTACGGGACACAAATCATGTACCAAGGTGTCATGGTACAACATATAGTTGGTATAGGTCTTGTAATTTTTTAATTGAAGAATCTGCAAAATTTTGTATAAAAAACACTTATTTGACCTTTTGACCCACGATCTTTTGACATCCAATTATTTTTTGTAAGAATGTTAAACCCTACCAAGCTATACAATTTGTAAAGATACCAAATAATTCTTTTAAAAGACACAGCATCGCCAAAAACTTATCCCATTTGACCTGTGAACTTTGTACTTTAAAACCTTGGAGACAAAAGTTCCGGGCCATAGGTACCCGTCCACCAATTTTGCTTTATATGTGTATTACATTTTTTTAGTTATAAGCGACACAAAATTAATTGTTGCATATGCACACACACACACAAACACACGGACAGATGCAAAAATCACCAAATTTTATCCCATTCCAAAAACTTATGACCCCTAACCCTAAATATGAGGTCATCATATGAGACCCACCAGCCCCCCTAATATCAAGGGGGGTGGAGATGTAGTGTAGGAGGTACAGGTGTTGGGTGCCTCAGTTGGAATGACAGAGACCCAAATAAGAGGGGAGAGGATGCTAGACTTTACCCTTATCCGAACCTTTACTGCTCAATTTCCCACTAAAATAAATGAACATAAAAGGAAAAACTTTACTACTGGTTCTTGAGTGCTTGACACAAATATTCTTTCGTGAGAAAATATTATCTGGGCTGTATGTACTACTGCCTGGAAAAGTATCCGAATGTGAATATAAAAAGCTCCATTGATAGCTTGGGAATGTAAAGTAAAAGTTCGGTTAAGCTGAATTAACAGTCATAATCCTACACAAAATATGCAAGATAACAATATGTGTAAAGCACAAGATATAAGTTCGTGGACTAAACGTTTAGCGCGAAATAAATCCTTGAAAAGACTCGAAGTTTAAATATTAAGTTAAAAATGAACGATCCATCACGCTTCTGCGAATCCATGAAATAAATATTATTACATATATCCTTTGCAAAACATGTAATTACGTACGATAAAGTCGAGTAAAAGAATATGGCTTGTGGATCATTCAACATTTATGGCTTGTGGATCATTGTAGTAGTGAGAGCTAAAAAGTGATAGAGTGGCGCTATATAACAATTTAAAACAAAGTCAACTGCAGAAGCACTACAAAATTACAGAATTGGCACTACACAGCCCCCAGATTTTTTGTTGGTTCTGAACAATGAAATTAAGAAAAATTTGATTTATATACAGTTCAAGTACAAAAACGTTTTGGCCAATGAATATATAGCATCCTAATTTTGTGGCACAGACTAAAGTGTCGATTGAGGGTTGTGCTTTATCTGCATTTTCTTGATTGTTCTTGCATGGCTGTTGTTGTCATTGTCTTGGTGCGGCTAGCTATGTGCTACTTTTCTCTAAAAAAATGTCTTTTGTCGAATAAGCTGGCTTTAGACGTTCAATGCTAACAGCATCTTGCCGACCATTAATATCAAGTTTGAAAAATTTGTTTGACCTGAGAGTTGATGTCTTTCAGAGTGTTTCTCTTGACATAGGTTGTGTTATTCCTGGTTGAAGTTTGTTTATGGTATGTTTGAGTGAATCAACAAAGTTTGTAGGAAATATTGGTTCGAGAGCAGCTGGTTGTATCGTTTCAGCAAGTTTTAACTGGGTGCCGGAAACCAGTTCTGCCAGAGTACATTGCAAATCTTCTTTGACCATAGTTCTTATTCCGAGAAGAATGATTGGTAAAGCATCATACCATTGTGCAGGATTGTTATAAGCTTTTAAAGCAGCCTTTAGCTGTCGATGAAGTTAGACTGCTGGTGGTAAGCTGTTGTGTGTGCTCTGCAAATACCCAGCATTTGATTGAGCTGGGTGAAGAGGAATAACTCAAACTGAGCTCCCTTATCTGTTTTAATAATAGATGGGATATCAAAGATAGCAATCCACCAGTGAAGTAAAGCGCTAGCGATTGTCTCGCTGGAGATGTTTTGGATTGAAATAGCGTCAGGCCACTTGGTAAAACAGTCTACTACGGTAAGTAAATACCCAAATCCATTTGAAGGTCACCATGGTCCTAAGTTGTCAATGTGAATGTGCTACAATGGTCCTACGATGTCAATGTGAATGAGCTAAAAACGTTCATCTGGTTGTGAAAATGTACCAAAAGAAGCTTTGTTATGGCGATGAATTCTTGCCCTTTGACAAGGTATGCATGTCTTTACCCATTGTTGGATGATTCATCCAGATATATCGTTTGCTGATGCGCTTTTGTGTTGTTTTCACACCAGGATGTGATGGGGCGTGGAATTTGTCAAACACCTATCATCTGATTTGTTTCGTGACATAAGGGCATTGTGTTCCTTGTGACAAGTCGCGGATAATGCCTTCATCGCTGAAGGGCAATGGTACTTCCTTCAATTGTAAGGAAGTATTGGCTAGCTCCTGTAATTCATCATTGTCTCGCTGGTTATAAGCAAGTTGAACAAAATCCAGCGTCGATTGGACTTGAGTTTGGATGCCATAGACATTTCTAGACAGGGCGTCGACCACAACGCTACTTCTTCCAGAAATATGCCAGACATCAGTTGTGAACTGGGCTATGTAGTCTCTTAGTGAATAGCTTTTTGAGTGTGCGTTGAATATGTGAGTGAGTGGCTTGTGACCGGTCTACACATAGAAGGTATTGGCTTCCAAAAGATGTTGGAAAGCACTATAACGAGTCTCGTTTGGCTGAAGTTTCTTTGAGAAAAATGCCAGTGGTTGCCAAGTATCATGTACCCATTGTTGTAACACAGCACCGATGGCGTAATCAGATGCATCGACAACTAGGCTGAGAGTGGCATCAGGGCAAGGACGTGCCAAGAGTGTGGCGTCTTATAATAAAGCTTTTAGATCATTGAATGCTTGCAGTTGAGTTTGGTCCAATTGGATGGTTACCTTTGATGACTTAAAAGGTCGGTTTGCGAGCATGTCAGTAAGTGGAAGAGCTGACTGTGCAGTTTGGGAGGAATCTGTAGTAAAAATTAATCAAACCTAAGACTTCTTGTAGCTTGTGTACCAAGGTAGGAATTGGGAATTCACTTATAGCTTTCACTTCAAAAAAAAAAGTCGTTGAATTCCTTTCTCGCTGACTTGATGTCCCAAATATTCTAAAGTGGGCACACGGAAGACAAACTTGGCTGGGTTGATGACAATGTGGGCATGCGAAAGACACACTTTGCTGGGTGGATGACAATGTGGACACGGAAAGGATACATTTGGCTGGGTTGATTACTATGTGGGCATGATGAAGACACAATTGGCTGGGTTGATGACAATGTTGGCATGAGGAAGACACACTTGGCTGGGTTGATGACAATGTGGGCATGAGGAAGACACACTTGGCTGGGTTGATTACAATGTGGGCATGGAAGACACACTTGGCTGGGTTGATTACAATGTGGACACGAGGAAGACACACTTGGCTGGGTTGATGACAATGTGGGCATGAGGAAGACACACTTGGCTGAGTGGATGACAATGTGGGCACGGGGAAGATATATTTGGCTGGGTTGATTACAATGTGGGCACAAGGAAGACACACTTGGCTGGGTTGATGACAATGTGGGCATGAGGAAGACACACTTGGCTGGGTTGATGACAATGTGGGCACGAGGAAGACAACACTTGGCTGGGTTGATGACAATGTGGGCACGAGGAAGACACACTTGGCTGGGTTGATGACAATGTGGGCACAAGGAAGACACACTTGGCTGGGTTGATGACAATGTGGGCACGGGGAAGACACACTTGGCTGGGTTGATGACAATGCCATAGTCACTGAGTCTTTGGAAAAGTTGTGTAAGATGCTCTACATGCTCTGTTTCAGATGTGCTTGCTACTAGCAGGTCATCCATGTAAGCATACACAAATGGCAAACTGGGTATGATAATGTCAATGAATCACTGAAAGGTTTGCGCAGACCGAAAAACATTCGTAGGAACTCGAATAACCCGACAGGTGTCGTTATGGCAGTTTTGTGTATGTCTCTTCAACTATAGGTATTTGATGATACGTCCGTTGAAGGTCTATTTTAGAAAAATCTTTTTGCCATACAAGGATGACAAGAAATCTTGTATGTGGGAAATGGGTGGGAATCAAATGTTGTACATTTGTTAAAAGCTCTGTAGTCTCCACATGGTCTCCAGTCTCCAGACTTCTCCGGCTCCATGTGTAGTGGCAATGACCAACTGCTGTTAGACTGGCAGATGATGCCAAGTTCCGTCATGTGCTTGAACTCTGCTTTTGCATCTTCATTCTTGCTGGAGCTAATTCCTTGGGATGGCAGGATATGGGTCTACCCATTGTTACGATATGGTGTTTGATATCATGCTTAAGGTCAGACATGTGATAATCTGACTTTAAAAGTGATGGAATGTTCTTAAGTAGTTCTTGGCAGGCCTGAGGTTGAGAGAAAATGCCAAACGAAGGTTGGCTGCTTGATATAGTGGTAGGAATACCATGTACACATTGCAGGGTTTCCTGGTCAACTAGGCATTTGCTCTTGACATCAACGAGGATTGACATCACCGAGGAGACCAAAATTATTAGGAAAAGCCACTCCTAAAATGGGAGTTGCCACATCTACTGTGACAAAAATCCACCAAAAAGTGCAGCGTAGACCAAGATTTAGAGTAAAGAGCATTCTCTATAGGTTTTGATCAATGTGTTCTTAACAGCAGAGAGGGTACTGTTGGAAGGTTTATTTTTATTAAGTCGTGATGCTGGGATGATGCTCCCTTTTGCCCTGTGTCTACAAGGAAGTGAATCCTGAGTTCTTATCTATGACAAAAAATAAGCGGCTTGAGTTCTTGCCAGGGGACTGCGTCACTGGCTTTGGAGTTGATGCCTGTTTTGCTGTGTAGGTGCAGGGGTCGCGACACTTGGTTGCAGTATCCCTAAACTTCTTGTGGTACCAGCAAACTGTTTCTATTGAGGAGTTATCCCTTGAATTGACCAGTTCCTGGTCCGACTTGGATTCCTGCTGAATGATCTCGAAAACCTGGATTGTTTGAGACCAGAAATATCTGATGACATTTGATCTACTTTTGCCGTAAGTTGTTTGACCTGTTTACTAAGCGCTGAAATTTCTTGTACTAGGTCTGGGTCATTGGCTAAAGCCTGAACCTGTGCTATGATTGACGTGTTTGGATGAGCAGCTTCCATGATCTTGTCGGCCATGTCTGCCATTTGGTCGAGACTGACCTTGTCAATCGTCCCCGCCATTACTGTTTGGAGGCGTTAAGGGAAAAGTTGACGAAGGATCTTGTCATCCAGCATACTATCGACTAGAAGCTGCCTCATGCATCTGAGAAGTTGTGATGGTTTCTTATCGCCCAACTCTTCCGCTGTTAGAAGTTGTTGAAGCCTTTTTTTGCTCAGAGATAGTGGGTCGTGAAATCAATAGCTCCTTCAGGGAATTCATAGGGTTTATCCTTGTCAGGAGAAATAAGAATGTGTCTGACTTCTTGGGCTATCTCTGATGGAGTGCTAAGACCACATGATGGTACATGCGGACGAAATGCTAATATATGCCAGCTGGAATTGTGCCTCGATTTGGGCAAATTATAGTGTTGCATCATTAGCCCAAAATGGTGGGATCTTGACCCGAACTGTAAAAATTCCCTTTGGTTTCATATCCGTCATTTTTGTACTCTCGTATGGAAGTGTTTGCAATTAAGAATGAGGTACCCATTGTTTGACTGCTGTTCCTTCTTTGGTAAAAGTTTAACTCTCTAAACCAATACCTTTTCAGGTGAGATTTGGCCTGCAACCCATCAAGAGCTTCGAAAACTCCTTTCGTGTGCATGTGCATTGTCTACCGTGACGATCGAGTCTCTTACTTGACTTGCGAATGGCCAAGATAACTCAGTGAAATGGGCGTATTTCACACTGTCGTTGCTTCGTTTGGGTTGTGATGAACCAGTTTATTTGGGCTATCATCGTGTCCAAATCACGTTTTAGGGCCGATAATTCATATGAAGTTGAGATAGGCACATAGAGTTGTTTACTTGCCTGGATTTTTATTAACAATGCAGGCAGGATAGTTGCGAATGATACAACTAATGTGACCTTTCCTGAATGATGTTTTTTTAAATTAATAAGTTAATTATTTCTTTTGCAGACCCTAAGGACCTGCAAATTGTTCTTTTGGATTGTCAGTCTGTCAGTGAAACTTACTAGGTCATTAATACCCACTGCTAATTTTACTAACAAAAGGTCTTCACTATAAAAATTACAAAAAGTAAGCTTCTTAAGGGTTTCTGGAAGTAGTTCATCTATTTTGTAACCTCATTTGATAACGAATTCAAATATCACAAATGCCATGTTCCTTGTTAACATAGAGATCAAAATTATATGACCTTGAATCACTCACAAATACTTTATAAATGTTCCGCTGCGTTGGAAATAGAAGTCAGTGTTATCAAAGTCAAAATTCTGGAAAATGAGGGCGCTAAAGTAGAATGATACAATTTGAAGTTGACTTAGTCCAAAGCAAATGTGGTTGATAATGGTTCATAAAAAACGGGGACACTGTTGAATGCCTCAGTTGGAATGAAGGAGACCCAAACAAGAGGTCGCTAGACTTCACCCTCATCCAAACCTTTACCGCTCAATTCCCCTCTTAAATTGTTTTTTTCGTTTTGTTTTTTTGTACATGATCCTCCCTTACGGGAACTCGGCAAGACTCCTATATGGAGCATAGACGCCAAGCTATAGCCTGCATAGCAAATGCCAGTCCCGTGCGACCGGGACGGAAGTGGATGAACACCCGGTTTTCACCCTACTCTTTTCGAGAAGTGTTCAGAGAGCCAGGTAGGGTGCGACTGTCCTACCATCGGGACCGACGACTTAACGTCCCCTCCGAAGGACGGCAAGCACCATTCAACCATTGCCACTTTTCTCAACAGCTGAATGAGGAGCAGGGGCTGCAAACAACATACTTCCGCTTTGATGATCGGCATATCTGTCTGCATAGCTGTGGAAAAAATGGTTAGACCTGTCCGAGGCTTGAACCTGGTATCTCCAGCATCTCAGTCGTGTGCTCTACCAACTGAGCTACCTGACTCCTCAATAAATAAATCAAAATAAAAGAAAAAACTTCCCTTATAGGTTCTTGAGTGCTTGACACAAATGTTTTTTCATGAGAAAATATTATCTGGGCTGTATGCACTACTGCCTGGAAAAGTATCGAATGTGAATATAAAAAGCTCCAATGATAGCTTGGGAACGTAAAGTAAAAGTTTGGTTAATTGAATTAACATTCATAATCCTACACAACTATGCAGAATAACAATATGTGTATAACGTAAGATATAAATTTGTGGACTTAATGTTTAGCGTGAAATAAATCGTTGAAATAACTTAGTTTGATTATTAACTTAAAAATGAATGATCCATCATGTTTCCGATTCATTAGAATTTTTCATCATCTTATAATGTTGGCAACATAGGTGAGACACGAAAGGAGTTATAAATTATAAACAACATGGAATATGCTTTAGCATACTACACTACAGTAAGTTAGTCACATGGGAGAATTTGTCAATACGTTCTTGTTTTTGTTATGGTTATGGATTTTGCACGTATCTTTAAGATCAACTAAATATAAAGAATGGGCCACAACCATAGTGTACTTAAAAACAGTACGAGCAAACTTACCTTACATAGCGAATAAACTCCTAATTTTTCTAATTTCTTTGCTTTCGGGTAATTTTTTACATGGGATTTACGCTGTGCTATTCTTTGAAGATTCATTGGTCTGTTAATTTCCCTGGTTTATCTGGGTGGCCGATGGCCGTCGTTGTGCCACGAAATTTGGCGATTGAGGTTCGCTTTGTTCTTCCATGGGAGCTGCCATCTTTTTTTATTTCCAAGATTTTAAAAGTTTTGACGACAAATTATTTAAATTTTCACTTTTAAATAAAATATTTATAAAAATTATAATTAGCAACTATAATAATTTGTTTAATGATTATTATTTGTCTTTTAAACTTTTATGAATGGAAAAAATTTTTTAAAATATTTTCCTTAAATATTGTAGTCGTCTGCTAACACCATTTTAGGACTAAAGACACTGTCTTTCACATGGACTGAAAAATCAGCAAAATTCCTTGACAGAAGATGTGCTATAATGACTAATTCATAAGTGCTGTATGCTGCTGATGAATCTTGACTGTTCTTTCCAAAAAAAAAAACTGATTTTTTCTTGGAATATGAAGTTGAAAGAGCTAGAATCCTGCCTGCAGCAAGTTGATACTTTTGAAGCTCCAAAAATCTTACTGGAGCAGTACGCAACTCGTCCACATATCGCTGGTTATTTCCCATTCATTGTTTAAATTATTACTCATTTGGTTTGGTGTAGGCTACCAAGGTTTATAACGTCCCAACAGACCTTTTTGAATTCTCGAGGTCAGAGTCGTCGTAACCGTGTACGGGCTCAGTACGGTTTTGCCAAGTTGGAGGGGAACTTTATCATTACAGTCAATGGGATATTATCTAATACAAAACATTTGTGTAGAAAAATAAATTATGTTCAGTGTTCATTAAAAAAAGGTTTTCTCCCATTGACTGCAATGATAACTGACTTTGTTTTCCCCTTTTGGCTGAAGTTTGAGATTGTTAAAAAAGCATTGTTACGTTGCTGTGCACCACAACATTAGTGGATGTTCGACCTCGAGAATACTGGTTGGAGACCTTGGAATTTTAGCTGAAGCTTTGCTGCAGCCTGCACGGGAGCAACTGCAGAATACCCTGCGTTTTTGTAACTTTTAAGTTTAAGAATAAGAGAGTAACAGTGAGTTAGAAGTGCTGCCCACTTGCCACATTAGAAATACATATTTTAAATCCCAATTTAGAACAGAGAGTGTGAGATTTATAGTGATGCTGCTATTTTGGGTTAAGTGATGAACAGAGAAGTCAGAATGCAAACCATGCATGGCTTTGGAAGGTCCAATAGGAGTTGATCGGCTGCTACAGTACTTCTGACTTTGTTCCCACTTATGCACCTAGGCCCATCAATTGTATGACACACCCTCTGATACCTGGAATATTTGTGTCAATGTTGCGTCAATTACAATCAAATTTTAATGCAGAGGTACATTACATGTAACTTGTAAGTCATTGTACACATTAGTGTAGAATCATTTTCTTCTTTAAGGGGAGGGGGCAGAAAGATATGCTACAACACTAGTTCAGTGGTGAAAATTTTACTGAGGGGGCACCATGTAGATCACTGCAACATTGGGGCATGTTTCCCCCCCCCCCTCCCGCTTCTTATGCCTATGAGATTGTACATCAAATGTCAGTCATTCAAAGAATAATAGGTGTGTCAATGTGCATCATTCTTTCAGTTGTTATGAAACCTTTATCAAACAACATTGTGTCGGTCCCATTACCTATTGTATGTATTAAAATGCAACTTATGGCAATAAACAGGCCATGACCACAATCAGATACACAGGCAATAGGTAATACATGTAACTATTGATCAGCGTTCCAAAAAGAAAAATAATTGCACGTTGCAAATATTGTAAATGGTAGAATTTCTAAAAGACTTTTTTAACATTCCAAATTTGTTAACTCATAAATAATATTTATGTGCATTCCATCAGAAGGAATACACAAAAAAAGTTTTAAATATTCAATAGTTTCACGTCAAATGTTATCGGAACCCTCATGAATTTTTGCCCAATTGTCCACAACTTTGGTGGAATTTTAATTATTTTCGTTAATATCAATATAATTCTTGTCAGGTGCGTCACAAGGACAGTCATTGTCAGTCACTTTTACCAATCCGTCAGAAAGTCATTTTAAAGTGTCAAAAGTAGGCAATTGTCAGTCAAAAATACTACAAAGGTGTGCATCAATGAGTATGAATTATGAAGCACACATGAACATTGACACACATATCCCTTGGGTTGGAGGGTGTGTCATACAAATAATAGGTGCCTTAATTAAGGACAGAAATGGCTAACTTGTCTACAGGCCACACTTAAAGTGGCAAGCATAGGGGTCATTAGTAGCTGCATAGGAAAAACCTCAACATTTTTGTGATTTTGACTCTTACAGTATTGAAAAACTATTGCATCCCTGGTCATGAAACTCAAAAGAAATTGCAAGATTAATTTTTTTAACAATCTATTTTGTACGACAATGTTCAAAAACTTTGCACCTTCAGTGCAAATTAAATCAGGGGAAAATATCAAGCTATTCTGAAACCTATGAAAGATTTCAAACTGCCATTTGTTTAAAGCCTCTATCAAATCCATTGAGATAATTAATTGATTAAAGAACTAATTACAGTAAGTCAACTTATTTTTGGAAGGATCTTTTCACCTCAAATTTCAGATTTGTTATGATCAGATGTAAATAGTGTGATCTAACCTGAATTTGGTAATAAAGAACGACTGAAATTTTATTTTTATGGCCTCAAAAAGTGTCTCAAATTTTCTTTGATATTGCATCCAAGAAGGAATGTTTTTGGGGTTTTGCCCTAACTTTGCCTGAAAGTATATTTGAAAGCTATATGGACAGGACAGATAGAGATTAACTTTGCCTGAAGGTATATTTGAAAGCTATATGGACAGGACAGATAGAGATTAACTTTGCCTGAAGGTATATTTGAAAGCTATATGGACAGGACAGATAGAGATTAACTTTGCCTGAAGGTATATTTGAAAGCTATATGGACAGGACAGATAGAGATTAACTTTGCCTGAAGGTATATTTGAAAGCTATATGCACAGGACAGCTAGAGATTAACTTTGCCTGAAGGTATATTTGAAAGCTATATGCACAGGACAGATAGAGATTAACTTTGCCTGAGGGTATATTTGAAAGCTATATGGACAGGACAGAAAGAGATTAACTTTTCCTGAAGGTATATTTGAAAGCTATATGGACAGAACAGATAGAGATTAACTTTGCCTGAAGGTATATTTGAAAGCTATATGGACAGGACAGATAGAGATTAACTTTGCCTGGAGGTATATTTGAAAGCTATATGGACAGGACAGATAGAGATTAACTTTGCCTGAAGGTATATTTGAAAGCTATATGGACAGAACAGATAGAGATTAACTTTGCCTGAAGGTATATTTGAAAGCTATATGGACAGGACAGAAAGAGATTAACTTTTCCTGAAGGTATATTTGAAAGCTATATGGACAGAACAGATAGAGATTAACTTTGCCTGAAGGTATATTTGAAAGCTATATGGACAGAACAGATAGAGATTAACTTTGCCTGAAGGTATATTTGAAAGCTATATGGACAGGACAGATAGAGATTAACTTTGCCTGAAGGTATATTTGAAAGCTATATGGACAGGACAGATAGAGATTAACTTTGCCTGAAGGTATATTTGAAAGCTATATGCACAGGACAGCTAGAGATTAACTTTGCCTGAAGGTATATTTGAAAGCTATATGCACAGGACAGATAGAGATTAACTTTGCCTGAAGGTATATTTGAAAGCTATATGGACAGGACAGATAGAGATTAACTTTGTCTAAAGGTATATTTGAAAGCTATATGCACAGGACAGATAGAGATTAACTTTGCCTGAAGGTATATTTGAAAGCTATATGGACAGGACAGATAGAGATTAACTTTGTCTAAAGGTCTATTTGAAAGCTATATGGACAGGACAGATAGAGATTAACTTTGCCTGAAGGTATATTTGAAAGCTATATGCACAGGACAGATAGAGATTAACTTTGCCTGAAGGTATATTTGAAAGCTATATGGACAGGACAGATAGAGATTAACTTTGTCTAAAGGTATATTTGAAAGCTATATGGACAGAACAGATAGAGATTAACTTTGCCTGAAGGTATATTTGAAAGCTATATGGACAGGACAGATAGAGATTAACTTTGCCTGAAGGTATATTTGAAAGCTATATGGACAGGACAGAAAGAGATTAACTTTGCCTGAAGGTATATTTGAAAGCTATATGGACAGGACAGATAGAGATTAACTTTGCCTGAAGGTATATTTGAAAGCTATATGGACAGGACAGATAGAAATTAACTTTGCCTGAAGGTATATTTGAAAGCTATATGGACAGGACAGAAAGAGATTAACTTTGCCTGAAGGTATATTTGAAAGCTATATGGACAGGACAGATAGAGATTAACTTTGCCTGAAGGTATATTTGAAAGCTATATGGACAGGACAGATAGAGATTAACTTTTCCTGAAGGTATATTTGAAAGCTATATGGACAGGACAGATAGAGATTAACTTTGCCTGAAGGTATATTTGAAAGCTATATGGACAGGACAGATAGAGATTAACTTTGCCTGGAGGTATATTTGAAAGCTATATGGACAGGACAGATAAATGTTTTATATTTACCAGAAAGAGCTTTAAATTCTAAACAAAAGATTTGACAACAGTTGCACCTGTAGTTTCTTTATCAAAGTTGCAAGAATTTTCAATAATGAAAAAGTTGTGATGTACATAAATGAAAGAGAGGACAATTCAAAATCTTTAATTTAATTCTTTTAACTTCTGTTTTTAATTTCAGGCACTTAAAATCAGTAGACCTTTTTCTCAGGACTGCTAAGTTTGAAGAGAGGGTATAATTGCAATTAAAATTCTTGTGGTCATATACAACTGTTTCCATTCAAAAAATGGTAGTGAAGACTTTAAAAACAATTAGTAACATCAGGAAATTCATAGCTTTCCTTGTTGTGATGTCACAAAATTACAATAAAATTTGCATGATTTATCATAATAAGGCTGTAAAATTCAAAATGCTGTCAATGTTTAACTGATTTGGGTTAATTTGTTATTTATGGTTTATAGCATATTTTCTTCCAATTAAACTCAAGTAATTGCTAACTGTCCATCATTAAACTGGTTTCAACTTGATTATAGCTAAATTAGAGTGACTATTTGTTTTTAAAGGAATGTTCATTCAGTGGAGGCTGAAGTGAAAAAAAATTATGCTTACAGCTTTCATCAAATAGTCATAATCTTTCCTTACTACTGTATATCTATCAGTGATTTGTATTGGCTAGTGGGTTTTGCACACTTAGCCCTCAGAAAGTGTTATTGATTAGTGTCATCAAATACGCTTATTATACTTCTTACTATTTAGTATGTAATTTTCTTACACTGCCATCTGGCTGTCAAGCACTTAATTCTTCCAGAAAATGATAAATCCATAGAGCTTTGGTGCCTTCTTGCCCTGGACCACAGGAAGCATAGTCAAACCACCAACTAAATCCATAGAGCTTGGGGGCCTTCTTGCTCTGGACTGGGACCTTCTTGCCCTGGACTGGGGGCCTTTTTGCCCTGGACCACAAGAAGCATAGTCAAACCACCAACTTTTTTAGACAAAAATTGTTTTCGCTTTCTTCAAAATTCACATATATCAAACAAAGTGTTCAGATTCTGCCAATGACTACAACATACTATTGTGTTTTTTGTCAGACCATTTCATGATTGTTTGCATGACTGCATGTCATGTAGATGTTTCATATGTCAAACTTAAATAATCATCTTGGTATTCTTACTGCATCACATTATTATTATTTTCCTCTGCAGAGAATGAATTATGAATTTTTCAACAAAAATTGTTGAAAGGCAAAATATCAATGTTTAAGGTGGAGGAGGAAGTGGGGAGGGCCACAGCATTAAAAGTAATGCATTTACACATCAGAAATTTGCATACAAATTATTAGTATCTGACTATTCAAAAAAGCTTTCAAATGTATGCTATGTAAAATATGAGCTTAACATTTTGTTGGTGGTGAAAGAGTAAAAAAAAAAATGGGGTGGGGGGGGGGGGCGAATCTGTTTTTCATTCAAATTTGGTACCTACCAGCACTTTGATGATTGAGCCCGTTTCACAGGCTTTTGGCCTGAAGCATCCATTAATTTCGTCCCTATTTCCATTTGTTTCTAATATTTTTTTATTTTTTTATATTATTATTATTATTATTCTTATCATTATTATTATTACTATTATTATTATTATTATTATTATTATTATTATTATTATTATTATTATTATTATTATTATTATTATTATTATTATTATTATTATTATTGTTATTATTATTGTTATTATTGTTATTATTATTATTATTATTATTGTTATTATTATTATTATTATTATTATTATTATTATTATTATTATTATTATTATTATTATTATTATTAATTATTATTATTGTTATTATCAATTTGTTTATTTATTTATTTTTAATTTATTTCTATTTTTATTATTATGAAAAAGAAATTTGGGGGGTTAGGGGTGCAGTTCTCACTACCACTATATTGTCCATAAATGTGTGTGTTTTTTAACTTTTGTTTTTGTTTATTCCCTTTCATACATTTAGCTCGGATGCTTTTTACAATTGATGCAACTTTTGGAGACATACAGGATAAACTGATTGCAGATCTTGGATGTGGTTGTGGGGTTCTTAGCATCGGTGCAATAATGCTTGGTGCTGGGTGAGTAGTGTATGTTTTGTTTTAAATGTTAAGAAGAAGAATTTTGGCTTTTTTTTTCTGTAAATTTACATATGTTTCTAATTTAATAAATGATGGAGTGAGCCCTCCCATGTTCTGTGTTGTTTGCATGTGTGTGTGTTTATATTCACTTGAAGAGCTGGTTCAGTAACTTGATATTTATTTGCATATGTTTCTAATTTAATAAATGATGGAGTGAGCCCTCCCATGTTCTGTGTTGTTTGTGTGTTGTGTGTTTATATTCACTTGAAGAGCTGGTTCAGTAACTTGATATTTATTTGCATATGTTTCTAATTTAATAAATGATGGAGTAGAGCCCTCCCATGTTCTGTGTTGTTTGTGTGTTGTGTGTTTATATTCACTTGAAGAGCTGGTTCAGTAACTTGATATTTATTTGCATATGTTTCTAATTTAATAAATGATGGAGTGAGCCCTCCCATGTTCTGTGTTGTTTGTGTGTTGTGTGTTTATATTCACTTGAAGAGCTGGTTCAGTGACTCGATATTTATTTACATATGTTTCTAATTTAATAAATGATGGAGTGAGCCCTCCCATGTTCTGTGTTGTTTGTGTGTGTGTGCGTGTGTGTGTGTATATTCACATGAAGAGCTGGTTCAGTGACTTGATATTTACAGGAGCAATTACAGTTCCAACATATAGATTATTGAAATTGAGTGTTGACCCCATATCAAGTAATTAATGTGAATTCTGTACAGCAGGTTTGAAGCTGTTAACTCAGGCTGCATCCTTTATTCCTTTTCTATGAGGCTCCAAAAATTTGAGCTATAATTTGTTTGTATTTGAATCATTGTAGGTATTAAATTAGATGTAGTATCAAGCAGTGTTTGATCAGTTATTACTGTACACCCTGTGATTTGAGTAATTTAGGTGCATCATAACCAAGGTAGATGAAACAACTAATTTCATATTCTCTCTGAAGTCAGACATTTGTAACTATTAGGTAATATACACATCAAAATTGTTTTTCTAGAATACCATGATTTTTAATGTTATTGCTTTTATTGTGTTTGAAATTCTAACAAAGACATTTGTAGTTGTTAACCCATACTTTCAACCATATTAATCTTTTTGAGTTATTATTATGGTATTTATATTTCATGAAGTAAACATGCATGCACAGCTTGTTTTGAGTTGAAATCCCAATCATGACAGACATATTTAATAGCTTTCTTAGAGAAATACTGTACCATTTAATTCTTATTGAGAAAGAGTCCTCCTTGTTTGCCCCCTGTACAAACACTTCAGAGCTTCCCTTGCTCCCCACAACTCAATAGCCGAACTCTTCCAGAAAAACCTCCAGATAAAATTATCTCCTTCCCTCATCATGCTTCCCTTCACAACCATATTAGTCCGTCTCTCCCACTTCCCTCTCTTTACTTTGTTTTTTTATCACCCATGCACTTCCTCTCTCAATCCCAGCTTTCTGGCTTTTAGTTCCCATGTTTTTCTCAATCTCCCCGTTTTCTTTTCTTATTACCTCTGGAATGATCTAACCTCTCAGGCACAATTTGACCCTCACTGTCGTGGTGCCATTAAGCCCTCATCAAAAAAAAAAAAAAAAAAACAATTCATACCTCTGCATGATGTTTTCTTGTTCTACCAGAATGCAAAGTATTCTTTGCTAAATAAGATTTCATAGATAGGTACAGTAGACTGAAATGTATTCTTCACCCAAAAAATGTGTTGCCCTTTGCCAGCTAAATGGACTTTACACTCATTTCCAGGGTTTTGCAAACATACTCTTTTTGAAAGGTATACATGTATTTTAATGAAGAGATAATTGTATTTGTAATCTGAATATCCAGTACACACATTAAAAAGTGGCTAATTTAGCACTAGTAGTTGTTTGAATGATTCAGCAAGCTTTGTGTTAGTGGAATAAAAAACCTAACACAAATGTTGGCAATGATGAACATATATATGAATGTATCCACTAGAGCGTGTTATTGTGAGAGTGAAAATTTGTATATTGAGCAACCCCCTAGGTTGGTCCAGAAAGGGGCAGGGTTTAATGACCAAAAGAGACATGTGTTATGGCATCAAGGGCACTGTAAGGGCCGGTTTGATGGCACTTGAAATGTAAATAAGGAAGTAATAATATACAACAAGTAGTGTCCCTGCATTTTTTATATCAGGAATGGGGAACTAATTAGCTTGAAAAGAAGGCATCATTGTGAACAAAATGTAGAGTGTTTAATGGAAAGGTGCAGGGTAGAGCCAATGAGGGGCATGGGGGAGGAGCCTGTTGAGTGAGCATGATGGGGGCATGGTGGAGGAGCCTGTTGAGTGAGCAAGATGGGGGCATGGGGAAAGAGCCTGTTGGGTGAGCAAGATGGGGGCATGGGGGAGGAGCCTGTTGAGTGACTATGATGTAGAACACCAATTTGTGCTCTCCAACTTTTATTCAAGGTTAATATTTTTTCACCTCTAGACTTCTTCAAGGCAAGCCCTTTACCTTTGTCTATTATGCTCATTAAATTGTTAAAGACATATGTCATATATGTATAGAATTTACACATTCCTAAAATATTTTTGGTTTTGCTGTAGCTTTCCTACCCATTTAAATTGGTAACTGCTAAATCTTATTTTCTGTTTGGCCTTAGCAAGCAATGATTGAATGTACATATAATTATACAGAAAATTGCATAATCAACATATTTTGCCTTTTTAAAATTTTGAAGAAATTGTTCAATACCACAAATAAACTATTATTTTGGATGTTTTTATTTATTTGGAATACCGAACTTCAGACTTCATGTGTATGCTTTACAAATTTAAAATTAAAAGGTACAACTTTTTAAAACCTCATGTTTAAAAGAGCTGGTGAAACTGAGAGGTAATATTAGCTAGATTGTCTAAACTGAAAGCCATGAAAATAGCAACAAAGCCCACCAATTTTTATTAAAATTGGAGCAATAAATCTTTTAAAATTTCTGTCCTTAATTTCAGTCACTAAAAATCACCCGTGGCCTTGGTAAATATTGATTAGGGGTATGGTGGAGATTCAAAACCTCTTTGTCATGTTCAGCCTTTCCCATTCGAGTAATGTTGGTGAAGGATCGAAAAACAATCACTTAACATAAGTAAATTTATTGGTTTTCCTGTGTCGATGTCACAAAATTTCAATAAAATTTGCATAATTTATTATGGCATTAAAATTCAAAATGCTGTAAAATCAATTTTGTTACAGATTTGATGGAATGTTTTGCCATTTTTATGGGTTTATAGCCTACTTTGTTTAAATTAAGATCAAGTTGTTGCTACATGTCCATAGATCTGCAAAGATCCTAGGCATGGCTTTAACTTACTACGTCATCAATTTAACCAGCCATATGATCAGCCATAATTCAGAAACAAAATAAGGCTTTTTATACACTGTTCTGCTCAGAATTAGATGTGAATTTTCAGGTCAGCATATTTTGATAGGTGTCACTTGATCTGTCAGGTAGACTTGAGAGAAGTGAAGTAGGGATTACATTTTGTACGAGGAATGAAACCTTCCCATCAGCTAATGACAGAATATTTTTCTTTCAGATCTTGTGTAGGAATTGATGTAGATAAAGCAGCCTTGGAAATCTGCAATAGAAACTGTGAGGAGTTTGAGATTGACAACATTGACCTGGTTCAAGCTGATGTAACCTGTGCCTCAGAGGGCACAAGGTGGCATAAAAAGTTTGACACTGTTATCATGAACCCACCATTTGGAACAAAGAGAAACAAAGGTAACTAACCCCTTGCCAATGGTAAAGAAGGGGTATAACATCTTAACTGTTCATTCGTCTGTCCATCCGTTTGTCTGTTCATTCATCCACATCCATTGTCCGTCCGACCACATGCATTGTTCAGCCAAACTGTTCATTCGTCTGTCCATCCGTTTGTCTGTTCATTCATCCACATCCATTGTCCGTCCGACCACATGCATTGTTCAGCCACTAGGGAACGAAAGATTTCTGCCCTTGGAAAAGAATTCTTATTTTTGTGGCTTGCTTTAAAAGAAATTTAAATAAAGCTTGACTCTTGACTCCAAAGAACTTATAACAAATGAATTGCTGACATGAATAGCAATTAATACAATTGTTCTTGCATGAAAGAAGAGTCAAACAATAGAGCCTGACACCTCAAAAGAATTTGTAATTAAGTGTCTTGGAGATGAATAGAAATATAAACATCAACTCTCCATATTAATCTGCAATAAAAAAAAATCTGATTTGGTAGATTGATTAGCCCTATCTCGTTTATAACAGGGATAACATAAAGTTGAATACTTTCGTTTTTATGTGGATTTCAAGATTTGAGTTTACCAGGATTTACCACGACAGCCACATCCACTCATTTCTGGGCTTCTGCAGCCAAGGGTAAGGAAGCCTTTCAGCCTATATTATACCCTTTAAATCTTTGTTGGCACTGTAAGACTGCAAGAGAGATTTTGCTTCCACAACATAATCTGGTGAGCATTCCAATTATTAATGACTCACTGGCTGAAGAAATGTTTCGGATGTCCAAGCATGTGTGCTCTTTGTAAATTTTAAACTTATGTCCTCTGGTGATAGTGCTTACATGAATCTTAAAATATTTGCAAAAGTCCACATTATCGAAACCTTGAAAAAACTTGAATACATGTATCATATCACCTTTCATATCTTCTCTCCTCTAAAGTGACAGATTAAATAACCTGAGGCGCTCGGGGTAACTTAAAGAACGTAATTCCCAAATCAGTTTTGTTGCTCTCCTTTGAACACCTTCCAATAAATTAATATCCCTTTTCATATATGGATTTCAGAATTGAACACAATATTACAAATGAGGACGAACCAAGGATTTGTACAATTTAAGGACAATGTCTTGAGATAGATGCGAAAAGTTTCTTTTGATCATCCCCAAGACAGAATTTGCTTTTTTCACCGCTAAAGCACAATACACTGAGCTACTTAAAGAATAATGAACAGTAACACCCAAATCCTTCTCCTTGTCAACCTCAAGCAGCTGTTTACCACCCATGTAGTAATGTACATTTATGTTGGCATTTCCAAGATGTAAAGCTTTTAATTATTCACATTAAATAACATCTGCCAATCCACTGATCATTGAAACAATCTGGAAAGCTCACTTTGAAGCTGATTAGCTTGATCAAGAGACATATATAACTGGAGCACAAATTTTAGTATCATCTGCAAACTTTATAAGAATTGAAATAACTCCATCGTCAATGTTATTGATATACACCAAAAATAGAATAGGTCCCAACACTGAGCCTTGTGGCACTCCACTAAGTACTTCCTCCCAATCAGACTGACTGTTAATTACAACAACTCTCTGTCTCCTTCCATGTAACCATCCTTTAATCCAATGAAGAACATTTCCCGCTACACCAATAGCTTCTAGTTTTAACAAGCTCATGTGTGGTACTTTATCAAAAGCTTTGGCAAAGTCCAAGTAAACAATATCAAAAGGAAAACCCGGAGCAACAAGACCTGTGACTGTCTCGAAAAATTCCAGCAAATTTGTAAGACACGAGCGACTTTCGAAAACCCATGCTGTGTATCTCTTAACAAATTGAACTTCTGTAAATGATCCAGTATATCATATTTGATAATCGACTTCATCACCTTTCCCACCACTGTGATATCAAACTGACTGGTCTATAGTTTGCACACACAAACTTTGCCCCTTTCTTAAACAAGTGTGTCACACTAGCTTCTCTCCAACTCTTGAGGAACAACGCCGGTGTCAAACGATACTTTAAATATATGGAAAAGAGGTACACTCAACTCCTTACAACATTCATTGAGGGTCCAAGGATGCAGGGTTAACAGACCTGCCAACTAGTACGATTTTGCCGTATTTAACACGGGAAAATGTTGACAATACAATTGTTTCTTGCCACTAGAATACGATTTTTTTTTTACTTATACTTTTTAAGCTCGGTTGGCGTTCTTGTCCTCTTAAAGGATCGTACAATAAGAGAAACTGAAAGAACAGTGGTAATTTTTTTTCAGCCACAGTAAACCTTTGTTTTGTACATTTTATTTGAAGAGTACAGTTTTTTTTATCAAAAACACAACTTTTGTAGTTCCAGAATACAGTTTGGTGATCCTAAAGGTTGGCAGGTCTGGGTTAATGTCTTTCTGGAGGTAATGAGGAGGAGCTGTGGTGTAATGGAGATGGTGAAGGTTGTAGTGAAGGCTAGAATGATGAGTTGGTTCAGAAAATGTTTGATATATGGGTGGGTGACAAAAGGTGGCTTGGGAAGGTAGGTGGGCATGGGATGGTTGGTAAATGAGGGATCGTAGGTGAATGGAAGATCGTAAGTGAATGGGATTTGGTAGGTGAGTAGGGGATGGTAGGTAAATGGGAATGGTAGGTTATTGGGGCATGTTAGTTTGACAGCTTAGGGAATGGGAGTTAGAGGGAAAAATGTTGGGTAGAAGGTGGCATCATGATTGGTGGATGTAGAAATTGGGATGGGGGTCAGATAGCATGGGGCATAGGTTGGGATGACATGTGGAACGGTGGAATGGCATGTGGAGCAGAAACAACATGTGGGACAGGGTGACATGAAATTTGGTGCAGAGTGGCATGGTATGTAGGACAGGATGGGATGACATGTGAGACAGGGTGGCATGACATGTAGGGCAGGATGGGATGACATGTGAGACAGGGTGGGATGGCATTGGAATAGGAGGGATGTCATGTGGGACAGGGTGGCGTAGTATGTGGGACAGGGTGGCATAATGTGTAGGACAGGGTGGCTTGGTATGTGTGATTGCATGTGGTGGGATGTTGTGTGGATTTTAGGTGTGATGGCATGTGGGATATGATGGGCTGGTAAGTGGTACAGAGGGGGATGGCAGGTGATGGGATGTCATCTTCATTGTAGTTGTAATGGCATATGGGTCATGTTGTGGAAAGACATCGGGACTTCATGTATGGTTTCCTGTAGGGCGGTATGTAGGATGGCATGGCATGTGAAATGGAGGGTGGCCTGGCATGTGAAATGGAGGGTGGTCTGGCATGTAAAAAGGTGTGTTATTAGCGGCGAGGGGATTTGTATCGTTTCCGAAGTCTGAATTTATTTTGTTTACTGTTGATTACTAGTAGCTTATATATTTTGTATTTTCTCCAGAGAAAAGCACACAAGCTAGCCTATAAGCTTTTGGGTTGTCCCACACATGATGGGCCATGATGAAGCAGTTGTAACTATTTTTATCATACCATACCAGCAAGAAAAGAAATCTTCTAAATTTCATTTTAAAAATCAGTCTACTGGGGCAACCATCATCAACAACCCCCAACATCCCTAAAGTCCATATCTCTGAGAGCCTAAACATCTCAACTGATCTGTTTGCGGTGGACGAGCTCAAAGAAATCACTAAGAAGCTAAAGAATAAGAAATCTCCAGGGCTCGACTATATCCATGGGACCCATGCTGTGGAAGGACAACCAATTCGCCCATATCTGCTGAATCTATCTTATACAGTCTTGACTACGTTAGAAAGCTAGATAGCTGGCGTTTATCAGGTATTGTACCTGTACCAAATGAGGGTGATCTCTCTGATCCATCCTTTTACCGTGGCATCAGTCTGACAACTATAGCATCTAAAATCTACAACAAGCTCATTCTCAACAGACTTGTAACAGCAATGGATCCAATTCTCAGAAGAAACCAGAATGGATTCAGAAGAAATCCATCCACTATCCTATTGCTAAGACGCATAGTAGAGGAGATGCGTAACGCTAATAAAGAAATGACACTCATTTTTGTACACTTCAAAAAGGCATTTGACTCTGTGGACAGAGAAGTAATGTTTGAGATCCTGGAACCAGTGGAAATCATTAAAGCCATCAAGGTGCTTTACACTAAGTTGAGAGCAAGATGTTAACCTCTGATGGTGAAACTGAAACTTTTGACTTTGTCGCTGGTATCCTGCAGAGTGTACTCTTGCACCATTTGTATTCATTGTCATCCTCGACTATGTTCTTAGTATCTCTTTCTATCCTGCAATGAGAAGTGGCTTTAATCCATCTTAAGAGTAGGCGGTACCCAGCCTTTCACATAACTGATCTCGACTTTGCAGACGATCTTGCCTTTACTGCTGACACAGTTCAGAATGCAGAAGACCTGCTCGCTCTAGAAGAAGCGGCTGCTCATGTCGGCTTGCATCGTAATGTCTCTAAGACTTGAGTTTGTATCCACCACTTCTAATGCATCTGTCAGCGCAATGTCTGGCATGCCTCTGAAACTTGTCGATGACTTCAAGTACCTAGGATCTTACATAATGAACTCAACAAAGGATTTCAGGACACATATGGGTCAAGCCTGGGCTGCCTGCAACAAGATGGACAAAAAATCTGGAGGAGCAGCCTACCGAACAGCATCAAGCTAAAATTCCTCACAGCTGCAATCGAACTTATACTGTTGTATGGCTCAGAAACATGGATACTTATAGCTAGAGAGATCAAACGACAAGACGGATGTTACACAAATCTGCTCAGGAGAGTCCAGAACATCTCCTGGAATCAGCACTACACTCAGCAACAAATATACAGCAAGCTCTCCCCTATATCCATCCGTCTCGCACAACGAAGAGCTCAGTTTGCTGGCCATTTACACCACACCAATGAAGAACTACTATCTGATCTTCTCTTGTGAAAGCCTTCACATAGTAAGAAACTGGCATACCCACACATGATTTCAAGAGACACTGGAATCAAGGTAGAAGATCTCCCCGTGTCTATGCCAATTGTGAATTCTGGAAACAAATTATGAAGAACATCTTGGACACGGCCACAAGATGATGATGATGAAATTTCAGCAAAAGTCTCGTGAGAAGCAGCCATCTCATGTTTGAAGTCTTGAAAGTGTATGCAACAATCTCATAAGAACACCCAACAAATTTTGACAAATATTTTATGAAAATATATTAGAATTTCACATGCCTGCAGTAATCACATAAAGCTTTCATGATAAATGAAGGAATTCTTACAAGGCACATGAGAACAGAATGACTTCTCATTATTATGTTTTTTTATAAAAAAGCTAAGGTGAACAATAGCGTATGAGGTTTGACCAGGCCAAACACAAATATAGGCAACAAGGCACTATACAATGAGCCCACATCTGCTTAGAAGTGGAATACAAAATAATCTTCTACTATGTCATGGTGCTGAAAGAAGATGATGATGCATCTGAGTCTTGAAGGACTAGACCCCTTTGTCGTGAATCTCTTTAACAACACTCTCTGGAAGACTGTTCCAGAATTTGGACTGCAGTGTGGATGAAACTTCTGCCAGTGGAATAGATTCTTGAGATGGGTTCAGTGAGTATGTGAGTTGTATAGACATACTTGAGCGGGTTCTTCATTTATTTTGGAACAGTTGAGGAAGCATCACCTTCAATTTTGGAGGGCAAAAGCTGGTGTGCATCTTGTAAAAGCTTGTGTGCATCTTGTAAAAGCTTGTGTGCATCTTGTAAAAGCTTGTGTGCATCTTGTAAAAGCTGGTGTGCATCTTGTAAAAGCTTGTGTGCATCTTGTAATAGCTGGTGTGCATCTTGTAAAAGCTTGTGTGCATCTTGTAAAAGCTTGTGTGCATCTTGTAAAAGTTTGTGTACATCTTGTAAAAGCTTGTGTGCATCTTGTAAAAGCTGGTGTGCATCTTGTAAAAGCTGGTGTGCATCTTGTAAAAGCTGGTGTGCATCTTGTAAAAGCTTGTGTGCATCTTGTAAAAGCTGGTGTGCATCTTGTAAAAGCTTGTGTGCATCTTGTAAAACCTGGTGTGCATCTTGTAAAAGCTTGTGTGCATCTTGTTAAAGCTTGTGTGCATCTTGTAAAAGCTGGTGTGCATCTTGTAAAACCTGGTGTGCATCTTGTAAAAGCTGGTGTGCATCTTGTAAAAGCTGGTGTGCATCTTGTAAAAGCTGGTGTGCATCTTGTAAAAGCTGGTGTGCATCTTGTAAAAGCTGGTGTGCATCTTGTAAAAGCTTGTGTGCATCTTGTAAAAGCTTGTGTGCATCTTGTAAAAGGTGGTGTGCATCTTGTAAAGTACAGTTGTGGCAGTAACTTGACATCTATGATGAATAGCAGGGGTGTTCAGTTTCAGTCTTGCCTCTTGTTCGGTCATTCAAATGACATTGCTCTTGTGAGACTTTTTCCTGACAGTTTTACACCCTTTCAAATGGGAGGTTGTGAGAAGTCTTCAATTAAGAGCATAATTTATCGGTTGTTTTCAGTATCATCTACCTGCCTCTTACAGGTAGATGATATAATATGGAAGGGTTGACCATATTTTTTGTTTTATTATTAAGTATTCCAGTACAAATTTAAAACATTTGTAAAAAGGAAAAAGTACATGCATATACATATTAAAACATGTAGCAGAAATTAAAAGAATATGAATAAATAAATAAGGAAAAAATTAAAGATAAAAGGTTCAAAACAGTAATTCTAACTCTCCTGTCTGTAAGTAAATTGCTGCACAGCAAATGAATGAATTTGTGTTGATGTTTATTCTGTATTTTGGCACTATGTTAAGGTTTTTAAGGTTTCTGTTTGAACGTGCTAGATGACTTTGTAATGTATTGTGTAAAGGATGGTTTTGTTTTTTGTCGCTATTGCAATGAATTCTGATTTCGCCGTGTTGTAGAATATCAATAAGCATGGGATAATGTAGGTTAAGAATCTTTGAAGTATACTTTAAAAATTTCCTGCTTCTGTTTGTCTTTCTGTAAGATTAAATGATACCAAACAGATACAGCATTAAGAAACCTGCAATAACTGATTAAAAAAAATTAACTCTAGCATTAAGATTACAAAAAGATAAAATGTATGATAAACTTGAAACATTATTGTAAACTTTACTTTAAATTTTGGACACAAGATGGGAAAAAGTCAGTTTATCATCAATACATACACCAAGATAATCAGTTTTTACGCATTTTGCAACCTCTGCACCTTGAATAAATATGTTGTCTGATTTTGATTTCAAAAGCCCTATATGTTTGACGTTTTTGTTTACAAAGCACATTTTCTTTGATTTCTTTGGATTCATCACATTTTGACAGTTTCATCAACAAATGACTGGTACTCCACTTGATCCTCATTTACAGAATTAGCAATTTTACATAATATAGCAGTATCATCGGCATACTTTATCACACAAATATTTTCGTTTGATCTTATTTCCTTGGTATAGATGGTAAAAAAAGTACAGCAGATAGAGGGCCTCCCTGTGGTACACCTACATTTATATCAGATTGTTCTGACAAACCTTTGTCCAGTTTAATTTGTCTTGTCCACCCTTGAAGAAACTGCCAACCAATAAATTAGCCACGGGTTTTATGAATATTGTCAAATCTTTAAGTAGGTAGCTTGGCAAGACTGTCTTGAAAGCACGTGAAAAATCAAGAAAAAGAACCTTTGACATGGTCGTTTCTTTACAATTCTAATGAGTCACTATATCGTTAATTAAAACTAGTACAGCATCTACACGTGAAACACCCTTCTTATAAGCAAATTGATACCCATCTCCGAGTTGCTCTATACTTTTCATCAAACGAGGCAGTTTAAGGTGTCTTAATTTTGGGGACAGGAGTTGTTATGGCATTTTCCCCACAACGACGGAATTTTGCTGTTGGAGATAGTTTCCTGAAAAATGAAGGTAAATAATGGTGCTAAATCTCTACTTTAAAAATTTAAAATAGAAACCCACCAGGGAAGTTTATCTGACTCACATGCAACTCCTTTTTGAACCTGCTTAAATTGATAACATACAGAATCTATTTTCATCTCAGATACACACACATCACCTGTGTATTCCGGCAGAGAAATGTTAATATCTTTATTGCGTGAGTGATTAAAATGGCCAAAATGTTTATTCAAATCATCTCCAAAATTGTCATCATCACATACTTTACTGTTTTCATTTGAATTTCTAAGTTTTGATCAAGCGTCAAAAAAAGATCTGAATGTGCCTATATGTGTTCAAAAGTTTCACTCCGCACATCACAAACATACTAGGTTTATTGTTCTCTGAATCTTTTTCTCAGACCTTTATTTCCATCCTCTATAGCTTTTTGCTTGTCTTTCTCCAATTCAGCAATCCTGCTAGAATTCGTTTAATCATATCTACCAGTACCGATTTCTTGAGCGGTACACACTGTTCACCAACAAAACGGATGTAAGATGAGATTACTTCTGTAAATTCATTAAGGCTATCTGATGATTGCATGAATATATTTCAGTCTATTCTATTAGATTAGTCTTATGGTCAAGCAAGTCGATCTTATATGAAAGAGGACCTAAAAAGAAACAAAATGGTGAAGAAAGAATTCAAAAATCTTATTCCGTTAAGGAAATATTTAAGTTTAAAGTTTGGTATCATTTGTGTAGAAACGACTGAAATCAGACTAGTTCTGATGTCATAGCCTCAGATTCCTCAAAGTCTTACATTATGTATTCTATCATATTTTGTTCTGTGATTTTGTGACTTAAAAACCATGGGATATGTTAAAAAAGTAGTAAAACTGAATATAGTAAGGGTATTTTTAATATACCACCTGAAGAAAGTTTGAGGGAAAATGATTTAAATAGTGAACAAATTAAGACTGAGGAGTCTGAGGCTGTGACATCACAACTAGCCTGATTTCAATCGTTTCTACAGAAATGATACCAAACTTTAAACTGAATATCTCCTTAACATGTTGAAATAACCATCCTTATGAAAAATGGTCCATCAATCATTCATAGGTTTTGCACAAAGTCCTCCCAAGCATATAATGTATATTTATATTAGGGCTCTGCCAAGGACTAATCTGGTTCGTATCACTGAACAGCAGTTATGTAGCAAGCTACATAAAATGAATGACCTATTGTGTACAGTGTAGCAGTAGCTGGTTGCTAACAAGTGAACTGTGAATAGACTATGAAGATGTTATCAGATAAGAAGGTATAGATTACCCCTGTGTTATGTATGGTGTAGCAATAAATGGATGCTAGTCAATGAAGTGTGAAGAGTCTCTTGGGTTGAATGGTGTGGATTACCCCTGATTTTGAGAAAATCGGGGGTGTCGAGTTGGAGGGGTCTAAGGGCCAAAAATTCTGAATGACGGAATAAGATTTTGCAATGCTTTCTTCACCATTTTGTTTCTTCTGAAGTCCTCTTTTATATAAGATGGACATGTTTGACAACTGAACTAATCCTTTAATACATTCTCCCATATTAATTATGTTTCCTCTTAAAAAATCCTTTTCCATTTTTCTTTTCCATTCTGCGATGTTTTCATTATACTTTGGAATGATTAATATGCCATGGAGATTGGACGTGGAGATTGGCACTAATTTCTTTGTTAGTTAGTAATTGCCTTTTATATATAGCATCCAAAGTTGAAATTGCGTGGGGTTAGGTGACAAAATCCACCATATTTTTGAAGGACATTTGTTTCAAGAAAACTAATATTATGTCTATTAACATCACCAACAACAATGAAATAGGTTCGGGGGTTTTCTTCATGTAGATCTGTAATTATTGCTTTCAATTCATTATCAGCTGTCAAAAAGCTTTATGAGGGTCTCGTGTACACGCTTACAATTGTAATGTTTGATATTGGAATTGGGAGATAAGGAGATAACGAGGGCGGGCTGGGATTGCAAGCAGTTCAATATCTTGTATTAATAATGATGCCCATACTTTAGGTATACATACAGTCCATTTCTTGGAAACATATATGATAAGTCCTCCCTCCTTTGCTAAGAATTGTCTGTCGTGACGGAACATGATTGTCCATAAGCAATGCTTCATCTGCCACTCTGTGTTGTAGGGTTTCATCCTGCCAAACTTTATCAAAGTTTTAATGTTTTGTTTCTTGCAAAGTTACTAAAGATAAATTCCATAAATTAGCAATCGTTTGTTCTTAATGCACAAATTTTTCATGAAGGCTGTTAACATTTGCAGTCAAGCCATACAGAAAGCTGAAATTAGGCGTATTTGCATGTCTGGTGCACTGCTGCAAACCTGGTCTTGTACCTCTGTACTGTTGTGCAATTGATAGCTCTCTCAGTTTGTTCATTAACAGTGAATCTATTGTGAATTCCTGCATCTTCATTATGTAAAGACTGTGAGGTGTAGTGTAGGCTATGCATGGTTTCTATGCACAATACGGTAGGGTGAACAATTAGTAAGGACACTCAGTTCACTACTAGATACGATTGAATTTACGACTAAACAGTTGCTGTAGGCACCCCTTCAAATGGGAGGTTGTGAGAAGTCTTTCATTGAGAGCATAATTCATGGGTTGTTGTCAATATCAACTACCTGCCCTTTCCAGATGAAGGTTTGACCATGCTGTTGGCACCCTTTCAAATAGGAGGTTGTGAGAAGTCAAATGCATAATTCATGGGTTGTTGTCAATATCAAGTACCTGCCCTTTCCAGATGAAGGTTTGACCATGCTGTTGGCACCCTTTCAAATGGGAGGTTGTGAGAAGTCTTTCATTGAGAGCATAATTTATGGGTTGTTGTCAATATCAACTACCTGCCCTTTCCAGATGAAGGTTTGACCATGCTGTTGGCACCCTTTCAAATAGGAGGTTGTGAGAAGTCTCTCATTAAGAGCATAATTCATGGGTTGTTGTAAATATCAACTACCTGCCCTTTTCAGGTGAAGGTTTGACCATGCTGTTGGCACCCTTTCAAATAGGAGGTTATGAGAAGTCTTTCATTAAGAGCGAAATTTATGGGTTGTTGTAAATATCAACTACCTGCCCTTTCCAGGTGAAGGGTCGACCATTCTGTTGGCACTCTTTTAAATGGGAGGTTGTGAGAAGCCTTTCATTAAGAGCATAATTCATGGGTTGTTGTCAATATCAACTACCTGCCCTTTACATGGGTTGACCATGCTGTTGGCACCCTTTCAAATAGGAGGTTGTGAGAAGTCTTTTATTAAGAGCATAATGTATGGGTTGTTGTCCTGCCATTTACAGGTTGACCATGTTGGAGGGATATAACTTTGACAAATTCCATGTTTATTTTGTTTCCAATTACCATCTTATAAAGAAGAGATTGCCTGAAAAAAATCTTTTGAAATAAAAATCAAAAAAGATAATTACAATTTACGAGTGAGTTAAGCAGTCAATTATTTTCTCTAACTATATTAAAGTATTAAATCAAATGTGTAAAAATTATGTTGAAACTTTAAACGGGAAAATAGGGTGAGGACAACGTTTTTAAGCAGGGAGCTGTGATATAATTAAATGCATGAGGAAATAACCATCTTTAGGAGGAATGGTCCATCAATCATTCATGGGTTTGCACAGTCCTCCCAAGCATCTAATGTATATTTACATTTAGGCTCAGCCAAGGACTAATCTGATTCGCATCACTGAACAACAATTATGTGGCTTCAGCCCCAGATGAATTACCTTTTGTGTACAGTGTAACAGTAGCTGGTTGCTAACAAGTGTACTGTGAATAGACTATGAAGATACTGTCAGTTAAGAAGGTATAGATTACCCCTGTGTTGTGTATGTGTAACGATAGCTAGTTGCTAGTCAATGAATTGTGAAGAGTCTCTCGGATTGAATGGTATGAATTACCCCTGATTTTGAGAAAATTGAGGATGTCGGTTTGGAGGGGTCTATGGGCCTAAAATTCTTAATGGTATAAAAAGTACTATTCCGATGAATACTGAGACAGATGAAGCAAAGAACAAGTGAGAACTTCAAATTATTTTTTTACATTTTAATTTTTATGCACACTAAGTAATTACTGGTCAACAGAAATAAAATTGAGACATTAAAAAAACTAATTCATGAGAAAAATGACAATTAATTGTAAATCAAACTATAAAAGTCCTGTATTTCGTAGTACATGGGACCTCAAAAGTATCATTATTTGCAATGCTAGTTTGAGATTAGTTATCCTAGCATTTGTTTCTAGACCATTTGGTAGGAAGAAATGGGTATGGATTGTATAAATGACAACTTTCCCTTTTAGTTGAAATTTAGGACTGATAAGAAGTTTTAAAAATTAAAATAGGTTTAACATATTATTTTGGTATTATTCCCCCTACCTTCTTCCTTAAAACCCATTCTGACCAAAAAACTGCTTTTCACTTCTCTTGTTCTTTACTGCTGGCAAACTAAACTAGGAATCCCAAACTAATAACAAACTTCACAACATCCAGTCCACCATTCCTGCCAACCCTACTATTCACAATCTCTCTCATAAAGATCATGTCTACATTACTTGCCTCAGGATTGGCCACACCCACCTCACACACTGCCACCTTCTTAACTGCTCCCCACCCATCTGCAATAACTGACACTGCCCCCTCACTGTCTATCAGCTCCTCATTGACTTCCCCCTGTCAACCTCCCAAAGCTTGCCTCACTCCTCTCAATTCCATTGCTGAGCTCTTCCACAAAAACTCCACAAATAAAATAATATACTTTCTTCATCATGCATCCCTCTATAACTGTATTTAGCTTTCCTTTTCCATCTTCCCCTACTCCCATACATTTTACCTATTGCACTTCTTCTATTCCTCTAATCTTTTTTTCTACCTCTGATATAAAATAACCTCTCGGGCACAATTTGACCTCTGATGTTGTTAAACCTCACCAAACATACAAGAGTCCTGGACTCTTATGTGTTTTGACACTACTTAGGGCATGGGGTATGAATCTTTATTCTGGTACCCATAACTAACCTTTATTTTGAAAATAAATTCATGTTCAGAACTATTGATAGAAATAACAGATTTGTCAAGTTGAATGTGGTGGCTACAAGCCTGCCCAGAAGTTATCGGAACTTTGTTGAAGCAAGTACTCTGACAAATTCAGCTGTACAAAAATGTTCTTTCTTAATTGTTAATCATTTCTAATAATTGCTGTAAAAATACAGCTCTTGGCTATTTTTGATATATTAGGCATATCAATTTGCTTTTTAAATTATGCACTGTGAATGATCAGATTTTTCATTGAAATAAGCAGCAGTTATTCTGGTACACTCTGAGTAACATGGAAGAAAACTAGCATATATAATTCATAAGCAACTTAAACATATAGGTTAAGAAACTTTTAAATTCTGGGTAGCTTGAAAATGAAATAAAGGATAGTTGCACTATACACTTAAGTAATGTAAAACTTAATGAAAACTTGGAAGAATTGCAAGGTATGTAAAGATTTATTTTATTAATATGAAAAGAAAATGCAAGTAAGCTGTATAATATCAAGTCATTATGTTGTTCGGAAGTCCTTTTTGGTCACTGCCTTGCACATTCCTCTAAGATAGATTATTGAAATCATGATTTTCTCCCATCATGTAGATGAATATACATCTACATCACCTTTGATCTCTTTTCAATATCCTGTATAATAGAATATTTGAAAAAAGCCTGTTTCTTTGCAGGTAATTTTTGACATTCTGTGCTACAATATCATCAACACACTCACATACTTCTTATAACATACACATACACAGCTCTTCAATAATATTTGATCTTATAGCATACACATACACAGTACTTTAATAATATATCATCTTATAGCATACACAGTACTTTAATAATATATCATCTTATAGCATACACAGTACTTCAATAATATATCATCTTATAGCATGCACAGTACTTCAATACTATATCATTCATCTTTTCCTAAAAAATTGACTAAAGATCAATAATAGTTTTAGTTGAAAAATGTTAACAGTTCCACAGTGCAAACTGAATAAATGAATTACACTCACGAGTTAGCACTTTATATATGCACTAGATTCCACTTAACATCAAACTAGAACAGTAAATACCGTCATGGTTCGCATGCCCATGCAATTTGACACCCATATCATTTGACCTGGCCAATTATAAAAATGTCATCTCACACTAAGTCCCACATGGCATCCCATGTCCCAAATGGCATCCCATGTCCCAAATGGCATCCCATGTCCCAAATGGCATCCCATCCCATGTCCAACCCCTTGTCCCACATGGCATTCCACCATATCTCCCACATGGCATCCCACCCCATGTCTCACGTGACATCCTATTCCATCCCTTGTCCCACGTGGCATTCTACCATATGTCCCACATGGCATCCCATCCTATGACCCACATGGCATACCACCCTATGTCCCACATGGATCCCATCAAATGTGCCAAATGACATCCAACCCCATGTCCCACATGACATCCCATCCCATCCCATGTCCCACATGGCATTCCACCATACATATGGCATTCCACCATATGTCCCACATGGTATTCCACCATATGTCCCACATGGCATCCCACCCTATGACCCACATGGTATCACACCTTATGTCCCACATGGATCCCATCCTACATGTATGTCCCACATTAATCCAACCATATGTACCACATGACATCCCTTCCTGTCCCACACATGGCATCTCTCTCTATGTCCCCCATGGCATCCCACCGTATGTCCAGCATCAGTGGCTTCACACCTGATGTCCCACATGGCATCCCACCTTATGTCCCACATTGGATCCCACCATATGTTTCACATGGTATCCCTCCCAATGACATCCTACTTTGTCCCACATGGCATCACATCCCATGTTCCCATGGCCTCCTACCCTATGTCCCACATAGCCTCCTACCCTATGTCACACATGGCATCCCAACCTATGTCACACTCTGCGTTACTCGTGGCATCGCACCCCATGTCCCACATGGCATCCCACCCCATGTCCCACATGGCATCCCATGTCCCACATGACTTTCCATGTCCCACATGACATCCCATTCCATGTCCCACATGACATCCCATTCCATGTCCCACATGACATCCCATTCCATGGCATTCCACAACCATCAAGCCCAAATATTTTGGAAAATTTTAAGGATTTTAAATCTGCAGTGCTACGAGAGAGATGCTTGAGGATCTATGAAGAATATTGGAAAATTATATCATTTTACAGTTATCCTTTAAGAAAATCTTTTAAGGAAACTAAGTCTTCATTCTTGTCTTAAGTGTCTCTGAAAAACTTTAACATTTTGTAAGGAAATTCTAAGCTTCCATATGGATATCTGAAGAAACTTTTAACTTTTTCTGAGGAATTCTCAAAAAACTTTAACATTTCTGAGGAAATCTCTGGAAAAATTGTGGACAGACGGAATCGCCATTTCATAGGTTCGCATTATGCTTTGCATGCTCACCAAAAAGGTAAAATATGAATTTCTGTGTAATATATTAATGATAAAGAATCTACAATACATTGCATGGGACACATTTATGACACCTGTCATAGGTAGAGACCTCTGCATTATACATACATGTGGAATAAAGGATTTACACAAGGGTAAGGTTTGTGAGGAAATATAGATCTATAGGATCACAAAACATAAGTGTTAAAGATGTATGGACAGGCAGAGACAGTGTAAGCTAGAATGGGTAATTAAAACATATCAAATTTAAATCAGAAAAAGTAAAAAATGTTCATCAAATTCTCCTGTAAATTTGTTTTTAAACCCAGAACAAAGGAAACGGTTGCTTCTAAGCAAAGAAATTTTGAATCTTTTCCTTGTTCAATCACTCTCAGTAGAAAAAAACAAAACAATCTTCACATGTTGATTAAGCGATTACTAGAGAAAAAATTTAAAGACAGCTCTGCCCAGAGTTGTTTGCTTGTTTCTATGGGAAATGAAACGAAGAAATATTTAGCTTTCTATACATGTTTAACAAGTAAGTATATACTTCAGTTGTGCAAAAACATTGTCACAAAATTAATATTCTTTAAAAATTAAGTTAGCAAGAAATTATTTACAAAGAATATGAATTTGGGGATATAACTCTTCTTACTATATATTGTACATTTAATCAGGAAACATGATCTGTAAACGGAACAATGAATTGAATTGAAATGACAGCTTTTTAATCATACACTTCTAGATGTATATTTAGCTTATTGTTTTCATTTGGTGAAAACACAGAAAAAGGTATAACAGTTCATTAAACTGATTAACAGTTGGCTATTTCACAGCTTTTTGAATGTACAGGTCTAGTGACTTAAAAATATACAATTGTGTTATTTCACAGTGGATATATCTTGCTCTGTCTTGCATCAAATCTATTGTTTTAATTCCACATACTTGAAAAGAGAACAGCTTCCTCCGACAAAATGTTAATCAAAGCCAATCCCAAAATCACTTTGCAACTGGGAAGACTCCCAATACTACCATGGACTAAAAAAGATTGTCAAGAGTTGTATGAACACATTAATTACAATATCATGACATGTTGATCAGCCCTTATTTCAAAATTTGAAATACTTTTGCCAAGATTAAAGGTTGTGTAGAAGATTCAAAGATCTTTGTATTTAACAATCAAACAAGGAAAGCTAATAGTCGTCTATAGACCATTTGAGTAGCATGTGGATTTAATGAGTATTGTATCTTGGCTGAGTTATTAAATGGTATATCAGGATATGTAGCCAGAAAGGAGGAGATCCGATATCCAATAAAAGTGATTTTAGTCTTTAAGGCCACGATCTCAACAAGACTTGTGTAGTGGTGTAGCAATGTAACAGTCTATGTACAAAATCCAAATAAATCCCACCTCGCTGTACTGTCTGACTGTAATATAAAAATTGTAAGATTATAAAAAAACAAAGAACAGATTGATTGTGAACTTTGCTGACTTGTTATACTATTGATCACTTTCTTTGTGAATGTTTCACATTCTGTGTAAGCAAGAACAATGTTCATAATTGTGTAAAACAATATAAGATAATAATAATCTCTTATTTGTGGATAACTGCACCTCAAAGAACAAAGCTGAAAGTCAGTTGCATCATACTGTATATTAACTATGTCTAACAAAGGTCAAGGTCGCAGATGACATATTGTGCTGTGTGTCTATCCAGGGAATTCAAACTATGTGATCTATGCAACCTTTGTGTTGTACAAACATAGTGCTGCACTAGCTTTGAAATAATCAAGTAAATCTATTTTTAGAACAGGGTATTCACAGCTTTTTAGATGCATTCTTTTGAATAATTTATGAATAACTGTAAAGAAATGTATTTTTCTGGTTGCATGAGACTATTGCTAGTATGCTAAATGAACTCCAGTGTTGACAATTTTTTATATATCAGGGTTTTAACTGATATTTTTTTTTGCTTTGTCACTTTTTGCTAATAGAACATTTACAGTATTACAAATATTTTGAAACTTATTTCATAATTTTACTAAAATGTAATACATTATTTTATGATACTACTTTTTTCAGATATAAAATCCACCACTTTATCAGGACAGTGTAGAATGATCAGGTTGTGGACATTAAGCTCCTCTTCCTGTATCCAATGTGATGCTTTTTGCCAGATTAGTCCATGTCTGTGAAAATAAGGAAGAGAAAGCATTAGAAATGGCTTTGCTTAAAACCAGGAACATCTCAACCTGCCCTCGAATGGAGCAGGGCCGGTCGAAGAAAAAGTTATATATTTCTTCAAGTTGTTTCCTAAGCCACAAAACTGTACACAGGTTTACCTCTCCAAGGCTCCTTCAAGATAACAACTACTCCCACTGGTGTTACATGGTATCTTTAGTGACACACATCTGAATATAATGGCAATCCTTTGTAATATAAGTAATAACCGTAATTAATGCTGGCATTGTTTGTCTTTGCTGCTGGGGAAAGGTGAAATGAAGTATGAGCATAGAACTATTTATACCTCAATGTTACTATGCAAAGTTAATCTTGTGGAATCATGTGGTTAATTTGTTGATTCAAAATTGCAGGCCAAATTTTTAAGCAGTGCCTTTACTAATGGTATGAATTTAATATTCTCAAAAGTATCTTCTTATAGGTGATGCTTGCAATTACATGATCACCTACTACATAAAAACATGTAATTCAAGACCAATGGACCTTTAATACTGCACAAAAAATTATGAAGTGATATAATATTTTGTTTGGCTTTGCCACTGCATCAAATCATATTAATCTGATGCAAGATGTGAAAAAAATATATACATTTGTTGGATGAGATTGACGACTCACATTTTAAAACTTAAACACATTGCTTTTAATTGGCTATGTGGTGATGTCACATGATAGCCAAGTTTCTTGTTGTTGTTTGAGAGTGGGAGTGGATGTGGGGCAACAATTATTGAAAGTGATTTTCTTATGTTTTATCATGTAACTTTTCTGACACTGTTTTCAGTTTTTTGTTTATGTTGTTTTTATTCATTGTTTGTAATTTGCTGTCTTTGATCTTATTTTTGAATTAATGCTTCCTACATTTGATTTGGTAAGAAACTGGGTTAGTATACCCAAGCCCCCTGAGTTTTGTGATTGTGAAACAGGGAAAATACATTAATTAACGGTTGAAATATAAACCAGGATGATGAATTGATATATCTACTTGAGCGTGTGTCAGAGGTTGATTGCACCCTACCTTCCAATCTTGTTAGGATCTACCATAACTTGTAATTTACAATATCATCTCTAAAGGACTAGTCACATGAAAAGCAACACATGCTGGATTAGTTTCACACATGGTTGAAAATCATCAAATGTTTAAAGTTCTCATCATGCAGTTTGTCAAAATCTGATTTAGCACGCTATTTGAAATGAGTTAGCTTTTATTATAAGGATATGAATTGGCCTTTATAAAGGAAATGAATTAGCCTTTATTATAAGGAAATGAATTAGCCTTTATTATAAGGAAATTGAGATGAGATGAAAATACCTCTACTTCAGTTTCTTATGTAAGTGTTTGGTTTTGCGTACCCCCAAAGAGCTGTATATTGGCCTGAAATGATGCTCAAAATATTTCCAAGAATTTTATGTTCTGTCTCCTACTATGTTGTATTTTGCATATTTTATATAATTATTATACTTTGCAACAGCCATATCTCAAAAAATAAAAAGTATTTTTCATACAGAATTGAAACACTTAAATCTAGTCATTTTTGGTTCTGATGCTAATAACATAAGGAACCTATGCAGTCATGCTGGGGTGTGTATGTATGTATGTGCATCTGTGACAGCAAGCTCGTAAGCACGATATCTCAAAAAGGATACACCGTATTCATGTCATATGTGGTATACAGATAGCCCATATATGTGCCCTATTGTTTTTGGTGGCGATCTTATGCATATTAATGAATAGGCGGAGCTTAATGTAAACATCTTGAAATGCTCATATTTTTACAACGGTATGTTAGCTTTGTTTCATATTGAGTAAAATTACGCTGTTAGCTAGTGTGTACATGTTCATGGTACAAAAATGTTGATTTTCATTAATATGCATAGTGGGCGGGGCTAAACATGATTTTGTTGAAAAGAGCTTGTAAGCATGGTATCTCAAGAATGGTAAACTGGATTCATGTCATATTTGGTACACAAATAGCCCATGGTCTGTAGATTTGCCCTATTGTTTTTGGTAGTGATATCATGCATATTAATGAGTTGGCAGGGCTTGATATACAAAATCTTGAAATATTTATTTTGACAATCACATGTCTAATTTGTTTCATATTCAGTATAATTATGTTGTTGGCCAGTGTGTATGTGTTTTATTTTAATAAATGCATGGTGGGCGGGGCTTAATATAATTTAGCTGAAAAAGCACAATATCTGAAGATCGATATTCTGTTTGTATGTCATATGTGGTACACAAATAGTCCATTTTCTATAGATGTGCCCTATTGATTTTGGCGGTGATGCCATTTATATTAATGAGTAGGCGGGGCTTAATTTTGAAATCTGTAAATGCTCATATTTCGGGGCTTGATTTTGAAATCTGTAAATGCTCATATTTTAACAATTACCTCCACTTTGTTTGATATGTAGTATAAATATGTTGTTAGCTGGTATGAACAACATTGAATTGCAGTAACATGCATAGTGGGCGGGGCTTAATATGATTTGGGTGAAAAGAGCTTCTAAACACCATAACTCCAGGACAATACATTGGATACAGGTATGCAACCATATGTCTGTTCACATCAATGCATGTTAAAATTGTCAGCTATCGTGCATGTATGAGCCTCCTTTTTCTCCAAAATAGTTTCTATAATATAAATATAAGGTCAAAATTGGTTCTACATTCAATCAGTAATAGGCATGAAAATAAATCATAATAAGATAAGTGACATTCCATAGCCATTTAGAAGGCCAAATAATAATAACTCGTATGTCTTGTTAAAAATGGGGCTATGATGAAGGTTGTTGAAGAGCTGTGACATAGAATTAACCTGAGCAAAGTAATTTATTTTATTTTAAAAAAAATCAGATCAGATAAAAGTGGGTGTTTGATGCCATAAGCCCTGGGGATATCCTTTGGCAGAAATGGTTTCACATGGACTGTCTGTGAGTGGGTTATTCAGGAAGGTCATATGATTCTGTAATTAAAGGAATATTCCTATAGTTTTTCATGTAATGCATGAAAATGACAACTCAACTGAAACTTTTCTTTTGTAGTGTTGATGTTCCTTTTTATACTCACTTCATATATTAACTAGAGCCAAAAGGTTTTGTGGTTCCAATGCTTTTTTTACAAGCTGATTGATTTGAAAAATTTGTATTAACTGTCACGTTATTGCATCATGAAATATTTTTTCCATATTTATTCATAAGCCACACCCACCATGCAAATCAATAAAAATGTTGACAACATTAGTATTTGCACAATAATTAACAACATTGCATAGCACGTACCTGTATGATGCCCGACGATGCAAAAAAAGTTGCTCATTTTCTATTTCAAGAATTTTTCAGTAGGCCCCACCTTAGCCACCTACTCATTAATATTCATGACATCACTACCACAACACTGGAAGATACTGTACAGACTATGCCCCATCTGTGTACCTGATATTGCATAAATCTGGTACATCGTTCATGAGATACAGTATGGTGTTTACATCATTTAGCACTTTCACATTCGGCCACGCCCACCATTCATATTAATGCCATCTGCTGATAACATAAGCATGTACACAATAACCAACAAATTTATCATGCCCAATATGACGCAAAACGGATATACAATTGTTCATTTATTACATTTTCACTTTAAGCCCCGCCTAATTATTGATATGCATGATATCATCACAAAAAATTAGGGCATATCTACAGACCATGGGCTATCTTTGTACCAAATATGAGTTTACCATTCTTGAGATAATGTGTTTACAAGATCTTTTCAACAAAACCATATTAAGCCCCAATCACTATGCATAGTAATGAAATTCAACGTTTTTACATCATGCACATGTACATAAAAACACTCATTATTAACCACTGAATATTGTCAAACAGGTAGAGTACTGTAACTGAAGGTGATTGATATCAAGTTAGCAGGCACTAACAAACAAATCCATTATGTTAACCAAGAAATGGCTTTTGATTACTGCATGAATGGTGCAAATCTGGCTTGTGTTGACCGAGAAAGGGATCTAGGTGTTGTCATTACCAGTAATCTGAAGCCTTCTAAACAGTGTGCTTTAGCAGCTGCAAGGGCAAATAGGCTGCTTGCTTTGATTTGAAGAAATTTTTGTTTTCTTGGTAGAGAGGTTGTCCTAAATTTGTATGAGCAGTTAAGTCAGGCCTTAGTCAAGTTCATTTTGGAGCAGGTTCAACGAAGAGCTACTAGACTTATTCCCGAACTTATCAGGTTGCGAATTCTTGGTTTGACCACGCTTGAGTTGAGAAGAGTACGTGGCGGTATGATTCAGGTTTTTAAATTCCTATCTGGTAGTGATGCTTTGACTTCCTGTAATTTCTTGCATGTTTTAGCTTATCCTCATGTGACAATGTGGTAATAGTTTGAAGTTGACCAGAGCTCTCACGGATAGATATTTGGCGTTTAAGCTTTTTGCAAAGAGTTGTTACTGAGTGGAATGGTTTGCTTGAGTGGGTAGTTAGCTCCAATTCTGTTCACAATTTCAAAGTCAACACTTCTAGTCTGGGCGTCTGATTATTGTTTTTTTTTTTTGTGGTGGTGGTATTGGTTTGAGCTTTTCATGGTGTTTTGTTTCATATCATGATTGTTACTCTTTTGTATGTGTTTGTTGGATAAAACATTGAATTTCATTAATATGCATAGTGGGTGGGATTTAATATGGTTTTGCTGAAAGAGCTTTATATCTCAAATATTTCATGATATGCAATGACATAACAATTAATACAAAATCAATCGGCATGAAAAAATCATCTCAAACATTTTATGATATGCAATGACATAACAGTTAATACAAAATCAATCGGCATGAAAAAAGCATCGGAACCACAAAACCTGTTGGTTCTGGTTAATGAAACCATTAAAAATGTAATATTGAGCTTGAGGTTCTGCACCTAACAAGCAAAGACTGATGTTATTGCATTTCTTTTTATTCGAGTTCGTTTTGTTTCAAACATTTAGTGGGCCAAATTTTAAGTATTTAGTATACAGCTTAAACTGCTTGAGTGCACTTTAAGTTGTTAGCAAAGAAATCTTTCAAACATATTTAAAGAATACATCGTTTCTAATAACCACAGCTGTTGGCAGCCACCTAACACAAACTTAAAATTTGTATATGAGGAAATAATTATAAGGTAATACACAACAATTTAGAATGCTGTAAACTTTTGAACCTACTTTAACCAGTTTTGGTGCCAAACTTTGTTGCCAAATGTCAGTATTACCCAACATGCACAAGAGTTCAGATCCTTTCACCATATTCAGATTTTTCATATCACATAATTAACCCAACACACACAACTACTATATACTTTTTGATGAAAGAAACTGAATATTTACCTTTGATATTGTAAATGAGGAATTTCTTGCCCCTTGCCACTCCCAGGAGTTTCTCCTGTCCGTTTCGTCCTCTGATGATTGTTATGCAGGTGACCTCAGGGTCCACTTTCAGTTTTGCCCATCTGATGAAATTTGGCCACAACAGCTTGCCCGTTTCAAGATACTTAGCCACAATTTGAGCCTTGTCACCTGTCTGGGGCCACTGCCATAAGATGTACACACATCCTTGGCTGTCACAACAGATACTCTTGGCATCAACATCCTGTGTGTTGCCAGGCGGAGTGAATACTCCATTCTGAGCGCCATTGAAGTCAATGCTGATTGGTTGTTTTGCAACAAGGCAGATGAGGTTGTTCTTATTGACCGCAATGATTGTTGGGATGCCGGAAGGAGGAACTGGAATATCCCCACAGAAATTGAGGCCTTGATCATATTTCTTTATTTTTTCACCCACAAGAACGAATATTTTCCCTTTTGCATTGGGATCAGCAGAAATTGCCTGTGAGCTGCAGGGATCTTGGATTCTGTGACCGATATTGACTGTAAAGCTATGATTTGTGCCAACTGTGCACATTAGTATTTGTCCAAAGTAGGTAACAGCAACTGTTGAAGAGTCTGTTACGCAGAGAGATTGGTTGGGTCCTGATGGGGTATTTGCTTTTCCTATGACATTTGGCTGATGAGGATTATCTGTTGTTATACTCAGGACAATGAGGTGTCCATTTGCATCTTCCCCAGCAAGCACAAATTGTCCAGGTTTCATCCCAGAAATACTTGATACTTTCTTCACCCACTTGTCAACATTGAATTCACTTTCAGGAACCATCACGTCCAAATCATTAAGTGACGCTGCGAAAGCATCATTGAATTGATCGATTTCATGCTTGTGTTCTTCGTGGAAGGTCAGCATAGCATTAGCTTGAAGTTCAATAGTCTCACACAAGTGTGGTAGAAATTGCAGTGCAGTGGGGTCTGTTGTCCCTGCTATAGCAAGACTGGCAGTCTCAATGTTATTGGTACATCTTTTCAGTAAGGAATCCATCATTTGTACTCCGTCTTCAAACCCCTGTGTTACTTCATGTTTCTTAGTCTCAATGTCAGTTACAGTTGTTTTACACTCTTGATTTGCATCCTGGTGGTACTTCTCATTTGATTTTTTGACCTGTGTGATTTTCGTATCCCTTTGATGTTCGAGGGTTGCGATCTTATCCATAATTCTGCGAATTTCAGCTCTGCTATCCTGTATTTCGTTGTTGTATCTCGTCTTTAGTTCTTCAGTTTTGTTCTTGGATTTGGTGTCAGATATTTTCTTGTCTTCTGCACATTTTGCCAGTGCAGCTTTCTTGGAGTCTTCAGCCTGTAGAAACAACTGCTTTTGCCGCTGACGCAGGTCTGCTTTGTGATCTTGGAGGGTAACATCAACGTAGTGCATCTCTGCTGACTTCTCATTAAGTTTTTCTCTCAGCAAATTTGCAGCGTCTTTCATATCAGCTAGCTCATGGAACCTGTGTTTGAGTTGGGAACATGTGGAGCATATCAGCTGACCAGAACATGTATTGCAGCAGATGGGGGCTGGCTGGTTGGTGTGATCTTTACAGTTTGGTGGTGCATGGTCGAGAAAGGTTTGGCTGGTAACAGTTTCAACTGGAATGATTTTGTGTTCCTTTAAAGCCCACATGGTCTTGTGAATGTTGGCACATTTATCACATACAAGTGCACATTTAAGGCAATAGGCAACAATAATGCTGAAATCCTTACACGAGTCACACCTTCGCTTTGATTTGCTCCTGCACTCCTCCAGGATTTTCATTTTGCTCAAGACACTCTCTGCAAATTCATCATCATCAATCCCGTCTATCTCCAGGGGTGTAAGTTCAGAGGAATCATGGCAAACAGGGCATGTAAACGTGGCTTCCGAGGGTTTCCTGTTGTCTGTAACATATTTTCCCAGGCAAGTATAGCAGAATCTACAGAGACATGGAAGTCTCTTGGGTTCTTGGAGCTGCTCGCTGCAGAGTCCGCACTTCATCAGATTCATCTCTCTGTCTTCCAGTTTTGAAGCCATGATGTTGATCTGCAGAAGAAATATCCACTGATTAATAAATACAAGTGTAAAGTTTAGGGTTTTACAGAAACCTAAGGAAACTTCTCAAAAATTGTCTCTCCAGTGCATCCAGTAATTGTTAAAGTTTAGGTATGTGTCCAAATCTAAAAGAGATTGTCTGCAGCTATAAAAGTTTACATACTTTTTCACCAACAGTATGTGCTATTTCACCCAAACAGAACACCAATATTCCCTAGTGTTTGTAATTACACTAAATACACTTGCCGGATAAAAATTGATAGAAAGTTTGGAATCAGCTCTATATGCCAAGTGACACGGAACAGATATTTCATATTCATATGTACTTTGTTCACTCTTAGGCTTTATATGATTAGGCGCCTTCTGATATTGTATAATTAACTTCGTAAAACAAACATGTACTTTAAACAGTGCCCTGTGATTTCTAGTGAATATAGTACATGAGATTTGCTCCAAGTGTACACTAGAGTGAACAATTCTAAATTGTCAGGATCCTATTTTGTTCTCAACCTTCAGGTCAACATCTAATGTCATATCTATTTATTGAGATAAAAGACACTGGTTAAAAACATGTACCATTATGTATAACGATAGTCCATAGTCCATAGACATACAGTCACATCACACACAGATATACAGACGATTGTTCATAGACATACGGTCACGTCACACACAGATATACTGTATGTGTTTATTACAGGATATTATAAAATAATAATCAACCATTTGTTCAATTTTATATTTCTGTTGTTTTTTATCAGCTTCTTAGTTGTATGAAAACTTAATAGTTTGTTTGATGAGGGCTTAACGACACCGTGACAATGAGGGTCAAATTGTGCCTGAGAGGTAGGAAGGAAAGAAAACGGGGAGATTGAGAAACATACAAGCACTAAAAGTCAGAAAGTTGGGATTGAGGGAGGAAGTGCATGGGTGAAGAAAAAAACGAATTAGAGAGAGGGTGGGAGAGGAGGGCTAAATATGGTTGTAGAGGGAAGCATGATGAAGGAAGGAGATCATTTTAACCAGAGGGTTTTTCTGGAAAAACTTGGAAATTAAGTTGTGGGGAGCGAGGGTAGCTCTGGGAAGGTTGTACAGGGGGCGAGCAAGGAGAATGTGATGGACTGTGAGGGTGCAATGGCAATTATTGCAGAGTGGTTGGGGGGAGCTAATAAGGAGGTGGGAGTGAGGGAGGTGGGTGTGACCTATTTTAAGACGGGTTATATGCATGTTGTCTACACGTCAGGTTGTGGATGGTGGGTTTGATCTGAATGGTGGGCTGGATGACGTGGAGTTTGTTATCAATTTAGGAGTCCCATGAGGTTTGCCAGCGGTCACGAACAAGGGAAGCAATAAGCGGTTTGATGTCAGAAAGGGTTTTAGGAAATTGGGTAGGGGGAGGTTGAAGGCAAGCTTAGTGGCTGCATCAGCCCTGTCATTGTCAGGGATGCCAACATGGCTGGGTATCCAGAAGAAAAGAATACTTTTCCTGCAGAGGGTGGGCGAAAGGAGTTTACAGAGGAGGAGGTGGGATGTGGAGTTATCCCATTTAAGATTGAGTAATGAAGTAAGCTCAGCTTTAGAGTCGGACAAGATTGGAAATAGGGTGGAAAAAATTGGGGTACCTAATGAGGTTGTAAACAGCGTTATGGGTGTTGGTGAGGACTCTAAAAGCATAGGAGAGGCTACGCTTTCTACACATATAGCAGAAAGGGGGTACGTTGGCTTGGTGATTGGGGAGGTCCTGTAGACACCCAGACAAAGTCTGAGGGCTTCATTTGGATGGTGTTGATGGGGTTGAGGTAAGACTTGTGAGCAACACAGTAGACAAAATTGCTGTAGTCAAGCTTGGCACAAATGGTGAGCCTAAAGATTTTGAGGAGAGCATGGCGGTTCGCACCCCAAGTGGTGTTGGAGAGGAGGCAGAGAAGGTTGAGGGAGTTGTTGCATTTCTGATAGCTATCATTAAAAGTTGACCATAGCGAAAAATGTTGATTGTATGTAAAGCATTTATTTTGGATATTATGCGATCATATGATATAATATATCAAAGATTTTTCAGGTATTCTTTAAAATAAATATGGTCATTAATGTCATGAATTGACTTTATCAAGGTGGTATTTTGCTATATTGAACTTTCTGTACAATGAATTTAATCAAGAAAATGTGCCCTCACAATATCTTTGTTATGACCAATATTAGTTCTATGATTTTGTAATATATGGGACATTTATTATAAAGGCTTATGGAAGATCTTTCTATAAATTAATCTGTTTTGTTTGTTTGTTTGAGGGCTTAACAATACCACGACATGGAGGGTCAAATTGTGCCTGAGAGGTCAGATCATTCTAGAGGTAGGAAGGAAAGAAAACAGGGAGAGAATAAGAGAAATTCAAGAACAAAAAGTCAGAAAGCTGTGATCGATTTTAAGACGGATTATATGCATGTTGTCTAGACGTCAGGTTGTGGATGGTGGGTTTGATCTGAATGGTGGGCTGGATGACGTGGAGTTTGTTATCAATTTGGGAGTCCCATGAGGTTTGCCAGCGGTCACAAACAAGGGAAGCAATAAGCAGTTTGATGTCAGAAAGGGTTTTAGGAAATTGGGTAGGGGGAGGTTGAAGGCAAGCTTAGCGGCTGCATCAGCCCTGTCATTGTCAGGGATGCCAACATGGCTGGGTATCCAGAAGAAAAGAATACTTTTCCTGCAGAGGGTGGGCGAAAGGAGTTTACAGAGGAGGAGGTGGGATGTGGAGTTATCCTATTTAAGATTGAGTAATGAAGTAAGCTCAGCTTTGGAGTCGAAAAAGATTGCAAAGAGGGTGGAGAAATTGGGGTACCTAATGAGGTTGTAAACAGCGTTATGGGTGTTGGTGAGGACTCTAAAAGCATAGGAGAGGCTAAGCTTTCTACACCATAGCAGAAAGGGGGGTACGTTGGCTTGGTGATTGGGGAGGTCCTGTAGACACCCAGACAAAGTCTGAGGGTTTCATTCTGGGTCGTGTTGATGTGGTTGAGGTAAGAGTTGTGAGCAACACAGTAGACAAAATTGCTGTAGTCAAGCTTGGCACGAATGGTGAGCCTAAAGATAATGAGGAGAGCATGGCGGTTCGCACCCCAAGTGGTGTTGGAGAGCAGGCAGAGAATGTTGAGGGAGTTGTTGCATTTCTGATAGCTATCATTAAAAGTTGACCATAGCGAAAAATGTTGATTGTATGTAAAGCATTTATTTTGGATATTATGCGATCATATGATATAATATATCAAAGATTTTTCAGGTATTCTTTAAAATAAATATGGTCATTAATGTCATGAATTGACTTTATCAAGGTGGTTTTTTGCTATATTGAACTTTCTGTACAATGAATTTAATTGGGAAAATGTGCCCTCACAATATCTTTGTTATGACCAATATTAGTTCTATGATTTTGTAATATATGGGACATTTATTATAAAGGCTTATGGAAGATCTTTCTATAAATTAATCTGTTTTGTAGTTTGTTTGAGGGCTTAACGATACCACGACAACGAGGGTCAAATTGTGCCTGAGAGGTCAGATCATTCTAGAGGTAGGAAGGAAAGAAAACAGGGGAGAATAAGAGAAATTCAAGAACAAAAAGTCAGAAAGCTGTGATCGAGAGAGGAGGTGCATGGGTGAAACAAAAACAAAGTAGAGAGAGGAATGGAAGAGGAGAATTAAATATGGTCGTAGAAGAAAGCATGATGAAGGAAAGAGATAATTTTATCCGGAGGATTTTTCTGGAACTCAGCAATTGAGTTGTGGGGAGCGAGGAAAGCTCTAGGAAGGTTGTACAGGGGGCAAGCAAGGAGAGCATGATAGATTGTGAGGGTGCAATGGCAATTGTTGCAGAGCAGTTGGGAAGAGCCAATAAGGTGGTTTGAGTTAGTGAGGTGGGTGTGACCTATTTTAAGATTGGTAATATTGAGCGTTGTCGATACGAGAGAGGTTGTTGATGGTGGGTTTGATCGGAATGGTGGGCTGGATGACGTGGAGTTTGTTTTCAATTTGGGAGTTCCTTGAGGTTTTCCAGCGGTCACGAACGAGGGAAGCGATAAGTGGTTAGATGTCAGAGAGGGTTTTGGGGAAATGGGTAGGGGGGAGGTTGAGGGCAAGCTCAGGGCTGCAATCGGTTTTGTCCTTCAGTTTATGCTAAATGCAGTCCAAGATTTAACTGCAGTGTGTGTGGGGGGGGGGGGGTGGCAAAAAATACAAATGAAATTAAACAACAAAATATTCAAAAGTTTGGGCATCGTAATTTAAATTTTGTGGATGGCCAAGTTTAAGAAAATATTTGTCAAAGTCAACTGTACTGCTTCAAACTATTATGGCGGGGAAATCAAGCAGAAAAAAACCTTGTTTAGGAGGATTTTTGTTCATTTCATAATTTTTTACATCTAGCTAATCATTGCCTCTATGTGTCACTTAAGTCTTTAAACAGCACATTTTTTCCTGATATGTATGAAACTTAAATTTTCTAACTTGTTGTTCTTTAAGGTATGGATATGGTTTTCCTGAAAGTGGCATTAGATATGGCCACATGCGCAGTCTACTCATTACACAAGACGTCAACCAGAGAGGTAAGTAATCAGGGATTGTACTGCAAAAGGTTTATCAGCCATATATTGTAGTATGATTTAGTCCAAGGGTTCTTAATACAAATTTTCGAAGGGCCAACATTTCACAACAGCATCAGGCCTTTGGCGTGCAGGATTAGAAGGATGTACTGTACGTCAAATGTCGGAGGTTCTCTTATCTACCTTCTTTTGACAAGCTGCGAGCCCAATTTATAGCGGAACTAAAAATAACATTTTATTTCGTAAGCCACAATGTTTTAGTGAGCTGATCTGCCTTTTAAAAAACAAAAATTAATTAGTGTTTTGCAATTTTTACTGATCTCATTTGGATTGATCTTACATGCAATGCACTGTATTGCATTATATAATGACTATTGTTCACAGGCCAGATTGGATTGTCTGATTTAGTCAATTCTATTATCAACATCATATACAGTAATAGGAAAACTTGATGAGTAACTGCTGTATACCATTTATATTTGAGAACACCCTTCCATTTTCCTTAAATTGTGCATGATATCCAAATACTAAATGTTACTTAAAAGATTAGTTCAGCGGTCAAGCAGGTCCATTTTTTTGAAAGAGGACTTCAAAATAAACAGAATGGTAAAAAACATTCAAAAAATCTGATTTCTTTTAAGGAGATATTTAAGTTTACAGTTTGGTATCATTTATATAGAAATGACTGAAATCACACTAGTTGTGACATCAGCCTCAAAGTCTTTATGTATTGTTATATTTTGTCCTGCCATTTTGTGGCTTAAAAACCATTGGATATGTCAGGAAAGTAGTTAAGCATAATCTTGTAAGGGTATTTATAATTTGCCACCTGAAGAAAGTTTGGGGCAAAATAATTCAAGTAGTAAAAAAGTTAGATCATTTTTCTATGCTATTTGATATCTCTCTGAAAATAATGCATTCTTTTAGTAGGTTAGATACTGTGTGTTAGAAACAAAGGCCATACTGGAATTTCTGGAATGAAAAGGTTTATGCAGAGAAAGTTCTCTGTATGTCAAGAAAGGGCTGTTTTGCCAAGTTTCTTTTTATTTACTTACACTGAAAATAGTGTTATAGATAAAGAAATGAGTTTTGAAAGAAGAATAATACAAATGATTGAATATTCACTGCTCTAAAACCATTAATTTATTGATAATTAATGGCAATTAATTTTCTTTTTGTTTCTATTTGTTAGAACATATTTTATGTAAAATATCGATAACAGATTAAGATATTTCTTTTCATTTAATACAATCCTTTGAAATTATGCTATAATTATTGTTCACATAGTTCTAAAAGCAATGATTCTATAACTTTTTCATTTAATTCTTCAGGTGTTCTTTTTGACTTTTTTCATGATTGATATCCAATTGTATTCAATCTCAAAGTCTTTTCTTCTTGGAAATTGAGCAGGTTAGACGGTGGTGTCACTAAAGGCCCTATAGCGAGAGTTTATTGCCCAAGCTAGGGCCTACTCCAGAGTTTAGCCAGACTTTTGTCTGAAAATGTACACCCCATGTCAGAAAAGTTTATTCAAGAAATATTTTGGTCGAAGTTAGTTTTTGACACCCCTGCCCCCACCCACCAAAGTATTTAGAGTTACCCAATTTCCGACTTTATCCTCAAAATATCCAACCCTTTCCTCCAAATCTTTAATTTCTTGCTCAATATACCCAACTTTTTCCTCAAAATTTACACTGTTTTTCCTCAAAATATCTGGCCTATTTCTCGAAATGTCTGAAGAATTTTTGAAAATGTCCGTCTTATCTTCAAAATCTCTTAATTATTTGTACAATAAATATCCGACTTTTACTTTAAAATTTCCAAGGTTTTTGCTCAAAATATCTAAAGGATTTTTTTAAATATCTGACTTATCTTCAAATTCTCTGAATTTTTTGCCCAATATACATGTATATCTGACTTTTACTTTAAAATTTCCAGGGTTTTACTCAAAATATTTGGCTTTTTCTCAAAATGGCAGGTTTTTTCATTCATGAAATACAGGTGTACCCCCACTTCCTGTAAGCCTATTTGTTAAAATTTGTACAAAATCTGTACAAATTTGTATTAAAAAAATTCTATATTTTTGACCTGGTCAGGGTCTGTTTCTTATTTTGACATCAGCAAAATGGATTTAGATATTTGTATAATTTTTACAAAGTCAAATTTTATTTTAATGTAATTTTCTTAATTAAATACTGGCATACAGGTATGTGTGAATAATAATTGTAGGCTGTGTAGTGGCAAAATTCCACCTCTAAATAGGGATGGATTCAGTTGAGTTCCAAAATTCTAAAGGGATACCAACTGAAGGGATACCAACTGAAAATATCAACCACAGAAATGAACACATTACTTTGAGCAGTTATCTGGAATGTTCCTAAATATATGACTAATTATTCAAATAATTTTTAAGCCAGTTGGGGCCATCAAAAGCATGGAATATTCATCGCTTCCAGGGCTAGTACATCCCTAGACCCCTATCGCTTCCAGGTCTAGTACACCCCTAGACCAAAATGCACCACCTCCCCTAGTACTCCCCATAGTACCATCGGACTGATGCCAGCCGTTTTAGCATGGCTGCTGTTGGTGATGGCTGGCCGTCTGAGGGTACTACAAAATCCTATGCCCTCCTGTACTACTAAAGCGAGGTGTTAAAAGTATAGAAAAATCACAAGTTTAAGATCTTTATAAAAAGAAACCATTACAAAACGCGAAGCCCATCCATGTCTCAAGAAATGTTTTTAAGGTGATTTTTAGTTGCTTTTATTGAAGTATTTTGGACTTCTTTTCTTTCCGTAAAAATCGCCTGACGAGCTCTCAAAAGTACGGTCCAAGTTCAAAACACTGCCAAGTGGACTATAACATTTTAGAGGGGATAATGTTTAAGATTATTTGAGTAAAAAATTAAGATAATACTTATATAAAGTACAATTTTATAATCTAAACATTTCTTGATGTATTATGTATTTGTTTTCACAGTATTTTTTAACCAAAACTTTTTAATAAAATTATTTGAACAAAAAAATGTTGGCAGCGAAAAATCAACTTGCAGTTTAGTGGAATTTTAAGACTTATTTGCGGAGGTTGAATAATTAATCACAAACGTGCAGTGACTAAGAAAATGGCGACCAAAATATGAATCTTGGAGAACTTTATCCCGTTATGGTGCTAAATAGGTAAAGATTTAGAAAAAGTTTTTTGGAAAAGTGTATTATTTAGACTAATTGATATAAGAATATCCAAATAGTAAGTCATTTTTCAATCATCAACTTTCTATGTGTGAATTAAAAAAACATAGGAATTGTACCTAAGCCTTGTACGGCAATCCCAATGTCAACCCGTACTTGAGGAATGGATATGATAACTACACCTCCCCCTCCCAGACTTAGCAGCCAAAATACCAGACGTTGACAGTGTTTCCATTTATGATTATCTTGATCAGGCTAATTGTCATTCTTTATTTTTGAATAATGCAGATGAATGTGAAATATTAAATATAGTTAATAATTTGAGTAATAAAACTTCAACTGATTGTAATGGTATCAGTATGTCAATGGTTAAAAAGGTCATTAATGATATTGCTAAACCTGTAACTTTTATTTGTAACAGATCATTTGTAACTGGAACTTTTCCTGATGGTATGAAAACAGCTAAGGTTATACCTATTTTTAAGTCTGGTGAAAAGAACACCTACACAAATAATAGGCTAGTTTCTCTCTTAACACAATTTTCTAAAATTTTAGAAAAACTTTTTGATAATAGATTAGACAATTTTGACAAACACCATATACTGAGTGAAAGCCAATATGGTTTTAGATCAGGTAGATCTACTTCAATGGCTATATTAGAATTACTAGAGGAAATCACAACTTCGCTAGACAATAGGAAGACAACTGCTGGTGTTTTTATTGATTTTAAGAAAGCTTTTAACCATAAGATATTATTAAAGAAGTTACATCACCATGGAAGTCGTGGTATTGTGTAAACTGGATTGATAGTTATCTTAGTCATAGGAAACAGTATGTACAGCTAAATGATGTTAATTCAGATCTTTCTAGTGTAGTTTGTGGTATTCATTCCCCAAGGCTCAATCCTTGGGCCTAAATTATTCATTATCTATATTAATGATATATGTAATGCATCAGACGTTCTAAAATTTATACTATTTGCGGATGATACAAATATATTTTGTTTTAATAGTGACGTTGAAATTTCATGTAGACAGGTTAGCAGTAAATTGAATAAGCTTCACGGTTTAATGTCAATAAGCTGTCACTTAATGTGAGTAAAACTAATTATATGTTATTCACAAATTATAAATTTAAAACAAATCTATCTGTTACAATTAATGATGCTAATATTAAAAAGGTCCATGTCACAAAAAATTTAGGTGTTTTAATTGATGATCAGCTTAATTGGAAGGACCATATTTCTTATGTATCAAGTAAAGTATTTAAGAGTATAGCAGTACTTTAACATGCCAGTCATTTATTTAATAGGGAAGCTCTTCGTACTTTATACTGCACAGGCTTTTCCTACCATATATTTCATATTGTGCTGAGGCCTGGGGTTATACATATTAATCAAATATATAACGGGCTATTAGAATTGTTTTTAAGGCAAATTTTCTTGATCACACTTCTGAATTATTCTAGTGTAAGATTATTGACTTTGTTTCAGATTATTGAACTTAGGACTGCTATTTTTATGTGTAAGGCTTTTCATGTGTCATTGCCATGTAATCTTAAATTTTAATTTTTTCATAAACTGTACTAATACAGTTATAATACAAAATATAAGAATAAATTTAAACAGAAATATGTCCGAACAACCAAAAAGCAGCACTGCATTTCTATCACTGGGGTTAAACTGTGTAATACATGTGATGAAAACATTACCAACTGCAATAACATTTATTTTCAGAAAAAGTACAAGGAAAAATTAATTAAATCTGACTTAGCAAATTGCCAAACATAACATTACAGTTATGTATCACTGTAGATGTTTGATTTTTTTTTTTTTTTTTTTTTCCTCTCCCTTTCTTTACATTTCTTTCCAACCATTCTAATATTGATTTGAGTTTTGGTATGTGAATTGATTTGGAGGAATTGATTTATAAGTATTATACTTCTTTTTTCCAATTGTGTTTGTTTATTTTGTTATGTATGCATATTAATATTTTTGATGTTGATGTATAAAGCTGGAAATAAACTGTTGTCATTGTCATAATGGAAACATTTTCCAGTTCATTATAAAGAATATATAACATTTCTTTATTATTTCTCATTTGTAAACAACTGGTTTAACAAATTCCAAGTCAATTTTGGTGTTTTGGCAAGTACATAAATTAGTTATCCTATCACTTAGTTATCACTTTATCCATGAAAAACGTTAGCTGACGATGCAAACAAAATCTAATCTAACGTTAGTGCCTTTGGCGGAGTATACTATTAGATTCGTGGAATTTGTAGATACCAAATTTCTAACACGTTGTCATGCGTAAAAGAGTAGTCCACATATTCCTTATGGTCATTCAACAATCAAGACCCTCAAATAAAAGTGTAATCTTACCTAGAAAACACACACAAAAACAACTGGCAACTGAGGCCTAAGCTAATTCAATGCAAAAATCAGCCTGAACGAGTAGAGTATAATTTCTCCAGAATCGGAAGTTCTATCCCCAAAAAACCTTGATTACTTAAGCAAAATTATTCAGGTCCTTATCAAAACTCAACTTTATAAATTCCTAAGATCACCCGATCATGGTCAAAATTGGTTGAAATTTTAAGCCCACGTGTGTCACGTGTCTGTTCACTCGTCCGTGAACGTTAGACGTGTGTGTGGTAACGACTAACGTAACTTAAAAACTTTTTCAGATCGAATCGGTAATTTCCAGAAATCTCATTGAAATGTCACATGGCCGAAATTCACGTGACCATAATGGACCCATTAAATTCTGGGGAATCCTGATCGTCTGCACAATTTACTAGCATAAGGGGTCAATTCCATTTTAAATACAATTTCACACAATAATCAACAGCAAATAGGCCTAGTAATAGCCTACACGAATAAGCACTTCACTGAGACTTAAATGGTAGTGTAATTGGTTAGGAAATTCCATACCAAAGAGCAAAATTCGTAGGCCTATAAACTGTATCCTCTTCATTCATACAATTTTTCCGATATGCAAAACTAACTTTAGTTGTCTCATTCACAGATAACATTGCTACCGAATGTCCTCGATACTATTTTCACATTTTGTTCAGTGAGGTCAACGGCACATTTTCATACCATAACATTAGTACCTGGCTAGTAGCTCTCCGCACTGAACATCAACGATTTTTGCCAATTTCCGCCCTATTTTTGTGTTTCAAATGTGCACACTTTTTTTTAAAGTTGAGGGTTTTTCCATTTAGAAAAGAAAAAAAAATATTATACGTGCAGTGCTAGGCCTAACGTAATGGCCTAGCCGTACAACTACATCATGCATTGAACGTAGTGTTAATGTACATTATAGTTTACCTGGTTATCGCGCATTTCTTAATTGCAAGTCTGAATGGAAGACAGTACGGATCCTCTTGGAATATGACAAGAACAAAAGCATCCCCCATAGGAAAAAAATTAGGCCTATCCAGGCAAAGCAGTTGGAACTTTGACACAAATCTTATAGTTGGGCCTATAATACTAGGCTACATTTAACATAAGCTTTATGTAGGCCTACGACGACGACGAGTAAACACACAATTACAATGACGGGGTCGTCACCAGCGTAATTGATTATGATAGTAACAATGCTATCACGAAACGCTTAATACGACCCGGACGAGAACTGGTACGACGTACGGACAGACATAACATCGACAACCAAGTCAATGTCCACGGCCTTTGATAAGCAGTTGTGGTGCACTGACGTGTCCACCCAACACAGTTCAACCCAGGACCTCGTGGTCTGTAGACATGTATGATAACCGCTCACCACAGTAGGTAGATAGCCTCGCCGACGCCGACGAGTGAACACATAATTACAATGACGGGGTCGTCGCCTGCGTATCTGGTTATGATAGTAACAATGCTCACGAAATGCTTAATACGACCCGGACGAGAACACAGGTACGACCTACGGACAGACATAGCATCGACAACCAAGTCAATGTCCACGGCCTTTGATAACCCAGTTGTGGTGCACTGGCGTGTCTACCCAACCCAGGCTTGAACCCAGGGCCTCGTGGTCTGTAGACATGTATGATAACCGCTACACCACAATTAGTAGACACGTAGATAGAGAGAGAGAGTTGAACACACAATTACAATGACGGGGTCGTCGTCGCCGGCGTGTCTACCCAACCCAGGCTTGAGCCCAGGGCCTCGTGGTCTGTAGACATGTATGATAATTGCTACACCACAATTAGTAGACACGTAGATAGAGATAGTTGAACACACAATTACAATGACGGGGTCGTCGCCTGTATTCGGTTATGATAGTACAAATGCTATCACGAAACGCGTAATACGACCTGGACGAGAACACAGGTACGACGTACGGACAGACATAACATCGACAACCAAGTCAATGTCCACAGCCTTTCAAGTTGATAACCAGTTGTGGTGCACTGGCGTGTCTACCCACCCCAGGATTGAACCCGGGGCCTCGTGGTCTGTAGAAAGGTTTATAACCGTTACACCACAGTAGGTAGATACACGTAGATAGCCTACGTACGTACTTATATATGTACTATTATGTACGTATGCACTATTATGTATGTGCGTACAAGCTTAAAGGTAATACGCGCGCGTATTGTTGTTGTTTACAATTTTCCCTGCAGCTGATTGGTTGGTTAGTAAAAAGGAAAATTTCTCTGCATTTTATTGGTTAAAGTACCCTGACGTTCGGCTAAACTCGGTGATACAATGCCAGAGAGCGTGACGTCATTCGCTTTATAGTACGTATATGCTGATACCTAGTATAGGGCGAATGACGTCACGCTCTCTGACAATGCACTGCATTGCACTGGCTTCCCGCTGCACTGGCTTCCCGCTGCACTGGCTTCCCGCTGCACTGGCTTCCCGCTGCACTGGCTTCCCGCTGCACTGGCTTCCCGCTGCACTGGCTTCCCGCTGCACTGGCTTCCCGCTGCACTGGCTTCCCGCTGCACTGGCTTCCCGCTGCACTGGCTTCCGCTGCACTGGCTTCCCGCTGCACTGGCTTCCCGCTGCACTGGCTTCCCGCTGCACTGGCTTCCCGCTGCACTGGCTTCCCGCTGCACTGGCTTCCCGCTGCACTGGCTTCCCGCTGCACTGGCTTCCCGCTGCACTGGCTTCCCGCTGCACTGGCTTCCCGCTGCACTGGCTTCCCGCTGCACTGGCTTCCCGCTGCACTGGCTTCCCGCTGCACTGGCTTCCCGCTGCACTGGCTTCCCGCTGCACTGGCTTCCCGCTGCACTGGCTTCCCGCTGCACTGGCTTCCCGCTGCACTGGCTTCCCGCTGCACTGGCTTCCCGCTGCACTTCCCGCACTGGCTTCCCGCTGCACTGGCTTCCCGCTGCACTGGCTTCCCGCTGCACTGGCTTCCCGCTGCACTGGCTTCCCGCTGCACTGGCTTCCCGCTGCACTGGCTTCCCGCTGCACTGGCTTCCCACTGGCTTCCCGCTGCACTGGCTTCCCGCTGCACTGGCTTCCCGCTGCACTGGCTTCCCGCTGCACTGGCTTCCCGCTGCACTGGCTTCCCGCTGCACTGGCTTCCCGCTGCACTGGCTTCCCGCTGCACTGGCTTCCCGCTGCACTGGCTTCCCGCTGCACTGGCTTCCCGCTGCACTGGCTTCCCGCTGCACTGGCTTCCCGCTGCACTGGCTTCCCGCTGCACTGGCTTCCCGCTGCACTGGCTTCCCGCTGCACTGGCTTCCCGCTGCACTGGCTTCCCGCTGCACTGGCTTCCCGCTGCACTGGCTTCCCGCTGCACTGGCTTCCCGCTGCACTGGCTTCCCGCTGCACTGGCTTCCCGCTGCACTGGCTTCCCGCTGCACTGGCTTCCCGCTGCACTGGCTTCCCGCTGCACTGGCTTCCCGCTGCACTGGCTTCCCGCTGCACTGGCTTCCCGCTGCACTGGCTTCCCGCTGCACTGGCTTCCCGCTGCACTGGCTTCCCGCTGCACTGGCTTCCCGCTGCACTGGCTTCCCGCTGCACTGGCTTCCCGCTGCACTGGCTTCCCGCTGCACTGGCTTCCCGCTGCACTGGCTTCCCGCTGCACTGGCTTCCCGCTGCACTGGCTTCCCGCTGCACTGGCTTCCCGCTGCACTGGCTTCCCGCTGCACTGGCTTCCCGCTGCACTGGCTTCCCGCTGCACTGGCTTCCCGCTGCACTGGCTTCCCGCTGCACTGGCTTCCCGCTGCACTGGCTTCCCGATGCACTGGCTTCCCGATGCACTGGCTTCCCGATGCACTGGCTTCCCGATGCACTGGCTTCCCGATGCACTGGCTTCCCAATGCACTGGCTTCCCAATGCACTGGCTTTCCAATGCACTGGCTTCCCAATGCAAACTTGTAAACAAACTGAAATGGTGCATTAACTACGAGATGTGCACACATGGACAATAAATAACACAAGATTTATTTTCGTGGGTATTCACAGATAGCTGTATCGGGTGTCGAAGTATCTGGGATCTAGGCCTAATAGAAGAACCTTTTGTGTTTGAGTAACATGAGGCTGCCCTAAATACGATGTCGGGTTGGATTTTTTGCAAAAAAATTTAATGTAAAAGTCACAGCATGTTCGATTTTTGGCCAATTTTCTTCAATGTTTGGGAAATTTACTTCATTTTTTGGCAATTAATCTTTGATTTTAAGTAATTTTTTTTAGATTTTCAGTGTGTTTCATTCAATGTTGGGAAATCACTTTCAATCTTCATTAAATTTCCTTCATTCTCGTGTCATTTTTGGGAAAGTTCCTTCAGGTTCCATTTGTGATAATTTTTCTTTGATTTTCGGTAATTTTTTTCTTGATCTTTGGTAAAATTCATTCAAGATTTGGTACATTTCTTCATTTTGGGCCAATTTTTTTCGATTTTCTGGAAAATCCTTCAATTAGGAACAATTTTCTTTGTGTTTTTTTGGAAATTTCTTTCATTTTGGGGCAATTTTGTTCGATTTTCCGTAAATTCCTTCAATTAAAGAAACAATTTTCTTTGTTTGTTTTGAAAATTTCCTTCATTTGAGGGCAATTTTTCTTTAATATTTGGTTAGTTTTCTTCAATTTAGGGGAAAATTTCTTTAATGTTTGGGATATCTCTTTGAAACTTGGGGAAATATCTTTCATTCTCGTTGCCATTTTCTTTAACTGTTTTTTGTCAATTTTCGTTAAATTTTCATCAATTATTGGGAAACGTTGCCAAATTGTACCAAATTTTTTAACGATTTTATCAAAATTTTCTTCATATTTTAGCTTGACTATTTAAAGAATAGTATAGAGCTATTCTACTACCCCTGACGTTGGCGTCTGGTTAAAGTTTTCATATCTTAAGTATGGTGTACAGTCATGTAACTTAGCATAGGGGTAGGGGGTACAGGACATTTGTTTAAATGAGCATGACTGGGGGAGGGTTGTAGGTGCATACTAATTACCTTATTTGAATTACAATGAAAATATTTGTCAGGTTATAAGTTTTGTTTGAAGTTTTTAGTTAAAGTTTTCATAACTTAAGTTATGAATGGTGTACATTCATGTAACTTGGCATAGGGGAACTGTTCAAGTGAGCATGATTAGGGGTTGTGTGTACATACTATTGCATACATTTGCATAATAATTAAAATATTTGTATCTATGATATCTCATATATCAAAGTGGGTGAGGGGATTCTCTTTACACAAATGATCATATATGTGAAGAGCATTGTCTACACTCAATGGTGAGGTGTAGTGTGCATATTAATTAGGTTATTTGCATAACAATAGACTTTCATACAAATAATTAACCTGAGATAAGGCTTGGTCAGTGGTAGAGGACATTGGTACTGTTCAGTTCAGCATGATTGGGGGTTGTGTGTGCATACTAATTAGCTTATTTGCATAGCAATGAAAATATTTGTATCTGTGGTATCTCTTGAATTAAAGTGGGTGTGGTGATTTTCCTTTAAACGAATAATCATACAGTATATGTGAAGAGCATTATTCACACTTAATGGTGAGGTATAGTGTGCATATTAATTAGGTTATTTGTATACAAATAGTCTTTGCTGCAAAATGTTTGACCCTGGCAGAGATCAAAAGTATATGGCAGGCGACTCTCACATTTTTAGTTTTGTTATGATATTGACATTCCTGACATGAATAGGAATCAAAATGTTTGTCTTGCCATGAATAAATTTCTAAGTAAATAAAAGTTTTCTCCTTTCTTAAAGAATTTTTTAATTAGTGCATGGTTTGGGAAATATAAACAATAAGTGGAATGTAGGGTAGAAGATGACATCATGATAAAATAGCTGAAGGAATTAGGATAAGGGTGGGATTTCATGTGGGACAGGGTGGAATTGTATGTGGGGCAGGGTGGGATGTTGGTCAGGGTGTGTTGGCATGTTGGACGGGGTGGATTGGCATGTAGAACAGGGTGGATTGGCATGTGGAACAGGGTGGGTTGGCATGTGGAACAGGGTGGGTTGGCATGTGGAACAGGGTGGGCTGGTATGTGGAAAAGAGTGGGTCGACATATGTGATGGTGGAATGGCATGTGGTGGAATGTCATCTGGATTTCAGTTGTGATGGCATGTGGGTCATGCAAGTGGTGAAATGACATACAGTATATGGTTCTTGGGTGCGATTGCATGGAGTATAGACGTGGGATGACATTTGGGACAGGTTGGGATGGAATGTGGGACAGGTTGGGATAAAATGTGGGACAGGTTGGGATGGAATGTGGGACAGGTTGGGATGGAATGTGGGACAGGTTGGGATGGAATGTGGGACAGGTTGGGATGGAATGGGGACAGGTTGGGATGGAATGGGGGACAGTCTGCAGGAATATGCATTATTAGCGGTAAGGGGATTTGTATCGTTTCCAATGTCTAGTTTGTCATACGTTATGCAATATTGTTTCGTATAATTTTGCTTTACTGTTATTTTACATTTTTCATGTTGCTTGACTTTGCTTGACACACATATGTTCTTAAATTCGAAGTTGTATTACAATCCAGGATGTAGTTCTGGGAATGTGGAGGGTACAGATTGGAAAGGGGGTTGAATAACATTCTTTCATTGACATAGGTAAGTTAGGGCCTCTCCTTTCTTTGTTGTTCAATTGATAAAACTAAAAGAATTGTTATGTTTAATAAAGACTTCTAGCTTTTACATGTTTTCTGAGTTACTGCATGGGTGAGGTAACCTTGAGCTTATTTTTGTCTTGAAATATTTCTATGAAAACTCACCAAAGATATTTTTTAAGCTTGTAGTAAAATGTGATAATTAACAAAGCAAATGAAAATGCAAGTGCATCTTTTAAAGCTCAAGTAATTTGAATTCATCTGCCCATGCTACCTTAATTCTGTGTAAACTTCCCTCAATAAACCCGTTATCTATACTAGATTTGAATAGTCGAGCATACTCTCCTTCCAACAGTTCTTGTTTCTTAATAATTTCCCACTTGAAAGAAAACTTTTCAAGAGGATGTTTCTCTCTGCTCCTTATAAAACCATGCATTCTTGTCACAATATGCCTATGTTCCATAAACCATGTCAAAAATGCTTATAAAACACATTATCACATTGTTCCTGGTTTCGTTTCCCCCGCCCTCCACTGACATTTTATCCTGGCCCCACCCCTGTGTCCTTGTAATTAAATGTTTAATTTTCTTCTCATCTTTCATTCATACAGCACATATCAAAGAAGGCAAAGGAATGGAATGTCAACATGGAACCAGTAGCAGGTAAGACTTATAAAACTCTGCTGTAGTGTAAAAATCTCCACTTTTGAATCCTTCTAAATCAATGAAACAAAGCATTGTGCAATTATTGTCCCATTGTCATAAAGGTACTTCAATTAAATTGGGTGTTTATATGTTATTTTCCCCCATAAATTTGAGTTTGTTTAAACTAAGCTCTTATTTTACCATACATTATTGTTTGCATTTGTTCATGTCTTCAATCAGAATTGCTCAAACTGAAATTATTTTGTGATAATCATTATTTTAAATTAGTTTGTTATGGCTTCATTCTGTTAAATCCTACCATTTAAAATACTCACAGCTCCAATAATAATTATCCATTTTGTATGTATGTGGGCCTATATGTATATTTTTACATCTTGAACGTTGTTGTATTTTGCCATTTACTAATAATTACCAACATTTGTATTTTTCCTAATTTACTGTTTTTATTTTCATAATTTTCTTTTATATAACTTTTATGTAACTTTTATATTTACAATTTTTATATTTATATTTCTTTTAAAATATCTTTGTATGTTTTGCTACAGGGTGACAAATTTCCATATTTTGTTCTGGACGAAATAAATTGATCTTATCTTATTTTAGCAAAATTGAAGACATTCCCCACCAGTTTTCAAAATTGCCCACATCCAGCTATTGTTTGCTTTATCTAATATGAATATAGTTAAATGATATTTAAGTTGTTGCTCATTGGCTTAATGCATGTGTTTACAGCTCTCTGCAACCTTTTTTGCTGATAGCTCACAAAACTAATGATTCAAGTGTTTTGAATAGTTAGTCCATTGTATGACCAGCAGTTACTGTTTAAAAGGACTTAAAACATCTATCAATTTGAAATGAATTGATTTCTCATTAAAAAAAAATAGGTTGTTAAGATGAGGCTGAATATTTTTTGATATATGCAAGTAACTTAACTTTAAAGGCAAACAAAACCCAGTTTATAAAATGAGTTGTGACATTATCAAATGAAGTTGCCACTTACAACATTTCACCAGTCACAAGTCTTTAAGAATTCTTCAATACTTTGATGCAAAGCCAGGCTGGTTGTACCAATCTATTGGTAACTGAGAATGTCAATAATTATTGATTTTCTGTTCTTTTGCAGAGTTGAGGTTTGATCTGCCAGCATCATACAAATTTCATAAGCACAAATCTGTAAGTTTCACTCCAAATAAATCGAATACCTTACAATGAATTATACAGTATAGCTTCTGTAATAGATTTAGGGGATATAGTATCGTAACCGTCAATGGAAAAATAATCATAAGTACAGGTTTTCACTTTTATAAGTGCAGAAAATTCGAATCGTGCAATTTTTGCAGGATTATAACCTTTAAATGAAAGAGTTTGTGATACTTACTTTCATGTTATTGAAAAGTAATATATATGATTGACAATTTATGGCACAAGACTGACCAATAACAATAAAAATTATTATGGGCTCTTAAAGTCATTCATTTTTTGAAAGAAAGCTTGAAATGGCTTCATGCAGTGGTAGGGTAGTCTGAATCATTTAAGATGTATTTATGTTTCAAGGAAGAAGTGCATTGGAAAATGTAAGATGTTTGTGGGAAAAGAGTTTTAAGACATGGGACAATCCGAGCTGTAAGACATGGGACAATCCGAGCTGTAAGACATGGGACAATCCGAGCTGTAAGACATGGGACAATCCGAGCTGTAAGACATGGGACAATCAGAGCTGTAAGACATGGGACAATCAGAGCTTTAAGACATGGGACAATCAGAGCTGTAAGACATGGGACAATCAGAGCTGTAAGACATGGGACAATCAGAGCTGTAAGACATGGGACAATCAGAGCTGTAAGACATGGGACAATCAGAGCTTTAAGACATGGGACAATCAGAGCTGTAAGACATGGGACAATCAGAGCTGTAGACATGGGACAATCAGAGCTGTAAGACATGGGACAATCAGAGCTGTAAGACATGGGACAATCAGAGCTGTAAGACATGGGACAATCAGAGCTGTAAGACATGGGACAATCAGAGCTGTAAGACATGGGACAATCAGAGCTGTAAGACATGGGACAATTAGAGCTGTAAGACATTGGACATGGGACAATCAGAGCTGTAAGACATGGGACAATCAGAGCTGTAAGACATGGACAATCAGAGCTGTAAGACATGGGACAATCAGAGCTGTAAGACATGGGACAAATCAGAGCTGTAAGACATGGGACAATCAGAGCTGTAAGACATGGGACAATCAGAGCTGTAAGACATGGGACAATCAGAGCTGTAAGACATGGGACAATCAGAGCTGTAAGACATGGACAATCAGAGCTGTAAGACATGGGACAATCAGAGCTGTAAGACATGGGACAATCAGAGCTGTAAGACATGGGACAATCAGAGCTGTAAGACATGGGACAATCAGAGCTGTAAGACATGGGACAATCAGAGCTGTAAGACATGGGACAATCAGAGCTGTAAGACATGGGACAATCAGAGCTGTAAGACATGGGACAATCAGAGCTGTAAGACATGGGACAATCAGAGCTGTAAGACATGGGACAATCAGAGCTGTAAGACATGGGACAATCAGAGCTGTAAGACGTGGGACAATCAGAGCTGTAAGACGTGGGACAATCAGAGCTGTAAGACATGGGACAATCAGAGCTGTAAGACATGGGACAATCAGAGCTGTAAGACATGGGACAATCGGAGCTGTAAGACATGGGACAATCGGAGCTGTAAGACATGGGACAATCGGAGCTGTAAGACATGGGACAATCGGAGCTGTAAGACATGGGACAATCGGAGCTGTAAGACATGGGACAATCGGAGCTGTAAGACATGGGACAATCAGAGCTGTAAGACATGGGACAATCGGAGCTGTAAGACATGGGACAATCGGAGCTGTAAGACATGGGACAATCAGAGCTGTAAGACATGGGACAATCAGAGCTGTAAGACATGGGACAATCAGAGCTGTAAGACATGGGACAATCAGAGCTGTAAGACATGGGACAATCAGAGCTGTAAGACATGGGACAATCAGAGCTGTAAGACATGGGACAATCAGAGCTGTAAGACATGGGACAATCAGAGCTGTAAGACATGGGACAATCAGAGCTGTAAGACATGGGACAATCAGAGCTGTAAGACATGGGACAATCAGAGCTGTAAGACATGGGACAATCAGAGCTGTAAGACATGGGACAATCAGAGCTGTAAGACATGGGACAATCAGAGCTGTAAGACATGGGACAATCAGAGCTGTAAGACATTGGACAATCAGAGCTGTAAGACATGGGACAATCAGAGCTGTAAGACATGGGACAATTAGAGCTTTCAGACATGGGACAATCAGAGCTGTAAGACATGGGACAATCAGAGCTGTAAGACATGGGACAATCAGAGCTGTAAGACATGGGACAATCAGAGCTGTAAGACATGGGACAATCAGAGCTGTAAGACATGGGACAATCAGAGCTGTAAGACATGGGACAATCAGAGCTGTAAGACATGGGACTTTCTCGGAGCTTTATCTAGGATACCTGAGGGTAGCTTTTTAACAAATCATTGATTGCTTAGTCAAAAACCTTGAATGCAAAGGTAGGAATACCATGCAATGGTGGCAGAAACATGGTACATTGTGACTTAGTGTCAGATTGGGTGATGGTGGGGTTCAGTGTGACCTTAACAGCATCAGTTAAAAAGCAATCCACAGAGTTGCTTATCTCAGCACCTCAAGTGTACAGCATGAAAATAGCTATCAGGGTCGCTATAGCTCTGTGACATTTGATGGATTGCACTGCCCATGCAAGCTCGAGTACAAGCAGATGTTGAGACAGGCTTGGCTATCTTTCTTTAGGCATGCACTGCCCATGGGAGTACAAACAGACCTTTTGACCCCAGAGTCTACGGGGATACAAATTCATGTACCAAGGTATCATGGTACAACATAGGGTTGGTATAGGTCTTGTACTTTTTAGTTAAAAATGACACAAAAATGTACAAATTAGTACATAATTACCCCTAAAATCACATATTTGACCTCAGACCTCTGACCCTAATCACTGAAATAACTTTTGAATTTTTGTTACATTTATCACACCCACCCCTACTGTATGACACCATTTCATGCTCACGTCACATTAACGTTCCATAACTATAGGGGAAAATGGTGAAAAAAGGGAGGTCAATAGCTGACTTTTTACCTCAGAATCTACGGGACACAAATTCATGTACCAACATGGGTACAACATAGGGTTGGTATAGGTCTTGTGCTTTTTGAGTTTAAAATGCTGCAAAAATGTACAAATTACTACATAATTACCCCTAAAATCACATATTTGACCTCTGACCCTAATCACTGAAATAAACTTATGAATTTTTTACAATTATTGTACCCTATTGTCTGACACCATTCATGCTCACATCAAACGTACCATTCCATAACTATAGGGGGAAAGGTCAATAGCTCTTTGACATTTCGACCCCAGTCTATACGGGACACAAATTCATGTACCAAAGTGCCTTGGTTCAACATAGGGTTGGTATAGGTCTTATACTTTTTTGATTTAAGAATCCGCATTTTGCCTAAAAGCACTTATTTGACCTTTGACCTCCAATTATTTTAAAGTTTTGTTAGAATGTTAAAGCGTACCCACCTATGCAATTTGTAAAGATACCAAGTAATTCCTTCAAAAGATACAGCCATTACCAAAATCTTGACCCATTTGACCTGTGACCTTTGTACCCCAGAACCTTGGTGATAAAAGTTCCAGGCCAGAAGTACCTGTTTATTAATTTTGGTTCATGTGTGTATTACATTTTTTGAGTTATAAGCGACACAAAATTAATTGTTGCATATGCACACATACACACACATACATGCAAAAATCACTCAATTTCATCCCATTCCAAAAACTTATGACCCCTAACCCCTTATATGAGGTCATCATATGGGCCCACCTGCCCCTTAATATCAAGGGGGTGGCCATATAGTGTAGGAGGTACAGGCAGTTCTTTGCCTATATAGCAAAGTGGCTACAATATCTTATCCCCACATATATGTAAATGTGGGTGATGAGATAATTACAGTCCATTTGATAGTGTCTGTTCCTTCATTATCACAGCTTTATTGAATAAAGAAGCATGGGAAACACTAGTGGGATAAGAAGGTACTTTCCCCCTACTTTTATGTGGAATTTATCAAATATAAAAAAATACACAACTTTTTTAAATGTCTAAAGTAGCTCCTCAGATTTCATTGATAATTGTAAAGAAAAGGATTTTCTTTTGTGGGATTATTTTTGTGCAAGAATTTTGGCAATTAGATAAAGCAGGTACTGTGAAACATTAATATTTCATCTTTGATGTTAATTTACAGGTTGATGTAGAGGTTGATCTATTGAGATTCACCTTCACTGCCCACTCACAAGTCAGGTGATGGTCACATGATAGTCATTGCATACACAACAGCATTGAGTGAATAAGAAGCAGAAATGCAGAATGATGACATGAAGAGCTGACAATCATTATGGTGCATCAATGAGCAACTGTAATACCCTTGTAACTTTTCATGCCAAAGTTTTGAAAGTTGGCATTTACTTGGAACTTGAACCTTAAAGATAAAACTGCAATTTTAGGGAAGTTGCAAATGAGCTTCGAGGCACATCAGATTCTATTCTTGCAAATGCAGTTCCTATTCTTGCAAATGCAGTTCCTATATAGATTATGAAGGGGAATTTGTCGATAGTCTGACAGCCCTACAATGTGCATTCCTAATACTATTATATCGCCCTTTATGCGCACTCATCTTTGTTCTGCAGCCCAAAAGGAGAAACTTATCTTCATACAACACGAAACAAGTTTCTGGCAGCAAAAGTTGTGAAGTAATTGTTATTTCAGTAAGACTTTCGTGTTCAACAAATATTTCGCCATGAAATCTGATAAAGATGTAGAGGTTGCATCAAAGTAATTGTGAGTTAAACATGGAAGAAATAAGTTTGTATTTTGATACATATGAAATCAAATTACAGAGTTATTCATACAAAATGAACAATTAATAACAGCACAGATCTGTATTTTGTCTTAATTGCTTTTACTTACTGTTATAATCGTATTCACATACATGAATGAAATCTATGATTGCTCACATTTACATTTTGCCGGTTGCCAATGATGCAAAAAGTGTACAAAACATAAACCTCTGAAATGTGACATAAATATATTAGTTTTAAGATTCATACAAAAATATGATGTGTGTATATACACATCATTTCCATAATACAGGTGATTTTTGTGAGATTGACAGCTCTACAGTTGGTTCTACTTTAAATGGTACATGATTTTAAACCAGAGGGATTTGACTGAGAAAGAGATTAAATCTGGGGTATTTAATTAGTATTATTCTATACATTGCATCATAATAGACTGGATCATCATTATGTTGTCACTTCTTAGAGACAAAATAATTATTTCAGGATAAGAAGTTAGTCTTCAATTTCTCATTACCTTGGGACTGAGCATATTAAATGCCTAATTTCAGGAAGATCCTCAACATAAAGTTTCCACAGACAATTGATGACAATTTTTCTATTATTGATGGAAATTTTTTCTAATCCCACATTTAGTGAGTAGTTTCATTATACAGAATGCCCTGTAATAATACCATGATTGTGTGCCTAGAGCATGAATTCAGAAATTTACACTGGATCCAAACATATTCACTTAACAAAGTTGTGAAAAGCTTGAGAGCAAGCCACTCATTAAGCAAAGAGCGTGCTATAAGTGAATCATTCTTAACATAACTGCAGCTGCTGATGTGAATATATATGGAACTAACTACTGACTTTTTTGAAATACTTACTTTTTTCATACTATTCCCAACAAAAGAGCTAAAAACAGTCACCACCTAGTTATTTCCATACCAAATGATATCCTCTCCCTAAATTTCAGAAAATACAAATACCTTGTCTACTTTCTATTTTTTTGTCATAGAAAAATAAATGAGATTGGAGGGGGGGGGGGGATGGGGGAAGATAAGTTAGCAAGGGACCTCTAGTCTTCATTGATTGATAAAATGGCCACATTAAATATTTTGTGACACACTTGCCTAGAAGGAATAAACACAAAATTGTAAGATTAAATGGTGAAAACTTAATAACGTATAGTGTAAAACAACAAGGATATTATGGTGAGTGCCTAAAATATTTCATATTATGGCTACTTTGAAAAAATGATACCTCTTCATACTTAAAGATGTATGCACTTCAGGTACAAATTATTTAAGTACAAATCATTTCTTAAATACCTCTAAAACTTTAGCTGAAAATAAGAAAGTTATTTCATTCTAAATGCAAAACTCTTAACTGTATACAGAATAGCACATGGTATACATAACAACACCCCACACCAGAATTACAGACTTAAGTATCCAATGCAATTGTGAAGAGCTACCATAAATGTCCCTTTACATTTATAAATCTTAAATTCAAATTTGATACTTTTCAGACAACATGAACCAAAATTGTCTCACTACATATTTACCACAATCTGTTACAATGACAGAGTAAAAATATGTTTTCAATACATTAAAAAGCTAATCAATTTGCAATATCAATTAGTTCTTTGATTATGACTGTAAACTACATGCAACTCTAATGTTATCCTTGTTCCTGTTTTTACAATGGATGTTAATGTTTTTCCACCTAATGTATTTCTTAGAACTGCATGGAATTTTATTGATCTCCATTATTTATAATGTATTTGTATGGAGAAAAGTGCAAAACAAGATTTGGATCTGTTGGTATGTATGCTGATTATTTCAAATATGATTCTAATAAAAGAAAAATCATTAATATTAACTTTTAAAAATTCAATACATATTTTTAAAAGTTTGTGTTCCATGAATATAAACTTGCTTGCAATATTCTCTATAAATATTCAAAATCAAATTATAGCAAAATTTTACAAGACTTCCCAACTGCCACCTTACTACTGCATATCAAAATATATAGAGCTGATGATTAGAAAATCCAAGAATAATATTTCAGACTAGTGACTTCCTTTATAAATAAATAGATGGTTGTAAAGACACACTTGTGACAAAACAGATGCGACTCAAAAATGATGTTTATCCAGCTTTGCAATTAAACTAATCAAATTATTTCTTCCAAACTGTCTTCATGACATTTTAAATAATCAAAAATAGTCAATATGAAATGATAACCAAAATCCTGAAGAATTCTATTAAAATAAACATTAGATCTTTTCCTAACTCCATATAAGCTATTAATTTGAGCTACTAGTTAAGTCTGTACAAATCCATTCATCTCCTTTGAAACCCTTAGCATCACTTGAAACTATTGACTGACTGGGAACTATGGTACCATGAAACTGATTAAAATAATTTCATGAGTATCTTGTTTCCTTTTAAACCTTGTAATAAGATAAATTTGAAACAAGAGCTGCATTTAATGAAAGTTGTACCCACATCAGTCAGAACAGACTGGGCAGTTATGGCAAATGCCGGATGGACTGGGCAATTTTGGGGTGGATTGGACAGGTCAAAAATGAGAAAAGTTATCGCTTGTTTAAAGTTTGTTTGATGAGGGTTTAATGGCACCATGATAGTGAGTCAAATTGTGCCTGAGTGGTTAGATCATAACAGAGGTAGGAAGAAAAAAAAACGGGGAGATTGAGAGAAACACTGTAAGTAAAAGCCAGAAAGCTGAGATCGAGAGAGGAAGTGCATGGGTGAAAAAAACAAGGTGTGTGGGGGGGGGGGAGAAAAGGACGAGATATGGTTGTAGAGGGAAGCATGATAAAGGAAGAAGATAATTTTATCCAGAGGGTTTTTCTGGAAGAGCTTGGCTATTGAGTTGTGGGGAGCGAGGGAAGCTCTGGAAAGGTTGTACAGGGGGCAAGCAAGGACGACGTGGGGTGGACTGTGAGGGTGAAATGGCAATGGTTTCAGAAGGGTGGGGGAGCCTATAAGGAGGTGGGAGTGAGTGAGGTGGGTGTGACCTATCCTAAGGTGGGTAATGTGAACAGTGTCGACACGGGAGAGTGTGGATGGTGGGTTTGATCGGAATGGTGGGCTGGATGACTTATCAATTTGAGCAGTTAGAACAAGGGAAGCGATGAGCAGTTTGATGTCAGAAAGGGTTTTAGGAAATGGGGTAGGGGGAGGTTGAGGGCAAGTTTAGCGGCTGCATCAGCCCTGTCATTGCCAGGGATGCCAGCATTGATGGGTATCCTGGAGAAAAGAATACTTTTCCTGCAGAGGGTGGGCGAAAAAAGTTTACGGAGGAGGAGGCGGTATGTGGGGTTATCCCATTTAAGATTGAGTAAAGAAGGACAGCCTTGGAGTCAGAGAAGATGGCAAAGTGGCTGAGCGGGAGGTACTCAATAAAGTTGTGAGCATGGAGGATGGCCTCAGCCGAGAAGATGGATGAGTAGTCAGAAAGCCTGCTACTGAGGGTGATGTCTTGAATAGCGGCAGCAGCAGTTGTCTTGTCGCCTTCCTTGGAGCCATCAGTATAGATGGAGGTGTAGTTTGAGAGTTGGTTGGTACTGCCCTTCCCCGAGAGTTGGTTGGTACTGCCCTTTCCCGGTTTGGGGACAGGGGTGATGATAGCTGTCTTCCAAATAGGGGGAAAGGAGTGTGAGGACCAAATGTGGTTGAGGATGGTGAGTAGGGTAGTAGTGGCCTTGTTGGGGAGGTGTTTCAGGAACTAGTAGAGGATGTTATCTGGGCCCTTGGAGGTGCAGCAGAATAAAAAAGATGGTAGCATCATCTTGCAGTGTGCTGCATAACCACATTTAGGATCCTCAAATGGGTCTGTTCAACTGATCGTCAGACATTACACAAATCTACCTTTTTCACAGCTTCATGTGGGCTGGTGAGAATAAAATTCCACAGTCAATCTTTGAACCCCTGCAGTCTGCCCCTACACTAAATACATTATGTAACAGAACCCCTGCAGTCTGCCGCTACACTAAATACATTATGTAACGGAACCCTGCAGTCTGCCCCTACACTAAATACATTATGTAACGGAACCCCTGCAGTCTGCCCCTACACTAAATACATGTAATGGAACCCTGCAGTCTGCCCCTACACTAAATACATTATGTAACCATTTTTATTGCAACTTTCTGAAGTAGGAATGGAATATTAGAGTTGGTTGTCTTCCTGAATAATAGACCCTGTAAAAATAAAATGCATAACTCAAAGGAATATATACATGAACTTTGACCACACTGAATCCAACCCAACACATGTGAAGGATTGCTAGTTAAATATATAAAGTGCCCTATAAGAGCTGCAATACCACCAATAACTAAGAAATGGCTGGTAAAGTCTACTATGGAAGGTTGGCACCCTCATCCTCACATTTGAAACAATTGTTAATGCATCTTAAAAATAGTTTATTCAAATTTTTTTTAGCATATTGTAATTACCCTTACTAAATCTTATTTTACCTTCCTTACATATCCAATGGTTTTTAAGCCACAAAATCGCAGGACAAAACATGTCATAATACATAAAGACTGAGGCTGTGGCATCACAAGTCTGATTTCAGTCGTTTCTACACAAATGATACCAAAATTGAAACTTAAATATCTCCTTTACTGAATAAGATTTTTGATCGTTTTTTTTCTCACCATTTTGTTTCTTTTGAAGTCCTCTTTCATATAAGATAAGACTTGTTTGACCCCTGAATTTATTATTTAAAACCTCACAATTTCTAGGTAATTTACCGATCATTTGCAATATGGAGGCTATCATAAGTGACATTAAAATGGTATTGCACAAATTATGATATATGATTACAGTCACAAATTCTTATCATACACTTGTTTTGTAATGATGATACTCATAGATTTATATATGATAATGCAATTTAAGTAAATTCATGTAAATAAATATCTGTGGAAGTTGAGAAACATACACAGTCCCTTGCAAACATTAACAGTTGTAGAAGATCTTTCAGCTGAACATCAAAATTATAATCAATCTCTTATTAGACTTGATTATAAACATCTGAACAAAACGATGCTGATGAAACTCAACTACACCACAATGAAAGTAATCTCTTTCAAATGATACTTTGTAATTAAACTTGTTTCCCTTTATATAATATTAGGGTTAAGAGTGTAAACTTTAAAGAGTAAAAACATAACTGATAATTATTATGCATATATTAATATAGGTGGGAGTTTGCTATGTTACATGGAAGCACACTGAAGGTAACATGCAAATCTGTACATGAGCATTATTTAACTTAAAACATTCCACCTGAAAGCCAACTCTTTCTTTCTCACCTTAATATTTCTTTACCCATATAGTACACCCATACCTCCTGTCTTAATGATCCTCACTCTATCAACCGCTCCATTCCTTCTTTCACTTTTCCATATCCTCTTTATTTATTTCCCTATTTCCATTTAATTTACACAATCTCTCACCTTACTTGCTCCCTGACTTTCCTCTTTGTTTTATCCAGGATCTCATGGTAACAAAGACCTCTCAGGCATCCACTACCTGACAAAAACATTTCTGCAATAAGATGTGTTATCTCCTCCACAATTAGGCAACATATCAAATAAAACTTCAAAGAAAAGGACTTGTTTACATAATCACTATACAGTATGGTTAAGTGAACTACAATGGCAGTTTAACTATATGAACTTCAAAAACATAAAGAAAAGATTTGCATTCTTACTCGTGATGAAAAACAAAACAAAGAGGCAATATAAATATTTTACGAGCAATAATCTTACTTGATATAAATGTGCTTTCAAATAAAACTCTTGCAGTGAATGAATTCACAACACTACTCTCAACCATACCATTTCGAAAACCTTTTTCTATGTGACTTTCTCCCAAATAATCTTTATTTGTATCAAAAATACCATATTGAAAATATATGAATTACAAATCGTGTGATGATTTTCTCTTACTGGCAATTAACAAAAGACACACTTGAAGTTTTAAATAGTAATCCAGAGAAACTATAGGAAGAAATACTTGTAAATTAAACATGTGAGATTAAATAAATTACCTTTAGAATACCTCTCTGAGAATTAACCAGAAATACAAATTTAATATTTGAAATGCCAAACTTAAAAGCATGTATGATTTTGGGCCTAATTAATGTCCAATCAGTTTTTTTAAAGTATTTTGGGGTTTGGGTTCAATCTACTTTTGCAAGAAGCAAACACAAAAGTGAAATTTGATGAAGTCAATTGTACTTCAGGAGAACACTTTTTTGCAATTTCTTGAATGAGTTTTTAAAACTAATACAATTAACATTTTTAGCACCTTTAATTGCGTTGTATTTCTATTTAAACATTTCTTACAAAACATTGTTTGAAAGTATTTGTAAAATTGTCTATCCAAAACTTATTGTTTGGAGAATTCAGTAACTAATCTGGTTAAATTATAAAAATATATAGAATGCATTATAAACACAAAAATATAGTAAAAATCTAATTCATAAAAACAAGTTACAACATGTGAAACTTGGTTAAGTTTAGTAAAACATTTCTATCAAGATAATAAATAATTGATATACCAAATTATAAAGAATTCGTTTAAATCTACAATGGCTTACTAATATGATAAATGCTCAATGCAAACAAAATATTTAAGTAAAACCAGTTGAGCCTGTTGTCAAGTCTTTTTTTTTAAATGTAAAAAAAAATAGCCAGTAAAGGCTTTCACACTCATGAAATTATATATTGTTATATCAGAAACAAATTCATTTAAAAGAAAAATAATCATTCAAATTTTCTAAAGGGAAAAAGAAAAAGTTTACAAATGGACCAGTAAGTGATAACATGCACTCACATCCATCCCAATTTCACCTCCCTGTTTTCAAACATTTGCATTTGCATAAGCCTTGTGTGTGCTTTCTACACACTGCAGTTTTTTTTTCTAACCTGGAATTATCATAGGGTTGAGTTATACATACTTATTTCATCACCACTTTTATAATAATTTCAGGGTTTACGGTACAGATATCATATGGCAAGTTGTCAGGGCTGTAATGAAGAGTTTGGTCTGATGAGAATATTACATACAGTTTAAGTTTCTCAACAAACATTTAAACTTATGAGGTAGGGCTAAAATCAAAATTTCTTGAGTTAAGAATTGTACCTTATAACCTTGTAACTTAAGTGGATAATGATAAGACATAACTTTACTATTTTCACAGTACAGAAATTAAGAGAAACATGTAAATCATTTGTAGAAAATATGTTAGCAACTCAAAAATATTCTGGCATACTATATAAAAAAAACAATGGATTTAATGTCAATGCATTGGTCATATTACATCCTTAACAAATATATTGTTGATATTAAAAGATTGAATTTCAGAGTTAAACTTAAAATTTTGACCCAAACCCTCTCCGTGTCACTTCGAGAGATGTCAAGACAAGAAGTACCATAGACTGACCAGGAAAGCTGCTACCCCGTTCATGATGACCATGATGTAACTGGAGTGAAATGTGTGGCCAGACTTCTGCCTGCTTGAAGAGAAGAAAAGAACCTCAATCAGACAAGAGATATTAACAATAAGTTACAGCAAAAGAAGGCATAAATGAATTTTTTTTGGTTAAATCAGAGGAAAATAAGTAGTTGCAAGCAGGGTTGGGGTCAATTACAAAAATCAATTACAATTATTTTCTCTGAAAATTTTCAATTACAATTACAAATATTTTTTAATTAAAATTACAATTACAGAGCTTAAATTTTTGTTTATGACCTTTTAAATGATGTGTAGGGCTTGGGCAGTTTAAGATTAATCATTTCCAATGAATGGAGCATATCTCATGATCATGCATGCCTAATTTTTTCTGCATTTCTAATGATATAGAAGTGTTAAACATATACATGTATGTTTGTCATGCATGCAGATAAAAGGCTCCCTTTGAACTAGGACTCTTCAACCAATGAGACACTGTTACTAACAATAGCAAATAAACAATCTTGCTCAAATTTTCTTACAATTCTGCCCCAAAATTTGTTATTTAGGAGAAAATTCCTAGTACCCCTACCTCCAAAACATATGGTAGAAGTGAACACTAACAGAAGTTGACATTTCAAGCCTGACTATGTGGAAGGTCTGGTAATATATCATTTCGGGAGAAATTTTGGAGGCATAATTGACTCTTCAGGATATTCATTTTTGAATCTTCCCTCAATAAAATATTGCTGTTAGAAGTCTTACAACAGTACAATGTAATATTTTTCTGTAAATTTTGAGCAAATCTCGAGGGCCGTATATGTGTGAGTGAGTATGAGTAGATGTGAAATTAGAGAATGATGATTCTACCGCTAAAAATCAATTCTAGATAAAAGCTGAAATGCAAAAGATCAAACTTACAAGCCTAAATATTGAAGTCTGTGCATAAAGATGGCATACAGTATGTTACAACAACATGCTGTGTTCCATTCCTTAAAATAGACAAATATTTATAAGTAAGGTTACATTAGAGCATACATATCAAAATGTAATGTACCTGGCCTTTGATGGTGACATCGGAGTGGGAGGGTATCTACCAGGCTCCAGTGAGTCATAAAATGTTATGATCCATGACAATCCTGCACACAAGAGGCCACAGGCAACAGATTGAGCCAACGTGTAGAGGGTATCTACAAAATGAAATATTTCATTGATTGATTGTTGAAACCTGTCAGCACATCAGAAGCAAAGGTATAGTGTCAGGGAGGTTAAGATTATGTAACAATTTAAGACAATTAGTGCGAATCATGAGACGGTAAATTAAAGCAGAGCAGGTTGGAAGAGCAGATCAAATAAATGCTGGATTTACAAGTTTTGCTTTCAAAAATTCAAAGGGAAACTATTATCTAAGATAAGGGACAAGATGGGCCAACAATAGCAAAAGCAAGTGCTTAAGAAAACATTAAAAGTGAAAATAGCAACAAAAACATCAAAAACTAACATTTTAGCACTCTACTGTAAGTCCATACCTCCTACCCAACTTAATCAGACTTTGATCTGTTTTTAACCTTATGCATTATAAATTACACAAATATTTGCAAAAAACTCTTGATCAGTTACAACTCTGAAAATATATTATACAATTAACTAGACATCTAAACATTACAAAACACCATTGATGCTGATAACATACCTTTTAATCCCTGTCCAAATGCCATTCCAACCTCTTGTCCAACATGGCATCCCACCCTCTGTCCCACATGCTATCCCACTCTCTGTCCCACATGCTATCCCACTCTCTGTAAATCCTTATGCTGCTAAATTACCCACATGTCATCCCCCACGATGTCACACATGCCATCTCACCCTCAGTCCCAAAGGCCATCCCACCATGTCCCACACACCATCCCTCCATGTCCCACATCATGCTATCCCACCCTCTGTCGCACATGCCATCCCACCATCATTCCAATTCCTCTACCAATCATAAAATCTTCCACCCACCATTTCCCTCTTACTCCCATCCCTTTAAAATGAAATACTCTACCTCCCATCCTACTACTCATCCATCCACCTGCCCACCATCAACCACTCCGCACCCAAAACAAATACCCTGTCCAATTCACGCATCTCTATCGACCTAACATGCCCAATTTATCTACCACCTTCCATTCACCTCCCTGGCATCCACGACTAGTTAACAAAACGACTGTGGGTGTCTTAACGTAAATACAACAGAGGTCTGTAGGGACGTTATAAATCCTGTTAAACCAACCAATCTCCAATCCACCTACTATCTGCATTATACCCACCCTGATCTCAAATACACATTGCACTTACTATCCTCTACTGTATCTCTGTACACATATAGTGTCTCCCTCCAGACCTTACCCACTACTCCAAGACATCTGCATTCACCTCTCCATCCATCTACACTTTCCTTGTCACCTATTCATCACTTAAACTCAGCCATGACATATTCATTTCCCACCCATGCCATTCACTCACCTTTCAGTTTCCACCTTGATTCAGATAACCATCCTCCACTCACCTGCACTTGCCTACAGTATCTTTCACTCACCTGTCACATTCTCAACTAAGCTACCCACCCTCTACTCACAGGTATCACCTCTCATTTACCAACTATAATACTGTAATACCATCACTCATCTTCCAAACCTTGACTACACTCCATCGCACTGGCACAGCTCTCCAAATTTCCTCCTGATAATTTACCTACACAGAAAAGCACAACCCCTTAGCCTAAATCAGATACCCCTACCCCCCAACACACACACACCTCCCCTGAAAACATACTCAACTTGACATTTTAGGGCTATTTATGTTCCAAATCTCTGACTGAAAATTCAATGCAGATACTGATTCACTCGGAAGACATCAGAAATCTTTCATGATACATTTCGATTCAAGACATCATTTACAGTAGGATACAGTTTTAATTTATTTCAATTCCAGGAATTTTCAATTGATGCGAGAGGTTTCATTGCTTAAATTTTTCACTTTTATTTTTATCCCGGACACAAACATTTTAATTGCTAATCATGACAGTAGTTAACACATTAAAAATCTTCATATTGAAAACCATTTTTTTGGAAACACATTTTAAACTTGAAAGTCCATTGACTTTACTTTTATAGTTAAGTGTGTAGGCCTAAATGATTAAGTGTGCATAATCGATTAGGCATTACAAATTTCAAGATCAGATATTTCGGAGAAGTGTATGAGCTAAGAGTGCCAAATGAAAGTTTGTGAAGAAGTCATGTTCTACAGTAATGATATGTGAAAAGACTCAAATATAAAATAGAAAGAAAAAAAGGTCAGAGGTTGATTTAACGAGGAAAAAACAATTAGGTGCTAAATATACAGAATTTAATATTTTATCGCCATATTTTTCTCTCGGGTCAGTCATTCAGCTTCCATAATTCTCAGTTTCTTTCTCCTGAAATAGCCCATGGACAATTTCTTCAGATAATTTTCAATTTATTACGTGTACAGTACCTGATCATGTAGTTGACCTGATTTCCTAACCCGCAATGCTACAAATCACCAAAACTTTTTCAACTGGGTGTGGGTGATGTAAGCTAATAAAAAAATTTACAGGGCCTTAAACTTTGGTATGCAAAAACGAGAAAATTTGGAAGTGTTAACTTGTGGGTTTAAGTGTACTCAAATGGAAAAGGGTGAAGACAAAAAATAATAATTACAAGCCATTCATAATCCTAAGCATATAGGCCTTAGTTGCATTTGTGGTAGTCTGAGAAGCCATCTAATTTTCTGTGAAATGAAAAGCATGATTTATCTAACGCGGTGTGATGAGTTGGATAAGCTGAAATGATTTTAACTTTGTCCTGCTTGTTGGAGATAATCTGCATTTTTTGAAATAAGAAAATTATAACATTAGGCCTATTTCATTTTAAATAATTACCAACAAAATTGCTTAGCCACAGGAGTAGAAGTATGAAGCCAAGTAGAAACAGAAATATAAAAACAAATATTTGGAAACTGTCGGTTTCTGCTGACGAGTCAGATTGATTGTTAGCATCCGAAGCATTCCCTTCAGCACAGCGCAAAGGACTATTAACGTTAGCGTAACTTCGATTTGAGATGTTGTTTCCAACTAGCGTAGGTCTAGGCCTAATTGCTTCGTCCTCGTTTTCTGCAAACTGAAGTTCTTTTGCAAGTGGATCTTTTCTTCTTGGCATCCTTCTTAATTTTATCTATCAAATATCACATAGTTTTTCTTTAAACTCTTTGCAAAACTTAAAACGTTCATTACGTTGGTTTTGTTTACAATTTTTAACGGACGCTACGCACTAATGGGTAGCACACTGCATATGCGTGTAATCTAGGGACATAGCAAAATGAACAAACAGAACAGTCCAAACCATTTGCCCCTTGCGAGTGGATTTCTGTTTGTTTTCAAGTTTCAAGAATGACGTAGAATAATTTCATGTAACTTTAAAAAAGGCATCTCCTGCCTTGGTCCGCCCACAACTTTCAAAAGAACACTTCTTTCCTGTCTGCCTTAACTTTCAAAGGGCACCTCCTGCATGCCCCCTTCGCCCTTTACTCCAGGACAAGGGAGGAGCACCCCCGTGGTTCCGACACCTCTGCCTTTGACCTTTTGATTCCCGGGTCTGCGGAACACAACTTCATGCACCAAAGTAATCTGGTACAACTTTAGATTGATATGGGTTCTGTACTTTTGAGTTTAAAGTGGTCACAGATTTACCCTGCAAGTTCGCCCTTTGCTCCAGGGCAAGGCAAGGGAGAAGCGCCTTCGTGGTTCCGACACCGCTGCCTTTGACCTTTTGATTCCCGGATCTGCGGAACACAACTCCATGCACCAAAGTATCCTGGTACAACTTTAGATTGATATGGACATTTGTATTCCCGTCCACATAAAATATATCCCCACCTTATAAATGTGACCGGACGAAAATTATCACTGACTCACATTTTCTACCACCACCAAGTAAAATTTATCACCCCCTTATAAATATGACCCCAAAAAAAATTAAATACTACCTTTGATTATTGACCACCACTTTTAATTGAAATGTATCACCACCTCACAAAGTATGACTGAAGAAAATTAATCACTACCTTCGATTTTTTACCACCGCTTTTTATTGTTTATCATAGCCTCATATATTCGACCGCCTATTCATTTACCGCCTAGTTTTTGCCCACTTGGCGTTCTCTGACCCCGTAGAATGGGCCGCGGAGCAAGATCTCAAGTAGGGGGTACGCACGTTTGAAACGACTAAAATGCAAAATGAGTGAATTGGGAAATAATTAATCTCTTTGGTTCCTTCCTAACTTCACCCCACCCATTCACATCTATAGCTTCGACGTGGTGGTGGTAGCGGTTATCAGACATGTCTACAGACCACGAGGCCCTGGGTTCAAGCCTGGGTTGGGTAGACATGCCAGCGCACCACAACTGGTCATCAAAGGCCGTGGACATTGACTTGGTCGTCGATGTTATGTATGTCCGTACGTCGTACCTGCGTTCTCGTCCGGGTCGTATTAAGCGTTTCGTGATAGCATTGTCACTATCATAACCGAATGCGCAAGTGACGACCCCGTCATTGTAATTGTGTGTTCACTCGTCGTCGGCGATTGCTCTACAAATGTTTATATTGTTATGAAACGCAAAAAACAAATACATGTGATCAGGTTAGCGGTGTAGGAAAATATTTGACACTGGGGATCACTGAATTGATTTTTGTCCCAAAAATCCAAAATATGAATCTCTTATCACGGTCCCAAACCTATCATTGTAAAGGGAGGGGGTCACGGTGGAGGGTTTGTAAAATGATTGAAAATTTTGGTGTAATTTGGCAACACATCCCGAAAATTGAAGCAAATTTCCCGAAAATGAAGGAAATGTCACGACAATTGAAGCAAATTAAGCAAAAATCAAGGAAATCTTGCAAAAAATGTAGGAGACCACCCCCCTCCCCTGTTCCCCTTTCCCCTTTTCCCTTCTGAATTTAAGAAACAAATAAAGATAATTTAACGCGGGGTCTTAGCAGGGTCCAAAAATTATTTGTAAATGGTTCGTGGAATGAATGGAATTTTTGGTAATATTTGACATTTCCCAAAAAATGAAGAAAATTTCTCGAATATGAAGGAAATTGCACAAAAAAATGAAGCGAAATTTACTTAAATTAAGGAAAATTGACGACGATTTGCCAAAAATTTCCGGAAGAAAAGAGAAAGAGGGTTTGTGAAATGATTTAAATTTTAGGTAAAATTTGACATTTCCCGAAAATTGAAGACAATTTTCATGAAAAGGGAAGAAATTGTACAAAATTTGAAAAATAAATTCCGAAAATCCGAAAGAAATGATTCCATGGAATCATACTCTTTAAAATCTTCGATTATTTGAATATATTTCAACTACAAGATTCTAAAATTATCTTCTTTTTATCAAATACATTTTGAAACTTTGTGTTGATTTTCTAACATTTTGGGGCATTAAAAACCAGGAAGCTCAGACAGTCAGAGCTTCCGAGGTTTTGCCCATTGGCCCCTATGGGCTTCGCCTACAAACCCAACAATTTTGCCCGAATTTTCTGTTTTCATAAAAAAAATTCTTCTATACCTGTTTCGAAATGGTAATTCAAATGATTAGCTGAATAAAATTCTTTTTTTCATTAATAATGTCAAATACATTTTCAAATTTTGTGTTGATTTTTGGACATTTTGTGGTATAAAAAACAAGAAATCTTCAAAAAAATTCTCCCCTCGCCCATGAGCAGTGGCGGTGCTACGCTAGCATGGGGGGAATTTTGCCCACGATACCCCCCCCCCTCACTTGCCCCCAGATAATTTTGAAAAGTGACATTTTCTGTTTGATTTACATAGGCTATTACCACCATGAGACAAATTTGCCCCTCTCTTGCCCCACATTATGACCAATATCCTGGCGCCGCCACCGCCCATGAGTCCCACAGTTTTGCCTTAAATTTCTCAATTTTCAGTGGAGATTTCTTCTGTCTGTTTAGAAATGGTAACCCAAATGCCGGAGCGGATGGGAGGGGAAATAAGTTTGTATTCAAGAACGGGGGTCTGTCTAAGGCGGCAACCCCAGTGAGACTACTTAGGTGGCATATCCTAGACAATGTGCATATATAGGTCTAGTATAAGTAACTCTTTTCACGTCAATTTGGGTATAATTATGTGAGTATATGTTTCCTAAAATTCAGACTCCTACTTTCCCTATTTATAACAGGGCGATGGAGCGTTCAAAAAATTGGTAGAGGGGGAGAGGGGATTATCAGCTGTTGACAGTGGAGAATGTACAAAATCTGATACTAAAAGCAAAATCTACTCAGTGCATCCTCGACCCACTACCCACTTGGTTATTAAAGGAGAATATCGATGTTTTCCTTCCAACTCTTACTAAACTGGTTATTCTTTCTTTGCAACAAGGGAAATTCCCCAGGCAATGGAAAGAAACCGTAGTAAAGCCATTTCTAAAAAAAACAAGGGTTTGATGTAACGTATGCTAAGTATCGACCAGTAAGCAATCTTAGTTTCTTGTCTAAAATAGTTGAGCGTGCTGTTGTTGAACAAATGATCAAGCATAGTCAGCAGCATGACTTATTTACCTTTCTGTCAATCAGGGCTTCGCCCATTCCATAGCACAGAAACTGCTTTAACTAAAATTCAATCAGACATACTGCTGCAACTAGACAAACAAAAATTGTGTCTTTCTAGTAACTCCTTGACCTAGGTGCGGCATTCGACACAATTGATCATGGTATGCTTCTCAAAACCTTAAATAAGCGTTTTGGCATTGATGGATTCATCTTAGATTGGTTTGAATCCTATTTAGTTCAAAAGAAACAAAACATCCTTATCAGCACTGCTGAATCAAGGGTATTTGATGTAAAATTAGGTGTGCCTCAGGGCTCTTGTTGTGGACCCATCTTATTCACATGGTATGCATCTTCTCTTTTTGGTGCCTTGATAGCCTTTTCTCCCATTATTCATGGTTATGCTGATGACCACAGCTGATACATGTCGTTCAATGCTAATGATCCATCAAATGTGATCTCAGTCACAGCTGAAAATAAAGGTTGTTTGAAAATAGCGAAAGATTGGATGATTTACAACAAATTAAAAATAAACGTTTCAAAAAGTGAAGTCATTATTTTTGGATCCGATTACCAACTAACTAAATTCAATATTGGCAGTATTGCTATTGGTAACAACAGTGTGAAATTATCTTCCACTGTCAAATATTTAGGCGCTTGGTTAGATCAAGTATCACAATGGCTGACCATGTCAATCACAAACGCATTTTACCATTTATTTAACATCAGAAGGTGCATGAAGTTTCTGGACAGAAGTTCTGCAATATCACTTGTAAACAGGTAAATGTACTTGTGCATAGCTGCATAGATTATTGCAATGTCCTTCTTGCAGGGTGCCAGGTGTTACAGTGAAAAAAGTTGCATCGTGTGCAGAATTATGCTGCAAGGCTCGTCACAAGAAGCAACCGTTTCACTCCATCACTTTATTTACTGCAAAATCTTCATTGGCTACCTGTCTCATATAGAATTAAATTTAAAATTTTGATACTAATTTTTAAATCCCTTCATAACATGGCCTTGTTATATCTGACCGAAATGTTTTAGCATAAGCAAACCAGTTACCGCCTTCGCTCTGAAAACCACCTCATCCTTTATGTTCCAAAAAGTAAACTTACATATGGCGATCGCTGTCTGCAAATATTTGGCCCAAAACTTTGAAATGACTTACCTCTTTCAACCAAATCCGCTCAATCCCTTAAACAATTCCACACCTTGCTTAAGACTCACTTATTTAATTGTGCTTTCAAGTCCTCTTCATAATTTTCTTGTTCTTTGTTTTCTTTATGTTTCATGATTATCTTATTTACACATTTGTATTTATTTTCTTTTTATGCATATTTTGTAAGGCGCATTAGAATAAGTTATTAAGATAATGGCCATATAAATGTAATAAATTTGAACTTAATGAAGTCAGGTGACATGTGATAACAATATTGGGAGGCTAGCAAGTCATGTAATGTGATTACACATATTCACCTAAAACTATTAAGGGCTGAAGCCGCCCTCCACCCCTTCCCAGTCCCCGGACGAAAGCTCTTTGGAGGGGTAAATTTCGATCAAAATATGATATTGAGCATAGAATGTTTGTTCTTAAGTTATCTTTTTTGAAAAGAGCGTTACCAATCTTTTATACAAGGAATCGTTGAAGTTCAATTGCATATTAACCAGTCAGCGGCGTGTAGATATTAGACACCGGGGATTTGATCCTTTGTCCCAACAAACCTACAATAATATATGAGTTTCTTATCGCGGTCAAAAACTATTTGTAAAGGGAAGGCGGGGTGAGGGGAAGGGGGAAGGGAAAGGGGAAGGGGAAGGGAAAATGGGAGGGGAATGGGAGGGGGAGGAAGGAAATTATTGAAAATTTGGCAACATTTCCCAAAAATAAAGGGAATTTCCAGAAAATTGAAGAAAACGAAAATGAAGAATATTTCCCAAAATATAAGGGAAATTTCCCAAAAATTGCTAGAAATTTTTCAAAAATTGTAGAAAATTAAAAAAATTGCTTGAAATTGAAGCAAATTCACGAAAATTAAGAAATTTTACAATAATTGAGGAGTAGGCCTAATTTTCCCGAAATATGAAGATTTATAGAAGAAAATAAGCCATGCAAGCATATCAAATCTGACTCAAATCAATTCTTTATTCAAGTTATCAATCTTGTCATTATATTGGGGGCCAAAATGCATATGTAAGAACAAGCCAAATTATTTTAAATCAGAATTTATTTTATCAAAACTATGCCCCATTTTTTCAAACCACTTGTACGTACCAGTGTCGTAGCCAGTATTTAAAAAAATGAGGGGCTTGAAGGTCCTGACACCCCCCCTCTTTTCCCCACCCCTCCTCCCAAGACGAAGTCTTCAAATTAAGCCCACACGTTCTGAGCGCAATTTTGTTTTTCAAAAGCAAAAAAGATATAAAAAACCATGAATATCCACATTTTGAAAAATTCTCAAAAAGCGTGTGTATGTGTGTGTGTGTGTGTGGGGGTGGTGCAGACTTTATGCCGTTACCTCTCCACCGGTACATCCTGATAATGCTGTAATAGTAGGTCAAGCCATTTCACTTGCCAAATATTCCAATTTTAGTTGTTTAAAATTATATTTTGTTGCATATCTTAGCCATTTCTTTGACTTTTTAGTTTGTTAAAATTCTGGCGGCGATGGCCGGCCATATCCTGGCGTACTGCATGTATTATGAGATAATTGTGTCGCTCAATAAAACATAAAATCGATCTGAATGAGATCGGTAACAATCGCAAAATACTTAACATTACATAATATAACAAGATTACGGGCTAAGAGATTAGTCATTCCATAAAAAAACCCAACTAACACCTCCCCACTACTATCACAAAAAAAAAAAAAGACGCCGAGAGTTAGTAAAGAACTTATCAATGTTGACTTTGAAATTGTGAACAGAATTGGAGCAAAATGTTACCACGTGTCACATGAGGATTGGCTGAAGCATGCAGGAAATAATAGGCAGTCATAGCATCACTACCAGATAGGAATTTAAAACCTGAATCATATCGCCACGTACTCTTCTCAACTCAAGCGTGGTCAAACCAAGAATACGCAACCTAGTAGATTCATAAGAAATATTCCTTACGTCGGGAATAAGTCTAGTGGCTCTTCGCTGAACCTGCTCCAATATGAACTTATTCTTCTCATAAAAGGGACTCCAAGCCTGAATAGCATACTCAAGATGAGGCCTGACTAACTGTTTACACAAATTAAGAACAACCTCTTTACCAAGAAAACAAAAATTTCTTCTAATCAAACCAAGCATCCTATTTGCCCTTGCAGCTACTAAAGCACACTATCTGTCATTTTTGGGACCAAAAAACTAACTTACCGATAGGAGTTAATTATGCATATTGAAGAATGTATTAACATGGGTGTAAATGAGTTGCACGTTGGGTACGTGGTTTTGTTTTAGGGGTGTGTCCGATTATTAAAGAAAAGGCGGAGTCTATTATATGTCCATTTAGGATTTCTGTGTCAGCACAGAACTAGTTTGAAAGATGTTGCTGTTATTGTTTTATCTTCAGGAAAAACGCTTAAATCGTACAAAATACGTACACAATGACTGTGAAATTATCTGGACCAAATTCAAATTTCCTAAGGAAAAGAGCATGTATATAGGAACATTTTGCAGACCCAGTCACAATGATCTCACAAGCCTACTTGAGTTAAAAATATCCCCCCAAAAGCTTGGTAAAAAAGCTGACAAAAACAATGTTATTCTTGCTGATGATTTCAACCAACCTAACATTGACTGAAGTCAAAACATTATTTCAGGAACTAACGCTTCCTCCGAAGCAGCTAAAATTCTTCTTGAAGTGACCAATTCATTTAATCTCACACAAATGGTGCAGTCACCCACCACAGATAACAACATCCTTGATCTTGTTTTTTACTAACAATTCACCAGCTGTTACCTCAGCTAATGTCATTCCCGGTATAAGTGACCATGATATTGTTGAACTGACCCTAAATATCTCTCCTCCTCGTAAATAGTTGCCTAAACGTAAAATCTATTTAAAGAAAAAAGCTAACACTAACGAATAAAAGAAGACCTGACCAAATGTAAACTGCAATATTATACTCAATTCAATAACTCCATTGATGTTGATAAAAAATGGAATTTTTTTGAACAGGAAATTAAACTGATTATTGATTAAAACACGCCTCACAAATTCACCTCAACTAAACTAAATCTGCCCTGCTTCACCCGCATCCAACGCCGTCTCTGCAGGAAAAAACCTAAACTGTTTTAAAAAGCTAAGACTAATCAACAAGCCAATGACTGGACTACCTATAAAAGATTTAGGAAAACTGTCCGTAAAAACCTCAAAGAAGCTAGAAACACCTTCATTTGTGATAAACTTAAAAACTCACTTAACGAAAACCCGAAGGCATTCTGGTTCTATATCAAAAGATTAAGAAGTAAGTCTGTAGGTGTGCCTGATCTACTAAATAATGGTAAACTCTGCAGTGATAGTAAAACCAAAGCTTACATTCTAAATGACCAGTTTTTCAGTGTTTTCACAGAAGAAAACACCTCCCAAATCCCCGTAACTAAACCACTCACCAACAGCAAAAAAACTCAACTTATATTTACCCCAGGTGTCAAAAAGCAACTGCATAAGGCTAAACCCCAACAAAGCCTCAGGTCCTGACCCAATACCATCATGGTTTCTAAAAACACATGCTGATGACCTCTATGAAATTTTACCTGATCTCTTTCAAACCCTTGTCGATAATGGTACTATCCCTAACAAGTGGAAAGAAGCAAACATATGTAGCTTTTTTGAAAAAAGTGATAAACAAAACCCAGGTAATTACAGACCTGTTTCCCTTACCTGCGTTTGTAGTAAAATCCTTGAGCATATAATCCACTCACATGTGATGAAACTCCTTGATAAGCATAATATCTTAACTAATTTACAACATAGCTTTTGTGCAAAAAATTCAACTGAAACAAAACTCCTTTTTAACAATAAATGATATCTCTAAACAAATTGACCAAAACAGTAACGTCTCTATGGCCATTCTTGACTTCTCAAAAGCCTTTGATAAAGTCCCACACCAGCGCCTGTTGTCCAAACTTTCCGCCTATGGCATTGATGGAAATCTCCTGGCCTGGTGTGCATCATTCCTCAACAACTGCATCCAGCGTGCTGTCTGTGATGATGAAATCTCTGATTCTAAACAGGTTTTATCCGGTGTACCACAAGGTACTGTTTTGGGTCCATTACTTTTCCTTTTATATATAAATGACATCCCTGATGATATAAACAGCAGTTAGACTGTTTGCTGATGACTGCCTTGTGTACAGAACAATTGATAACCCCTCTGACCAACAAATCTTCCAAGATAATCTTAACAAACTTGAACAATGGCAAAACAAATGGCAAATGAATTTCAGCCCCTCTGAATGCTACATCTTGTCGATTTCCTCTAAGAAATGCTTTAAATCACCTGTTTATACCTTATACAACCAGCCACTAAAACATGTCAACTCCCACCAATACCTAGGTGTTGAAATTGATAATAAACTTAGATGGGATAAACATATATATAACATAACCAAGAAAGCTAACTCTGTACTTGGCCTATTAAAACGTAACCTCTCAAAATGTCCCACCGGCGTTAAATCCACTGCTTATAAAGCTCTAGTCAGGCCAGTACTTGAGTACGCATCAGCAGTCTGTGACCCCCATCACCAGTGCGATGTGGATAAACTTGAATCTATTCAAAGGAGAGCAGCCAGGTTCTGTATGGCAGACTACTCTTATAAATCTAGTGTAAAAAAAAATGCTTCATAAATTAGATTGGCCCCTGCTAAAAACAAGAAGATACAACACGGCTACATATGCTATAAAAAATCAATAACAATCTTGTCGCCATCAACAAAGATGAACTTATCCCCACCGTCAGAACTAATACAAGAAACAATCATGACTTTAACTTCCAAGTTCCCTATGCTAAAAAAAAATGTATATAAACACTCTTTCTTCCCTCACACACTAAAGGATTGAAATGCTTTACCGTCAGACATTGTACATGCACCAAGTCTCAACTGTTTCAAAGCTAAACTTACTAACACTTGTATTGCTAACTAGCTTTTTATATTTTATTTCCTTACTCATACTTTTTACGCTCGGTTGGCGTTCATGTCCTCTTGAAGAATTTTTGCCAACTTAACCTATTAAGATTAGATTCAGAAAATATTATGGTGTCTTTAAAATGAAACCTGTAGTAGACAAATTGTTTTACATTTCTCCTCAGGGCTTTCTCCAGTGCGGCACCAGTTTTGACTAAATAGGTTTCACGAGGGATTTACGTAGCACAAACTGACAATATGACTGCATCTAAATTTAACCTAGCGAGGCAGTAACACATACTATTATTATCTGAAGCTCTTCGAAGTAGCAAGATGCTGATAAATTAATTAATTCGCTAGGAATCCTTAAGAAACTACAAAGATCGAACCATTAGTAGCGATAGGGAAATTTCAACCATCAATTATATAACTCCACTTACTTCTGCTGTCAGACATAACGAGAGGCATTGACAAAAGTCTTGGCTACACTTGTAGTCCATAAGCAATAAAGGATACCCAACGTAAAGTTCGGTTAGAATATTGGAGCTTATCTATCTATCTATCTATCTATCTCTCTCTCTTTCTTTCTTTCTTTCTTTCTTCCCGCATCGGAAGTAATGGATTCCCGAATCGAAAGTAATGGATTCCCGAATCGAAAGTAATGAATTCCCGAATCGAAAGTAATGGATTCCCGAATCGGAAGTAATGGATTCCCGCATCAAAAGTATTGGAATGATAATGGATTCCCGCATCGAAAATAATGGATTCCTGCATCGAAAGTAATGGATTGATAATGGATTCCCGCATTGGAAGTAATGGATTCCGGCATCGGGAGTAATGGATTCCCGCATCTGGAGTAATGGATTCCCGCATCGGAAGTAATGGATTCCCGCATCGGAAGTAATGGATTCCCGCATCGGAAGTAATGGATTCCCGCATCGAAGTAATGGATTCCCGCATCGGAAGTAATGGATTCCCGCATCGGAAGTAATGGATTCCTGCATCGAAAGTATTGGATTCCCCCATCGGAAGTAATGGATTCCCGCATCGGAAGTAATGGATTCCAACATCGGAAGCTATGGATTCCCGAATCGAAAGTAATGGATTCCCGCATGGAAAGTAATGGATTAATAATAGATTCCTGCATCTGAAGTAATGGATTCCCGCATCGGAAGTAATGAATTCCCGCATCTGGAGTAATGGATTCCTGCATCGGAAGTAATGGATTCCCGCATCGGAAGAAATGGATTCCCGCATCGAGAGAAATGGATTCCCGCATCGAGTAATGGATTCCCGCATCGGGAGTAATGGATTCTTGCATCGGAAGTAATGGGTTCCCGCATCAGAAGTAATGGAATTCCCGCATCGGAAATAATGGACTCCCGCATCGGAAATAATGGATTCCATATAATGGATAATAACTCCGCGTGGTAGAGTAAGGGTTAAGCACAGGCTAAATATTGAAGGGTCCTCATATCCTCCAAGCAGCAAAGTCAGGCTCATTCTGCTTCAGTGACCCGGCGGGCCGCCAAACAGGACCATGCTGCATAGATTTTCGAATAAGCACACTTGTCGCGAGTTTCTTAACCCTTACTCTACCAGCCTTTTTTTTTAAATGAGCCTGGGAGGTGGAGTCAAAGATGGGGCACCCAAAATGGCGATAATATCACCGCGTGGTAGAGTAAGGGTTAAGCACATGCAAATTATTGAAGGGTCCCCTGTCTTATGAGAAGCAAAGTTGGGCTCGTTCCGTTTAGTGACCCGGTGGGCTTAGTGACCCGGTGGGCTTAGTGACCCGGTGGGCTGCCCACCAGGACCATGCTGCATATATTTTCGAGTTGGCACACTTGTTGCGGGTTTCTTAACCTTTACTACCAGCACTTTTTTTAAATGGGCCTGTGAGGTGGAGTCAAAGATGGAGCACCCAAAATGGCTATAAAATTGCTGCATGGTAGAGTAAGGGTCAAAGCAGACAAAGTCTGACATAAACCTCACTTCATTTGATAGAATTAAAAATAACACATTTTTCTGACCTGGTTTTATACTCCCCAAAGCAATCTAACATACTTTTTATAACTATTAAAACTTTAATGCTACTACTAAATAGTGCTATGGGAGCCACCATTTTGATTTCAAAACATGCAGATTATGATGTCATCAGCCCAGCAGGATGTTGGAATGCTTTATATTTCTTTACAATCTACCTCAAGTTTTCTAGCTTATGAAAATTATTTTTCTTTTGTAAGGGTCAAGGACATTTTTGTGTACACATGAAATTATCAAAACATGCTCTTAAAAATTTGTCCATCATTTTGGAATAAAAACTTTAATAAAATTGATGAAGAAATACATTATAATTTTATCTTCCTGTTGGGGAAATGATGTCATCATGCACAATATTTCAATACAAAATTGAACAAAATGGCAGCCTCCATGTGTCGACTTCAAACATGAAATACTTCAGATAGGAATAAGATTTTGACTTGCTGTTTTTGGTAGCTTGCTAAGATTTTTATCCTCTATTATATGAAATAATGGTTGTATCAGACTTTGTCTCTTTTAAACTGTTTAAAGGCTATAAATATGAATATACAGCAAAAGAGGCTGTAAATCTCTTCTTGGCCATGTAGCAAAATTTCTTGACCTTATAAGCAAAATTTCTGGGGCTTTTAGCAAAAACTATTTCTTGGAGCCTTAGGGCAGGGGTGTCAAACTCAACTCTTACCTAGGGCCGAATGAGAAAGTTTGAGTATGTCTGTGGGCCGCATCAACAGAACTAAGAAACAAAAACGTGCTTGCGCTGTACAAACCTTTGTGTGGGCCTTGAGCCTGCAGGTGTGATTGTAAAGCGCCGCATGTGGCCCTCATGTTTGGCATGCCTGCCTTAGGGAATCAAATGACCCAGTCTTCCCTGCCTGGCTACACCCATGAACTTTACAACAAGATAGATTTCAACATATGTCAAATGCTAAATTATATTCCTTCCCAATCTAATTAATTTTTCAGACCAAACTTTCGCAGCCACAGGTGTTAAACCATGACCATAAGAACCACACTATGGTGTTTTTAGTTTGCTGAGCATGGGTGTCAAACAGTGAACATCAACTGATTTACGGATGGAGATGGGACTAAAAGTTCCGTGGATCATAAATTCTCAAATTGGGAGTAAAAAGTAAATAAATAAATAGGAAACAAATTTGCAGAGATAACAAAAAGTAACAACACCAATTACATTTGCACATTTTATTTTTCCATGACCTCTCCAAACATTTTCATTTTCTGAAACAACCGAGGTTTGTGGTCAACAATTCACCACTTTATTATACAGACATTAAAAATACAGTTGTCACTGCGTTCCAATCTGAAATGATGCCAGAAGCAAATGAATGTCAGAAATAATCTTACAAAGATCTTACTGATATAAAATAATTTATATACAAAACATTTGCAACAAAAAAGTACATGATAAATGAGACTTAAAATGTGGAGACTGGTTGGAAGCACAGAAAAGTGCTAGCAGAAACCTGATACCACCCAAGTGTAGATGAGCTAAGAGGAAGGCACTGCACCATTACCATACAAGGTTGAGAATGGAAATAAAGCAAATCACAAACAAGCCTAGTGAACTAACAAGTGCCATGACAGTTATGTTCATAAAATAAATCAATAGCACTTGTTTTTAATTAATGTACCTTATGTAACAAATATTCTTGAAGGTAAATAGGTAGAGATTTTATATTCAACAGAAATAGCTTTACATTCTGAACAGAATCTTCTTTACTTACATCAAAAGCAAATTTTAATGTATGCAAAAGTTGTGATGTATGAAAGGGAAAATCACTCCAAATGTTTCATGTAATTCTGAATATTTCTGTCCCCATGGAAACAAATCCAATTCTGATTGAGGGTATGACGGAGATTCCAAATGTCTTGGTCAAATCCAGCAGCTCCTGGCAGTAACTGGTAAAGGATTGCTACGTTAACAATGAAATTCATAGGTTATCTCTTTCTGATGCCACAAGTTTAAATATAAATTTTCATAATCTATTACAATAAGGCCTTTCAATTCAAAATTCTGTAATATGGTCCGTTTTTATCTCATTTCGATAGCATATTTTCTTCCAATTCTGTTGCTGCCTGTCCATGGATCAATGTGTATACAGTGCATGCTTCACCACTTGCAATCAATTCAAAGTACCTATACAGGAATGCATGGATCAGGAAGGGCAAACCAGGTTCTAAGGCAAAGAACGTTTACTTGGAGGTAATATTTACAGGCTTTGGTCATGTCAAAGATCCTGTTCCTACCTCTTACACCAGCCTGGAATATCTTCAACCCAATAAACCCATTACAAGTTGTGTTTCTCTTAATATCCAACCTTGTTACTGAAGGCCTGGTACCACATTGTAAAATAAGGACTGCAGTATTTTCAGCATTCACTTTTATTTAGTATGAGGAAAAATGATGGGTTGTCTGATAAGGCTACATCCATGTGAAAACAGACCTGTGTGATACACTACTGTGATCTCTGCATATGACAAACACATGGCCAGCAGTGGCAGTTGTACTGTACATCAATTGCACCAAACACACCCAAACTAAAATAAATTTTGCAACACAATGCTACTCAGTAACATGCTTAAATTCCCATTGAAACCTGATTTCTTTACAAATTTCTGGCTAGAATGTTGTCATCAATTATAATTAGACATATTCTGAAAAATGGTTTTAAAAATGTTCGTGAATTACTAGCTCCACTAAGCTTTTGAAAAGCAAAATGTTCATAGCTTTTCTGGTTTGAGTCTACAAAGGGGATCTTGGTACCCGTCTCAATCATCATCCTTGAGCTGTGCCAGAAGAATCTTGCGTTTTTCTCTTAACTCTCCTTCACTGAGGTCGCTGTCAGATGTATCCCAAGCAGTCTGCCAGAGAGAAATCAGGAATTCACTTGATAACATTCTATTAATGACTTCAGAACAAAAAGGTGAATGTTTTACACTTTCTATTTGCTACACCAGTTAATCTTCTTCACTGATCAAGGTATAGAAACACTAAATGTGTTAGCTAATTCTACCACAGTATAACCAACTTGTCTGAAGATGAGCAAACATAGGCAAATACTGACATTTGGAAGAAACCTCCTCCATGACCAATGTGCATGATAGTATCCATTAGTGTTTCTTAGATCATTCATCACTGCAATGATTACTTTGTTCTCTTACCTTTTCTTTCTTGGGTGTGGATTCTGCATGAGAGGGTGTGGCTGGCTTCTGGGTCTGCCTCTCTGATAACTCTCCACTTTCTCTGTCATTCACTTTTCCTCCCTCTGGCTCAGATTCAGAAGTGCTAGACGGCTGAGAAAAGAGAATGTTCACATTATAATTCACCTTTAGAAGTAATTGTGCAGGCAAAATCATTGTATCTCAAATGACTGCTTAGCTCAATTAGTAGAGAACTCCCTTTTCAGGGTTCATTTCCCGGCCGGGTCATGCCAAAGTCTTTTAAAAATGGGACCTTCTGCTTGGTGCTCAGCATAAGGGGTGGAGCAGAGTAATAATACCTGATCCGTTTAACGACTGAAGAGCTGCAATGGCTGCATGGTTGAAAATAGTCCCCAGGGACTTAAGTAAGTTTGTAGCTTGTGAGACTGTTAGACAAAAGGTATAAGGAAAGAGGTCCAATTCATACTGTCGGGTTCCAACAGGAAAAACATGCCTTATTGTTGAAAACCAACCCTTCTTTCCTGTACAAAACACACAGCATTGTAAGAGCTCCAGAGTAATGAGATCACTGTAGCATATTATAATATACTGGCATTATTAATTCAAGTTTACCCACTCAATTCCTTGCAAATCCTGATGTAATATTTGATTTCTTCTAATGAATGTGTATTTGATATGATCACTTTCAAGTTGGACTTAAATAATGATAAGATTCTCAGCGTACAGACTTGCTCTTTCCCTGCTCTGCCGTCGCAGCATAACTATATATGCAACACTAAATAAAACCCAGGTATGGTCCCTATATAATATACATGTAGCTAGTTCTACCTGTTAAAATCCACGTTAAAACAATGTGCGTAACATTCATTTGACATTTGGGGCGTGGTGGAATTTTTATCTTCCTGGGCCTGTAAACACACATGTTCAGACATGTTCCCACCCATCTCCCTTTTATGGTCAAATTTACCCTTGAGACAAACTTTTCTCGTACAATAACACACAAGGACATGGGCAGTATTACACCATGTATCGTTGGGCGTTGATGGGCACTTTGAGTTCGATTGTAGGAAAGCACTATACACAACTGAATATTACTATTATTCAACAAGAAAAACTAAACTGTTACAAGTTCTGATCTTATAATTAATATCGAGGTACCCCTAAATGTTAGTTTTCCTGGGGCTTCACGATTCTCTTGGCCATGATGAAACAATTACAGTCACTAATTTATTGAACCAAACCCACAGGTGATCAATCCGTGACTTACTGTGTGTTTTCTCTTCTTCTTTGCCTTCTTTTTGTGTTTCTTGACTTTTGATTTGTGCTCCGACTCCTCCTCTGATGATTCTGGTTCTGGTGTGTGAGACCTTTTCTTCTTCTTTGATCTCTTGTGTGAATGGTCGCGGTCTCTGTCCCTTTCTTTCTCACGTTCGCGTTCTCGCTCACGGTCACGATCACGGTCTCTTTCTCTTTCTCGCTCTCTTTCCCGTTCTCTCTCCTCCTCAGTCTCAGACTCCTGAGAAAAATTACGAGAAAAAAAATGAAGACAACTGATACCTTTTTCAGCTTTGACAAGCAAAAAGAAAAAATATACTTAACCCTGAAAGTTAAAACCTTCTGTTAAAACTTCTGTTTATTCAGTAACATGGAAGATCTGAAATGTTGCAGGAGAATACAATAATCATACCCAGAAAACCAAAATGTTTAATGAATCGGATGCATTCTTTCATTGTTGGTTGATTTTCAAGTTTTATACTAACTGGCATTTTATACCATGAATTATGCTGACTAACATATATTCATAAGCCACGCCCACCATGTAAATGAGACATCAATCAAATAGAACCTGTTGACAACACTTCTCAAGATTTTTTAATTTCATATTAAGCCCCAACCCACTTTAAGCAATATGTATGACATCACCACCAAAAACAATAGGGTGCATCTACAGATCATGGGCTATATGTGTACCACATGTGACATGAATCGAGACTACCATTCTTAAGATACCGTGCTTACAAGCTCTTTTCAGCAAAATCATATTAAGCCCGCCCACTATGCATATTAATGAAATTCAATGTTTTTAAACCATTAACATATGCACACTAGCTAACATCATCAATATACCAAATATGAAACAAAACACACATTCGATTGTTAAAATATGAGCATTTCAAGATTTGTACAATAAGCCCCACCTACTCATTAATATGCATGACATCAATACCAAAACAATAGGGCACATCTACAGCCCATGGGCTATCTATACCACATATGGCATAAATCCAGTGTATCATTCTTGAGATATCGTGCTTACAAGCTTTCTGCCACAGACACACACATACATACACCCATACATGTTTAAACCCTACAACTGGTGACATATCCATAATCCTATATAACTGGTGACCAATCACCCATACATGTGTAGACCCTACAACTGATAACATGGGCTAATCCTATATAACTGGTGACCAATCAATGTACAAAACACACATGGGATGGTGGTATTAGGAAATTAGGTTACATACATATTTTTAACTTATTCTATCTAACAGATGACATGTACTGAAATGCGAAAATACTGAACTAGAGTTGTGTTTTAGTCATAATAGTTTTGAAAACAGCCATTTTTAGAACTAAAAACAACCGAGGATGTCATCGGTTGTGTGTGTGTCATCGCTTTAAGGTGTGTAAACATACGATTGTCATCAATTGGTGGGTTTAAACAGATCACCCATACACACACATATACACCATACATACGCCACCATGACTGCATAGGTTCCTAATACTAATAGCATTAGTTAATTTTGTGACCTGTATCTTGAACTAAATCAATTGAGCATGATAGCTTCCATAATGAATGTGCCAGTTACAGCACTTGAATAACTATTTCTACAAATAAAAGGTAAGTAGACACTCACTGATTTGGACTGTGACCTTGACCTTCTTCTGTGTTTCTTGCCCTTCTTGCTCCTGGGTTTCTTGCTGAGGACCTTGGAATGATGATGCAAACATGCTTCCTACAAGAGAAATAAAACTAACATTATTTGACCTCTATCCAGTAGATTTTTCTTTGAAAACATTGACACAAATGATAAAAAATAAATCAACTTCACTGAATTTATCTGTTTTTAATCTAAAAATGTAATTATTCTTTATACTGAATGGTTTGTAAAGCTCACAATTTTAGGCATTTCATTAGGTTCAATTATTTTTCTCAAAAAAAAAACTGTTTTTAAAAATCAGAGATAAAGATGAACATTTTTATCATAAGAAAACCTTTAGCAGTGTAGAGAAACCTATTTAAGTTCCTTTAGCAGTGTAGAAAATGAAAAAGCCTATTTAAAATGTTCTAATGCACCACCTGGCATGAGGCAGATAGGTGAGGTGAGTTGAGAGAGCATTTCTTGGGGAACACCTAGAGCAGCTGACAGGGATAAGTGGAGGCTAAATGCACCACCTGATAGGTGAGGTGAAAAATTTCTTGAACAAACAAGTGGAGGCAGCCCACCTGGCATGAAGCAGATAGGTGAGGTGAGTAAAGAGAACATTTCTTGCACCCAGAGCAGCTGACAGGGAGGCATTATGTGGAAATGGGCATGAAGCAGATAGGTGAGGTGAGTAAAGAGAACATTTCTTGGGGAACACCCAGAGCAGCTGACAGGGACAAGTGGAGGCATTATGTGGCGGCCTAATGCACCACCTGGCATGAAGCATAATGGGAACACCCAGAGCAGCTGACACCTGGCATGAATGCACCTGGCATGAAGCAGATAGGTGAGGAGGGAGAAAACATTTCTTGGGGAACACCCAGAGCAGCTGCTGGATCTAATATAATGTTTCTTGCATTATATTCTAATGCACATAATCTATCTAATGGATTAATTCTAAACAGAATCTAGATCTGAATAGATACGTCACAGAGGCCTCCCAAGAATCGCAATCATCATGAAGAATAACATTACACTTTCAGTTTTCAAGCTACAACTTATTTTTTAATGTGAACACAATCTGTGATGCAAGAAAGTGCTGAATGTGAAGTCCGTGAATGATAAGTCTTTTCCAGATAATGTATGGTTATGTTTAAAATTCAAAAGTTCTGTCACAATCAGTTCACATAAGACAATGTATATCTGCCAAATCATGCATCACAAATTAACATGAAATTTGTTAATTATAACATAAAAATTAAAAATGCTTTGTATACAAAAATTTTGATATGATTTTTACCATTCCCATGGTTTTTCATACAAGATACTGTTGCATTGCAATATTCAGAGTTCTTATACACAGTGACAACCACTGCAGGCAGAAACTGTATCAACAAAAGTAAAGCATTTCCCAGAGAAAAACACATTAACATTCCCATACCTCTAACTGTTGTATATATTCCTTGAACAATCGTATTCTTTCAGAATCAGGAGAAATGGAAATAAAAATTGGATCTGTCGTGAACTGCTCTTTGACCTGATGAGAAAACAAACAGTTAGTGAAGTTTTCCAATAGATTTAATGGCAAACATCACTTAAACATGGCCAGAGACAATCCTCACAAAGTGACAATAAGTTTTTATTGCATCCATAAAGCTTGGTTTCTTTCGTAAAGAACTGATTAGATTTTGCATGACTACAAAAAAGGAGAAAAATTTCAGCCAAATGAATAATTTTTCAGTATTTTATAATATTCTCTGAATGAATACACATATAAGCATCAAGTGCTATAATAAAAGAACACTTTAACTGACAAAACATATCATCCTCCACGTCATTGCCAACATATAGATTTCTTTTTGGAAAATAAAAATGTAAATTATTTAAGTAAAATATCTTGTTCTTCAACTATGATTGTCCTTAAATGTTATGCTCATTCTCAAGCCATTCAACATTGGTTGATTGCCTCAAATGTTATGCTCATTCTCATGTCATTCAACATTGGTTGATTGACCTTGAATGTTATGCTCATTCTCATGTCATTCAACATTGGTTGATTGCCCTAAAATGTTATGCTCATTCTCATGTCATTCAACATTGGTTGATTGCTTGATTGCCTTAAATGTTATGCTCATGTCATTCAACATTGGTTGATTGCCCTTAAATGCTCATTCTCATGTCATTCAACATTGGTTGATTGCCCTTAAATGTTATGCTCATTCTCAAGCCATTGCCCTTAAATGTTATGCATTCTCAAGCCATTCAACATTGGTTGAAATTGCCCTCAAATTGTTATGCTCATTCTCAAGCCATTGAACATTGGTTGATTGCCCTTAAATGTTATGCTCTCATTCTCATTGGTTGATTGCCCTTAAATGTTAGCTCATTCTCAAGCCATTGAACATTGGTTGATTGCCCTTAAATGTTATGCTCATTCTCAAGCCATTCAATATTGGTTGATTGTCCTTAAATGTTATGCTCATTCTCATGTCATTCAACATTGGTTGATTGCCCTTAAATGTATGCTCATTCTCAAGCCATTCAATATTGGTTGATTGTCCTTAAATGTTATGCTCATTCTCACGCCATTCAACATTGGTTGATTGCCCTTAAATGTTATGCCATTCAAATTGGTTGATTGCTCATTCTCATGTCATTCAACATTGGTTGATTGCCCTTAAATGTTATTCAATAACATTGGTTGATTGTCCTTAAATGTTATGCTTCTCAACATTGTCAAATGTTATGCTCATTCTCATTCAACATTGGTTGATTGCCCTTAAATGTTATGCTCATTCTCATGTCATTCAACATTGGTTGATTGCCCTTAAATGTTATGCTCATTCTCATGTCATTCAACATTGGTTGATTGCCCTTAAATGTTATGCTCATTCTCAAGCCATTGAACATTGGTTGATTGTCCTTAAATGTTATGCTCATTCTCATGTCATTCAACATTGGTTGATTGTCCTTAAATGTTATGCTCATTCTCAAGCCATTGAACATTGGTTGATTGCCCTTAAATGTTATGCTCATTCTCATGTCATTCAACATTGGTTGATTGCCCTTAAATGTTATGCTTATTCTCAAGCCATTAAACATTGGTTGATTGCCCTTAAATGTATGCTCATTTCACGCCATTCAACATTGGTTGATTGCCCCTAAATGTTATGCTCATTCTCATGTCATTCAACATTGGTTGATTGTCCTTGAATGTATGCTCATTCTCAAGCCATTGAATATTGGTTGATTGTCCTTGAATGTATGCTCATTCTCAAGCCATTCAACATTGGTTGATTGCCCTCAAATGTTATGCTCATTCTCATGTCATTCAACATTGGTTGATTGCCCTTAAATGTTATGCTCATTCTCAAGCCATTCAACATTGGTTGATTGCCCTTAAATGTATGCTCATTCTCAAGCCATTCAATATTGCTTAAGATTTCCCTGCAAAACAAAATCTAGAGATATAAGTCTTTCTCACATCTTCCCACTTGGAACTGACATCAATAGGGGGCGCTGCATTCTTCAGCATGGTCTTGAAGGCACTCTCTAGTCTCCTCTGTTGTCTTGCTTGTTCCTTCTCTCTTTCTTTCTTCCTTGCTTCTGCTTTCTCAAGAAGCTGCATAAATCAAAAGAATGGTTTAAATATCAGAATACTTTTTGACCTTGGAAGATATCACAAAGCCACATGGAAGTCTGCAAATCTGAGTTCAAAGACTAAAGAATTGTCATTTAATAATGCAAGTAGTATCATGAATCTGTCACTCTCTTAACTAACAATCAAATTAGCAAAAAATTGATTCACTTGATTTAATCACATATTTTGTTTTGTTCAGATACACATTATAGTTTCCACATTCTGTTTGTTTTACTGTTAGTTTTCATAGCTGAAATAAATTTAAACGAAGTATATCATACATACAAAAGTACTACACAATTCCCCACAATGATGTCACGCTAAGTGCACCAGTCAAGCCTACCCAGGATAAGAGATACTGAACAACTTGGGTACAGTAAGTTTCTTGTAAAGATATATCTTAAATGATACCTCAATTTTCTGTTTTCTACTTAAAATTAAAATTAAACAGAGTTCCAATCACATATTATCCACAGGAATGAGAAATACATGTTGCGTCATTTTACTTTATAAATTAAAATGAGTTTTCTAATAACCCTCAAATACTCACGTTATTGAATGCCATTTTGATGTTACCGGAATCAAGGGTCTCTGCTCGTTTATCTGAGGTTATTGCCGTGAAAAAGTCATCATACATGGTGTCCAGCTCAACAATCATAGTTTTATCCTGAAACAACAGAAAAAAATAACAATGGAATTATTGGAAAGATGACTGCTAATATTCAAAATAAGATCATAAGGGGATATTTGTCATGACCTCCAAATTAATGTCTAGATAAACAAAATATTTACATTTGTAAGTATAAAAGATTAATCCAAAAGTGAGCTTTCAGTGCAAAGTGTGATGTTATTATTGCAGATCAAGCTAATTCTTTATGCAATTCTATCAAATAAAAAGGTTTTTTTTTCCATCTAGATTGTGAGGTATATGTACACAGATGTGCAAAGCATGTTCTTGTAAGTGCAATTTAACATCTTTACAATTATTTACAAAGAGGCAAATAATTTTCAAAGAAATACACAAAGATTGTATTGATTCTGCATTTGTGAAATCAAACTTCCATTGCAAGGTCACTTTTCAACACGCTGGTGAAACTGTGAATGTAATTAAACGAAATAAAATATAAACATGGCCTTTTTACCGGGCCAATTTGTAACCTCTATCACATAAAATAAAATACAAATTTAGAGGAATTTTCCCTAAAGATATTAACCTCTTTGACTGCCAGCACTGCACAAACCACCTGCTTGCAACATACCATTGAGGTCAGGTTAAAAGATTAACTCTGTCACTGTGGATATCATACAAACTGTCAGTTTGGAACCCACTGCAACAGACAAGGGATTAATATATCAAATCCTTAACTACCAATGCAACACAAACCACCATAGAATCAAGGGGTCATTGAATTGAATAAAACGCAGCTCACCTTCAAAATCTCTTTTATGATCTTCTTTTCATCATGGAACCTTGATTTCAGATCTTCAACATAAAATTTGAATAAATCTAGTGGTGTAGAACCTGAGAATATGAGAAAAATACTGCAATTTAAATATATCTGTTGAACCTTGTTGAATTATAAAGCTTATCAATCATTTAGGGTCTTGTTGGTTCTATTATAAAGCTTATCAATCCTTTAGGGTCTTGTTGAATTAATTATAAAGCTCATCAATCCTCTAGGGTTTTGTTGGTTCAATTATAAAGCTTATCAATCCTTTAGGGTCTTGTTGGTTCAATTATAAAGCTTATCAATCCTTCAGGGTCTTCTTGTTTCAATTATAAAGCTTATCAATCCTTTAGGGTCTTCTTGGTTCAATTACAAAGCTTATCCATCCTTTAGGGTCTTCTTGGTTCAATTATAAAGCTTATCAATCCTTTAGGGTCTTGTTGGTTCAATTATAAAGCTTATCAATCCTTTAGGGTCTTGTTGGTTCAATTATAAAGCTTATCAATCCTTTAGGGTCTTGTTGGTTCAATTATAAAGCTTATCAATCCTTTAGGGTCTTGTTGGTTCAATTATAAAGCTTATCAATCCCTTAGGGTCTTGTTGGTTCAATTATAAAGCTTATCAATCCTTTAGGATCTTGTTGGTTCAATTATAAAGCTTATCAATCCTTTAGGGTCTTGTTTGTTCAATTACAAAGCTTATCAATCCTTTAGGGTCTTGTTGGTTCAATTACAAAGCTTATCAATCCTTTAGGGTTTTCTTAGTTCAATTATAAAGCTTATCCATCCTTTAGGGTCTTGTTGGTTCAATTATAAAGCTAATCAATTCTTTAGGGTTTTGTTGGTTCAATTATAAAGCTTATCAATCCTTTAGGGTCTTGTTGGTTCAATTATAAAGCTTATCAATCCTTTAGGGTCTTGTTGGTTCAATTATAAAGCTTATCAATCCTTTAGGGTCTTGTTGGTTCAATTATAAAGCTTATCAATCCTTTAGGGTCTTTTTGGTTCAATTATAAAGCTTATCAATCCTTTAGGGTCTTGTTGGTTCAATTATAAAGCTTATCAATCCTTTAGGGTCTTTTTGGTTCAATCATAAAGCTTATCAATCCTTTAGGATCTTCTTGGTTTCAGATATTTATTCAACAATGAAAAATGTATATGGACGTGTACAGATAACATTAGCTAAAAGCTAATCCACATATTCAGATAAAATCCCCCTTCTTCATGCATCCTCTTACAATTTCATATGATGAACAATCAAGTTGTTGCCCCCCTTTCTTGATACAAATGACAAGTGAAAATGACAGTATGTACTAGTGCTGTCAGGATATGCCTGTATTACGTATTGATTATCGTGGAGAAAATATCGCATATATTGGTATATCGCGATATATTAGTATATCGCGATATTTTTCAAGAAAACTTGACTCACAACACAAATTGTTCTACTTCTGTTATGTATACATGAATGCATTGATGATTGCAAGAAGAAATGATTTCCATCTAGCAAAAATGATTGAGTGACTATTATATTATGTTCCAGATTTCATCACGCATCACACATGTTTGGTAATTCAGCCAACATGACCATGAATCATCGAGGTAAGAGGCATGTTCTGGGCCAATTTTTCGTTCTTTTTGCCAACTTACATCAGAGGGTGCCAGTGTGGGGTGAAGGCGCACGATCTTTAATTAGTTTTTTCATGTGTCATGATATTTTTGCACCTTTTCAAAGTTGATTCAGAAATGAACATGGCCTAAACTTGACTTTAGGTTAACTACTGTAATGTTAGTACCATAACGTACAAAGTAGCGTAGTTGTGGAAAATGTCTTAGTTCTGTATTAGTTTTTGGTCATTCAATATTTTTTGCAGGAATTTCCCTCACCCCCCCTTCCCCCACCCCACCCCATAATTTATTTTGGGGGGATTTGATATTGAATATGAGATAGAAAACACTCTGAAACATATTTATTGTAATTTATTTTACTTTCCTGTTCATTCAAATGTCAATATCAACCAATTTCTGAAGGAAACCAAATATCTTAAAAACTGATACATTAGAAATAAAACATATCGAGATATGTGTAAAGGTACAGTATATTTTATGTCATGGGAAAAAGAGATATCGCGATAATCGACATATCATGACAGCAATACTACTGTATGTACAAAGGCATACAAAAATAACAGAGGGTGAAAGTGAAATTGTTGTTTTTACTGTTGAATGTGCATTATTAGGCCTCTTATCATGGCACATGGCTTATTAACAAATGTGAACTAAAAATAACTAATTAAATCAAAAAAGATCTAAAGTAACCTGCGAAGCTAAGTTTCATATGCTGAACATACTGAGAAACCACATCAGTCACTTACCAGGATTTCCCAGCATTTCATGAAATCTGTCATCAGAATTGATTACTGGAAAAAGGTGGTTCCAAAGGGACATAGAGTTCAGCTGGGCTCGCTCATGAAGCTCATCTAATAAAACCTGAAAGAAGAGTTAGAAGCTGACAAACTCATCTCTCTTTAAACCTTCTTTTTCAATTTATTTCATTTTTTATTGTTCTTAAATTTGGATGACAAAATTGCAATCCAATCTGAGGTAAATTGCTTCCTTCCTTGTCAAAAACGAAAAGAAAAACAAAAGTGCAAATAAGAGTCCATTTAAGTCACATGACCATTCCTGGTGTTCTTCATTTGTCTTTAAATTTTCATATTGCAAATTTATGAATTGAAAATGAAATTCTCTACAAAATATCTCAATCATGTGACACCAGTAATATAAACTAAACAGGATTTATATGTTTACAAACTGAATTATTGATGTTGTGCCTAGAATTGCTAAAACAAATCATATCAAGATGATATCCAAGCTTATGTTCAATGACACAAGTATAATGAACAACATTGGCCTGGAGGACTCCATGCATCACAGAGGAACACTGACCTGGAGGACTCCATGCATCACAGAGGAACACTGACCTAAAGGACTCCATGCATCACAGAGGAACACTGACCTAGAGGACTCCATGCATCACAGAGGAACACTGACCTGGAGGACTCCATGCATCACAGAGGAACATTGACCTGGAGGACTCCATGCATCACAGAGGAACATTGACCTGAAGGACTCCATGCATCACAGAGGAACATTGACCTGAAGGACTCCATGCATCACAGAGGAACATTGACCTGGAGGACTCCATGCATCACAGAGGAACACTGACCTGAAGGACTCCATGCATCACAGAGGAACACTGACCTGGAGGACTCCATGCATCACAGAGGAACATTGACCTGGAGGACTCCATGCATCACAGAGGAACATTGACTTGAAGGACTCCATGCATCACAGAGGAACATTGACCTGAAGGACTCCATGCATCACAGAGGAACATTGACCTGGAGGACTCCATGCATCACAGAGGAACATTGACCTGGAGGACTCCATGCATCACAGAGGACCACTGACCTGGAGGACTCCATGCATCACAGAGGAACACTGACCTGGAGGACTCCATGTATCACAGAGGAACACTGACCTGGAGGACTCCATGCATCACAGAGGACCACTGACCTGGAGGACTCCATGCATCACAGAGGAACACTGACCTGGAGGACGCCATGCATCACAGAGGAACACTGACCTGGAGGACTCAATGCATCACAGAGAAACACTGACCTGGAGGACTCCATGCATCACAGAGGAACACTGACCTGGAGGACTCAATGCATCACAGACGAACATTGACCTGGAGGACTCCATGCATCACAGAGGAACATTGACCTGGAGGACTCCATGCATCACAGAGGAACACTGACCTGGAGGACTCCATGCATCACAGAGAAACACTGACCTGGAGGACTCCATGCATCACAGAGGAACACTGACCTGGAGGACTCCATGCATCACAGGGAACATTGACCTGGAGGACTCCATGCATCACAGAGGAACACTGACCTGGAGGACTCCATGCATCACAGAGGAACACTGACCTGGAGGACTCCATGCATCACAGAGGAACACTGACCTGGAGGACTCCATGCATCACAGAGGAACACTGACCTGGAGGACTCAATGCATCACAGAGAAACACTGACCTGGAGGACTCCATGCATCACAGAGGAACATTGACCTGGAGGACTCCATGCATCACAGAGGAACATTGACCTGGAGGACTCCATGCATCACAGAGGAACACTGACCTGGAGGACTCCATGCATCACAGAGAAACACTGACCTGGAGGACTCCATGCATCACAGAGGAACACTGACCTGGAGGACTCCATGCATCACAGGGGAACATTGACCTGGAGGACTCCATGCATCACAGAGGAACACTGACCTGGAGGACTCCATGCATCACAGAGGAACACTGACCTGGAGGACTCCATGCATCACAGAGGAACACTGACCTGGAGGACTCCATGCATCACAGAGGAACACTGACCTGGAGGACTCAATGCATCACAGAGAAACACTGACCTGGAGGACTCCATGCATCACAGAGGAAAATTGACATAGAGGTCTCCATGCCTCAATGCATCACAGACGAACATTGACCTGGAGGACTCCATGCATCACAGAGAAACATTGACCTGGAGGACTCCATGCATCACAGAGGAACATTGACCTGGAGGACTCCATGCATCACAGAGGAACATTGACATAGAGGTCTCCATGCCTCAATGCATCACAGACGAACATTGACCTGGAGGACTCCATGCATCACAGAGGAACATTGACCTGGAGGACTCCATGCATCACAGAGGAACACAGACCTGCAGGACTCCATGCATCACAGAGGAACACAGACCTGGAGGACTCCATGCATCACAGAGGAACATTGACCTGGAGGACTCCATGCATCACAGAGGAACACTGACCTGGAGGACTCCATGCATCACAGAGGAACACTGACCTGGAGGACTCCATGCATCACAGAGGAACACTGACCTGGTGGACTCCATGCATCACAGAGGAACACTGACCTGGAGGACTCAATGCATCACAGAGGAACATTGACCTGGAGGACTCCATGCATCACAGAGGAACACAGACCTGCAGGACTCCATGCATCACAGAGGAACACAGACCTGGAGGACTCCATGCATCACAGAGGAACACAGACCTGCAGGACTCCATGCATCACAGAGGAATACAGACCTGGAGGACTCCATGCATCACAGAGGAACATTGACCTGGAGGACTCCATGCATCACAGAGGAACACTGACCTGGAGGACTACATGCATCACAGAGGAACACAGACCTGGAGGACTCCATGCATCACAGAGGAACACTGACCTGGTGGACTCCATGTATCACAGAGGAACACTGACCTGGAGGACTCCATGCATCACAGAGGACCACTGACCTGGAGGACTCCATGCATCACAGAGGAACACTGACCTGGAGGACGCCATGCATCACAGAGGAACACTGACCTGGAGGACTCAATGCATCACAGAGAAACACTGACCTGGAGGACTCCATGCATCACAGAGGAACATTGACCTGGAGGACTCCATGCATCACAGAGGAACATTGACCTGGAGGACTCCATGCATCACAGAGGAACATTGACCTGGAGGACTCCATGCATCACAGAGGAACACTGACCTGGAGGACTCCATGCATCACAGAGAAACACTGACCTGGAGGACTCCATGCATCACAGAGGAACACTGACCTGGAGGACTCCATGCATCACAGGGGAACATTGACCTGGAGGACTCCATGCATCACAGAGGAACACTGACCTGGAGGACTCCATGCATCACAGAGGAACACTGACCTGGAGGACTCCATGCATCACAGAGGAACACTGACCTGGAGGACTCCATGCATCACAGAGGAACACTGACCTGGAGGACTCAATGCATCACAGAGAAACACTGACCTGGAGGACTCAATGCATCACAGAAGAACACTGACCAGGAGGACTTCATGCATCACAGAGGAACATTGACCTGGAGGACTCCATGCATCACAGAGGAACACTGACCTGGAGGACTCCATACATCACAGAGGAACACTGACCTGGAGGACTCAATGCATCACAGAGAAACACAGACCTGCAGGACTCCATGCATCACAGAGGAATACAGACCTGGAGGACTCCATGCATCACAGAGGAACATTGACCTGGAGGACTCCATGCATCACAGAGGAACACTGACCTGGAGGACTCCATGCATCACAGAGGAACACAGACCTGGAGGACTCAATGCATCACAGAAGAACACTGACCAGGAGGACTTCATGCATCACAGAGGAACATTGACCTGGAGGACTCCATGCATCACAGAGGAACACTGACCTGGAGGACTCCATACATCACAGAGGAACACTGACCTGGAGGACTCAATGCATCACAGAGAAACACTGACCTGGAGGACTCCATGCATCACAGAGGAACATTGACCTGGAGGACTCCATGCATCACAGAGGAAAATTGACATAGAGGTCTCCATGCCTCAATGCATCACAGACGAACATTGACCTGGAGGACTCCATGCATCACAGAGAAACATTGACCTGTAGGACTCCATGCATCACAGAGGAACATTGACCTGGAGGACTCCATGCATCACAGAGGAACATTGACATAGAGGTCTCCATGCCTCAATGCATCACAGACGAACATTGACCTGGAGGACTCCATGCATCACAGAGGAACATTGACCTGGAGGACTCCATGCATCACAGAGGAACACAGACCTGCAGGACTCCATGCATCACAGAGGAACACAGACCTGGAGGACTCCATGCATCACAGAGGAACATTGACCTGGAGGACTCCATGCATCACAGAGGAACACTGACCTGGAGGACTCCATGCATCACAGAGGAACACAGACCTGGAGGACTCCATGCATCACAGAGGAACACTGACCTGGTGGACTCCATGCATCACAGAGGAACACTGACCTGGAGGACTCAATGCATCACAGAGGAACATTGACCTGGAGGACTCCATGCATCACAGAGGAACACAGACCTGCAGGACTCCATGCATCACAGAGGAACACAGACCTGGAGGACTCCATGCATCACAGAGGAACACAGACCTGCAGGACTCCATGCATCACAGAGGAATACAGACCTGGAGGACTCCATGCATCACAGAGGAACATTGACCTGGAGGACTCCATGCATCACAGAGGAACACTGACCTGGAGGACTCCATGCATCACAGAGGAACACAGACCTGGAGGACTCCATGCATCACAGAGGAACACTGACCTGGTGGACTCCATGCATCACAGAGGAACACTGACCTGGAGGACTCAATGCATCACAGACGAACATTGACCTGGAGGACTCCATGCATCACAGAGGAACACAGACCTGGAGGACTCCATGCATCACAGAGAATGTTGACCTGGAGGACTCCATGCATCACAGAGGAACACTGACCTGGAGGACTCCATGCATCACAGAGGAACATTATATACTCCCCTAAATCTATTCAAACCTATTTTTCACATACAAAATCTTAATCTACATCTATCAGCTATTTCTGATTTAAAGACAGGAAGCACATATTTGTCATATCATGCGTAATACCTGTTTCAAAAATATATGCAAATGAGGCTTTGCTTATGTTAAATGAGAAGATAAGCAGAACACAGAGCAAGAGGTATCTTAGAGGCTCCAGTTTCCAATTTTCTGGGTGATTTCTTTCCTTACATTTTCTTGCTTACAACATCACAATATTTTACAATAGATATATCAACTGGTGCAGTGTCTATCATCACACTGAACACCTTCTCCACGCTACTCCTGATTGAACCCACTTACAATGAAGGCTTCCCTGCCTTTCCTGTACAGCCTCTTCTGTAAGATTCTCTTCCTTTCTCGATCCTCGTCTTCTCCTTTCTCAAGTTCTCGGATGTGCTCCTCAAAACAAATCAAAGCATCCTCTTTATCCATACCTGAAAAATAGATGATGATATAATCAATTCATCATTTCAGCTAGGTCACATGCTTTTTGCAAGGCTGAAGATTTCACCCCAAAATTCAGAATTAGTTGTTTGTTTGTTTGATGAAGGCTTAACGGCACCACGACAACTAGTATTGTGATATTTCCATCTCAATTTTGTATCTATTCCACTGTATCAATTACTAAATTAACAACATTCCTTATAAGGTCAACATTTCTACACAGCCAGATGAGGTTCCTTCAAGTAACCACCAAAGTAAATTGGTTGATGACAGTGAAGGTTTAATGGCCCCACCACAAAATGATCAAGTTGTGCCAGATAGATTAGATTACTTCAGAGGAGATTAAAGGATGAGAGGAGATAGTGAGCTGAGCAGGAAAAAGGAGGTCAGATGTTGTAGTCTATGTGATGCAGACAGGAGAAGATATTTATTGCAGAAGAGCTCGATGACTTGAACAAAAATAAGCAGCATTTATGCTGAAAACACTCACTCATTAGTTCTTCATCTTCAGCAAAGGTAGGGTTCTCAGCAAGGTACCTTTGGCACTCTGACCAAGTTGTACGGAAAGTGATATTTGGCATGTTTTCAAGGATCTGGTTCATGGCATTGATGTTCCTTTTCCTCAAGACTTTACTTTCCTCTTTTTCCCGTTTTGCAAGATAAAAGATGACATCTTCATACACATCTCTGCGCTCATGCTCAGGAACCAATTGCCAAACTTCTTTTTCTTCAAACATTGCCTCTGCTTTTCTGTAAAATCAAAAAAAAAGCAGAAATACTTGTATTAAAATGAGTTTGTACCATTTTTGGTTGGTCTTCAATACATTGGTAAATCTAAATAATCAAAAGTTAACCTAAATGGTTTGGTTTGTTGATGTTTAACAGCACCGCGACAGTCAGTCAAATGTGCCAGAGGGTGTTAATAAATTATGGTGTAAGATTTATGATATTGAGGAAAGAAAGGTTTGTAAGGGAGAAAAACAGAAAGAGAAAAAAAAAAGGAGGTAAGTAATGTTAGGTGTAGAAATGAAGGGGGGGGGGGAGGGGGAAGTTAAATAAAGTGAAAGAGGTTGCTGTTGCGGAGGAAATTGATGATGTTTGAGGAAGAATTGTTTTCGAAAAGGTCCGAGATTGAGGAGAGTGAAGAAAGAAGAGATCTGGAGTTCTGGTATACGGGACAGGTTGCGAAGATATGCTTGATATTACAAGTGGGGCATAGAGGGGTAGGGGAGCCGGATAAGAGATGGGAGTGAGTGAGAGAGGAGTGACCGAGGTGGATGCGGATGACAACGATGTCTTCCCTGCGGTTGCGACTGTGCAGAGGGGTCTTGGTCCCGACTTTGGGTTTGACGGTGGGGAGTTTGTTACTAATTTCGTGATTCCAGGACTTTTGCCAGGTTTTGTTGATGTAGTTGAAGATGGAGAGACGGAGGTCTGAGTGTGGAATAGGAAAAGAGAGGCAATGTTTGACAGAGCTTTGTTAGCAGCTCTGTTGGCTCTCTCGTTAACCTAAATGTTTTTGTTCAGAAATGAATTTGGTAATAAAAGCAGTTTTAAACTCCTTGCCGATATTCTTCTCTTTATTAAGGGATTAGTATGAAATATTGAAAATCAAAATAGAGCAAAATAATTCCATCAAGATTTGGTAATAAGCTAGGAATTTTGATATTTTTTACAATTTTAAATCCAAATAATTAAAGAAAACATTTAAATTTGCAATATTAGTGCATTAACTAACTTATTGTTTGTGCAAATATTTGTATATCTAAATCTTCTGTCACGTTCTAGAAGAGAACAGACAAACTAGTTGAAAAAACAAGGCATTCTTAACGTCATCACTCGTTATTTTAATAGAAACAATGCCAAAGATTACAATCAGATTTTTGGAAGTCTTCAACCTTTTTTTGCAACATATTTTGGTCCTTCAGCTATTTTCAACTATGTACAAAATTTCTTCTGGTTTCATGATGCAAAGATAGGTAAGGTCAAGATCCAATAACATTCTTAGCAATGAGACAAATAATGGTGCAGAAATAAAAAGAAAGGTTCTGTATGAGAGTATATTTCAATTTTAACTTCCTAATAACAAACTAACTATTTCAAGCCCTTGATAAAATAAATATCTCTTGCAGGATATATAAGAGCTACTTAAAACTTACTTGTATCTCACGAGAGCATTCATCTTGGGATGACGCTCCAAGAACTTATTAAGTGTCTCTTTGGCCTTCTTAGCTTTGATTCTCTCTTCCTCCTGAAAGTACAATTACAAATATGACAAAAGGATATCGGCAAGAAAATAAGCAAATTCTACCACTATCAGAAGGTAATAGAATATGAAAATGTAATACTGAACCATGAATGATGTCTCATGAAAGTGCTACTAATATATGACATTTTGCTTTTTAAAAAAGTAAACAAAGCATGACAATGATATAGCAACAATGCTACCAAAGCAAAATACAATATATTATACAATATATAATACAATATATTATACAATATATAATACAATATATTATACAATATATTATATCATATATAATATCATATATTATACAATATATAATACAATATATTATACAATATATAATACAATATATTGTACATTATATAATACAATATATTATACAATTTACTATACAATATATAATACAATATATTATACAACTTATAATACAATATATTATACAATATATAATACAATATATTATACTACAGAACTAAAATAGTATTCCTTTACTTCCCCAATTTGGTCATCATCCACTTCTTGCAAGTATGTGTTAAAATGAACATCTATTAAATCCTATCCACTATTGAAATTAAGCAAGTTGCACTGACCTTCTTTTCCTTTGATCTCTGTGTCTTCCAGTTGTTGAACACTTGCTTCTTTCACTAAGTTTTGGCAATGATCTGTGAAAAGGGGAGAAACGTGTCTTGGTGCTAAAGTTGTCCAGGAGAATTGACATTCTTAAGTGTGACATCTTCATACAAATTAGGCACAAACAATCATAGTACATCCAGTAATTAAATTCAGCCAATAATCTTGATAAAAATAAATTAATTCATCTTTAGAAAGGTTTTTTTTGAAGAACGTAAACATGGTGTATACATTATTTACGGCTAAACATATTTTATTTTAGACAAACATCAAGATAAGAGAAAGAGAACCCCATGGTACATGCTGGTAATGTTTTACATGATTTCCCAAACTTACTTGAATCGAACATCATTAACAATAATCTTGAAGCACTGGTCCCAATTGGAGGTCAGTGACACATCCTGGAAAGAAAGATAATAGATTGTCAATTGACATAGAATCAGCTTTCGTCATGGTAAATCACAACAATTGAATGATTTGGCTTGATACTTATGTCTGATTCTGTTCCCTGAGATTTTAAATCAGAGAGAAAAAAATCAATCTGTTTAAGATTAGAGAAGGCTACAAATCCCTTGTCTGCCTGCCCGCAACAAGTTTAACTTTTTTCTGCAACATGGGCTAGAATGACAAGAATTGAAAAACAGTACAAAAATCAACTCAAACTATGCTGAAATCAACTTATAGAGTTCTCCAGCATAACTTGAATTTCAATCAGATATGTGACAAGAATAATTTTTTCCCATCAGGTGAAGTACTTCTTGAAGTGCAAAAGTAGGCAATTCACTGAGGGTTTCTGCATAAATGCATTTTTCTACAGCATGGGAGTTTGGTTTATATTACAAATCCAAAATCTTCCACCAATGTCTTAATTGATTTAATGCTTAAAAAAGTGTATGCTAACTCAAGTACATTGCTTATATTTCTTTAGAATTCAAGTATCACATACATACAATTAATTAATTATTATGAAAAGTGGCAGAAAAGATTTATCAATGCCTAAATGTCAAATTTTCTATATCTTCTACATATAAAAAAACAATTCAACTCACCTTTTCTCGTAAAAGTTGCTTAAAAGCTTCCTTAGCCTCTTCCTTGGTATTCCAGGTCAGTATCTTTGGTTCGGGTGTTGGCTCCCTTGGACTGTTTCTTCCACTAACAAAAAGTAACAGAAATGCAAATCATCAAGAATTCTTACATTTATGCAAAAATGTGAATGAGAAACAAGTAGAGATAATGGCTTAGTATGGTTTAAAAGTTTATGTATTCGTAATACACCTTAAAGATTTATCCAAACATATAATAAACATTTGACAAAATAAACATTTGACCAAACCAGAAAGGTTCCCATGGAGACATTATACGGTAATAATGAGAATATTCTTCCTGACAGTCAAGAAAAAAGCAAGATCTTCATGACCATGTAAGTCATAACCATTTTCTGTGTCCCAACATTTCTGCCAAAAATCATTGATGTAGCTTTAATTCCTTCATAAGGGCAGAAACAAATTAATTGGACATGGAAATTATCAGCTTACAGATAGATAAATGCCAATTTCTTTGGCAAGAGAATGATTTTTCCCAGGAAGACTATCAATGTTGTTTAAAATGTCTTAGGAGTGTGGTTGTTTCCATGGCTGGCAAATCTGAAAACCTAAATCTAAAATGATTATAAGGCTGCTTGCATGCCTGAATAAAATGTAGTTTTTAAATAGAGCATCCTCCCATTAGATCAATGTAGGTTTTACAAAAATTAAATTAAAATTCATCGCAAGTATTTTTTACACAAAAACACAATAGGTATCATCATTGAAGATATAAACTTACCTGTCATAGTCACCATCAGATCGAGGTGTACCGCTAGCATTGGAATTGGCACCGTGTGAAGACATGAATGGCATAATACCAGATGGCTCTAAACAGTGACAGTGAAAACAAACTTGTTATACTTTTAAAGCCTTCAAAATTAATTTCAAATTAATCTTTGCAATAAAATTACACGGGCATCACGTGACATTCGAATACTGTCAGTCTTGTTGTCATAGAACCTCAGGAATTAAACATGTGTGCTGGTATTTTACTATACCAAAGAAAGGTGACCTGACAATTTGTGACAACTACAGAGGTATATCCTTAATACCAACAGCAAGTAAGATATTTGGAAGGATATTGATTGACAGGCTATGTAGCGCAATAAATACCAAACTTCGTTATGAGCAAGCTGGCTTTAGGAGTGGCAGAGGAACTACTGAACAAACATTCACCCTTAGAAATATAATGGAGCAATGCTTGGAATGGAAAGCCACAGTATACCTCAACTTCACTGACTTTCAGAAAGCGTTCGACAGTCAAGACAGAAGCATGACGTGGAAGATTATGGCTCATTATGGGTTACCCATGAAATACACAAATATTATACAGAACTGATATGATGGCAACAAATGTACAGTGCTAAGCGATGGAAAACTATATGATTGGTTTTCTGTGAAAACTGGGGTAAAACAACGATGTGTATTGTTTGGTTTCCTCTTTAAACTTATTATTGACAGGGTGATGAGAACCAGTACACAAGGCAGAAGGAATGGAATCCAGTGGAACTTATTTACAGCCCTAGACGATCTTGATTACGCTGATGACATTGCACTTATTTCTAGCACCAAAGAACAACCCCAAGACAAAACAAGAAAACTACATGAAACAGATAAAATGGTTGGTCTGAAGATTAATGAAAAAAGACAAAGATCTGCGCATTAACAACAAAACTGATGGAACAATTAAAGTTGCAAATGCAGAGCTTGAAGATGTTGATAGCTTTGTCTATCTCGGTGAAACACTGTCCAAAGAAGAAGGCGCGGATGAAGGCATAAAATGCAGAATTGAGCTGGCACAGGCAACTTTCAGAGAACTTGACAAGATTTGGAAATCAAACATCTACCGGATAAAAACTTAACTGAAAATATTTCAATCAAATGTTATCTCAGTACTCTTTTATGGATGTGAAACCTGGAAGCTAACAAAAGCTGACGAGAAAAAACTAGATGTCTTCCAAAGGAGATTCCTTAGAATTAACTTAAAAATTAGATAGCCAGTGAAAGTCACCAATGAAGAACTATATGAAAGAACAGGCACAGTGGAGATAAGCAAAGAGATATTTAAGAGAAGATGGAGATGGTTAGGTCATGTATTAAGAAAGGACAAAGAAAACTATGCCAAAATGTCCCTCAGCTGGACACCAGAAGGTAGAAGAAAGAAGGGAAGATCCAAGACTACATGGAGAGGAGTGGCAGAAAAGGAGAGAAACAGTTTTGGATGGAACAGCTGGGGAGAAGCTGCAGCAAGAGACAGAAAGAGATGGAGAAATTTGCTTAGAGAAGGCTTAATCTCCATACCCAGGAGAGAGGAGCGGTAAGGTAAGCTGGTATTCACTTCCTTGATGAATGTGGTGCACTTGTGACACTTCCTAAAGGATAACTTTTTGTTAATCTATGTTACTCCTACTTCATCACATTCAGAAGACTTTAAATGCAACACTTGAAGCAAAAATAATATTTTTGCATCATGAGGATGTGTTTATGATATAAATGAATAAAGAAGAACTTACTCTCTTCAGAGACCAACACCACATCATCATCAATCCCATCATCCTCCTCCTCCTGCTCCTTAACTGGCTCTGCCTCCTGGATTGGCTCCTCCTCCACAACAACATCCTTCTCCTCTTCTTTCATCTCACCCTCCTCTTCCTGCTCATCTGCCTTCGTCTCCTCAGCAGGAGCTGCTGTAGTCTCTTCTGTTTCTTTGCCCAGATCTTCAGTTTTTTCTGGGGCTGGAGATGATACAGAAACGGTAGATCTGAAAAAGAAAGAGATCACACTTTAAGGGTAGCTCAGAATTATGAATGTTTGGAATGAAACACAAATTTATGAGTATGAATGTCCTATTTTTTTCATTTTGGAATGTTATCTGAGAATTTTTATATGATTCTTTTTAATTCTTAAATAAACCAAGCAAATCCTCTGTGAAATATAAAATAAACTTAAATTTGAATAAATTATCTATGAAGTTGCAAGTTATTTTTCAAAATGATTAGGTGAAATTTAGTTTGTTTGATAAGGGCTTAACTGCACCAAGACAGCGAAGGTCAAATTGTGCCTGAGGTTAGATCATTCCAGATGTAGGAAGAAATGAATATAGGAGGAGTCTGAGAGAAGAATGGGGGCTAATAGCCAGGAAGCTTGGAATAAAAGAGGAAGTGCAGGGGTGCAAAAAAAAGGATAAATGTAAGTAGAGAGGGGTGGAAGAAGAAAGGACTAAATATGGTTGTAGAATGAGGCACGATGAAGGAAGGAGAGGGTTTTTCTGGAAATAGCTGGGCTATAAAGTTGTGAGGGGTAAGGGAAGCTCTGGGTAGGTTGTACAGGGGGCAGGCAAGGAGGACGTGGTGGACTGTGAGGGGGCAGTGGCAATTGTTGGTTGTTGCAGAGGGGTGGGGGAGCCAGTAAGGAGGTGTGAGTGAGTGATGTGGGTGTGACCTATTTTAGGGCAGATAATGTGAAGGGGGTGGCCCAGGGAGGAAAAGTGGGCCAGGAGAAGGTGCCAAGAGTGGCAGGCTTGATGTCGAGATGGTGGAGGTCTGGTTTAATGCATAAGCTGAAGGGAGGGGATAGAGTTTTAGTCCTATCAAAGATGGTGGAGATATTGGGGTATCTAATGACGTTGTATACAAGGTTTTGGGTGTTGGTGAGGACTCTTAAAAGGATAAGAAAAGCTCAGTTTTCTACACCTTAGCAGAAAATGGGGTTTGTTGGCTTGGGGTTTGTTGGCTTGGGGTTCGTTGGCTTCAACGTGAAGGCTGGTGATTCTGTAGGCACCCAGGAAAAACCTGAGGGCTCATTTTGGATGGTGTTGATATGGTTGAGGTAAGAGTTGTGAGCGGCACAGTGGACAACATTGCCGTAGTCGAGCTTAGCACGAATGGTGAGCCTGAAGATTTTGAGGAGAGCATGGCGGTCCTCACCCCAAGTGGTGTTGGAGAGGAGGTGAAGAAGGTCTAGGGAGTTATTGCATTTTCATTTCAGGTTGGTGAGGTGTTGCTTGTAGGAGAGCTTGGGGTCTAGAGTTAGACCCAGGAACTTAGTCAACTTTAGGGATGCGATTGCCATTGAGCATGAGGGTCGGGTTGAAGTAGAAGTTGTTGAAATGGCAGAAGTGCATGCAGACTGTCTTGTCTTTGGAGAATTTAAAACCATTATTGTTGCTCCAGACTTGCAGCCAGTTGAGGCTAACTTGGAGCTATTTTCAACAAGAGAAAAGCTAGGGGAGGAGTAGAAGATGGTGAAGTCATCCACGTTTATAAAGTACATTTGATGTTGGGGCCAATGTTGGGGGATGGAGAGGGTTGTTCCATTGGGTTTTCTCCAGGTCGAAAAGATGGCAATTGTTCCTTTTTGAGATTTCCAGATGTGTGGCCATGATTAACTGAACTTGGAACTGCTAGGGTGAGAAGAAGTTTTGAATAAAGATGGGGAGATGGCCTCTGAGGCCGATGGTGTGAAGTTTGCAGGTATCTGGGCCCTTGCAGCCAGCATTTGGCTTGGTTTAATTTAGAAAGAGTGAGAGGGTGTTGTAGCTTTTGGAGTTGTCAAGTAGTGTCGAGATGTTTTCTGAAGGTCAAAAATATGGCAATAAGGTGTTCCATTTTTGCAAAGGATTCCCAGGTGCGTCTGGCCTTGCACGGCTGATCTGAAAAGAGTTTGAGGTTATGGGTGGTCGGGTTAGTTTTAAAGTTCCTGAGGGCTCTTTTCCTGTTCTTGATGGCGGTTTTGCAGTCATCAGAGAATCAGGGGTTGGGGGGATGATTTGGGGGTTTGGAGGTTTGGGGAATTGAGCAGGTGGCGACGTTGATAAGGATATAACTGAAGTTAGACATGGGATCCTCATCCTCGAGGAGATGGGGGGAGAGGTGCGAGTCACAGAGGGTTTCAAAAAGGGGCCAGTCAGCCTTCTCGAGGTTCCAATTGGGGGTGTGGTCAGTGGGGGTTTGAAGGTTGGAGTGTATAAAAAGAGGGTTATGATCACTACCACAGAGGTCAGCAGTGACTCTCCATCTAAAATCAAGGAGGAGGTTAGAAGAACAGATAGACAGGTCTATACAGGTGAGAGAGCCTGTGGCAGGATGAAGGTAGGTCGGGGAGTTAGTGTTGAGCAAGGACAGGTTGTGCTGACAAAGAGCGTTTTCGATGAGCTTGCCTCTCAAGGTGGTGGTAATAGAGCCCCACAGAGGGTTGTGAGCATTGAAGTCACTAAGAAGGATGAAGGGGGTGGGAAGCTGAGAGATGAGGTTGTTAAGGCTGGTTGGTTAAATGTTGGTTTTGGGGGGAGATAGATATTGCAAAGAGTGGAAGTTTTGTGGAGGGAGATAGAAATACAGATGGCCTGAAGGTCGATGTGCACATGAACAGGGCTGTGTGGGATATCATGTCTAACGAGAATGGAGATTACCTCACAGGCTCTGTCGGCGTCCACTTGATGTTTGTGATAACTAGCAAAGTTGTTGAGGGAGGAATGGTCTGTGGTTTTCAAGAAAGTTTCTTGTAGGCAGAAGACGACTGTGTTGAAGGTGGAGGCCAAAAGGTCAATTTCTTCAGAATTGGCCTTACGGCTCCTAATGTTCCATTGTATGATGTTGTGGGTGTTATTGTAATTGTTTGTGGTGTATGCCATAAAGAGGCGGGGGGTTATCTGGAGGAAGATCTTTTGAGGCTGGGTTGGCTTGTTTTTTTGTTTTTTATCTGTCCCTGTTTCTTTGGGAATGGTTGTTTTTAAAAATTAGACGAGAAGTATAATCAATCCATATTCTCTTCAGTGTCATGCATGTGGGTTTAGATGGCGGGCTGTTTGTTGATTAGTTGTTTGTTGTTTTTTGGTTGCTTGTTTGTCGGTTGGTTTGTTGGTTGGTTTGTTGATTGTTAGCTTGGTTGGTTTTAGTTTGATTTATGATGGTATTAGTGGTGTTGGTGTAGGGGGCGGTGGAGGCTTTAGAGTAGGAAGGAAGGTTGAGGAGAGAAGTGGTGGTGGAGGTGGTGTGGGTATTGGGTGTGGTTGGGTTGTTGGCAATGGTGATGGGCTTAGGACTAGGTAAGAAGAGCCAGGTGAGGTCGTTTGGGCATGGGAGTCAGTTTTTGTTGTGTTAGGGGAGGGGGGCAGTATTGGTGTTAGAGGAGATTACGTTTGAGTAGGAAGGCTTGGTGTTAAGGGAAGCGAGGAATTGCTTCCTGGCCTCTGGGTAAGCTTTGTTAGGATTAAGGGTTTAAGTTTAGTGATTTGTTTTTCCTGAAACTAGGTGGGGCAGTCTTTGGAGAAGGAGGGATGGTTGGCTGGGTGATTACCGTCACAATTTGTGCAGAGTGGAGTGTTGGTGCAGGAGGTGTTGTCATGGTCTGGGGCTCCGCAGTTACCACAGCGCGCTTGGCTGTGGCAGGAATTTTTCCCGTGGCCATACCTCTGGCAATTATAACACCGTAGAGGGTTGGGAATGTAAGGGGCGACTGGGATTCTTAAGTATCCAATTCTTCTTAGTGGGGTGTTGGTGGTGATAGAAGAGATGAAATAATTCCAAGTAATGGTTTTACTGTCCTTGATAGTGCGCCTGGCTTTGGCATGGCTGATGAGAAAGAGAATGAGGTTGTGGGTGGTCGGTTTGTTTTGAAGTTCATGAGGACTTTTTTCCTATTCTTGATGGCGGTTCTGCAGTCATCATTGAACCAGGGGTTGGGGTGGTTACGGGGTTTGGATGTTTTGGGAATGGAGCAGATGGCGATGTTGATAAGGAAGTTTGACATGGAATCCGCACCCTTTAGGAGATGGGGGGAAAGGTGAGAGTTGCAGAAGGTTTCGAGAAGGGGCCAGTTGGCTTTCTTTAGGTTCCAGTTAGAGGGTGTGGTCTGAGGGGGTTTGAAGGTTGGAGTGAATAAGAAGAGGGTAATAGTCACTACCACAGTTGTCAGCAGTGATTTTCCAGCTAAAATCAAGGTTGTTAGGGGAACAGATAGACGGGTCAATACAGGTGAGGGAGCCTGTGGCAGGGTGAAGGTAAGTCGAGGAGTTAGTGTTGAACAAGGAGAGGATAATGTAGGGGGCTACTGGAATCCTCAGATAGCTGGATGTTTGTGTGATGTGGGAAAAGTGGAGAGTTGGTGTGGCAAAAGTCAGGAAGATGGTATTGTTGTGTGGATGTTTCAGCACCTGTCCCTGTTTCTTTGGGAATCTTGTTTTTAAAAATTGGACGAGAAGTATCTTGAGAACAAGAGGACAGGCCTCAGTGATGTGTTGGCTGGCAAGTTCCTCAACAAGGTCTTCATTGGTCAAGTAGGCTAGGTCTCTGGTTTTGATGACGCCTTTGCTGGAGTTCAGGGAACAGTGGGGAGTGAGTGCTATGTCGATACTAGTATTACCTAGGATTTTGGTAGTGAGGAGGGTGGTGGCTTTAGTGTCCCTGGTGCAGTGCACAAGAAGATCGCCGGATCATAGGGTAGAAACCTTGGAGGGGGTACCAAGGCCGTGGAGCGCCTTGTAGATGAGGAAGGGGGGAAACTCTTTTGAAACTGTCTGGTTTGTTGGTGGGCTGAATGATTTAAGTTTAAGGATTGTGGCTGAGGAATGGTCAATGGAGGTGGCAGGTAGGTCACGGGGAGGAAAGAGAGAGTCAAGAGCATTTGGTCAAGTTAAAAAAAAGTACCAAGGGCAGGAAGACCTGAGGCAACTAGAAGAAAAAAAAGTCGCAGAACTACTATACGAGAACACTGTACAAGTAACGAAAAGGGCATGAAGGCCTGGTCACAACGGGAGGGAAAAAATAAAAAGGAACAATCTTACCGAAGGCAGTCACCCATCCACAAAAAGAGAAAATCCCAGAAAATAAAAAGGTGCAAAAGTTTAGGTGGAAAGTGCGTGGTAGAGTATAATTAAAATGGAAAGTTTGAGAGAACAGAAAGGAAGCAACATTGCTGTCAACACGGCTGTGTGAGATTTAGTAATAGTATTGATATATTCTTTAGAGTGAAACATTAAAAAGGCTTTCATATTTTCAACCTTAAATCTGCACGATGTTTGAAAAGATTTTTTAAAAAGTAACTAAAGCAGTGACAGGGTCACATGTCTTGATTTCAAAGTGTAACTAAGATAAATCAAAGTCAACAATCACTTCTTGGAGAATGGGACTCCTTCATCCTAATGTAAAAAAGAGTTCAAAATGAGGTCAAAAAGAACAAGACTTACTTCTCTTCATCCAACTTTTTGATCAGATCTATTGGGAAAAAAAAACAAGAAAAGAAAAGTAATTCAGTCAAGCATTCATTTATTGCTTGTAAAGCTAAACACATCATCATCGAGACAACTTTCTGTATGTTTTATATTTTAGTGGTTAAATGTTTGACACTTAATAGCAAACTGGCCAAAAACAAAGTAAACCTACGTCCCTAAATACATAATCACTCTCAGTCATCAATAGATTTAAAGACAATTCTCATACCTTTCAATTCTTTGAGTTCATCAGGAATCGTCCATTTAGATTCCTTCGTCTGTGAGTTGTGGTAGTACACCTTACCATTGTCAGATTTATATTCCTTCCAGTGACATTTTGATAACAAAAGCTGCACAAGACAAAGGAAAACAAACTTTTCAATATTTCATCATGTCACTCTTTGTTACCTAGCATATTAATCACACAACTTTTCAATATTTCATCATGTCACTCTTTGTTACCTGCATATTAATCACACAACTTTTCAATATTTCATCATGTCACTCTTTGTTACCTAGCATATTAATCACGACTTTTCAATATTTCATCATTTCACTCTTTGTAACCTGCATATTAATCACACAACTTTTCAATATTTCATCATGTCATTCTTTGTTACCTGCATATTAATCACACAACTTTTCAATATTTCATCATGTCACTCTTTGTTACCTAGCATATTAATCACACAACTTTTCAATATTTCATCATGTCACTCTTTGTTACCTAGCATATTAATCACGACTTTTCAATATTTCATCATTTCACTCTTTGTAACCTGCATATTAATCACACAACTTTTTAATATTTCATCATGTCATTCTTTGTTACCTGCATATTAATCACATGACTTTTCAATATTTCATCATGTCACTCTTTGTTACCTAGCATATTAATCACACAACTTTTCAATATTTCATCATGTCACTCTTTGTTACCTAGCATATTAATCACGACTTTTCAATATTTCATCATTTCACTCTTTGTAACCTGCATATTAATCACACAACTTTTCAATATTTCATCATGTCATTCTTTGTTACCTGCATATTAATCACATGACTTTTCAATATTTCATCATGTCACTCTTTGTTACCTAGCATATTAATCACATGACTTTTCAATATTTCATCATGTCACTCTTACTTACCTAGCATATTAATCACATGACTTTTCAATATTTCATCATGTCACTCTTAGTTACCTAGCATATTAATCACATGACTTTTCAATATTTCATCATGTCACTCTTTGTTACCTAGCATATTAATCACACAACTTTTCATTATTTCATCATGTCACTCTTTGTTACCTAGCATATTAATCACACGACTTTTCAATATTCATCATGTCACTCTTTGTTACCTAGCATATTAATCACACAACTTTTCAATATTTCATCATGTCACTCTTTGTTACCTAGCATATTAATCACACAACTTTTCAATATTTCATCATGTCACTCTTTGTTACCTAGCATATTAATCACACAACTTTTCACTATTTCATCATGTCACTCTTTGTTACCTAGCATATTAATCACACAACTTTTCAATATTTCATCATGTCACTCTTTGTTACCTAGCATATTAATCACACAACTTTTCAATATTTCATCATGTCACTCTTTGTTACCTAGCATATTAATCACACAACTTTTCAATATTTCATCATGTCACTCTTTGTTACCTAGCATATTAATCACACAACTTTTCAATATTTCATCATGTCACTCTTTGTTACCTAGCATATTAATCACACAACTTTTCAATATTTCATCATGTCACTCTTTGTTACCTAGCATATTAATCACACAACTTTACAATATTTCATCATGTCACTCTTTGTTACCTAGCATAATAATCACACGAACAACAAGATTTTTCCATCATCAAACATAAAAGTTTCTTTAGTACTTAAAAAACAGGAAAAACCGGAATTCGCGAGAAGAACATTTTTTTTCATAACAAAAAGTTTCTTGAGTAGTCAACAGTATATGGTAAAAACATGTGCTCTAAAAACTTCGCCCATGTAACTGTGCGATGAATAGTACATTAAATTGCGAATGAGGGAAGCATAGAAAGATATAATCATTCCATTACTATTATTTCTGTCACAATTTTGTGTGGGAAGATTTTTGACACCTTTATTCAGAATTGTGGGAAATTGTATTATTAATTCCAAATCTGCTGGTAAAGATCCAATTTAGCTTAACTTAACATATGATACTTCTTCTTCAAACATTCAGGATTTTAAAAGGAGCCAATGACCCAATGGTAACCTAACTTTAAAAATTATAAAATATTCAGAAGCCACGATTTTTCTTAAAATGTTTGAATTTTCATGACGTTGTATACACCAACCTTCACATAAACATTATGTATTATCTATGAGTATTAATTTATTAGTTAAATGCCCAGTTTGACAAATCAAACTGAAATAAACTGGGTGTTTTCCTCTACATTCTTTATATCTGGGATGAAAATCATGCCTCTCAACACTTTGCTTTATTTTGGTGAAACAAATTGCCATTAAAAAATTATTTGTCCTCAGGGCAGACCACACTAGAATTCAATATCCAGATAGCTTCTTTTCTGGTAGTCAGACAAGTTATTGGTCAACCACTGATGACATTAATAAACAAAGGTGACAAATCATTCTAGTCGAAAGATTTGGTCCTGAAAAGGAGGGGCAAAATCATTGCTAAACCAAAACATGGGATATTTTGGAGGCCAGACATTAAAGGACTTGAGTGGCCTATGCCCTTGGAAGCTTTGCAAATTTCAAGGCATTTAAATAATGAAAAGAAAGTTATGAACAATCTGTGTCCAAATGATGTATCACACTCCTTCAAACATCACAGAACAAAATGAAAGAAAGCGAATTAACTCACCTCAGCCTCTGTCTTCAGTTCGTTTGGCTTCTCCCAGGTAGACTGCTTGTTGCTTGTGTTATAATAGTATGTCCTACCATCAGGTGCCTTGTGTGCAGTCCATGCACTTTTCTGTACGGAGCAGACACAAAGATATATAATGATGGATCTATTCTGTTCAAATTTCCTCATTACTGCTTATTTCACCAGTTAATTCACACCACATATTCTTTACATCTAATAATTATGTAATCACCAATGTCTCAGGTGTTATATCTTTTGAGCCTCATCATCAAATAATCCCTTCAGGATTTCTTTTCAATTTCTGTCATCTGTTCCAGACCTTCACTGACATCCTTTTTAATATTTACTCAATAATATGTTAAGAATATTAAAGCTACTTTATTTACAAAATACTGTGATGCGTAGCATTCCTGTTTCATGTGTCACATGTGTATGTCATGATTGTATGTGTTTTATATCTGCATCCAGGGTATGGAGCATGCCACAGAATGACCAGCACTTTCCTGCTCTGTTCTGCCACATGGGTATATCCTGGGCATGGTATCGCATCCTGGGCATGGTATCGCATCCTGGGCATGGTATCGCATCCTGGGCATGGTATCGCATCCTGGGCATGGTATCGCATCCTGTGCATGGTATCGCATCCTGGGCATGGTATCGCATCCTGGGCATGGTATCGCATCCTGGGCATGGTATCGCATCCTGGGCATGGTATCGCATCCTGGGCATGGTATCGCATCCTGGGCATGGTATCGCATCCTGGGCATGGTATCGCATCCTGGGCATGGTATCGCATCCTGGGCATGGTATCGCATCCTGGGCATGGTATGGTATCGCATCCTGGGCATGGTATCACATCCTGGGCATGGTATCGCATCCTGGGCATGGTATCGCATCCTGGGCATGGTATCGCATCCTGGGCTAGTATCGCATCCTGGGAATGGTATCGCATCCTGGGCATGGTATCACATCCTGGGCATGGTATCGCATCCTGGGCATGGTATCGCATCCTGGGCTAGTATTGCATCCTGGGCATGGTATCGCATCCTGGGCTAGTATCGCATCCTGGGAATGGTATCGCATCCTGGGCATGGTATCACATCCTGGGCATGGTATCGCATCCTGGGCATGGTATCGCATCCTGGGCATGGTATCGCATCCTGGGCATGGTATCGCATCCTGGGCATGGTATCGCATCCTGGGCATGGTATCGCATCCTGGGCATGGTATCGCATCCTGGGCTAGGTATCGCATCCTGGGCTGGTATCGCATCCTGGGCATGGTATCGCATCCTGGGCATGGTATCGCATCCTGGGCATGGTATCGCATCCTGGGCATGGTATCGCATCCTGGGCATGGTATCGCATCCTGGGCATGGTATCGCATCCTGGGCATGGTATCGCATCCTGGGCATGGTATCGCATCCTGGGCATGGTATCGCATCCTGGGCTAGTTTCGCATCCTGGGCATGGTATCGTATCCTGGGCATGGTATCGCATCCTGGGCATGGTATCGCATCCTGGGCTAGTATCGCATCCTGGGCATGGTATCGCATCCTGGGCATGGTATCGCATCCTGGGCATGGTATCGCATCCTGGGCATGGTATCGTATCCTGGGCTAGTATCGCATCCTGGGCTAGTATCACATCCTGGGCATGGTATCGCATCCTGGGCTGGTATCGCATCCTGGGCATGGTATCGCGACCATCAGGGTTTGATTGGTCCATCATTTGATTCAGATGTGTATCTGTGTAAACATGTAGACTTGTATTTTCTTAGACAAATTCTTGTAAATATTGTGAATAAATTTACTACAAATTAATTGGACCTCTTCTTTATCTATTTTGGCATCTCCTTCGCTTACATTGAGTTATTCCTTATCACTGGGCATCCTCGCGTTTGGTTATTGGTTTGTGACATTAATTCTCATGCAACCCCAATACTGTTATTAGATCATTATCTAATCTTACCTTTTTTGGCTCCTCCTTGGGTTGTGCCTTACTATCCTCTTTCTCATCCAACCCTCCTTGTCCTACACCTTCTGTGCCTGTTTCTGAATCCTGTGAAGTAAAAAGGAAAACCTGAATTAAGTGACACATAAAGGGAACAGCTTTACCTCAGGAAATTGATAGCACTGATATTCAATGGTACTAAGTTTACGAGCCACACTTTCAAATGTTTCCAGTCAATAATTTGATTTATTAAGATTGTTGCTTTGTAAGATTTACATGTCATGGACCTTGTGTAATGCATCAAAAAAAAAAAGTCTCTACATTTTAAATGGCTTAGGCTACATGATTATTGCAGGACATTTTATATAGTATTGGGATAAAACAATTATTACACACTTAAAACCCACCTACCAACTTCACAATTTTCATAAGTGCTGTCTGCCTGTGCTGTCTGCCTGGTCATACACTTTTTCATAAAACTTTGCATACAAAGGTTTTAACATTCAGAAGGCAATAATGGCCAATTTTAACATTTGTTCTTGATAATACAATTAAGCTAATGTTAATAGAATTTACAAGACATCCAAAACAACTTTTTACTAAGGACTGTTTCAACTTCAAGGTCATCCTTCAAGAAACCCAATAAACTGGTAGCAGGAACCGCCATTAAAAATGTATCAAAAAATAATTCAAAGTTTGTTAAGAAAATCACCAGTCCTGCCAAGAGGGAAGTTCAAAGGGGACATAGCCTCCCTGGCCCGGGGTCCTAGGTCATACATATTTTTAAAGAAATGTGCATTCAAACAGGGGGCCCAAAGAATTGGTGGAAAGCCATGCTTGATAATGGCGAAAAATGGTGTAAAATTAAAACAGAAATAGGTAATGACGTTCCTTCTCGGCCCCACTATCCTCTTGGCGGCCCTGGATATGATACAAGTAACAAAAGGTACTTTGCACAATGTATGCCTGACTAATGACTATAAACATTGGAAAGAGCACACTTCATAAAAATATATTTTCCCAAGAGGAATTACCATGACACATCCGTTACAAAATATGTGACTAGAAACAAATCTTTATCAATCAGACCAAATGCTAAACAGAACTGAAAAGAAGCTTAAACTGCATGCAATATGATAAACGGGCCATCTGTTATAAACCTTATTGCTTCTGCTATGCTTTAGCAGTCATGATCAGGACAATTATCAGTGACCATCAAGACTAGAATTTACAGGATGATCAACCAATTACTCCTTGAAACAATTTTGTGTAAGTCATACTTGACTTTCTGTTCATTTCAGGAAGCTGAAACCTAAAGACAAAGTGTTCAATCAAGGCAAAGAAAAAAGTATTTTTTTATTTTCTGCTTTGTAAAAATAATTGTCAGTAAGTTCTCAATTACTTGAACACGTATAATGGACATCGCTATGAGTAATTGGAGGGGATTCAATGCAACGATAAAGCTTGTTCTGATTTGAGACAACAATTCCTATTTCTTTGTACAGGATACAAGAGATTTTAACTCCTTCATTTTTACAAATTGAAATTCTTAGAAAAAGTTTTTCCACACAGCTGTGAAAATTGATTGATTTTCACAAACTCCTTCCTCTGACTAGCGACACCCATTTTGCAATTAAAATGAGCATGCATGCAAACCTTTGCATCATTTCCCGTGGGCACCCCTTTTATGGTATTGAGAATAAATGAAATGGCCCGCGTCTCATCGTCCTGACTGACCTTCACATTGTCACCACCTGGTTGTTGTAGTTGCTCCAGACCCTGTTCCGCATCAGCCTGAAGAGGAACTCTGTCAATAAAAATAATACGGAAGCCATCAGCAGCGCTCAGAAGCCATCAGCGGCACTTACTCCAAACATCAACACAATATATTCACGCTTTAAGTTTACATTTATCCTATGAAAAGTTTCAGGTAGAAATAATACACAAAATTCTTTATCACTTCACAGCAATATTGCAGATATTGCATTTCAGTACAAATGAATCAGCAGTGAGGGCTGAGATGTAGCAACCAGCATCTATGGACTGGTAGCAACAATTTTGAAGTATATGGACAAAAAGTGTATCAAATCATTTAAAAAATAACCATTTTATAGCATTTCAAAATTTATTATTATTTACATTTTGTGACAAAACTACAGGAATTTAGACTTCTTTCCTGTAAGTAAAATTTGCACCTGTCCACATAACTTTAATGAGACATTCTCTGGTTATATAATCCCAAATGAAATCTGATCCTCAAATACTACTTCCTTTAAATGTAGAAGGTTTATGTAATTTTCCGTGAAGAAATTGTTTTAATGCATACAGTTCTGAACTATAAAATGAATCAACTACTTTGATTACCTGATGCTATTGTTGTTACTGGAGTGACAGGTGGCATGTTTGGTAGACCAGGAAAACCAGGCGGCATTGGAAAGCCAGGGGGAAACATACCTGTAAGTAAATAATACCAATATACAAGGCTCTACACTATGAGAATCATATGTACTACAGAATTATATGTACTAGAAAATCATATGTACTAGAGAATCATATGTACTAAAGAATCATATGCACTAAAGAATCATATGTACTAGAGAATCATATTTACTACAGAATCATATGTACTAGAGAATCATATGTACTACAGAATCATATGTACTACAGAATCATATGTACTACAGAATCTTATGTACTACATACCGATGAATACACGAATACCTCAGAACAATCAACTTACGCAGCATATTTCAATTTTGCTTGTTCAGTTATTCCCAATCGTCTTCCTGTACCACATCCCTCCCAAAAATGAAATATATCAATTTCAAATATCATAGCACTGTCGGATACAGTTGGTAGAATATCATAGTTACTTGAGCAATTTGGCTGTGTAGTTATTTCAACTTAACAAAAGCACTGCGGTTATTTCAACTTAACAAAAACACTGCGGTTATTTCAACTTAACAAAAACACTGCAGTTCTTGGTCAAATCATTTTGAGAACTTATTGTTGCCTATATTACAGTGTCAGAAGGCATACATTTAGGAAATTAGCAATTGGTAATTCTTCATTCAAACTGATAACTCAAATCTAGAAATTAAACTGTTGACTTTTTTTAAACAATGAAACAATGCAATTGACTCTTTATGTACAATACTGTACACAAAACAGGCAATACCCATTAAGAAAAGAGCAGTAACAATTGTCTAAAGTGTTTACTCATGAAGAAAAGAGCAGTAACAATTGTCTAAAGAGTTTGCACTTTGTAATAAGTGTAAGGCTCACATGACTTACCTGGTGGCATGTTAGGTGGCATTCCTATTGGTGGTGGACCCATCGGTGGTGCCATACCCGGTGGGCCACCCATACCAGGTCCAAATCCTGGTGGGGGCATACCCATGCCAGGAATAGGAGGAGGAGGAATGGGCATACCCATTGGGGGCTGATTAAAATTTGGAAGGGGCATGTTCATTGCAGGTGGTGCCCCTGAATTGTCACCAGGGCCCATTTGTCTTTGACCTGTTTGGGGGACATGTCCCATTCCCATTCCCATGTTCTGTGGGTGTCCATTTTGATTTGCATTGAGTGGTGGCATGTTCATTTGAAATGGAGGTGGAGGCATAGATCCAGGCTGTAAAAAATAAAATCATAAAATAAATTTTAAAATTTCAAAATGATTTTTGTAAATTTGATACCATAATTTACAAATTAATCAATATATGTATTTCATTCCATATTACAATTATAATAATAATTACTGAAAATCGAATAACAAATCAGTCTGAAAAATCAATGAGTATTAGATTTCAGGACTGGCTAAATTATGAGGACTTGAAAACATGCTAGCACATACAAATATTTCTCAATGAAAAAAACAAAATTTAATGATAAAAAGAATATCTCTCTAATATAAAATATATTACTGATTCAAAAGGTAAAAAAATCAATTGAAAATAAAGTAACAAAAAGACTTCAAGACTTAATATTGTACATAATATATCCTTCTGTGAGATCTGCATAATATATCCTTCTGTGAGATCTGCATATTCAATATATCTGCTTGTTTTACTTCTTTCAAATCCTCTGTTTTAAACTTTAAATGTTTTCCTCAAAAGAAGAAATATACAAGATATTTACTGCACCTCCGTAATCTTCAAAGAAATCCAATGCTACATTCTTGCAGTCGTTACAATCATAGATAAGTGACTAAAAGTATTACATTAGTTTCAGGACATTTTGAAGTCCTAACAATAAAACCAAATGGAATTCATGAACATTGATAATATCTGTGTTATAGAAAGAACTCTTATACTGGTTTTTCTTTTGTTCATAGTTTGAATAAAAAATTTCAGGTACTTTTTTGTTTGGAGCTGATTTCCAAAATGTATTTTATCGTTTTTAAGAGACTAAGTATTGATATACATGTACAGTATTATTTTGTAATTATCATATTTGGAAAATCTAGTGTTCATCTGAAATCAAACACATTTTTTTACAAATAGTGTTTACTTACAAGTGTGCCTGTGTGGCTTAGTAATGTATTGAATACTCTACTTACACCAAATGGCATCATTGGAGGTTGATTGTTATAACCTGGGCCAAGTGGAGGTCCCTGATTTTGTCTCGGACCTGGGCCAGCTCCCATTCCAGGTCCACGCTGATTATTCATATTATTCATGTCACTGAAAATACAAAAACAAATTTTATTGTAAAAATCTATTTATTCATATTTCACGCATCCATAAACAGCTTGATATGTGATTCCTCCTATTTACTTCACTTAGTAGGAATACATTTTTTAGGTAGAAAATAAAAGAAAGATCAGTCAAGTGTACTGCTCCCTTTCAGTTCCACAACAAAAGTATCTTGTATGAGAATTCATATTTCATAAATTGAATTGTTGATATTAAGTTTTCTTCAATTAAAATGCAAGGCCTTAAGATATTGAATAATGCAAGGCTTGCATTATCTTAAGCAAGATCTGCCACTTTGCAGCCTTTAATACTGTCAAATAGGTAGGCTATCCTTAATGAATTTTGATACTTATCTTAATTGCAAGATAAAGTCATGATAGAGTTAAAACAGCTGTTTGTTTGCAGCTTCTTGAAACTAATTAATAAATGACTAAGTAACAGTCAAAAAAAATTTGAAAGGTTTTTTTAGCCCTAAATTTCAGATTTATTTAGTAAAAAAATTGCTGGTAAATCGCTGTTGGACTTGAACCTGGCACCTCCAGCATCTCAGTCATAGGCTCAACTGACTGTGCTGAGTGTCAACGGGTTTAATTAGCCCCGGAATACGCGCCCTTTCATTCACTTCTTCCTGCAACACATCAGCCACAAAGACAAAACAAAGGAGTTTATTTGCCTTTACTTGGCATTTAATTTAGTCTACATACATAGCATACATAGTGATGAATATTTATTGGATGAATTATGAATAACGCAATACTGAGCAGATACACATGCAACACTGCCCCAATGCTACCACAACACCACCAGGCTGGGGAGTCCGCTATGACCTGTCCACATCGCCTTGTGGTCTGGGTTTCACCATTATATGTCTTTATGTATGGATTGCCGTTCTCGAATTTCCAGAGATCTTGCTAACAATGCACTACAAGTTTGGTTTAGTTTGCTAGACTACTTTGCTTTTGCTTTGTTTTAGTTTTTCTTCTTAACAATCTGACGCTGGTTACTTATTTAATCTACCAGTCTATTGCCGTGTGAGTTTAACCCTGTTGTACTTCATTAATTGTATTGACGTTGGCTATCGGAGCAGAAACCCTCTTTAATAGAAAAAATGTCAGAACAATTGATAAATTACAGGTCCGCCACATATTCTTTAACTTTACAGAACTTGCAAAAAATTTCGACATTTTACTTGACTTTAAAAACCTGGCTTCAATTACTTGTTTTAATGCAGTTTCCTTTAACCTGTTTGTAATTAAATACAATATTTCAATATATCATAGTGCATTATATTCTAATGATTTAAACGTACAATATAGTTCAATATTAACTTTTGCACTTTTGGCCCACAGCGAGTAACAAGAATTTCTTAATATTGTTAATATCATTCAGGACTAACCCCCATCATGATGGAATAAATTCTTTAGACTGGCTTTAACTAAACACGTGAAATTCACCTAAACTAATTAAGACTGAATATTTAATCGTTTCATTACCATAAGTGACCTCACAATCACTTCAAGGTAACAAGGAAATAAATGACATAACAAAGGAACGTCCTGATTACCACTTGGTAAGGAGACCTCAAATAATACTGCGCTTCGCCTGGAATGCGCGATGTGTTGCATGAGCTAAACACCTAATATCATATTAACAAATACACATAACCTAGTTTTTAATAACTTCCTCACGGACTGTTCACATAAAGTAAAGAATTGACTTATTTGTCCAATACACAAACCTATACCCATTGGTATTTCAACAAAGTTTACAAAATGTTTACTTACACTATATCATTCCTCTACTTTCCTAATACATATTGTTTCATTCCCCCCCTCCCCCCTTCCTCTCTCTCCTTGCATTAGAGACCCAAAATATCCACCCTTCACCCCTTGCTAAACATTTTGTCGCATGAAGCAAAAATAACCTCTAGATACCACTTGGTTGCTTATCACAACTTGCTTGCTTATACAGTGGATAAACAGTACATCTGTTGTGATACTAGTGATAACAGATTTTTGATATTTTAGTGAAGAAAATTCTCAGGGAAGTTGTGTAAAGTTGAATAAAGTTAAGACAAAAATGTTTGTTTTTTATCTCCAAAAACCATAACATTCATGAGGCCACAGATCAGTAAACAGCATTCAAACAACGTCAGCATACAGAAACGGGTTAAAGTTAAAGAAATTATGGCCAAACGATGGTAAATGCTTCCATATTTAGGGTTAACCTAAACTAACTTAAGTTAACCTAACCTTAGTCAGATAACATGTGATTGTAGTATATGCTATAGCCACTACATGGCTGGTATACATAGTCAGAAAACGCTATATACTTTATAACATTGAAACTGCTGCATTGACTTATCATAGAAGCGTAGATGAATTTCTACTATGCGCTAGGATAATCTCAGGTCAACTTTTGACAATTATGCCTTTTATTGTCATGGAACACTTTTATGTAATACTAAATAAATATATATATTCAATAATACTATATTGAGCCGTTTCGGGCGTGGATTTAAGGAAGAAAACTAAAAAGTTGCATTTTGTGCGAGAGCCTTTGCTACTGACTTATTTTTCAAACAACGCCTTGGGTGAATTTATCTAATTAGTTCAAAAGTTGTAAAATAATAGAGCGTCGGTGAAGTCAGCATGCGTATAGCATTAAATCGAACACTGCGCGCATTTAGTGACAAACATTTTCAAAATAGTTGCCAGCGCACTCAGGTGATACATGCACTAATTGTGTACGCATTTCCAAAAGTGAGGGATTTGTAAAGTAATCGGAATGTCATTTCTTCAATAGGTAAGATGCTTATTACATACAAAATGTTCATCATTTCATTTGTAACTTAGTTTGAAAGATACTTTAAAGTTTCAAGATGCTAATGAAATCGAAATCATAGCTCGTAAGTACTTTTGTCACTTTTGAGAAGGGTTTTCATTTCATTATTATGTTATATGTTGTTGTCTAAGTGGTTTTAACGTTACGAGTGTATTATGCATTGTCTCACTCAGTATGTAAGTAGTGCTCACTGAGTGAGGTGTTTATCTCACTAACTCAACCTAGGACTAACCTGAGTTTGTCATTATAAGGCACAAATACGCTTTCATAGCTATCTGCTATAATGTGCATCAAAACGGGCATTTGTTGTATGGAAATGGAAACTCCTGTTCACGTTCCTCAATGGGCATTTGCAGTATGCACAGTTTGTACATGCAGTAAACTCAATGGGCATTCGTTTTTCTGTGTGTGTTTTAATGGGCATTCGGTTAGCATTCATTTTAGTATCACCCAAAATAGTCCAATGGTTTACTGAGACTTTGCAATGTACAGTTTTTATGTCTTGAAAGATTTGTGTGAATTGATAGTGATTGCAAAAACTAGGATAGAAATTCAAGAAAAAGATGAAGCAGTATTCAAATTTCATGTAGAACTATTTATTTAAAGAAGGAAACGATATACAGTACATCCCCCAGACTCAGCATGGTTGACATTGGGATTGCCATATACTTACTTACTTAGTGTACTTGGCGTTGATCCTCTTCTCAGCGTATGGCAGAAGAGCTGCGACAACGTCTCAGCCTCAACTTAAAACAGGAGATGGTTGGAGCTGTAACCACCTTAACAATTTCATCTAGGAAGAAGTGCTTGGCAACATCCAAACAAGCTTGCTTCTAAAAAAGCTTCAGTGTTTCCTCTTGTGGGAGTGAAATTCCTAACAAAAGATTGATCACTTCCCAGTTCCAGACAAATGGTAATCATTCAGGTACTTATAGGTTTTGATCAAGCCAGCCTGTGTCATGTGACTTTGTAAGGATTCTAAGAAAATCAGACCATTTGCCATGGCAACAGTCCTTTCTCAATTAACTGAATGTCCTTCTTCAGCCAAGGTGACCACATGACAGAACCATATTCCAGGTTAGGTCAGATAACAGAAGTATACAGTACAAAGTCTTAATCATGGAAGGATATCTTTTAGCAAAACATCTTTTAGTCAAGCCAATCTTCTGATTTGCTTTATTGCAGATGGTTTCAATTTGTTTATGCGGGTGAAGATCATTACTAAGAATAACACTAAGGTCTTTCTGATGACTAACAGACTCAAGAGGTACACCATTTAAGGTGTGAAGATAATCAAGAGCTTTTTGGAGAACCACACATTTAGCTGCATTAAAGTTCATTAAGCAAGTCTTTGACCATGCAGAAAGTATGTTCCATCCTCCTGAAGTAATTAGCATCAATCTCAGAGTGAATCTCACGATAATGTTTTGTATCGTCGGCAAATAGCTTGGCAGAAGAGGTTCAAGGCAGATCGTTAACAGAGAGTAAGAACAAAGTGGGCTGAGAAGGGACCCTGATGGACTCCAGATGTAATGGGAGCCCAAGAAGAGAATGTTTGCTGCAAAACAACCCTCTGTCTTCTATTGCACAAAACCCTTTAATCCACTAAAGCACTTGACCTTTAATCCCATATATCCAAGCTTGTAACATAAATGACTAGTTAACACTGTCGAAAGCTTTACTGATGTCAAGGTAAATCACATCAGTACCAACAAACTCCTCAAGGCCATTAATCCATTCATGGAAACATTAAAGAAGCTGAGTGACACATGAGAATCCAGTATGATATCCGTGCTGGTTACAGTCAATAATTTGATTAGAAATCACAAACTTCATAATATCATCAAGAACAAGTCTTTCAAAAAGTTTGGCTACCTTGCTATGAGGGAAACAGGATGATAGTTCTTAGGAAGAGCATGGTCCGCTTTTTAAAAAATAGGACAAACATGAGTATCTCTCCAATCCTACGGCAATTATCCCGTTTGTAAAGACCTCCAAAACAAGATGTGCAAGAGTTTACACAAATTATCAGTTATGCAAAACATTGATATGAATACTATCAGGGCCAGAACTCTTGTGCAATTTCAGTTTAGCCATTTAAGTCTGACATCATGCTCAGAGAAGGTCAAGATAAAGATTCTCATTCGACAAGCGGGGAGTACAAACAGGTAAACTTATGTCCAAATCAGGGCATCTTGTCATAACCAAGCTAAAGAACATTAAATTCCTTAACCATATCAAACTTGTCTGTTATTTGTCCCCTCTCACTATTCAATTATTCCACTGTGGCATTAGATTTAATAGTAAAGTTATCCACATGGTTATAAAACCTCCTGGGATTGTCTTTCAATGAATTCACCCGTTTCTCTTCGTGATTATGTTTATCGAAACAGTTAGGTCATTATCCTCTTGCTGTTTCTACTTAGGTTTAATTCCTGGCTGGCCCTGGACACGGCTGGCTTCTGATGTGGGTTCACAAAGAGTAGTAAAACTCCCAATATAATCACTAACATTCAAGCATAGTCATTAACAGTTGAACTGTATGCTGGAATACTAGTATGTGTACTAAAAGCACACTGGCAGATCACTTTGTTGAACAGGTATGTGTTTATCCATGTTTCCTCAATGAAGTCCTCTGGTTGTCTGCACTAAATTCTTGTACTTCCCATCACAGAAGAGTTTGGCTACCTGTCATGTAACTACCTATTGACCTGACCCAGTCTGACCAGGTCAACCCTATCTCAACCCTTGGTCAGTTGGTAGGACAGCTGTTTGGCTTAGAAGGCTGCCTCACAACAAAGGATACACATTTTTCATTTCAAAAACAAAGATTCAACAGATTATCTGTGAATGTCAACAATGTCAAAATCCTAAACCCTAATCCTAAAACACTAATCCTAAAACCTAACCTGAAAATAAAAAACTACATTAGTTATGCACAGCGCATGTTTTTTGTTTATTTCAGTTTAACGGCTTGCAGACTCCACTCGTCAGTACAACAGTAGGCTAGTAATAGTATACACACTGACTAGTAAAAGTTTTGATTGGAAAGCCAAAACGTAAAAATTATTCCCCTTTAAAAAAAAAATTAGCTTAGTTTCTAATTAAAACTTGACCCAAATCTAAAAAGGAAAATAGTTAAAATACATAAATACAACAGAATAAAACCAAAATTACAAAAGAAAAAGCAAAAATACATAAAAATCCTTATACATTTTTTTACTGGAGGTTAGGACATCCGGGAATGTTGTTATGGTAACCTATATGCTTACTAGTATATATTTAAAGAAAATGCTTTTTTTGAACCGTATATAAACTTCCTTTTTTTGAAATTGTGAAAACAAACACTTTTTTACTCTACTCACATTTGTTAAAGACTATTGCTTCGTCAATATTTGGAGAAAAACAAATTTTTGTCATTTTCAAGACAGTCAAATTTGCTGAAACAAAATTTACATTTTTCTTCAAAATGTTGTGCATTAGATAATAGTTTCCAATATATCGCTTGTATCATCAAAAACTTTTCTGCTGACTAAACGACAGCAAGTATGAGTCATAAAAAATTATCCCAACGACTGTAATGATCAAAGTTTCTATATACCAACTTGAAAAACCGTCCTACCTTTCTTTTACCTTGTACAGTTACGCTTCAAAACACCTGTGGGCCTAGGGGCCTTGTACATTAGTAATACGACTATGATTTTACCGACTAACGTTACCAGGTTAATCCTAACAAATCGATATTACTATGGACTACTGTACAGAAAGTGCCATAACACAACTCATTTACAGTACAGCGGTAGGTATTGGCATTCATGTTTCAATGGACATTCAATTTATAATGTGCGAGTCAATTGGCATTGTTTTAATACCCAGACTATTTTTCGTGCAAGTAGTATACCAAATTTTACACAATGACATTTTCATTACCTTTAAAGAATGATTACAAACTACAAATTGTAGATTTGAATACGAAAATAATAATACATAAGAAACTCGCAAAAATAAAATCAAATTTTATTCAAGGGGACAATATTTACCGATGAAAACATCCGTAAGTTCGGCGACCCGACGCATGGATAATGTAACATTGCCAATTTAACATACGAAATAAAAGTTGTTTTAGTTTCAAAATTTGTTGTAATTTAATCTGCAGAAAAATTTACCATTACTTAAGATAAAAAACAAAAGAATACAAAATATTATTTGATTTACAATACAATTTGTAAATAATGTTTTATTTTTAAACCAAAATTTAATAAACGAGGAAATTTTTATTCTCGATTACGCCACTTTTCCAGGAAAATTCTTTGCTAGTTAAGGAAATCCTTTCACGTTCTCCTCTTACAAAACCCCGATGGTACCGGGCATGTTTCGACCAAATGCGAAGAAGAAGAAACACGGTGAATTATATTCCCAGATGACAGGGGTGGCGGAAGATGTTTATTCAGGGAAGGGTGGGGGAGGGGGTTGGGGGTTGGGAGGAGAGCAAGTTCATGATTTTAGGGGAACTTTCCGACTAACGTATCTCAACCCCTTCCCCTCTAAAATGTCAATCTAAACTTGTATCTTTTTTAAAGATTACTCAGTAGTCACGATCCTTTTCTTTTTTTTTCTTTTAAATTTGCAGTCACCAAAATTTTAGATTAAGATGTTTAGGACCAATTTTTTTATAAGATCTACAAAAAGAAAAGGAAACGATCTATCATGATTTGTCAATTGCATTGCCAGTGAATCAGAATATAATTCAATGTCCTAAATAATGTGAGAACTTAGCAAATAAGGGGTCAATATATTAGACAAGATATCTTAAATCCACACTCAGTTTTCAGCTGATTAAGGGTCCCACATACCCATGGTAAGTTTACCCTGGACCCAGGCCCAAATTAAAGGTTTTTCACCAGTTAAATTTGGGTATAATTTTCACAAACAATACAAATGATGTTTGTGTTACTTTGTTCAATAAACACTTTTTTTTAACTTAACAAAGAAGGTGAGGAGGGACGTCAGTCTAGACAAGGCTCGGGTCCACCTCGTAAATTTTGTACTGCAAATGCCATTTCAGAGAGATGCCTCAACAAACAAAATTTGGAGTGGTTGGCATACTCTACCAAGGACACCTAGTGGATATCTTACAAATACAAGCGGGGGAAAAAAGGTATGACAGGTGTGAAGTCTTTTTCAAGGGGCATGTACACTTTAAGGGAAAAGGGTTTTAGAGAAGGTATGGTTCCAAATATTAACGGGACAACATCAAAACCTTTTTTTCTTACAAATCTTAAAACTCTTTGAAATAATCTTTGAAGAACCCGAGAAGGTTTCAAATACCAGAATACAGGACAAGCTAGAACCTTTTTCTAAGAGTGTAGGATAAAAGTCATAATGTAGGGCTGTTGAACTAAAAGGGCGCTTCTTTGCCAAAGGCGCCACTAGAATGTCATAATGTAGGGAGATCATTGTTACTGAGATCGGATATATTATCCTTAAAAGAGGAACATTTTTAACGTTAAAAGAGTACTTCTTGAAAAGGGCGCTTCTATTCCTGAAAAATGGCACATTTCCTTTCTAAAAAAGCGGGAACTTTTAAGAAAAGAAACAATTGAGGGCACGTGCCCCTATCCCTCCCCTCCCCCTTCGGTTCTGCCACCTACGTCAGTGGTATTCTAAATTGCCTCAGACTTACTAGATGCGTCCCTTCAGTGGAAAGAACGGATAATGATATGTGATGGAATTAATAACCGTCATCAGTCGCGATTAAGGCGACTTTATGCTAGCCCTTCCTATCATGACTATAGCAAGGTTGACTATTTGGCTTGGGAATAGCTGGCCACTACCATCTCCCAACTTAGTGAATTTTTGCCAAATTAAATATAAAAGTTCTAACTGTATACGGTAGCTAAAGTATAAGTTTGAAAAAAAGATCTTGTTAGTAACATTGATCCGACTCTTTTGTGGAAATATATTAGAAGTAAAATGATTTTTTTTTTGTGGATAATCTTTGTTTTTTTATATATATTTTTGCTTTAAAAAAACAAAATTGCCCACAGAAGTGGGCTAAATTTTGTAATGCTGGTTACGTTACCTGGTCACTGCCAACAGTGATAAAGCTGCAGTTTTGAACAAGTACTGTGCTGCTGTTTTCATCAAGGAAAATCTTGACACGTTACCTGCATGCACATGTCGATAACTATGATCTGGAAATAGACATGGTTGCTGATGAGTCGAGTTAACTTGAAAGAAGGATGTACTCCTGATAACATATTCATCATTGCGGATAGTATTGCTGAGCCCTTAGCTATCATCCAAGTCTCTGAATGGCGGTATTTTGCCATAAAACTGGAAGAATACAAATATTTGCACAATCTTTAAAAAAAGGCAGCAAAAACGATCCTGGAAACTGACGACCTATTAGTTTGATGTCATGTGTTTGTGATAGTGTGCTGTTCTTATATCGTATGACATTTTCAATAACAAGCAATTTGGTTACAGAGATGGTCGTTCCTGTAAGCTTCAACTACTTGACACCATTCATTTTATCTCTTCTATTCAGATTACAAAGAAGCTTTTTGTGACATTTTATGCATGGGACTTCAAAAAAAATCTTTTTGATAACGATTCTTTCCCTTTTTAATATTTCCTCGTTTTATTTGTCATAAGGGGGGGGGATTCGCAATGTGTATATGACCCGTGCCCCTGGCCCATGCTGACTGTGTGCATGATTCATATTCGACTACTAGAATGACTATGTTCAACTTGGGGCAGTGACTTTTGAAGGAGACATCGCAAGTTTGGCCCTCACAACACCCCTCCATCTTCCACTTCTTTCACTTTAAGACTGAAGGAGAATAAGGAAAGAGTAGCAAATAGTATGTGATAAAATAGTACGGTGTAATCTGCATTATGTGTAGGCTAATGTCTGAAAAAAGTAGAGACACGCATAATAGTTCAACTCTCATTTTCGAATAAGCCTGAGTCCCCGGTACCTCTATATAGGCAAGAGCGGACTGATCGTACGGGACCTATGACGGTGGGTCGAAATCTCATCAGCATGCACGGAGTCAAAATGCGGCACAATAACATATACACAAAAATATTTCGGTATATTTCTCCCAAGTTCATATTACTGATGTTAATTTTCTCCATATGCGACTCTTATGAGAGATAATCGCATGCTTTTGGGATGAAGAAGAAACAATGCGAATACTCTAGTATGTTAACTTTATTTATTACATATTCATTCAATTGTTTATTCTATCTCATCAGCAAAAAGATCTCAACTTCTCCATGAATAACGTTATCAAGGTACCCCGACCCCTTATACACTGTTTGATGTTGACATCAAACATCACGGAAAAAACACTCCCACTCCCAGTGGCGTAGCCAGCATTAAAAAAGTCAGGGTCCTAGATCCCCGGCCTCTCCCGAAACAAAGTGCTCAAATTTAGTCTACGTCTGAGGGCAATTTTGTTTTGAAAAGCAAAAAATATAAACAACAAAGTTTATCCCAATTTTTGACATTTTCCTTGGAAAGTGTGTAAATGGGAGACTCCACGAGGGACCCCATTTTATCCGTCCCACTCTCTTTCACTTCTGAAACATTTCTGGAGCCATTGTCTACAAGAACGAAATCAATAATGGCATTTGAACTGTATATGAATAGATGGAATGCGTTATGTGAGGGGGTTCTAGTTGAATAACGAAAAAAATATTTTGACAAAAATGCTTATACGTTGAGCATATCTTTGATAACAGAGTATGATTACGATTGCCAATGATTGCTTTATCTTGTACATAATGATAAAAAACAGTATCTGGAGTAAAGTTTTATCAAAATTTTCCAGTTTTTCTGTTGCAGGTCAAATATATCAGCGAATCTTGGATGAAGGACGGCATATAATATAGAGGTATCCACAAAAGCTTTGCGTCCCAGTGAATTGAGTAGCGTTTCTTCGGCCATTTTGAAATTAAAGCGTGTTCGTAGGCGTCAACCACCAGTCCTATGTTTGGAGAGGTAAAACGTTTCGCTGCTTCGTTGTTGCGTGCAATTACTGCAGGTGAATATGAAGCAAAAAAGTGGCTTAAAAACATTGCATATGTAAGGAAAGTATTACGATTATTATTACCAATGTTTTAAGACAAAATTCAATTGTTAAAATGTTACTTTGATTTTCTTACCAATTCATATACAATTGTTAGGAAAGTGAATCTTAAGGCATCAACCTTTTACACAGGGACTGCAGAGCAATTTTGAAGGGGAAGGGGAAGGCTGAAGAAGTAAATCTGTAAATAGTGAAAATAAAAGGCACAATCTCATTCATTTTAAACCCTGTACTAACTCCTAACCATATTGATACATATAGTGCCAGACAGAGGCGTATTAGGGGTCACATCTCAAAGGGTGAAGGGGGTTAAGTTCCATCACTGACGTTGCTGCTAATCAAGAAATTTCGTTTATGTTCGGGCACTTTCCAAACAACTTCGGTGAAATGTTTGACAATTTTCGGGAAATTTCATTTATTTGGGGGCAATTTTCTGAAAATTTCGTTAATTTTGGGGTACATTCTTTACAATTTTGGTGATTTGTTTGACAATTTTTAGGAAATTTTGTTCATTTTGGGACAATTTTCTAGAAAGTTTGTTCATTTTGGGGTAATTTCTTAACAATTTTGGTTAATTTTCTTAAATATTTGGCAAATGTCTAGAAATTTCATTCATTTTTGGGCACTTTTCCGTAAAATTTCGATGAATTAATTAAAAAAATTATGGAAATATTATTTTTCTATGCAATTTTCTTGGATTTTTCGGAAAATTTGTCAATTTTTAGAAATATGTTGACAAATCTGACTAAATTTTAAAATACTTTTACCAGCTTTTCTTTCAATTTCCTTCATTTTCGAGAAATTTTCTTCGATTTGGGGATTTTTTTTTCATATTTAAGCAATTTTGAGGAACCGCTTTGGGAAATTTATTGACAAGTTTGACCAAAATTTTAAATAATTTTACCAAAATTTCGTTCAATTTCCTTCATTTTCGGATTTTAAAATTAATCCTAAGGAAATTTATATATTACGAAATTTTCCTACATTTTTGGCATTTTAGGCAATTTTGATTAACTTTTGTCAATTTTCGGGAAATTTATTGACATATTTAACCAAAATTACGAATAATTTGACCAAATGTTCCTTCAATTTAACTAATTGTTTCCATTTTTATGTTTTCCCAATTTTACCAGCCAACCTTGAAATCCGGGAAATTGAAATCCTCTCAGGCAATACTATAAAAAAATTGCACAGCAAAAATAGGGGGGAGGGGCTAAAAGCCCCCTGTGTCCGTGATCCCTGTTACATCAAATTCATTTACAATTACACACAAATGAGACAAAACTTTAAACTTAAATTTTTATTAAAATCCACTTTTAGATAAAATTAACTTGATCAGCAAATAAGTTAATTATAAAACGGGCCAATAGTTGTCTTCTAATTCTGAATACCATCTGAAATTCAAAAATTAAACCTGTTTTGATTATTTTCCGGAGTATAATTCCATCATAGTGTGGCCAACTTAATATTAGTATCAATGGGAGGAAGTATTTTTCAACAACTGCTGTGTTCGAAAACTCCGTGGACAGTTGGAGCAAAATAGTGGTTCAACTGTGCGTGGCACTCCATGAAAAGGGCGTCTCACACAACAGGAAGATGGGTCCTGCACACAGGACTGCAGGATGCAACCATCCCCTCCCCTCCCTCCCGGTCAAGACCTCTAGGACAAATCCTAGTGCCACTTCTGTTCTAATATAAATATCGATATACACGTGAACAACTTAAGAGATACATAAGAAAGCAATACACGAAACCCACTCTTATCAACGTAGAGCTTTCCACCAGGATAATATGACTTGATGTCTGGTCGGGCATTCTGGTACACTTTATGCATATCCTCTGCCAGCTTGTCGGGATCGTTCAAGTTTGTTTGGAAGAATCCAGGTTCTAGGATGCTCACTCGACATGGTGAACGTACACTGATGAAATGGTACCTAAGTAATCAAACGTTCATTTGAAAATCTGATTAATTTCTTGTGTTTCTATACATCCTATGTGGAGATGTATAGTTAAAACATAAGTACCACATTACCCTTCACGTTATAAAGACAATAAGTGGGTGGTTTGTGGGTGTGAGGAGGACTGGGGGAGGGGTCCCCATCTGCAACTTTTGATATCATGTCCAAAATCTGGGGACCTAGAGGACGTTAACTATTTCTGAATGTAGTGATCTATATTCAAAAAGTGGTATAACCAACTTGGCGTTGTCATTGTCAGATCGTGGAACCAATATGAGGTACGTTGTTGCCGAGGACCAAGACTGACAATCAACATATCATTCGGGTTGTGAAAATACAGTATTAGAAAAGTCTCCCAAATCCATTTGTATATTACACGTGCGCATAATTTGTTTAAAAGTAATACACAAAAACGTCCCCTCCCTCAACCCCCCCCCCATTCTAATTCGCAACATAATTTGCTTCGTGGTAGCCAAGTTTCATACCTCAAAAATAATAAAAGTTAGCTCGAAGTTCACCAGCACTGTCTTTAGTAATGTGTATGTCATGTATGATCAAGGATTTGCGATATGGTATAATGATAATAAATTTACCTTAGACTATCTGAAAACGCCTCGACCCCAAACTTCGATTCACTGTATCCTGCCACTGGAAATGCAAATCTGCCATAAGAACTCGCAATATTGACTACCCGACCTTTGGCCTTGTATATCAGCGGTAGAAAGGTCAATGTGGAATCAATAACACCGAGCAGATTTACCTTTATAACCCTTTCATAGTAATCAACGGTGACCCAGTCAATTGGTCCAGAGAAGCCAATAATTCCAGCGTTGTTTACAAGTCCCCACAATCCTGTAAGAAAAACAACACCGAGAAAGTATCTGCAAGATTATGGAACCTATACATGATCGTTGTCAACGACAAAATAACACAATGTTATAGCAGGGATGCTAGCTATACCATTATACTCCTTTCTCGAACAACATTGCCAGCTCGGTCATTCTAGAGAACTTTTTGGCTTACCCTGCTTGCCTCTTGCGGCAAGATGTTGCAGTTAATCCGCGGCACGCGTGTTGCATTGTGGAACCCACAGAGAAGAGAAGCAAACCACGCTGACATGCTTCGCTATGTTACAACAAACTTTCGCCACACTGGATTTTTTAACAAGTGACAGGTGGGAGATATGACTTTCATCTCTTCATTTGAATCAAATTGGTGTGATATTAAGATTATTTTCAGAAGTTTGAGTTTGGATTTTCCATGAATAACTACTCAAAACGGTTTCTAATGTATCTGAGGCGACCCAACAATCTTCAGCTTTTGGGGTCCTGACCCCTCAACGCCGTAATCCTACAAATGCTCGGTGCCAAATTTCTACTGCTGTATGCAAAAGTCAGGACTGTAGCCAGGAGCGGACTGGCTAACATTATTCACCTAAACAGAGGTACATGACCGACCTCCAATTTTGAATTGAAGAGGACGGCCACAAAGCTCAATGTCCCAGTAGTCTTCGGGAGGCTACTGGGCCAGATTTGTATGACCTACGACCGATTTTATGATTTTATGACCTAGCGCCGGTCTCTATTTCCCTGCGGGAGGCTGCTGAGCCTCCCGCATAAACGTCCTGTCAGCCTGTGGCCGGCCTCAACTCGCCTCGCCTCCTGTAGGCTGCTGTGCCCGATTTAACGACCTACGGATGACCTCGGTTAGCGACCTACCAATCCAGGATCAGGCCAGTCCGCCCCTGACAGTAGCCATATTTTTCTCAAAGAGGGGTACTTCGTCACGAGGGGGCATTGGGACACAGGTTGTATTTTCTACTGTTCATATTTTGTGTTTGACTTCACGTAATGTGGGGCAGGGGCACACACCTTCGCCCATATGCCGCTGGTGGTAATAGGCCTGGCGAATGTCATGGATCCTCATGAGAACCCATTCGTAATTATCCCAGTATTGGGCATGATGTATGGTCTTACCTTGATTCGGTGGCAAAGCTGCTTGTACCTCCACTTGAACCTTTTCAATACTGTCGTGCTTCGTAACATCCATGAGATAGGTAACCACATTTGAAGGCGTGGCATTGTCCAGCTCTTCCCGCCCCTTTTCTGTCAAACAACACGCGAAAACATTTACTTTTCTTTTGCCAAGTCTTTTTGCCAGCAAGTTGCCGAAACCAGTGTCACATCCTGTGATAAGAACATACTTTTTGGCAAGTTCTGCGGTTGTAAATTCTCTTTTTCGAAGAAAACCTTCTAAAATCTTAAGAGCAACGACTGTAAGAAGGATATATGCAATACAACTACAGCATGCCATGGTTACCAATAAGTATAAAGTTAAGTCAAAGTATTAAGTTAAGTCAAAGCAAAGGACATTTTAGCAAATGTCTGCCCAAATGCACCCAATGTAAAGATTAGGAAAATCATGGAGCTATAAATTGAGAGCTTCATGGGTAAACATCCACACAGTTTTGAGGTGACCGTTGTGCTTTGAACTTCATACTACCAAATTTGTTGTATTATTATGCCTGCATGGTAAATACTATGGTACTTGATGTGTTTATCAAGTCACGAGAGCCATTGACATATTGGAATAATGAAGGTGTTTACAAAGGAAACTAAGTAATATGAATGAGCACATGACTGCAAAGTGGCGTCAATAGTGGCGGTGCTACGGGGCATCCCCCACGAGATCGCTTTGGTCCATACTTGACCCCAGACATTTTTGCAATGTGACATATTTTGTCCAAATTATTTTCCCCCATTAGAAAAAATTGCCCCTCTTTTTCCCTCATGACCACCACTGGGCGTAAAGTGTGTTCTCGATCACTTAACATAACAAGATGATGGGCTAAGAAGAGTAAGTCACCCCATAAAAAGCAAAGACTATAACACCACCACCACCATGGAAAAACTTCAATACAGAAAAAATACACAATACCAAATTTAAGACGTCCAGACTAGTTAGTAAAAAATGTATCAATGATAGATGAAATATGCAAGAAATAATAAGAAGTCAAAGCATGAATGACATAGCGCCCCCACTTCAGAAGAAGAAGAAAAACGAGGTAAATTCAAGGTATTAAAGCAGTAAAGTGATACATTGCAAGTACGGATATTAGACCTTTTAATTACTTTTGTAAATCTGTTGTAATTTTGAGCAATTTACTTTATTTTCGAGAAATCTCCTTCCATTTTCGGGAAATATTCTTCAATTTTCGGAAAATTCCTTTCAATTTCAGACAATTTTCTTAGAATTTCAAGAAATTTACTTCAATTTTTGGGAAATTTCATTCATTTTCGGAGAATTTTCTAAAATTTCTGGGAAATGTTAGGAAAGTTTTTTACAATTTATCCAAATTTATCTTTGATTTTATCTAATTTTTCTTTACTTTTACCTAAAGTTATAATTTGATGTTAAGAATTTCCCAAAGTTTACCCCAACCGGGAGGAAAGTATTCAGCCGGGAAAGTTAAATCCTCTCAGGAGGCAAGCTGCCCCCTCCCCTGCTTCTTACGCCTCTGGTTACATCCAAAACTCGCATGATTGATGGTACTTTTAATAAATCCCAAACAAGTGTAATATTTCATCAGAGCTAGCGTCCAAATATGCCCCAAATCGTCAGGTCTCAGGCTACGTGCCTGCAAACTTGCATCACTACCAGATAGGAACTTAAAAACCTAAATCATATCGCCACGCGTGGTCAAACTAAGAATTCACCACCTGGATTCATATCAGATATACGGGCCTTACTAACATAAATGATAAGTCTAGGGGTTCTTTGCTGAACCTGCTCCAAAATGAACTTAGGGACTTCAAGCCTGAATAGCATACTCAAGGTGACGCCTGACTAACTGCTTATACAAATTAAGAATAACCTCTCTACCAAGAAAACAGCAATTTCAAGTTCTAATCAAACCAAGCATCCTATTTGCCCTTGCAGCTGCTAAAGCACACTGTTTAGAAGGCTTCATATTGCTAGTTATGACAATACCGAGGTCCCTTTCTTCATCGACACTACCATGGTTTGAGCCATTCATGCAGTAATCAAAACCTAAATTGCTCTGACCAGAATAAACAACTTTGTATTTATGAACATTGCATGACATCTGCCCGGCGTTTGAGACCAAAAAACTAACTTATCCAGATAACTTTGCAACAGTGAAGAATCCTAGCATCATCAGCAATCCTGTAAAGCTTACTTTATCAGCAAATGTATCGATACTGGAAACAAGTGAAACTTCAATATCATTAATGAAGATTAAGAAAAGAAGCGGACCTAATACAGAACCCTGAGGAACACCACCTATAACCTTCTTCCATGGAGATATTTCACCATTAACAACAACTCTTTGTGACCTGTCAACTAACCAAGAACTTATTCAACTGGCACACTTCCCTCCACACCAAGCGCTCATATTTTCATCATGAGTCTGCCTCACGAAACCTTATCAAACGCTTTTTGGAAATCTAAATAAACAGATAGATGGTATCCATATTTTGACTAGAATCAACTAGTTTTGTAACATCATCAAGAAACTAATAAATCAGAAATACAAGACCTCTTAGGTAAGAACCTGTATGCTGGGACAAATTCAACAAACCATTGACCAGTAAATTATCTAGAACAGCATCCTTGCTAACAAGGTGTTCCTCACAGCAAAGCCCAAGTACTTCTGGCAACCGCACTTCTCAGGAGCAGAAAACACCGTTTTCCCAATTAGAGTAGTATGTGAAAACGTAGTTTACAGATTGATGGATTCCATAAAAGAGATGTAAAAATAGAATAAACTTCTGAGTAGAATCGTCGAGTGACACAGATGCAAGGGCGGACTGGCCAAAATCATTTTACCGATCCAAGACCGGCCTCCAGTTTTAAAGTGAAGACCGGCCCACATTATATTTATTTTTTACTTTGGGAAGGGTGTGGGGTGTGGGGACTCGTTCAAGGGCAAAGTCCTATAAGCCGCGTTTTGGTGGACTAGAGGGTGCCTAAAATTGTCTAAAAACATGTAATATTGTATTCGATCACCACTATCATTTGAAGAGGTCGGTCCTTTTTTTGTTGGAAAGTTTTTGGGGCGACTGCCGTCATCGGCCCCTGGCTAAGCGCCTGCCTTAAACTCCCTTTGGGAAGCTGCTGAGCCCGTTTTAACGATATATGGCTGGCCTCGGCCCCCTTCGTAGCCTGTCGAGTTTAGGCCTAAGCATTTATCCGATAATCTTCAAGTACAGTACATATCCACTCCACCAAAAAGCCGTGTGTAATGCCTTCACCGTATCGACACACGTCAACCGAGCATCTCAGTCCTCAGGGACTACTGATGCACACACCAGTCAACAAAACATCATTATTTGGCTATCAAAACATCAAGCCCGTGTCAACACCTACAAGTATTCATTCTTTATCCGTACCAAATCTGGAACCGTCTACTAACTGACCAACCACAATGGTTTAAGCTCCTTCAGTTCGCCAATTTCAAGTCTTGGTCCTCCCGTACTGAAGGAGATGCTACCTATCTCTACCCACCTGAAGCTGTAAGCAGATGAGGATGTTACTTGTATTAATTGTTGTACATATTTTGAGCACCCTGTGCACTTCTGCACAGCACATCCCTCCAAGGACAAGCATAAGCTTTTTTCATGGAGTACAAGACTTAAGACCGTTCTCTATATTTACACTGCTATAAACAGCAGTGATAGTGATGCAGAGATGTTTTAATATACTCTGGTTGATAGATGCTTGTAACGAATTATACAAAATTGGAGTACCAGTTGAAGAAGTGGAACTTATCATTCGTATGAAGGAAAATGCATACGTAACGGTAGATACTCCGTTAAGATTGACAAGAAGTGATCCTGAACCACATTGTAAGACAAGGAGGCACTATTATGAGACCAAGCTTATGCACCATAGAAACAGATCAAATAAACCAGATAGGCGAAAGATGCATTACTGGGCTGGAAATCTTATATCCGTTGACGATGTAGCAGGAATTGGTACTACAGAAACACTCGAAGCAACGGGTAAAAACCTGACTTCGATTGAAGAAAGGAAAAGTTTTGCATTCAGCAATGAAAAAACTTTCATACTTAAGCTGAAAAACAACTTGAACAAGAAAAACGAACAAATTCTACATATACATGTCAAAAAAAGAAAAGTTGGTGAAATAGAGAACGCGAAGTTTCTAGGTGAATGGTATTTCACCAAAAAACCTTAACAAAAACAGACAGGATTGAAAAAAAGAGGTACATATTGAACGTATGAATAAAAGAACAGAATAGTATGGAGACCAGAAGAAAGTCGGAAATGCAGCATTACAAGTAAAAAATAAAATACTAGAAGTAGCTATGCCAGCCTTCACATATAATATAGAAACTTGAACTAACCTATCAATAAAGCTCTAGAAAATCTGCAAAAAAGAATGATTTGCCGCATCTTCAACTTAAATAATTCAACATCATATTGGGGATTTTTAAAAGAAGCAGATTTTTGGCCAATCTAAATTATTCATTACAGAAACTCATGTTATTCCATTATTTACTCAACTCAGACGAAAGTAGAACAGCAAGAAAAATGCTTATGAACAAAAAAAGGCTATCCTGGATGTTTGTATCATGAAATCAAATACATAGAAGGAAAATACGATATTGATATAAATATTGTTCTGAAGAACAAAGCAAATGGAAGAAAGAAGTTAAAAAGAAAATTACTGATGAAAAAGAGGAAATGGATCAAAGGAAGAAAACTAGTAAACTCAGATTTCAACTAGAACATGGTTTTGAAAGACATAAATATATTGAAGAGTTGAAAACAACCGAGACCCTTACTATAATAAAGATAAGACTGAATAGGCCTATAACTAAAGTTAAAATCAATTACAAGAACAGCTCCCCTAATATCAATTGTGATTTTTGTGACCAGGAAGATACTACCGAACTTATTTTCAACTAACGGTTTATTTCAAGAACATTAATGAAATGGACATGAGCAAAATAAATCTTTATGATACGGACAATATGGAAAACCTAGGGAAAATAGTATGGTACGCAGCAGGCACGTAGCCAGAAATTTTAAGGAGGAGGAGGGGGGGAGCTGACCTCTATGAAAACTAATTTCCACCTGAGTGAACTACATATAAAGCGGAAAGAAGCATAACCGTTACAATTATAATTAAGAAAACGTTCCCCCCAAAAAATATCGACATTCAGCAAAGGCGCCCCCCTCCCCCTGCGATACCCACGGCTCCCCTCTTGGCTACGTGCCTGGTATGCAGAGGGAGAGTAGGCCTAAATGAAATCAAAATAAAGGTAACAAAGAACATATGAACTTCACGATCTCCGTACTGTTTAAATCAATTCATAGTATATTTAGCCAGCAATGTTACGAGTCCTGCACGTCATCTTCGAATTTATTCTTGTATCGACTGTGCCTGGTATTTTCATCAGAGTGGACCCCTGATTAACCACATGAACCACATAGTGAGACAGTAAGTGCATCGGTACGGTCACGGACAATCGCATAGACTACAAATAATTGCAAATTAGAATAGCGCCGCGATAAACAAGTAGCGGTTACTTTTGATTTGACCACAGATCCTCAAATCCTACATTGAACTATCCTTCAAGTACCGAAGGATGGAGTGGAAGCCTAACGTTAGTGACGGTGAGATATTATTTAAGGAACATTTTCTGCTGATGAGTTATTAAGTTATAATCATAGATTTGCAAAACCCCAACACAAAGCGCCCTGTAATTTGTGGGTAACTTAGTAGTTCCACGAAATTTTGGGTAGTGACTGCTACTGCTACTACGTGCTAGTAGGATAGCCTAGTAGTACTAGTGCTACTGAGTTTGCGCCTGGGGAGTTGTAACCACAGGTGTTCCTAGCATTATGGCAACCTATATGCTTACTAGTATATATATATATAAAGAAAGGTAGGACTCTTTCTAACGCGACTTTCGAACCGTATATGAAAATTCCTTTTTGACCACTCGCGAATCTTAATTACACTTTTTTACTCTACTAACATTTGCTGGAGACTCCCTTCTTCGTGTATAAGCCACGGTATTTGTTAGTTTTTTCCGATTAGATGTACAAACGATGAATTTTCTACCAAATTACCGTCAAGACAGTCTATCCACCCAACAATTTGCTGCAAACTAAAGAAACGTTGCGATGACGTCATTGAAGTGCTGCTTACTCCATTACTTGTTAAGCTAAAAGGTTTTTTAGGGTACTTCCTTTCACAACTTTCACGTTGTATGTATGTTCTTATTATTGTTTGTTTTGAATGTTGTGAAGAAACAAATAAATGAAATGATATTGCAAAGAATCTTTGGGTGCGATGGGATCTTTAATTGAGCCTAGCATTACGTTTTGCAAGTGACCTTCTCCCCCCTTTCCCATATAGGCAACTGTATTGTTGTCTATACTTTGAACAATGCGTCAAAAAGCCATTTCGGTGTAGCTATAGACGACAATATGGTTTCCTCCGTTAGTCCATGGAGGGGTAACTCACAAAACTTAACATTAGGCTTCAATGGAAAATCCCATTACACAGTGACATACACACAGCGATTATAATATTTAAAATATCTCAAAACTATGAAAACACATCCCTTTTAGCTATAGAATTTGTTTGTTTGTTATTCAAAGAAATGTTATTATTCAAAGAATTGTTTATTTCTTTCCTTTTGAAAAAAAAAAAACTTCCTCAGACCTAGCTAAAAATCAAGTGAAAAACAAGCAGTAACTGCAGGAGTTGTCGGCCATCTTTTTGCAAAAATTCAAATTAGTTTGATCAGTCGTTTGATTCATTTGCTTAATGCAAAAATATGAATCTGAACTGCAAATGTAATTGTAAGCAAGTAAATAATGTTAGGTTTCTTGGACTTCTTACTTAGCTTCATTCAATTCAATTGAAACTGCAAAATAATCTCGATATAATAAGGTTGGAAACATATTGGTATTCTATATAAAGGGTGTTGGTGGGAAAAGGGAAGGGAAGAAGAAAAATTAATCTTATGTGCTTATGTTGAGCCTTTTTGTGCTATTCATATTTGTATTTACAAACATAAGTTATTTTTTGGTATTATTAATTTGGTAATTAATTAATAACATTTTAAACAGTTGTCTTGCCTTGTCATTTCTTTAGCTTTATGCTTTCCTAGTCTCACAACACCACAGATTAAGGACCCCACCCCCCCCACCTGTGTTCTCTCGCTCGGGACCAATATAATCTGTGTTCTCGCTCGGACATTACAATATAATGAGGGAGAAAGTGAATACAAACAAACACATTTGGAAGAAAGTGGAATACAAACAAACAAACACTGTAACACACAAACAATGAGTGTGAATCTGAGCAACTGTTCTGCTTGTTCCATTTAAAGATACCCATCTAAGATTAAAGCATTGTTTTTCTTTCAGGTATGGAGAAAGGCAAGCTAGTTCAGAAAGCTGTGTGGAAGCTCTCTGGGAACATGAGTGGGGATCAAGGCAAGCACATCAATCAAACACAAGTGCATGCTGAGGTAATGTGCATTGTTTGTTTCTCAATTCAAGATTTCTAATCCTAAGGTGAATAATATGAATTAGAGCTGTCATATTCACCACATTAAACAGGGAACTTGCTAGGATTTACTAGAGCTGTCATATTCACCACATTAAACAGGGAACTTGCTAGGATTTACTAGAGCTGTCATATTCATCACATTAAACAGGGAACTTGCTAGGATTTACTAGAGCTGTCATATTCACCACATTAAACAGGGAACTTGCTAGGATGTACTAGGAGAGCTGTCATATTCACCACATTAAACAGGGAACTTGCTAGGATTTACTAGGAGAGCTGTCATATTTACCACATTAAACAGGGAACTTGCTAGGATTTACTAGGAGAGCTGTCATATTCACCTAATTAAACAGGGAACTTGCTAGGATGTACTAGGATAGCTGTCATATTCACCACATTAAACAGGGAATTTGCTAGGATTTAGTCTAGGAGAGCTGTCATATTCACCTGATTAAACAGGGAACTTGCTAGGATTTACTAGGAGAGCTGTCATATTTACTACATTAAACAGGGAACTTGCTAGGATGTACTAGGAGAGCTGTCATATTCATCACATTAAACAGGGAACTTGCTAGGATTTAATAGGAGAGCTGTCATGTTCATCACATTAAACAGGGAACGTGCTAGGATTTACTAGGAGAGCTGTCATATTTACCACATTAAACAGGGAACTTGCTGGGATTTACTAGGAGAGCTGTCATATTCACCTAATTAAACAGGGAACTTGCTAGGATGTACTAGGATAGCTGTCATATTCACCACATTAAACAGGAAACTTGCTAGGATTTAGTCTAGGAGAGCTGTCATATTCACCACGTTAAACAGGGAACTTGCTAGGATTTACTAGGAGAGCTGTCATATTTACTACATTAAAGAGGGAACTTGCTAGGATTTACTAGGAGAGCTGTCATATTCACCACATTAAACAGGGAACTTGCTAGGATTTACTAGGAGAGCTGTCATATTTACTACATTAAACAGGGAACTTGCTAGGATGTACTAGGAGAGCTGTCATGTTCACATTAAAACATAGGGAACTTGCTAGGATTTACTAGGATTTTCTTTTAAAATACTTTTTATTGCTTAAATTCTAGGTGAAATGTCCTTTCAAATTTGCAAATGAGTAGTTTTGGAATATGATTGACTGGGTTTTAAAGCGTTTTATAATTATAAGATGTTACTGGAGCTAAACAGGCCAAAAAATTTTATAGTACTAAAATTTGCTGTATCAAATGTTTCCATTCTATCAATGAATCATTAGGCCTTTATTCCAAGTGATTGTCGTTGGTTCTCATTTTCAATACAATCTGGAAGATAATTGAAAAGCAATGTGTGTATTTTTACTACTATGACATTACTGATTTGTATATTTTTGGAATAGTTGTACCAGAACATTAAAGAGGTATAAATTGGCTACTCTTATGGGCTACTCTTATGCAGTCTTGATTGGATGAAAGAGTTTTGTATAATGCAGTAGTAAGTGTTGCTTCTTAAAATGAGTAATCATCTTGTTGGAAAACCATAATGAAGAAGAAGACCTATCAATTGAATTTGAGGGACTAACCACCAATTGAGTAACAGACATGACATTCTCAATTGTGTAATGTCCATGATTTAAATCAACATTTGAAATTTCTTTGATGAAATCCAGTTTAAAAAATATACGTTAGTGTAAACAAATGTAAACTATAATGTTCTTTCAATGTGTTCATCAACTTTGAGAGATAAGAATTAAAATGGAAAAACTTTCTCAATATTGTTTCTCTTGTAGAGGGAATTTGACGAAAAGTCTGCACCTTACGTCAATGCGTTCATGCAACTGAAGATGCTGGATTTCTTAGAAAATACTGGAAAAGAAAACTGGCCATGTGCTGTCGACATCCGTGAGTTGATCCTGCTGAAGGTGGTAGTATCATAATAGAATGGGGATGTTTGTATAAATTTAACAATATATTAAGTGGTCAAACAACTCATCGCTTATTGTAGAAGACAGTGTGACTCATAGAGTTGCAAATCTTGTCTGAATTACGATACTTTCATAAGTTTATAAGTTAATTATAATTATTTATCATATTTAAATTTATTTGTGTTTAGAAGAAAGTAAATGTGCATACATAGTTACAGTCAATTTAAACTTCTAACATGATTTGATTTATTTCTTATTTTGTGGTATTGAACAGAAGAGCAGCACAAGATGACAAAACAGCAACTTAAAGAAACGCTGTCACAGATTGATTACGTTGAAGAAGATCTTCAGTTTCGCATCACAACAGCCCAAACAAGTAGGTACCAGGGGTGGAAAATATAGCAGACCACTACACCAATGGTCTTAGAAGTTTATTCAGGTCTCCACAAAGAGAGAACGAAAAGAAAAAAGAAGGGAAAAGGCAAAAAGGAAAGAAAAAGGGAAAATGAAAAGTACAAGGAGAAAAGGTGTGAAAGAAATAAAAAACAAAGGACAGAGTTTTTCATCAAGCCAGAAAAAAGAATCATTTGCAATAAAACTTTTTTTTTTTTACAGGCCACTAATTTGATATATTTCCTAAACACTATTGGTTTATTACCTTACCGAACATATAGAATATATGGGGATTAGGTATTGTACTCACTTTTGTGTGTGAGTTGGTGGGTGGGTGGGTGTAAATTTTATTGTGTTGTGTGTACAGAGAAAACTGTACAAGCTCTCAAGTTGAAACTTGCTGGGAGGGTGTATTGTGGTGTGAACTTGTGTCCCGCACAAGTTGGGTTATGTACCATAAAGGTCAGAGGTCAAATAATTGATTAAAATTTGGTGTTCCATGTACAGAAAAAACCATACAAGCTATCAAGTTGAAACATGGAGAAAGGGTGTAGGGTGATGTGAACCTATGTCTTGCACAAGTTGGATCATGTACCTTAAAGGTCAGAGGTCAAATACTTGATTTAAAATACCAAATTTGGTGTTACGTGTACAGAGAAAACTCTACAAGCTATCAAGTTGAAACTTGGTGGGAGGTGTTCCGTGTACAGAAAAAAACCGTACAAGTTATCAAGTTGAAACTTGGTGGGGGGGTGTATTGTGATGTGAACTTTTGTCATACCTTGATGGGTTATGTGAACTTTTGTCATACTTTTAATTATACATCAGAATCAGAATCATACATCAGGATCATAATCATACATCAGAATTGTAATCATACATCAGAATCAGAATCATACATCAGGATCATAATCATACATCAGAATCGTAATCATACATCAGAATCGTAATCATACATCAGAATCGTAATCATACATCAGAATTGTAATCATACATCAGAATCGTAATCATACATCAGAATCGTAATCATACATCAGAATCGTAATCATACATCAGAATCGTAATCATACATCAGAATTGTAATCATACATCAGAATCGTAATCATACATCAGAATCGTAATCATACATCAGAATTGTAATCATACATTAGAATTGGAATCATACATCAGAATCGTAATCATACATCAGAATTGTAATCATACATTAGAATCGTAATCATACATCAGAATTGTAATCATACATTAGAATTGGAATCATACATCAGAATCGTAATCATACATCAGAATTGTAATCATACATTAGAATCATAATCATACATCAGAATCGTAATCATACATCAGAATCGTAATCATACATCAGAATTGTAATCATACATCAGAATTGTAATCATACATCAGAATCGTAATCATACATCAGAATCGTAATCATACATCAGAATCGTAATCATACATCAGGATCATAATCATACATCAGAATCGTAATCATACATCAGGATCATAATCATACATCAGAATTGTAATCATACATCAGAATCGTAATCATACATCAGAATCGTAATCATATATCAGAATCATAATCATACATAAGAATTGTAATCATACATCAGAATTGTAATCATACATCAGAATTGTAATCATACATCAGAATTGTAATCATACATCAGAATCGTAATCATACATCAGAATCGTAATCATACATCAGAATCGTAATCATACATCAGAATCGTAATCATACATTAGAATTGTAATCATACATCAGAATCGTAATCATACATCAGAATTGTAATCATACATCAGAATCGTAATCATACATCAGAATTGTAATCATACATCAGAATCGTAATCATACATCAGAATTGTAATCATACATCAGAATCGTAATCATACATCAGAATCGTAATCATACATCAGAATCGTAATCATACATCAGAATCGTAATCATACATCAGAATTGTAATCATACATCAGGATCATAATCATACATCAGAATCGTAATCATACATCAGAATTGTAATCATACATCAGAATCGTAATCATACATCAGAATCGTAATCATACATCAGAATCGTAATCATACATCAGGATCATAATCATACATCAGAATTGTAATCATACATCAGAATCGTAATCATACATCAGAATTGTAATCATACATCAGAATCGTAATCATACATCAGAATTGTAATCATACATCAGAATCGTAATCATACATCAGAATTGTAATCATACATCAGAATCGTAATCATACATCAGAATCGTAATCATACATCAGAATCGTAATCATACATCAGAATCGTAATCATACATCAGAATTGTAATCATACATCAGGATCATAATCATACATCAGAATCATAATCATACATCAGAATTGTAATCATACATCAGAATCGTAATCATACATCAGAATCGTAATCATACATCAGAATCGTAATCATACATCAGGATCATAATCATACATCAGAATTGTAATCATACATCAGAATCATAATCATACATCAGAATTGTAATCATACATCAGAATCGTAATCATACATCAGAATTGTAATCATACATCAGAATCGTAATCATACATCAGAATTGTAATCATACATCAGAATCGTAATCATACATCAGAATTGTAATCATACATCAGAATCGTAATCATACATCAGAATCGTAATCATACATCAGAATCGTAATCATACATCAGAATCGTAATCATACATCAGAATTGTAATCATACATCAGGATCATAATCATACATCAGAATCATAATCATACATCAGAATTGTAATCATACATCAGAATCGTAATCATACATCAGAATCGTAATCATACATCAGAATCGTAATCATACATCAGGATCATAATCATACATCAAATTGTAATCATACATCAGAATCATAATCATACATCAGAATTGTAATCATACATCAGAATCGTAATCATACATCAGAATCGTAATCATACATCAGAATCGTAATCATACATCAGAATTGGAATCATACATGAGAATCGCAATCATACATCAGAATTGTAATCATACATCAGAATCGTAATCATACATCAGAATTGTAATCATACATCAGAATCGTTATCATACATCAGAATTGTAATCATACATCAGGATCGTAATCATACATCAGAATCATAATCATACATCAGAATCGTAATCATACATCAGGATCAGAATCATACATCAGAATTGTAATCATACATCAGGATTGTAATCATACATCAGAATCGTAATCATATATCAGAATCGTAATCATACATCAGAATTGTAATCATACATCAGAATTGTAATCATACATCAGAATCGTAATCATACATCAGAATCGTAATCATACATCAGAATCGTAATCATACATCAGAATCGTAATCATACATCAGAATCGTAATCATACATCAGAATCGTAATCATACATCAGAATTGTAATCATACATCAGAATCGTAATCATACATCAGAATCGTAATCATACATTAGAATTGGAATCATACATCAGAATCGTAATCATACATCAGAATTGTAATCATACATCAGAATCGTAATCATACATCAGAATCGTAATCATACATCAGAATCAGAATCATACATTAGAATTGGAATCATACATCAGAATCGTAATCATACATCAGAATTGTAATCATACATCAGAATCGTAATCATACATCAGAATCGTAATCATACATCAGAATCAGAATCATACATCAGGATCATAATCATACATCAGAATCGTAATCATACATCAGGATCATAATCATACATCAGAATCGTAATCATACATTAGAATTGGAATCATACATCAGAATCGTAATCATACATCAGAATCGTAATCATACATTAGAATCGTAATCATACATCAGAATCGTAATCATACATCAGAATTGTAATCATACATTAGAATTGGAATCATACATCAGAATCGTAATCATACATCAGAATTGTAATCATACATCAGAATCGTAATCATACATCAGAATTGTAATCATACATCAGAATCGTAATCATACATCAGAATCGTAATCATACATTAGAATCGTAATCATACATCAGAATCGTAATCATACATCAGAATTGTAATCATACATCAGGATCGTAATCATACATCAGAATCGTAATCATACATTAGAATTGTAATCATACATCAGAATCGTAATCATACATCAGAATTGTAATCATACATCAGAATTGTAATCATACATCAGAATCGTAATCATACATCAGAATTGTAATCATACATTAGAATCGTAATCATACATCAGAATCGTAATCATACATCAGAATTGTAATCATACATCAGAATCGTAATCATACATTAGAATTGGAATCATACATCAGAATCGTAATCATACATCAGAATTGTAATCATACATCAGAATCGTAATCATACATCAGAATCGTAATCATACATCAGAATCGTAATCATACATCAGAATCGTAATCATACATCAGAATTGTAATCATACATCAGAATCGTAATCATACATCAGAATCGTAATCATACATCAGAATCGTAATCATACATCAGAATTGTAATCATACATCAGAATTGTAATCATACATCAGAATCGTAATCATACATCAGAATTGTAATCATACATTAGAATTGGAATCATACATCAGAATCGTAATCATACATCAGAATTGTAATCATACATCAGAATCGTAATCATACATCAGAATCGTAATCATACATCAGAATTGTAATCATACATTAGAATTGGAATCATACATCAGAATCGTAATCATACATCAGAATCGTAATCATACATCAGAATTGTAATCATACATCAGAATCGTAATCATACATCAGAATCGTAATCATACATCAGAATTGGAATCATACATCAGAATCGTAATCATACATCAGAATTGTAATCATACATCAGAATCGTAATCATACATCAGAATCATAATTATACATCAGAATCGTAATCATACATCAGAATTGTAATTATACATCAGAATCGTAATCATACATCAGAATTGTAATCATACATCAGAATCGTAATCATACATCAGAATCGTAATCATACATCAGAATCAGAATCATACATCAGGATCATAATCATACATCAGAATCGTAATCATACATCAGGATCATAATCATACATCAGAATCGTAATCATACATTAGAATTGGAATCATACATCAGAATCGTAATCATACATCAGAATTGTAATCATACATTAGAATCGTAATCATACATCAGAATCGTAATCATACATCAGAATCGTAATCATACATCAGAATCGTAATCATACATCAGAATCGTAATCATACATCAGAATCGTAATCATACATCAGAATCGTAATCATACATCAGAATTGTAATCATACATTAGAATTGGAATCATACATCAGAATCGTAATCATACATCAGAATTGTAATCATACATCAGAATCGTAATCATACATCAGAATCGTAATCATACATCAGAATTGTAATCATACATCAGAATCGTAATCATACATCAGAATCGTAATCATACATTAGAATCGTAATCATACATCAGAATCGTAATCATACATCAGAATTGTAATCATACATCAGGATCGTAATCATACATCAGAATTGTAATCATACATCAGAATCGTAATCATACATCAGGATCATAATCATACATCAGAATTGTAATCATACATCAGGATCATATTTATACATCAGAATCGTAATCATACATTAGAATTGTAATAATACATCAGGATCATAATCATACATCAGAATCGTAATCATACATTAGAATCGTAATTATACATCAGAATCGTAATCATACATCAGAATCGTAATCATACATCAAATTGTAATCATACATCAGGATCGTAATCATACATCAGGATCGTAATCATACATCAGAATCGTAATCATACATCAGAATTGTAATCATACATCAGAATCGTAATCATACATCAGAATCGTAATCATACATCAGAATCATAATCATACATCAAATTGTAATCATACATCAGGATCATAATTATACATCAGAATCGTAATCATACATTAGAATTGTAATCATACATCAGGATCATAATCATACATCAGAATCGTAATCATACATCAGAATCATAATCATACATTAGAATTGTAATCATACATCAGGATCATAATCATACATCAGAATCATAATCATACATTAGAATCGTAATCATACATCAGGATCATAATCATACATCAGAATCATAATCATACATCAGAATCGTAATCATACATCAGGATCATAATCATACATCAGAATCGTAATCATACATCAGAATCATAATCATACATCAGAATCGTAATCATACATCAGGATCATAATCATACATCAGAATCGTAATCATACATCAGAATCATAATCATACATCAGAATCGTAATCATACATCAGGATCATAATCATACATTAGAATCGTAATTATACATCAGAATCGTAATCATACATCAGAATTGTAATCATACATTAGAATCGTAATCATACATCAGAATCGTAATCATACATCAGAATCATAATCATACATCAGAATCGTAATCATACATCAGGATTGTAATCATACATCAGAATTGTAATCATACATCAAAATTGTAATCATACATCAGAATCGTAATCATACATCAGAATCGTAATCATACATTAGAATCGTAATCATACACTAGAATTGTAATCATACATGAGAATTGTAATCATACATCAGAATCATAATCATACATCAGGATCATAATCATACATCAGAATCGTAATCATACATCAGGATTGTAATCATACATCAGAATTGTAATCATACATCAAAATTGTAATCATACATCAGAATCGTAATCATACATCAGAATCGTAATCATACATTAGAATCGTAATCATACACTAAATTGTAATCATACATGAGAATTGTAATCATACATCAGAATCATAATCATACATCAGGATTATAATCATACATCAGAATCGTAATCATACATCAAATTGTAATCATACATCAGAATCGTAATCATACATCAGAATCGTAATCATACATCAGAATCATAATCATACATCAGGATCATAATCATACATCAGGATTATAATCATACATCAGAATTGTAATCATACATTAGAATCGTAATCATACATCAGAATCGTAATCATACATCAGAATCGTAATCATACATCAGGATCATAATCATACATCAGAATTGTAATCATACATCAGGATCATATTTATACATCAGAATCGTAATCATACATTAGAATTGTAATAATACATCAGGATCATAATCATACATCAGAATCGTAATTATACATTAGAATCGTAATCATACATCAGACTCGTAATCATACATCAGAATCGTAATCATACATCAAAATTGTAATCATACATCAGAATCGTAATCATACATCAGAATCGTAATCATACATCAGAATCGTTATCATACATCAGAATCGTAATCATACATCAGAATCGTAATCATACATCAGAATCGTAATCATACCTTGTCTTTTGTGTCTTTGTCCATAGATCATAATAAACTTGAAGAGAAAATCTGTGAAATTGAGAAGAAAAGAACACTACTTGAAGAAAAGGTAAAATAATAAACAATTTGGTGTTTACATTAGAACTTAAAAATATGAATTTATTGAGAGTGTAGTTTTTCTTATATAAGAAAGAGTTTTGTGTTAACTTGTACTATTTTCATCGTAATTTAGTAGGATATCACTTAAAGTAAGATTGAAAACCAGTCCTGTTATGGTCAGTTTTGTTGTCTTACACTCCTGACATCTTGGGGAAGTAATGCAGGATCTCACTTTGGGATAATGTTTTTACAATGTCTACTTTCTATTGAAGGCAAAAAACACAGATTTATGCAAAGTATTTGATGTATGGATATCATCAAAGTTCTGTCAGAACTGTGTAGAAATGACTGAAATCAGACTAGTTGTGACATCACATTTTCCAAAATTCTTTATGTAATTCATTGAGATGTCTCTGTGACTTTGCAATTTATAACCGATGGGCATGTCAGTTGGGTACTAAAAAAAGGTATAGAGAATTAAGAGTATTACTACCTAAAGGGAATAAAAAGTAACATACATTCGTATGGTATTCAAATGCTTTAACAGTGTGTTGCTTCTAGTATAGACTTTCTACACTAGTGGTTTTAATACAAACCTGTGGACATCTCTGGACTGGAACATGTTATGAACGTTTTGTGTTTTGTAATTTAGTCCGCTATCATTCCAACTGCTGAACTCATCCTTGAAATTCTTTCTTTGCCTCAACAATTCAAAGAATAGTAGAGGTATTCTACTACCCTTGGCGTCGGCGCCGGTTAAAGTTGAATATTAAATGGCAGATAGACAATTTGGGTGACGAATGTCCACCATTGATGTTGCCTTTTCAATTAAGAAAACAACTGCGGGTTTTAAAATTAACTTGCAACCACCAAGTAAGGAGAAAAAGAGTAAAAAACCAGCCAGTTCTAAATGCAGAAGAAAAAAATAAAACAGAAACTACATTGAGGTACAGGCAGGGCAGTTAAAGGTACAATTATCAAAAAACTCTGTCTAGATAAAATACCCTGCAATAAACATGGGGGATGGCCTGCTGAAAAGGTCATACTTTTGAGGAATTAAAACATTTAACTCTACGATAACAAATACAAAATGGCTACAAGAGGTGTACAAAAGATCTTATGGCATTTGAATGAGAATTATATATGTATATCTTTGAACCCAAGCAAACATTGATTTTGAACTTCAAACTTCAAACATATGTAAAAGGGAATCTAAAAACTCCTTTCTATTATTATTCAAATTCAGATTATGAATGTGCAATTCTATCAGAAGATTGTACTTGATACACTTTGCCATTGCAACAAAAGTTTGTAACTCATTCTTATATTTGCATTGCAAAATGTAATACTTTGCTAAAATGATGATGTCATCAACGATCCAAATAGAACAAATTCAAGATTCCACTTTAGCCGCACTTGGATTCCTCTAAATCTAGATTTTAAACAAAGACATAGATTCTTCTCAAAAGGACAGTAGAAAAACAGGTGTTGAATAGTTTCAGATTCATGCTTACAGAAAGGCCAGAATCAACACTCCTAATCTTTTGCATAAGATAATTCACCCCTAAATTACGGTGAAGAAGTCTTTTTGGAACCACCTCAATTTGGTCTCCCTACAGCAAAGAAAAGGAAGTTCACATATCTTGCACCACTTTTCACTTGGCGAATCAAAATCTAAATTACTATTCCATTTTAGGCCAGTGTGCTTTATGTACATTACTTTTAGTATAAAAACTTAACAGAATGTTATAAAAGAATTTATAGCCAGCCCTGCCTTTATATGGTACATCTATCAAACATGGTCATATTGGGTTCATCAGTTTAGTATTTAACTCTCTGAAAAAATTATGCTCTGAATTTTTACCACTCTTATTAGTTCATAGTAATCTAAGAAATTACTTTTCAACTTACTTATAACAAAATTCATTATATGATAGAAATGATGCATTCTCCTTTAATAAGTCATTTAGGTGAAAAACACTTTCTTCTATCCATTAAACATAACAAACATATTTGTGATTAATAGTAATGTTATTATTGTACCACAATGACTGACTGTATAGAGTCTCTGTTACTGATGCAATATATACCTTTAGAAACTCACTAGAACTAGAAAAAACCTCTGCCCAGAAAGGATTATTGACCACTTGAGCCACCTTTACAAGATAAACACTACCCAAAAACCAGATTCCATTAAAATCGCAACTCCCTCTATCCAAAGAGCTCCCTCTATATAACTTCACTAAATCCTCCACCCATTTACAGTTGCCACATAAAAGACGGCGCAACAAAAACTTTAACAGCCTTTTTTCTTCTTGTTTTTTAGAAACAAAGGTTGGCTGATATGGGGAAGAAACACAAAGAGACTCTGACTGAGTTGGAATCAAATGGTATCCCATCACAAGGTCTCTCAAAAGTATTACAAGAACAGGTATGTAATATTATGCACCTAACTCCATGGTCTCAAAGGTATTACAAGAACAGGTATGTAATATTATGCACCTAACTCCATGGTCTCAAAGGTATTACAAGAACAGGTATGTAATATTATGCTCCTAACTCCATGGTCTCAAAGGTATTACAAGAACAGGTATGTAATATTATGCTCCCTAACTCCATGGTCTCAAAGGTATTACAAGAACAGGTATGTAATATTATGCACCTAACTCCATGGTCTCAAAGGTATTACAAGAACAGGTATGTAATATTATGCACCTAGCTCCATGGTCTCAAAAGTATTACAAGAACAGGTATGTAATATTATGCTCCCTAACTCCATGGTCTCAAAGGTATTACAAGTAAAGGTATTACAAGAGCAGGTATGTAATATTATGCACCTAACTCCATGGTCTCAAAGGTATTACAAGAACAGGTATGTAATATTATGCTCCTAACTCCATGGTCTCTCAAAGGTATTACAAGAACAGGTATGTAATATTATGCTCCTAACTCCATGGTCTCAAAGGTATTGCAAAAACAGGTATGTAATATTATGCACCTAACTCCATGGTCTCTCAAAGGTATTACAGGAACAGGTATGTAATATTATGCACCTAGCTCCATGGTCTCAAAAGTATTACAAGAACAGGTATGTAATATTATGCACCTAGCTCCATGGTCTCAAAAGTATTACAAGAACAGGTATGTAATATTATGCACCTAACTCCATGGTCTCAAAGGTATTACAGGAACAGGTATGTAATATTATGCACCTAGCTCCATGGTCTCAAAGGTATTACAGGAATAGGTATGTAATATTATGCACCTAACTCCATGGTCTCTCAAAGGTATTACAAGAACAGGTATGTAATATTATGCACCTAACTCCATGGTCTCAAAGGTATTACAAGAACAGGTATGTAATATTATGCACCTTACTCCATGGTCTCAAAGGTATTACAAGAACAGGTATGTAATATTATGCTCCTAACTGCATGGTCTCAAAGGTATTACAAGAACAGGTATGTAATATTATGCACCTAACTCCATGGTCTCAAAGGTATTACAGGAACAGGTATGTAATATTATGCACCTAACTCCATGGTCTCTCAAAGGTATAACAAGAACAGGTATGTAATATTATGCACCTAACTCCATGGTCTCAAAGGTATTACAAGAACAGGTATGTAATATTATGCACCTAATTCCATGGTCTCAAAGGTATTACAAGAACAGGTATGTAATATTATGCTCCCTAAGTCCATGGTCTCAAAAGTATTACAAAAACAGGTATGTAATATTATGCTCCTAACTCCATGGTCTCAAAGGTATTACAAGAACAGGTATGTAATATTATGCACCTAACTCCATGGTCTCTCAAAGGTATTACAAGAACAGGTATGTAATATTATGCTCCTTACTCCATGGTCTCTCAAAGGTATTACAAGAACAGGTATGTAATATTATGCTCCTAACTCCATGGTCTCTCAAAGGTATTACAAGAACAGGTATGTAATATTATGCTCCTTACTCCATGGTCTCAAAGGTATTACAAGAACAGGTATGTAATATTATGCACCTAACTCCATGGTCTCTCAAAGGTATTACAAGAACAGGTATGTAATATTATGCTCCTTACTCCATGGTCTCTCAAAGGTATTACAAGAACAGGTATGTAATATTATGCTCCTAACTCCATGGTCTCTCAAAGGTATAACAAGAACAGGTATGTAATATTATGCTCCTAACTCCATGGTCTCTCAAAGGTATAACAAGAACAGGTATGTAATATTATGCACCTAAGTCCATGGTCTCTCAAAGGTATTACAAGAACAGGTATGTAATATTATGCACCTAACTCCATGGTCTCAAAGGTATTACAAGAAGAGGTATGTAATATTATGCACCTTACTCCATGGTCTCTCAAAGGTATTACAAGAACAGGTATGTAATATTATGCACCTAACTCCATGGTCTCTCAAAGGTATTACAAAAACAGGTATGTAATATTATGCTCCTAACTCCATGGTCTCTCAAAGGTATTACAAGAACAGGTATGTAATATTATGCTCCTTACTCCATGGTCTCTCAGAGGTATTACAAGAACAGGTATGTAATATTATGCACCTAACTCCATGATATGGGTTTTCCTGACCAAGACATATCCAGAATTTGAGGTTGTATATATGTGCTATATGTGTTGAGGTTGTATATATGTGCTATATGTGTTGAGGTTGTATATATGTGCTATATGTGTTGAGGTTGTATATATGTGCTATATGTGTTGAGGTTGGATATATGTGCTATATGTGTTGAGGTTGGATATATGTGCTATATGTGTTGAGGTTGTATATATGTGCTATATGTGTTGAGGTTGGATATATGTGCTATATGTGTTGAGGTTGGATATATGTGCTGTATGTGTTGAGGTTGGATATATGTGCTGTATGTGTTGAGGTTGGATATATGTGCTGTATGTGTTGAGGTTGGATATATGTGCTGTATGTGTTGAGGTTGGATATATGTGCTGTATGTGTTGAGGTTGGATATATGGCTATATGTGTTGAGGTTGTATATATGTGCTATATGTGTTGAGGTTGGATATATGTGCTATATGTGTTGAGGTTGGATATATGTGCACTGAGGATGGTCTTATGGACAGATAGAGATTTTTTACCCGGGTAAAATAGCGTTAAGTTCTGAGCAGAAAAGTCCTTAATTGGTCACAATAGCACTTATGTTTTGTGAGTAACGACAAATCAAAGTTGTACAATTTTTCGGCACGTACAAAAGTGATGATGTATGAAAGGGATTGCAGCTAAAATTGTGTAATGTAAGTTTTTATAATTCTTTCCCACTTTTCAAATATCAAAGATTTTAAAATTGAGTGATACTGCACAATCTGCTTCCAGGTTGTAATAATATCCAATTTCATGTTCACTATAGCCAACTTCTCCCATTCACAATAAGTGGGGAAGGACTGAAAAATAATAAATAAACATGAGCAATTTTGCTCGAAAACTGCCACTGATTGCTATTCATTGCATTCAAAAAAGCATGTGGAAAGTGTTGACTAAGAAGAAGTTTGCCCTTAAATGTGTAATATTATCAGTTCTGCCACTGCTTTATTATGATCTTAAGGTAGATAAATTCCTTTGGTCCTCTTGTAGTTTCTCTTTTGATGAAGTAAATATAAACATCTTCCGTTACCATTAGTATGTGACACGGTTTCTTTTCTCTTTAGAACAAGAAGTTAGATGATGTAAGGAGAAAATGTGAAGAGCTGGAAATTGTGCTGAATTCAATGACTGAAGAAATTTCAAAATTGAGAAAAGATTGTTTGGAGACTGAAGCGTTGGTTCAAGATCTCTCAAAAAACATCACACAACAAAAGAAACAAAAACTGCAGGATGTACAAGGACTGGAAGAAAAGAAGAAATGGTATGTACCCGAGGCAACGATAAGCATGTCATGTATATCACATGGTGTGGTTATTTTACCTTTTGTTGCAATATTAATCATATTAAGCACTGGTATTTGTTGTTTCGATAGATAATTACTATCTTCAGAGATCTTTCAGAGATGATTTCAATCTAGAGGCCTAAAGAAAATTATGTTATATGCCCGTTATCACACATGTACAATGAAATGTACAAATAATAAAACACTTAATGTTATTGCTTTCTTACACTACTTTAAAAAGAATTTGGATTGTGAAAAAAAACTGAAGCTTTATAAATGATCAACCAAATGTTTATAACCAAGTTTGAGATGCATGGAAAAATGTTTTTGACTGATTTGTATATACTTATCAGTTATATATATATTATATATATATATATATATATATAAAGTTTACAAACTCTAGGAGCATTTTATATGCATATTCTTGATGATACTGTGTGTATGTGTCTAAACTTCCTGTGTTCAATACAAGTGAACAGACTTTTCACCTAAGAAGGTGACATGCAATTTGCAGTCTTTCAGGTATAATGGTTGTACAATCTGGAGTACACTGTTGAAATATGTGACCATTGTTTTACAACTGTTCTCACAAACAAAAGGAAAGAATGGCTGCTGTTCCCATTAGTTGTTTGTGTAGCAAACATGCTTACATGTTAGCACAAGCTATAATGGTGTGGGGTCCAGGTGTTTGCTTAAGGGCCCCAGCTTGCCATAATGGTGTGAGGTCCAGGGGTCCTGTTAAGGGTCCCAGCTTGGTCAAGAAATTTGAGATTTTTCATGCTCTTTGAATGTAATTCATGTTGTGGAAAAGTTTCACCTGTTTTTTTCATAATTGATTTGTTCTCCCGGAGATGAAAGGCATTCCCACAAACTATTTCCAAGCTTGTTGAACTTAATTAAATTCTAGGTTTAAGCAGAAATACTACATCCAAATGTGATACCCTGCTGTACCTTGCTAGATGTTCTTATCCCAGTTTCAGTGGCTCCCAGTTTCAGTGGCTCCCAGTTTCAGTGGCTCCCAGTTTCAGTGGCTCCCAGTGTCAGTGGATCCCAGTTTCAGTGGCTCCCAGTTTCAGTGGCTCCCAGTTTCAGTGGATCCCAGTTTCAGTGGATCCCAGTTTCAGTGGATCCCAGTTTCAGTGGATCCCAGTTCAGTGGATCCCAGTTTCAGTGGATCCCAGTTTCAGTGGATCCCAGTTTCAGTGGATCCCAGTTTCAGTGGCTCTGTCACTGAATCAAAAATCGTATACTGATATTACTTCCACAAAAGTTTGCCATAAGTATTCTCGGTGTTGTTTTTCGAGTGCAACAATTGGTTTTGATGATACATAGAAATAACTTAAGTCTCTTTCTTTTTTCTTATATGGAATCCCAGATGTGTTCACCCACATTAAATAGAACCATCCAAAGTAGATGGCTCATCCGACATTTAAGGGGTTAATCTCATCAAACATGTCCATACACAATCAGATAACCACCATAAGTTAGTTTGTCTACCAAGGGTCAGAATACTTTAGATGCAAGTCAGTCAAGGTCAGATAGATCCTCCCTAGGTCAGGTAAAGATGTAATTCAACCAAGGTGAGATCTTAGTCTTTGCAAAGTCAGATGGCGAAGTACAAAGGTTAAATCTGATTTAAACAAAATGGATCAACCCTAGACATGCTGAGATTCATCAACTTGAGGTATGCCATATCTCAATGTGCTTTTACTTTAGGTCAAATAGTCAGGTAGCATGGTTCCCATGGTTTCATTTCATCCTTTTGTGCTGTCTGACACTGAATATATAAGTTTGCTACATAAGCGTACTGGGTCAGTTTATCACCTTATGTCTGATTTGTGAGGTTTCTCTTCCTCTCACTTCTTAGTTTACAAAGGCTTAACATTGTTTGTTCATTTTGCTTTCAGTTTAATTTTCTTTGAACAAATCTTAAAGATGCTTGTCTTTTAAAAAACTTTGTGTGTAACATTCACCCATCTTTATCCATATGACAAACTGCCTATTTCTATATAGCTGATGTATTCCTTTTTGTTTCAACAGGGTTGAGGAAATTTACAAAATTCTTACAACACTATCAGGCTTGGAGGAAGTTGGCATCCAGGATTCCTCCATTACCCTTCAGATCACCTCCAAGGTACGAAAGACAGTAACAGCAGAGGTCACTTTGCACTTCAAGGTCCAGGCTAATGGTCACTGCATTCTCCTGGGGGCTGAGGTCAGTACTTTTCATTTCATATTTCATTTTGTTTTAAAACATTTTGCACTTCATGAAATGCTTGTTTATGCATGATTGACTGAGATTTGAAAATTATTTGCAATAATATAGAAAAGGACATGAACATTAAAATTCACATAATTGTTCCTTTTTATTAGGGATGTGGTCACACATTTTTCCTATCCAAATTCTGTAAAAGAGATCTTTTGTGACTGAGAATGCTGTGGACATCTTGTTTCATTCTTTAAATGGAGTTTAAGTGTTTCAATATGTTGTGAAGTGCATAAAGGTGTGTTGCATATACTGTGCACATTACATGTTTTTGTAATTACAGGGATTTGAAGACTGACATTGATTAAAGATAACAATAAACATATTTTGTATTTGTATTTAACTTTTAGGCATATGCCAGGGAATGCACAATGTTTTGTTTTTCAGTGTGTACCCAATGAATTTGCCAGGATGGAAAGTGGATGAACACTGGGTTAACACCCTGCTCTTTTCTATAAGTGTTCAGAGAACCAGGCAGGGGTGAAACTCCTACCATCGGGACCGATGGCTTTACGTCCCTTCCAAACGACGGTGAGCGCCACCCAAACATTGGCCACTTTTCACAAAGGTTGGGTGGGGGAGAAGATGTGATGCAGTAGACAAACCTCTGCGCTTGATGTCAGCGTATATCATTCTGCATATCTGTGGAAAAATTGCTGGTTAAATTGCCGTCGGACTCGAACCTGGGACCTCCGCATCTCAGTCGTACGCTCAGCTGACTGAGCTACCTGCCTCCCTTTTTCAATAGTTTGAATTTCATCTCTAAGTTTCTGGAAATAAATACATTTGTATTTTTGCATAGAATGACTCCATGCCATATTCTACTGTATTTATTCTATATCATTTCTAAAACTTTCGGAAAGCAGATTCGATTTAAAATCTGTTCAATATGAAATTGGTATTGAATTTTGGTACCCAGGAAATGCTTCCATAACATACCTTTCCATACACAGTTTCATCTAGCTAGCCGTGCTGCCATCTTTTTTAAGGAAATTTTAACAAAATCATGGTTGAAATTATCAACACAGCTTTGTAACTATTGTGGGAGCCGTTATCACTGTGCTTACCTTAAAAGAGATTATCACATGAAGTGGTTGCGAATTTAGAATGAAATAATAGCATACAAATTGTAATTTTTAGCTCGATTATTCAAAGAATAGTAGAGCTATTCTACTACCCCCGGCGTCGGCATCCGGTAAAGTTTTGGTTAAAGTTTTCATAACTTCAGTAATGAATGGTGCACATTCATGTGACTTGGCATAGGGGTAGAGGACATGGGTATGAGCAAATGAGCATGATTGGAGGGTTGAGTGTGCATACTAATAAGCTTATTTGCATAACAATGAAAATATTTGTCAGATTAAAGCTTTGGTTCAAGTTTTGGTTCAAGTTGTTGGTTAAAGTTTTCATAACTTATGAATGGTTTACATTCATGTGACTTGGCATAGGGGTAGAGGACATGGGTACTATTCAAATGAGTATTAATAAGGGGGTTGTGTGTGCACACTAATTTGCTTATTTGCATAATAATGAAAATATTTGTCAGGTTAAAGGTTCGGTTAAAGATTTTGGTTAAAGTTTTCAAAACTTAAGTTATGAATGGTGTACATTCATGTAACTTGACATAGGGGTAGAGGACATGGGTACTGTCAATTGAGCATGATTTGGGGTAGTTTGTGCATATTATTTAACCGTTTTGCATAACAATGAAAATATTTGTATCTACGATATCTCTTAGATTAAAGTTGGAGTGGGTATTTTGTTTTACACAAATGATCATATATGTGAAGAGCATTGTCTACACTCAATAGTGAGGTTTAGTGTGCATATTAAGTAGGTTCTTTGCCCAATAATAGACTTGCATACAAAATATTTAACCTGAGATAATAACTTGCTATTTGGTTCAGTGGTAGAGGGCATTGATACTGTTCAGTTGAGCATGGTTGGGGGATTGTGTGTGCATAATGATTAGCCTATTTGCTTAGCAATGAAAATATTTGTATACGTGGTATCTCTTGAATTAAGTCTCTCTTGAGTGGGTATGATGATTTAGCTTAAACAAATGATCATACAGTATATGTGAAGAGCATTGTTCACCCTTAATGGTGAGGTATAGTGTGCATTTGCTGCAATACGTTTGACCTGAGATCAAAGGTATATGGCTTATGACTTACTAATTCACATTTCTTGTTTTCTTATGATATTGACAATTCTGGCATGAATAGCAACCAAAATGTTTGTCTTGCAATGAATACAGAAGCAAATAAAAGTATCCTTGCTTCTAAAGAATGTTAAATTAGGGGTTTGGAAAATATAAACAATAAGCCTAATATGGGGTAGAAGATGATATGATGATAAAGTAGCTGAAGGAATTAGGATGAGGTCATGTGGGACAGGGTGGAATTGTATGTAGGGCAGGGTGCGGTGGGATGTTGGTCAGGATGTATTGGCATGTTAGACAGGGTTTATTGGCATGTAGAACAGGGTGGGTTGGCATGTGGAACATGATGGGTTGGCATGTGGAACAGGATGGGTTGGCATGTGGAACAGGGTGGGTTGGCATGTGGAACAGGGTGGGTTGGCATGTGGAACAGGGTGGGTTGGCATGTGGAACAGGGTGGGTCAACATGTGGGACTGGGGAATGGCATGTAGTGGGATGTCATCTGGATTTCAGTTGTGATGGCATGTGGGTCATGCAAGTGGTGGAATGACATACAGTATCTGGTTTTCAGGTGTGATTGCATGGAGTATAGACGTGGGATGACATTTAGGACAAGTTGGGATGGAATGTGGGACAGTCTGTAATATGCATTATTAGCGGTGAGGGGATTTGTATCGCTTTCAAGGTCTAGTTTGTCATACATTAAGCAATATTGTTTCACATAATTTTGCTTTAATGTTATAGTACATTTTTCATGCTGCTTGACACACACATTTTTTTTAAATTGGAAGTTGTATTGAAATCCAGGATGTAATTCTGGAAATGTGTAGGGGCTGTGGGAGGGTACAGGTTGGAAAAGGGGTTGAATGGCATTCTTTCATTGACATTGAGTCAGGGCCTCTCCTTTCTTTGTTATTCAATTGATAGAACTAAAAGAGGTGTTGTAGTCATAAAGACTGCTAGGTTTTACATGTTTTCTGAGTTACTGGGTGAGGTAACCTTGATTTTTTTGTCTTAAAATATCTGGGAAAACTCAAAGATATTTTGAAGCTTGTAGTGCAAATGAAAAATACATCTTTCAAAGCTCAAGTAATTTGAAATTATCTGCTACCCTATTTTTGTATATACTTCCCTCTATAAGCCCATTCTCTATACTAGCTTTGAAAATCGAGCATACTTTCCTTCTGACAGTTCTAGTCTTTTTTTTTAATGTCAAAATGATTCTCATGAAAACTGGAGATATTCTCCGGTAGTCACTAATAATAAACGTTGCTCGCTTGCTGTGATTTATTTTTTACAGATAACGAACTCATGGATCAATTAAAATTATTTGGGATTGCTTCAGTGTTTAGTTGGTTTACATACATTTTTATGGACGCTCTAGACAATAGGGCTTTTACATACATAATTGCTGCTTATCGTTCCACATTGTATAAGTATCAAAAGAATACATGTTGACCATGCTATCCTAATTGGAAACTATTGCTCATCACTGTAACATTACTTAAACATAAACTTTACAAGGTTGAATTAAATTTTGAATTATGGTAATTGATAGCTTCGAAGCATCTTGAGTGAACGCATTAGGCATCAAAATAATATACGAAGACGTAAATTGTCAAAGAATCAAAACAAGACAGTTCATGTTTAATTCAAACTCAAAAATGTTTTAACTGGGTATAAATTTAAATTTCATGATGTGAATTTAGTCATGGTGATAAGATGCATTGTGGGAAATAGGTTTAAAAAAGCATTTTCCTGTCTATGTGCATGACAGGTTATCTTACATATATGTACGTGTAATTGTATATAGTAAAAGAAGACGACAATCACACACTAAATGATTAAAGGCGGGTAATTCAAATAATTAAACAATATAAAAGAAAATACGAGGCAAGAATGAATTCACTTAAAACATACGTACATTTAACCATGAATTAAAACATTTACAACGCAAGGGTGTTGCGGCCCTAGAACCCTATATACCGGGGCACTACACACTGCAGGTGAACACCTAGAAATTTTCAAATGTACACCCATTTCTACAATTTATAGATGAGACCCTAGAGGGGTGGTAGAGGGGGGGGGGGAGGAAGTAGTAGGGGGGGTTCTAGTTCAAGTGATTTAACCAGTTGGAAAAAAAACTTCTCCCACTAAGACACCTAACATGGATGAGTGATTTCAATCACAAAAAAAGTTGATTTTTCAGCTCTGGCTTTATGTAATCTTCTAGACACAAATAGCCTTGGGCTACTTGGCTGTAGTGTGCATGAAAATGGCAGATAAACAATCATTGTTTGGAGTGGAAACACAATACACAGAACAGGAAGGCGGGTTGGTAATTGTCATACCTGAGTTTTAAGGATTAACTCAGGTGTCAGGTGCAGGTAGGCTTAATGAGAAACTTTTCGGCATGCCTTATTTACACCGATTGCTCCATCTACTATAATTACAAAGGAGAAGTGTTCAATCATGCGGTATTAATGAGATATTTTCAAGTGAATGGGACTGGAATGGGGTTGAGTTTGAAATCTCTTATATAGTAGGATTTGGAGCCGATAGGCTATATGTTTAAACAGGAAATTAGGAAATCGTCAAAGTATATATGTGTGGTATATATGACTAAAATTGATGGATTGCATCTTTATCTGTTTAAATAATGAAATATCGTAACAAACTAAGGACTTAGACCTGTAGAATTGACTTGTCAACCCAAAGTTAAAGATTTTACTTCTTTATGCCATGAGGTTGGACTGACATATGATGAAAAATCAAATACTCTGGGGGGCCAAAGTGACAAATAAACAGATGAATGAAACCATATTGCACACAAGCAATGTATATAAGTTTAGCCCTTTTTTTCTTTAGTTACCAATTAATAGGTCTCTTTGAACATCATTTACAGAAATTTACAAATGCTAAAGAATTAAGTTCTAATTACATACTATAATTGTATAGTATTTGTATTTTCTTTGTTGGAAATTTTAAGCTCCTGGTAAAAAAAAAAATACCAGTATAAGTTGCATTCTTTTGCTTTAAATAGGGATGAATTGTCTGTTTCATCATCATTTACACAAAACACTGAAACTAAGGAAATATTTTTATATCACACTAACAATATGTTTAGATTGTTGATGTACTTCGCTGCGTTGAACTTTATTTACTTGCTAACATTTTAATACTGCAGCCTTTGTTGAAAATTCTAAGCTCCTGGTAATAAAATGAATACCAGTGTAAAACACATGAATCATTACACTCTACAAAGCAACACAACATCACAAGAAAAAGTCAATTTAGCATGCTTGACACATAAATCATTTTTGTTATTTCTTTACCCTTGCAAACTTTACCTGAAATTTCAACTTCAACAGGATTAAAAATCAAGAGATTTGTATATAGGTTTCATGTATGTACCAGTAAATAATCAAGTATTCCTACAGAAGCCAATCTTTACACCTTAAATTGATTAAAGTCACAGGACTTCTCCCCTAGTTCCCCACCCCGGTTACCCATGGGACCCATGCTATGTGCATATGGCGTCAACAGATTGGTGCACATCTAGAAATTTCCAATGCACATCCATTTCTCCAATTTCTAGATGAAGCCTTGCTTCCATACAGAAATGGAATGTTGAAATTTGTTTTGATTTTATTTTAATGACTGTGCTTACAACTACTTTCCAAGTAGTTTTTCATATCCTGTTACTAGTGAGGGTCAGGATGCCCCCCTCCCTTGTCATCAATCACCTGATTACAAATTACATGTGCAGTTTTGTGTTATTGACATATGACACTTCACCCATAATTGACTGCCCTTCTCTTACCTCCTACAAACATTTGTGACACCGTCACCAACTGCTACAGGTTATGGATACTCTGTGTAGAATTTTTCAGAAAAGTCTTCTTTCTACAATGTAATTGTGCACGAGATGTAGGTCACCCAAGGTGTGAAACATTTGAAAATGAAGTTAGTACTGTAAATATTTTGAACTGCAGTGTAAGCTGTAATCTTGTGATAATCACTTCACTTTTCTATTGCAGACCAATCAAAATGATTTGGACATATCAGAGATTGTTCCTCATGCTGTGAGGGTCAATGACCCTGTGTTGCTGATATCAAAATGTCAGCACTTACTGGACAACCACGCTCCATTACTACAAGAAGTGGAATCACTCAGGCATCAGTAAGTACACATTCAAAGCTTCTTTTGAAAGTTGCATCCATGAACAAATTACTTGTGTAAAATGGTTTAAGGTACTTAAAAGGACATTAATGTTGATTAATGATATCCTTTGATGATCGTTACTGAATTGCTTTGTGAAAGTACTTTTTCATAGATTTCAGTGTGGTGATAATACAGTGTGGTGATAATACAGTGTGGTGATAATACAGTGTGGTGATAATACAGTGTGGTGATAATACAGTGTGGTGATAATACAGTGTGGTGATAATACAGTGTGGTGATAATACAGTGTGGTGATAATACAGTGTGGTGATAATACAGTGTGGTGATAATACAGTGTGGTGATAATACAGTGTGGTGATAATACAGTGTGGTGATAATACAGTGTGGTGATAATACAGTGTGGTGATAATACAGTGTGGTGATAATACAGTGTGGTGATAATACAGTGTGGTGATAATACAGTGTGGTGATAATACAGTGTGGTGATAATACAGTGTGGTGATAATACAGTGTGGTGATAAAACAGTGTGGTGATAATACAGTGTGGTGATAATACAGTGTGGTGATAATACAGTGTGGTGATAATACAGTGTGGTGATAATACAGTGTGGTGATAATACAGTGTGGTGATAATACAGTGTGGTGATAATACAGTGTGGTGATAATACAGTGTGGTGATAATACAGTGTGGTGATAATACAGTATGGTGATAAAACAGTGTGGTGATAATACAGTGTGGTGATAATACAGTGTGGTGATAATACAGTGTGGTGATAAAACATCAGTATTGTTCAAATTTTCTGTGAAGTAGCATTTTTTACAGAAATTTCTTTCCCTGTTGGCATAATTTGATTTGATAGTGGTTAGTTCCAAACCACCAAAGAAAAAAAAGAGTGTGATTTTAGTTTCCATACCAACCAATGCAGCAACCTTAGAATTTGTTTATATTTATACATATATATCTATATATTTATGTACCTCACTCTTAAATAAAATTTATAGAAAAGACCACAAAAAAGACAGCACATCTGATTTGATATGAAAATATACCCTTACCAGCCTACTGACCCTTCTATTTCATGATAACTAACTGCAACCTGTTCATTTATTTGATTTGGTCATAGACAACTGTAATGTTTGAGCTATGCTTTTACATTACTAATTCCAATGAAGTCAATAAAAGGTTTAGAAATTTGTTATTCAAAGCGTATACTTGTTAATGCTTTGTATTCGTACCAAGTAGTGAGTAAATATACAAGTTCAGATGGGTGAAGAATGTTTGGAAGGAAATTGTAGACATGAGGGAAATACAATCCATGTGGATATGTTAGCCATGGGACCACACACCTGTTTACTTTTGTCATACTAATTTAATGGTCATCACATATTACACTCAAGTTGTCTTCATCTCACATTTCATTCCATCCATCATCCCAAGGTATGCCATTGATTACCAACACGAAGAAGGCATTGTGAGGGTCATGTTGGGGTCAAGCGGTCAGATTGTCTGCACTTTGTCCATAGAGGAAGGCTACCCCCTCAGGGGTAAGATCATACTGAGGGCACTGGAAGGTTTGAAAGAAGAAAGAAATCTTGATGAGATGAAGGTATGTGCAGTTTGGGTCTGAGAAGAATGTGATTCCATGCATGTAATGTGAGTTACCAGGTGCATAGAATCACACTGCTTTTAAATTCCATGGAGAATCAACCACATGTCATCATTTTTCCTGAAATAGCAACATTTAAATTAATCCTTCCGTATTGATTTAAATAAAATTTTAAACCAAAAGAAAAGTTACACAAATTCATTGGTGAGCTACCATTTTGTTTTGCACATCAAATATACACTCCTCCTGGTTTTAATACAATTTTATCCGATTAAAAACATAGGTGTAGACTAGCCTTTCCAAGAATTTTGTTTCAGTTGTGATATCTTTGTTCATTCATTAGCATCACTCCTTCTTCATATTGCAGCCAAATCATAACACTCCCAGACTAACTGACTGGCTGGGGTATCTTCAGGAAGAGACATCATCTATGTGAACCCTACAGCCCTGGATAATGCATCATCAATGTAAACCTTACAACCCTGGATAATGTGTCATTTATGTAAACCTTGCAGCCCTGGATAATGCATCATGAATGTGAACCTTACAGCCCTGGATAATGCATCATCTATGTGAACCTTACAACCCTGGATAATGTGTCATCTATGTGAACCTTACAGCCCTGGATAATGTGTCATCTATGTGAACCTTACAGCCCTGGATAATGCGTCATCTATGTGAACCTTACAGCCCTGGATAATGCATCATGAATGTGAACCTTACAGCCCTGGATAATGTGTCATCTATGTGAACCTTACAGCCCTGGATAATGTGTCATCTATGTGAACCTTACAGCCCTGGATAATGCATCATCTATGTGAACCTTACAGCCCTGGATAATGTGTCATTTATGTAAATCTTACAGCCCTGGATAATGCGTCATCTATGTAAACCTTACAGCCCTGGATAATGCGTCATCTATGTGAACCTTACAGCCCTGGATAATGCATCATCTATGTGAACCTTACAGCCCTGGATAATGCATCATCTATGTAAACCTTACAGCCCTGGATAATGCGTCATCTATGTGAACCTTACAGCCCTGGATAATGCGTCATCTATGTGAACCTTACAACCCTGGATAATGCATCATCTATGTGAACCTAACAGCCCTGGACAATGCATTATCCATGTGAACCTTACAGCCCTGGATAATGCACCCCAATCCAGGAAAACAATATCTGCGGTCAAGTATGGACATGCATGATCATCAAGAGCTAACAAAATTTTGATTATCAAACTTTAAAAGTTGATCAGTAATTTCTGATGGAGACTGATCAGCGCAATCACAATTTAAGTAGATTTCAGACTTTTAATCCAGATGGCTTTATATATCCTATAGCTTCAAATGAAATTGCACATTCTAATTTGACAATTCCACCTTAATGGACATTCCTGAATCATGTATAGAACATTCTGATAAATGTATGGATCGTAGGAAAATTGACAAGCCTGTGGTCCTGTGAAAGGGCATTATTCTCTAGGATAATAAGTATTACAGATAATTGTGTAAGTCTGCTACCATCAATGGGCTGATAATGTACAGAAATGATGAGTGATGTGAAGTTGTAGAGATTAGGTAGGTCTATTATTCTACAAAATCCAGGAATTTGTCTGGCAGTCAGCAGCTCATAATACCACTTCCTCATTACCTGTGCTGTTGAGGGTGCAATCCATTATGACAAGTATATGAGAGATCAAAATTCATCTTTGTGGTGTGAAGAAATGCCTAAAGAATTTGCTCCTGGGATAAAAGCAGGGGGCTAAGTTTATTCATGCTTCGCCACAATCCTTGAAAAGTAAAACCATTTAAGCAGGGGGCTAAGTTTATTCATGTTTCCCCACAATCCTTCAAAAGTGAAACCATTTTAGCAGGGGGCTAAGTTTATACATGTTTCCCCACAATCCTTCAAAAGTGAAAACATTTAAGCGGGGGGCTAAGTTTATTCATGTTTCCCCACAATCCTTCAAAAGTGAAAGCATTTTAGCAGGGGGCTAAGTTTATTCATGTTTCCCCACAATCCTTCAGAAGTGAAACCATTTTAGCAGGGGGCTAAGTTTATTCGTTTCCCCACAATCCTTCAAAAGTGAAACCTTATAAATGTTCAACATGTGAAGCAATATGTGCAAGTCTTTTATGTCTGAGAAAAATGTTATGGACCACAACAAGCTGCAGGTTTTCTGATCGACAATGACACTGAAAATCCTATTTATGACTCCCAATCTATAAGATTCTTGACCCTCAAGCTAGTCCACAAAGAGGCAGTGTGCTGGTGACCAAAGGAGGTATTTATGAGGCAGTGGGGGCCATGCAGCATCAAGTTTAGAGAACTTCAAATGCTAATTAATGTAATGTTCATTGAGCAATCAAGAAATGTACCTGCATCTTTTTATATTAGACTTATACAGCACGATAAGAATGTAAAACAATTCTCTACATTTAACTTTTTGCAAACAAAATGTTGAGGGTTTGTGAAAAGGAACAGGGTGGAGGTAACGGGGACAGAGTGGAGGAAAAGGAGGGTCAACTAGGGGCATGCTGCCTTTGGCATTTCCTACTTCTTTTATACATAAAGCACATGCCTACCCAATGTTATATTGCTGTTTGTAGCTTTGCTTGTATATATGTAAAATACACTTGTATATACTGTCAAGAGTTTTGACCTCTACCTTTTTTTTGTCGTAATAGAAGCTGTCTAAAAAAGGTGTAACCAAGGCCTGCATTTAAATAAGCAACATAAAACTTGACTGCAGATTAAAATCTATGCTCTTAAAAAGTAGATAAAACAATATTGATTTTTCATACACTTAATTTCATTTTATTTCATTTTGAATACTTTCTTCCAGCCAAACAAATACAAATTCAATATATACATATACTTCGAGTGAAATTAGATACATCTTGTAAATTATATACTGATTGATTAAACTTAAATGAGTAACATGGTTTAACAAATATTAACACAGGGCTGAGGAGATTTTGCAAAAAACTACCTAAATTTTATGGGTGCAAAACCCCCTTATGCTACAATAACAGACAACAAGACAATAGATAATCAATGCAGTATGTATATACACCCACCCTTCCCTTGTCCCACCCCGCCCCAAAACTTCATCCCTCCTGTCCCCCTCTCCTTCAATGCCATCTAAACCTACCCTTATCACCTCCCAAAACAAAACCGTTAGGAATTCAAGAAAATGCACTATATGAGTGCGTAATACACGGGTTAGAATAAATATATATACTTAGGTCAGAGAATAGGAATTTTACTAGAGACAACAATGATTACTATTGGTCGTTATAAGAGATAGTTCTTTAAACGGGATTTAGAAGAGGAAGCATAATTTTACATCTGTGGGAAGTGAGTTCCAAATCTTAGCACCAACCTGTGAGGAAGTTAGCGATCTGTGAGGAAGTTAGCTTTAAATAAGTAAACAAAAATTTAAGTTATGTCTAGTGGAGTACCTATGTAAACATTAGAGTGTCAAGAAATCTGAACAATGTGTTAGGTAGCATGCTATTGAGAGAACAAACAAAAATACATTTTTGGTAAGTAGCAATGTCCAAGATTGTAAGTGTTTTATGCATGAAGAACAATGGCTTGGAGCGAGCATTAAAACTTCTAAAACATTAGTCTTAAGTTACATTATTTTCAGTCATAAAATGTACACAATCTATAAAGATAACATATTCATACAGATATCCTCTACTCTCTAAATATTCATATAACTAGCTAAATATGTGCATAGTACCACAATCAACAAGGTGAAGACATCAAAGCAAAAATTAAGGGTGGTCTAAAATAATTGTAACATAATTTGGCACTATTGACAACAAAATACAGATATGAAACAAAACTCCTATACAACCTTTATCTATGATCTTAACCCTTCGTCCATCTGTCCGTTTGTCCACATACATTGTCCGTCCGACCTCTTGCATTGTTCAGCTACTGGGGAACAATAGATTTTAGCCCTCAAAAAGGGATTGCAAATATTTTCATGATAAGAAATTTATATAAAGGAAAATCTTGCTTTGAAAGAACTTTGAACAAATGTATTCCAGAATTGAATAACACACTATTTGTTCTGGAATGAAAAAAAGGTGAATAATAGAGTTGACGACTGAATGGAAATTATTATTAAGTGTCTTGGAAATAAATAGTGGAAAAAATCTTTGCTTGAATAGATTGGAAACAATAGACATATGATAAACTCCAAATTAATCTGCAATGAATTTTAATTTTGATTTGGTAGATAATATCTGGATTATAAGCCTGGAGGAAAAGTTGAGCATGTTTTTATTGGGAGTGTCAGATTAAGTTATGGAGGATGGGAGGGGGGGGGGGAGCTATGTTGCAATGGAGTAAGTGAAGGTTATATTGAAGGTTGGAATGATTAGTTGGTTTAAGAGTATATTTGGTAGATGAGTGGATAGTAAAAAGTGGGTTGGGGTAGTAGGTGAAACAGATGGAAGGTGAATGGAGGATGGTAGATTAATGGAGGATGGCAGGTGAAGAGGGATAGGTAGAATGGTGCATGTTGGGTTGATAGAAGTGGGGGGATGGGAGTTAGACAAAAGAATGGAAGATGGCATGATCGTAAGATGCAGGAAGCAGGGTGGCATGTGGAAACAGGGTGGCATGTGGAAACAGGTGGCATGTGGAAACAGGGTGGCATGTGGAAACAGGGTGGCATGTGGAAACAAGAGTGGCATGTGGAAACAGGGTGGCATGTGGAAGCAGGGTGGCATGTGGAAGCAGGGTGGCATGTGGAAACGGTGGCATGTGGGACAGGATGGCATGTGGGACAGGGTGGTATGTGGAACAGGGTGGCATGTAAAACAGGGTGGCTTGTGGGACAGGGTGGCTGGTGGGACAGAGTGGTATGTGGACCATGGTGGCATGTTGAACAGGGTGCCAAGGAATGTGGGACAGAATGTCATGTCATGTGGGACAGGATGTCATGTCATGTAGGACAGGGTGGGATAGTGGCATGGCATTTGAAACAAGGTGGTGTCATGACATTTATGACAGGCTGGGATGGCATGTGGGACAAGGTGGGATGGCATGGGGACAGGGTGGGATGACATGTAGGACAGGGTGGCATGACATGTGGGAAACAATGGCATGTAATGGAAGTCATCTTGATTTCAGGTGGGATAGCATGGAATGGCCTGTGGGACTGGGTGGGATGGCACTTGGTACAAGGACAGATGATATATGCGACAGGATGGCATGGAATATGGGACAAGGTGGCAAGTCATACGGTGGGATGTCATCTTGATTACAGGTATGATGACATATGGGTCAAGTGGTGGAATGGCATCAGGATTTTCATGTATGATTTCCTGTAGGGATGGAAGCAGCATCATGGTATGGCATGTGGAACAGAGGGTGGGATGGCAGGTATGACAGAGGCTGGAAAGCATGTTATTAGCGGTAAGGGAATTTGTGTCTTTTGGTTGTGCATGTCATGTGGGGGGGGGGGGAAACACTGAAATTCTCTTTAATGTGGGGACATCTGTATTTCATGTGAGAGGACAATGTATATGTGCATTCTATGATAATCTGTTAGGGCGCTGTGCTGTCCTTGAGCAAGACACTATCCCATTTTATCCGGTTCACTCAGCACCCGTTTCGGCTGGGGAGTTAATCTGCCACCTGGGGAGTTAATCTGCCACCCTGTTCCACATACCACCCTGTCCCACATGCCATGACTGGTGTCCCATCTGAGGATCAAGGACTCTCGTCCGTTTAGCCCCATGGAAACTAGGTATAAGCACTGGCTCTATAAACCCTCGAGGCTTGATGGGATTCCAGTGATATCATCACACACTTGCAGACTTCCATGAACTGTTAAGACTGAAAGTGAAGAAGACAACAAACTGGTCAGATTTACTGTTGTGATGTTCAGTAGATTTAAAATGATGATCTCAAAACCTGTGCCAAAATGTGTCAATACTCCTTTAAGTTTAAAAAGTTATGGCCACAATGTAGTCATGAAATGCATGGCAATCAAAACAAATGTAATATGGCATCCACCTTGCGCTGGGAGTCCAACCCAGTACCATTGACGTTCTACGCTTAGAATCACTCCAATATTGTGTTGGCAGCTGCACAGCATAGTCTATCAGCTCCTAGTAATTGTCTTACAGTCAATTCTTCAGCTTTATTAGGAAGTCATGGAAATTTAGGAACATCTTTGCTTGCCAACTTTTAGAGAGAGGTGCATTGGTTAAACAAGTCATGCTCATATGTGAAAGGTACCAGGTTCCATTAAGGAGGGTACCCCTGGATCCTTACCTGTACATATGACATCTGAACTGGAGATCCTATTTGAAATAATGATAAAATTGGTCTGTTCCTGCCCCTTTAGCTAAATATGGAGTGTGTATGTATAGGTGCATCATCTCAAATGCTTACCTCTAGGATTTTGCTTATATCTGCTTAGAAATCTAACACCTTCTCTGAAACTCACAAAATAGACATACACTATATTTACAAAATAAAGTTAATTTTAATACATTACAAATAAACACAGAAAAATAGAAAATTTCAACGTCAAACATTAAAAAAACTCAGCTAATCGTACAAATAATTTCTTTTTACTTTAGATACATTGCACAAACAATTTAATCCTGCATTTCTTTTTCAAGCTGCTGTTCACACAACTTTGTACAACAAGCTTTTATCTTCCAATTTAAGAAAATCTTTACTGTTTTCTTTGAATTAATTCAAGAAAATACAAATCTATTTTTTGAGGATGTTACTTCTACTTTTAATATTTAGTTGTAAACAAATCTTTTTAAACTACTGACTTGATCATGGAATGAGCTTCTGTAATTCTTTCCTCCCCACAATATTCTTTCTTACCTACGATATTCTTTCCTCCCCACAATATTCTTTCCACCCCACAATATTCTTTCCTCCCCACGATATTTTTTTTTTTTGTCCTTTATTACACTCAAGTTATCTGTTATTATCTGCAATTGTGTATGTATTTGAGTAAGACAAAGTTATGCTTCCTTGTCCTTAAAATCAATAATTCACATCAGTGTCTTTGAAACTAGTTTATTCAATTACACATTAACTGAGGGTTTGATCAAGTTTACAAATAAACATTACCAAAAAATGGAGAGGAAAAAAAGGCAGTACTGTGACTACTACTGACATTCCAGGAAATACTTGTGTGCTTTTTATGTTTATTTAACCATATTTCAAACATGTGTGTTCAGCTCTAGAAGAATAAAAATTACTTCGTTAGAATTACCAAACTTGCGCTATGAAAATACAAATATAAATATACAAATCACAATAAAATGAAAACCAAGTCTCACAACTTTCATCTGCAACTTCTCCAAAAAGGAAGGAATGCTACATATTCACCGCTCCTTTAAACAGTGAAATATACAACTTATTTTCCTGAGATTCTAAATATTAGGAAAATTATTTCATAAACATTCATACAAATATCTTAACTTATTACTTACAGCACACAAAATATATTTTGGAATGAAATTGACTGATGTTCATCAATTATACTACAACTTAATATGTACAAAAATATTTGGGCAGGAGAATTTTCTACTTGTTTGCTTGGTACTTTGGAATATTTTTCTGTTTTAGAACCTCATTGATTATATTAGAGCCAATATCTTTCTTTCAAATGTAAGAGGAGCATTAGTTAAGGAATTATCCTCCTCTTATACGAAAAGTGACGGGATTGACTGGAGTGCTGCAATGTGTCCTTGAGCAAGATGCTTTATTCCACTCGCTGTGGTCCACTCAGCTAGAAAATGAGTTCCAGCATTGCAGGAGAGTTAACCTGCAATGGACTGGAATCCTGTCCAGGGAAGTATGAGCTTATCTGCTTGCGCCAAGGAACAGAGAATAAGCACTGGCAATATGGATCCTGTCCAGGGGAGTATGTGCTCATCTGCTTGCGCCATGGAACCAGGAATAAGCACTGGCAATAGGGGCCTACTACTGGCTGGAATGGATTTAGCTAACGTTCTGTTTCAAATAAAAACCCAAATATGTCAAATTCATATCAATTCTACACTTTGTGGTCACTGGCATAGCCAGGACTTTTATTCGAGGAAGGCAGGGGAGGGGGAAGAAACCATGAGTGGCAAAAGGTATTTTTGATGGGGTGTAACCGAAAGTATGTCGCCATAATGTGGGGTCCAGGGCCCCTGGTGGGGTTTAGGAACGTAGCCCCTGTGGAGGTCCAGGGGACAACGAAATACGTTAAAATTGAAGCCAAATCGCGTGTTGTGTTTTCAAGGGGGGAAAGTTGTAGAAATTTACGGGACATGAAGGGAATTAGGCACTGGCGTAAGCCAGGATTTGGGTATTGAAGAAATAAAAATTTATTGGCAAAAATAATATCATTTTTATTCCACATATATTTGTGTAATTTATTTTGTTGCTATGGGATTGGAGGGCATGGCTCCCTGCCCCCCTCCCCCCCCCTCCCCTCCAGCTATGCCAATGTGTGTGGTAACTATTGAAGGGATACATCCAATTCACACACACACAAAATTTGGTTTTGAGCACTTGTTTTACCCATTTTGTTCTGTTTATTTGGCATATTGGTGCTCAATACCTGAATGAATATAATTGGTCATTAGTCCAAGCTGCACCCTATAAGGCTCCAATGGCATCATCATCTTCTCTTCCCTCATCGTCCAAATACTCATCATGGTATGAAATCGGTGAATATGCGATATTGGGTGACGAGTTGGGCATTCGTATTTGGTGTCTGATTTTCTGCCAAATAAACCATGCTGCAAAGATGATACTTATGGCACTCAAGATGATTAAGATGGTGAAACCAGCAATAGCCTTTGGCATCAGCACAGTGTCTACTGCCTCCTAAAGATGCAAAACAACAAGTTTCAAAGTTGGCAATGTTAACACTCAAATTAATGTGCTTTTCCTTAAATGCCTTAGCCTCCCATATAGACTCTGTATTTTTGGGAAACTTTAGATGTTTATTTTTCTACATTATTTTTTCTTTTGCAATCATTACAAGTAACTGAAAGGTAATACTTTGATCTTCCCAATGGCCCACATAATTTGTACACTGAATATGCAAATTTATGCAAATTACCTTTAATATGCATGCCCAGTGAACAAAACTGCCTTTGTGTTTATGTACTCTCTTGTGGTAAGCAGTTCTGGCATTTTTGATAGAATTTATGAAATATTGATGAAAAGTTCTTTTTAATGATACCACTCACAATTGTTTTTGGAAGTAGGAACAATTAAAATATGCAAATTAGTTCACAATGTCACATTTTGACCTACATCAAGACCCATTAATATCAATTTCTACAATATTGTGGGAGGGAAAGCTGTAACCTGAAAATGAACTTTTCTTGTTAGTTGGCTCTTGAAAATGTTGCAAATTAATTGTATGATATTCATAAGGTTCTTTATCATATTTTGCATACTAATTAATATGCAAATTACCTTAAAATAAGGAAAAAGTGAAATAAGATATGAGAATGATTTCAAGGTTGGGAAAACGCAAATATCATCCCAACTTTTACTCATTTTCTTATAAAAAGGAGTTTCATGACCCAGATAAACTTTTCATTCTAAAATCTTTGTATATTCTCATCCAAAATGGTCGATTTATTTGTAAAATAAGTAAAATATACTCTATTATTTACTGTAGAAATGTTGTGTATGGTCATAATTTTGTGCAACAGGTATAGTTGATTAACACATATTGAGTCAACAGGCCTGAAAAGAATTTGAAAAAAGAAACATACTAAATTAACTTTTACTTGAGACTGCCTCCTTCCTTCTTCACCTCTTCCAAACAATTTTATCATAAATCCTACATGTAGATTTTAGTAAAAAAATGTTTCTATACGGTAAAGTCTTTCCATCAACCAAAATCTTCGCAAAGATGCATAACTTTGAAAAATTGCAATGGTTTTTTTTTTTGTGAGGAAGCTATGCATCTACATAGTAGCTCATTTAAAAGCTGGCTTCAAGTTCTATAAGACGGCAAAACAAATTTTGTTCTAATTTTCCATTCATGAGCTAAAATTGACCAAAAATGGCAAATACCAGTTTAAAATGCTCCCCCCAAAAAATCCAATTTAAGATGGGTTTTGGCAAAATTTAATTGGAATTAAAGTGTTTAATATTAATGAATGACTTTCACCAAAAATAAAGTTAAAACCCTTTTTATAAAGTTAATCTTAAATATTTACCAATTTTTAGGAAATTTTTGTGAAAATATGAAAATTACACATGTTTGGCTCTATTTTACTCTGAAAATCTCAATATGACCCCCATCAAATATGGTTAGAATATAAAAGAATCAAAAGTGTTCTTTCAAATGATATACAAATTACCTCTGTATCAGTTTGGAAAAATCATTTCGATCCGGCATTTAAGGGTTAATCAAATTCAAAACCTTTTATCCAAGCACAAAATAAATAGTTTGTTTTTCAGTATAACTATTATGATACATGCCAATTTACAGAATCATACCTTGTATTAAAATTTGAATGTCTTTATTATGTTCTTCCAAATCTTCTACTGGTTAAATTTATCAAAATTTCATAAAAGTCAATAACTCAAAATTGTATAAAATGGAAAAGATATTTTTCCAGTTTTTCTTTGTCTAAAAAAATGGTTTTGTCTAAAAAATCACAAACTGAAACAAATAACTGGACGTGGCATATGAACTTCACGCCAGCTCACATTATATCTTACCTTTTATGCTACACCATATGGCTTTACATAGTCAGTACAAGCTACTTTCAACCAAAACAAAGCCCTGTTCCTGGAGTCTATAGAGTAATTTCATCACATAACTCTAAGCATCACGTAACTCTAACTCAACTGGTTTCCATTTTGCAGAATAGCGGCATTGTTGCGTTTAACGCGTCTTTACACGGTCCAGTTACATCACATGTATAACAAACATACTACATGCTAAACTACCTGTACCAATTCAGCGAATTTTACTACTTGCAATTTTTTGTTCACTTCCGATTTTACTTCATATTTTCTGTAAGTTTTATATTTTCACAGGGTATACAAAGAAAAACTTTAACGTTAACGCCAGCTGATTGTTCGTTACACTCAGACAAAGTCTACATACCTGATATAAAGAGCTCGCTGCAAATCCTAGTGTAAACCATAGGTTGAAGCCATCCCCTACAGCAGAAACCCACTTCTAACGAGATAGAAATCAAGAAAATGTCAGGATCCCCGCACACATCTATTAGTGCAACCAACGGCACAGCAAAATTTCAGCATAATCATCTTGCAAAAATAATCTTACATACAACATGCAAACGTATGTAAGTCTAATAAAGTGTACAGCAGACGACAGTGGTTTTGACCGACAAAATGGCAATGTAAACAAAATCACGTGACCTCGTGATGTCAGCTAAAACACCCTAATACAAGACTTTGCCCTCATACTTGTTTAATAGCATGTGAGTTCTCACTAAGAAGTAGGCTTTGTGCAGTACAGATTTCTAAACATTGTCATACCACATATGCATTTTGCTTTTGTGATCTATCTTTGTGATCTATTGCATGCCCTTGATAGCAAAAGTTGCAAGCTCTATAGGATTGTTAGTAAATACTAACATACCTTCTCAGTAGGGTTGGCATTACTCTTGAAGACAGATGTGACAGACATAAGTTCATCGGCTGACAATTCACCTAAAATACTCGTAAATATCCTGAAAAATGAAAGAGAATTGACATTACACTTAAATATATGATGAACTTAGTCTTTACTTAACAGTAAGGGCCCTGATTAGTTATATCTGAGGTTAGCTTTGCAAAAAGCGTTATTGAAGCCGCATGAAATACTTGACACAAAAATTACATTTTCATTTAATGTTCTAACAGAAGAAGGTAAAATTTTAAAAGATTTTTATCTTTTGCTTCAAGAATTTTATTCTGATGCAGTCTGCAAAGAAAATTTACTAAAAGAATAGGAGTTTGCAATTTTTTGAGACCTAACATAGCATAATAAAAAATCACATAAAATTAATAAAGTACATAAAGTTTATAAAGAACATAAAGTTCTTCCATATAACAACCTTTTAAAACTTTTGGGTGTAACATGCAATATTCTTACTGTATATTCACCCATATTTACCAGTAAAATTAGCAACTTCCTATTTCTCTTTAAAACTTGGCACCTTTAACAAATCTCTTAAGAGTTGCTAATTGTCATTGAAAAGGGTGAATCAAAAAGCACCAATGGTGCATCAAAAAGCATCAATGAAGAATCAAAAAGCATCAATGGTGAATCAAAAAGCACCAATGGTGAATGAAAAAGCACTAATGGTAAATCAAAAAGCACCAACTGTGAATCAAAAAGCATCAATGGTGAATCAAAAAGCACCAATGGTGATTCAAAAAGCACCAATGGTAAATCAAAAAGCATCAATGGTGAAGCAAAAAGCACCAATGGTGAATCAAAAAGCATCAATGGTGAATCAGAAAGCATCCAATGGTGCATCAGGAAGCACCAATGGTAAATCAAAAAGCACTAATGGTGAATCAAAAGCACCAACTGTGAATCAAAAGCGCATCAACGTGAATCAAAAGTACTAATGGTGATTCAAAAAGCACCAATGGTAAATCAAAAAGCACCAGCTGTGAATCAAAAAGCATCAATGGTGAATCAAAAAGCATCAATGGTGAATCAAAAAGCACCAATGGTGAATCAAAAAGCATCAATGGTGAATCAAAAAGCACCAATAGTGAATCAAAAAGCATCAATGGTGAATCAAAAAGCATCAATGGTGAATACAAAAGCATCAATGGTAAATCAAAAAGCACCAATGGTGAATCAGAAAGCTCCAATGGTGAATCAGAAAGTGCCAATGGTGCATCAGAAAGCACCAATGGTGAATCAGAAAACGCTAATGGTGAATCAGAAAGCACCAATAGTGAATCAGAAAGCGCCAATGGTGAATCAGAAAGTACTAATGGTGAATCAGAAAGCATCAATAGTAAATCTAATGGTAAAGCATCAATGCTGAATCAGGAAGCACCAATGCTGAATCAGAAAGCACCAATGCTGAATCAGAAAGCACCAATGCTGAATCAGAAAGCACCAATGCTGAATCAGAAAGCACCAATGCTGAATCAGAAAGCATAAATGCTGAATCAAGAAGCACCAATGCTGAATCAGAAAGCACCAATGCTGAATCAGAAAGCACCAATGCTGAATCAGAAAGCCACAGTGGTAAATAAGAAAGCACTAATGGTGAATCAGAAAGCACTAAATGTTGAATCAAAAAGTGTGAATCCATCAATGGTGAATCAGAATGGTAAATCCGAAAGCATCAATGTGAATCAGAAAGCATCAATGTGAATCAGAAAGCACCAATAGTGAATCCGAAAGCATCAATGGTAAAGCAGAAAGCATCAATGGTGAATCAGAAAGCACCAACGCATCACCATATGAAAGGATGACTTACCTCTCTGGTTCTTGGTATAAGTTGGGGTAACAGCTTTGGATCATGCTCACAGCAGCTGCAGTAAACTGTCAGGAAGGAAAAATGGAGTACATGTATGGAATTATTCCTTGTGGTACTGTAGGTCATAATCTATATGTGTATAATTAAAGGGCCTTATCTTGATGAAGATACTGATCTGATTCTAATTCAAATGAAAATCCATAGTTCATTCATATAAAGGGATCATTTCTTCCTCTTTTTACTACAACGAGGAATTTTGTACCCATCCCACTTCATTCTAACATTGTTTCCCTTCTGACCAGTACAGAAATATCTGATGATGTCAATAATGAGAAGCAATGCCTTGTGACACTGGTAGATAGATAAATTCATTGTCAGTTAAATATATGATTAACTGATGTTGTACAGAACTGTGCTCTGTTTTACATATTGAATAATAAAGAGTTTCCAATTGGTTAAAAGGAAAACATTTACAAACAGGACAAAAATGTACACGAATAAATAGAAAATGAAAATTTTCATTGTTTATTTAATACATTTTCTGTGTTATTGCTACACCAATAAAAAAGGTACTGGAAGTAACAGAGAGAAATCCTTCATTTTACTTACAAGAAAATAACTTATTCTTGAATTTCAGTTGCACTCCTCATTAGTGCACTCCCACATACTGTAAGAGTTCTTTTAAAAATGCCCACTAAAACCGGATTTGGAATAAAATGTTGATGATTATCTTTTTCATTTGAGGTCAATATACATGTAACTCTAGGGTCTTTACGAAGCAAAGCACAGCTATTCGTTGATAGTATGGTATTTAATTTGAGATTACACCACCTTCTTAGTTGCTGGCCCAGAGAGAATGTTCAATGCAATGATGTTGAGGTCCACACAATTCAGATGTTTCAAAACCTTGCTTGTACATGTTGTGTTGTACAGAACTGCTAGTTGCTTGATGTGTTGATTAATGATAGTCTGCAATTGGATCAAATGAAAACATGTAAAAACTCTTGAATTTCCCAACAATAAAATTAACAACAAGAACAATAATAATAGTTAAGTCTTTTTCTTTCAGTACAGCACATTATACATGTACACAAAAAATTTGTAATTTTTCTAATTTGGAAAGTGCTCCTGTTTTGCTTAAATGTAAAAATTGTCACATTTAGTCATTTTCTTTCTGCTTACATTTAAATGTAAACAAAGAAATTGTATAGACCTTACATAACTAGAAATTAATTAGAGCTTGTAGAAGCACAACAAGCACTACACCTTATCAGAATATTACATCATGATAAAAAGCAATTCATATTATCTATAGTAGCTAGGAACTATAAACTGAAAGAAGGCTTACATGAAGAATTGGAAATACCATATATATATATATGTATCTGCTCTTTCATTTGATTCTATTTAATTACATTTTCTAATATACAAAATACTACTAAAAAGAATTTACAAAATGCCAAAGTTCAAATAGTGCCTACAGCCACTGACTATTTTGAGTCCAAATCTCTTCATAACGGAAGAATCAGATACAAATTTTTTTTTTTTTAATATACTTTTTATTGTAAACTTTGCAATTTGTATCATTTACAAAATAAACATTAAAAATGTTAAAAATCCATAAAGTATAGAAGAGCTGTTTAAATCTACATTGTTAAGAAAATTAAACAAACACTTTATTCCCAACCAAAAATCTTTGGCAATAATACAGTCTGCAAAGAAAAGGTGTAAGGTCTCTGGCTCAAAGCCACAAAAGGTACACGTATCACACTCGGTCAAATTCACCCTGAAAAGCCACAGATTTACAGGAAGCTCATATGTTATGAATAATTTTGATCTAAAAATTTCTCCCATTTAATCAGATACAATTTCAGTTGATATAGAAATCAGGCAAATTGGCATGAAAAACAAAATTGACAAGTAAAACAAATGTTAAATTCTAGCTGGTATTTACACAGATTATCTTGGGACCATACAGAAAACATGTAGGATATGCCAAAGATCTTGTGCCGAAGCCTACTCTTATACCAGCAAAAAAGGTGTAATAGACCTCTGTGGTGTAGTGGTTAGTGCTTTGTCCTCTCACCCGCACGACCCGGGTTCGTATCCCGGTGGGTCTGCAACCAGTGAGTTCACCACTGGTTATCAAAGGCCATGGCCGTATTGATATGTCCAGGACTGGATGCTTTCAAAATGTTGCTATGCTAAGTTAGACTATTCCACAAGAAATGAAAACTTTATTTAATAGGCTCTATGAATATTTGGCAGGACAAAAGCAACATTTTCAGTACATGGTCTATAAGCCTAACATTAGTTCTTACCTCATTTCCCTTTACAGATGCTAACAGTGCACAATTATGGCAAGTTTTTAGCCATAACTGTGGATCAGATGGATCCGTGGGAAAGTTTCTTTGATATTTTCCAACATCAGTCTCAGTTAAACACATCTGTAATGTACAGCAAACGTCTGACACACTATTTGAAATATCTTCTTCCACGGTTGTTAATAAAGATTTTGCCATCGATTCCGTTCTTAAACAAAGATAAACATCATTACTTTGATCACAAAGCGGTTCCAGGGATTTTGATAATGACGGGAAAGTAAAATGACTTTGTCTCTGATCATCTTTGTCCGCGATTCTGCACTCAATTGCATTGGCTTGTATTGCACATCGATGCAACTGTGTTTCTAACTTGGTAAGTTGGTCTAAAAATTTTGCTATTAGAAAACCTGGTTCAAAGGATTTACTTGATACACCTGGAACATATTCTTGATTCAATCCGTCACAAGTTACAATAATTAGGCCTAACAAGAAATAAATAAAAAGTTGAGTTGCCCCAAACCAATTCATGGAGGCCGCCATATTGAATACTGCTATCTGTCGGTTGAAGACAAAGTTAGCTCAATTTAGTTATAATACCTCGATATAGGTATTATGAGTTCGTAAAGTCGGATTACAGGATTAAGATGGAACTATTGTGTTGAAAGAAACTTGATATGAGTTAGACTATGTCGGCGAAACTTTCGAGTACCATTGTTAGTGTGACTCTTTACAGGGATAAGGGAAGCCCTAAGATTTTTGACGGTTTTTAGATATAAAACCCCCCAATAAAACCTACATTTTGTAGAATTTTTTGTTATTATTATATTTTTAACCCAGCAAAAAAGTGTTTGTGGATGCGTATTTTTTATGTACTAATCGAGATTCGAACATTTCGTGTAATAACACACATTTGAGGAGTCAGGTAGCTCAGTTGGTAGAGCACACGACTGAGATGCCCGGTTCAAGCCTCGGACAGGTCTAACCACAATTTCCACAGCTATGCAGTCAGATACGCCGATCAACAAAGCGGAAGTACGTCGTTTGCAGCTCCTGCTCCTCATTCAGCTGTTGAGAAAAGTGGCAATGGTTGAATGGTGCTCGCCGTCCTTCGGAGGGGACGTTAAGCCGTCGGTCCCGATGGTAGGACAGTCACACCCTACCTGGTTCTCTGAACACTTCTCGAAAAGAGTAGGGAGAAAACCCGGTGTTCATCATCTTCCGTCCCGGTCGCACAAGACTGGCCGAGTTCCCGTAAGGGATGATCATGTACAAACAAACAAACAAATTCCAATCGGGGTCGACCCACCGCAAAAGAATTAACTTTGTTTCAGATCATAAAAGGTTCACCTTATAATTTAAGAATATGCTCCCCAAATATACCAAGTCGTTGAAGGTTAGTTAACTGCATGTTCAAATAATGCTAATTTTAAATTTCTCTCAAACATTCTGCACTAATAGACCAAAATTCTTACCATTTTGGTTTGCATTTCACCTTAGCATAGGCGGCGGAACCGCGGCACAGGGAACACGCCCCCACACTTTTCTCAAAAGTTTAAAAAGTGCACCTTTTCAGGAGGAAAAGTACCTTTTTCAAAGAAGAAAAAGTGCCTTTTTCAGAAAAGGAAAGCTCCCCTTCAAACTTTAAAATAAGTTAATGCTTTTTTGCACAAAATAAATGTTGTTGATTCTCCACTATGTACTCTTTTTTTTTATAAATCAGAGATTGAATCTATTGATCACATCTTCTGGTCCTCAAGCATGCATTCTTTTGGAAATTTATCTAGTAACCTCTGTATTAAGCTGGATGCCAATCTCGATGTAAGTCAGGAGTATATTTTCTTTGGGTACACTAATAAAATCAATCATCCTATTATTTTTTCTTCTTCATGCAAAATACTATATTTTCTGTTGTAAAATGAATAAAGCTAAGCTCGAGCCCATGGTAATCTTTCATAAGTTCGCTTTTAACCTTAAAGTTGAGGAATTTATTACAAGACAAGACCCAGAAAGTTTTAGATTATATAAGGAAACTTTCAAATTTCAATGATAAATTAGTTGTCAAGCGTTATGCTTAATACCACCTTTATTTTCAGCGTAGGCCAACTTATGGTAAATCTTAGTGGTCTTACTAAGATTACGGTGCTTGTTAATGCACTTTTATTTTATATTCTTACTTTTTCATTTTCACATTATAGTTTTGTAACCTTTTTTTTTATACTGTAAGTCGATAATTCCTCTTCCCAGTCGAATGGGGATGCTGGTCCTAACATCCATTGCAATTGCTCTCGTTTGTTAGCCCAGTTTATTGACTTAAGCTGTATTGCCATTATGCCGTTGAACTAGGGCTTCAATGACATTCCTTTATCCTCTGTATCGCCTTGTCAGCTTGTTGGAGATGGTTTTTGTTTGTGCGTCAAGTCAAGTAGTTTAGTTGTATAGTAGCAAAGATTATCTTAAATCATTGCATTATCTATTTGACCTTACCCATACGAGTAGATAATTTTTGAGCTCTTATCCTTTTTGTCCTTGTAGAAAATCACTGGAATGTCGTTTTTTGTGTTTATACTTTGTGCTATCTCGATGTTTCAAACCATCTGTCAGTGCTTTTTGTTATGATGTTTTTTTGTTATGACTGTTATCAATATTTCTTCGGATCGTTTTTACAATAGTTTCAATATCAATCATGTTAAGCTCTCGGAGAATAAAAGATTAAGTTGTGAGGAGTACCTCACTTTAGAGGAGTGCACCATTTTTAATGTCCCTTAATAAATTCCCTGGTTCCGATATCCCCACAGCATTTTACATATTTTTTTTGGAGTGAGATGGGTGAATGGGTATATAGGCGACGACGACGACGAGTGAACACACAAATAAATACAATGACGGGGTTGTCGCCTGCGTATCGGTTATGATAGTAACAATGCTATCACGAAACGCTTAATACGACCCGGACGAGAACACAGATACGACGTACGGACAGACATAACATCGACAACCAAGTCAATGTCCACGGCCTTTGATAACCAGTTGTGGTGCACTGGCGTAAATTGGTAGTTAACTCATTTAACTTTTCTATTCACTCATAATTTTGTTTCTGATGACCAGGGCAGAGCATGTATAAGCTTAATTTCTAAGAATAACAAAGACCCCAGATTTTTGAAAAACTGGCGCCCTATAGCGCTATTAAATGTTGATTAAAAAATCGCAGCTAAAACAATTGCTACAGGATTAAAAATGTAATATCTAAAATAATCAGTTATGACCAAACAGGCTTTATTAAAGGGAGATATATTGGTTAAAATATTAGAATTGTATACAACAATATTATTTTTGGCAAAGACAGTTCTACACCTGGTGCTTTATTACCTTTAGATTATGAGAAAGCATTCGATTGTCTTGATTGGAATTTTATATTCAATACTCTTTCTTACCTTAACTTCAGTCCCTCGTTAACTCAACGGATAACAAACCTTTTTATAAAAATGCAACCACGTGTGTAACAAACAATGGTTATGTTTTTACTTGTTTTAAAGTGTCAAGAGGCGTCCGCCAGGGTTGTCCTCTTAGCCCGTATTTATTTATAATATGTACTGTGATTTTAAATGTATTAATCAATTGTAATGACAATATTAACGGTATTCATGTTGGTAATTCTCATTTTAAGATCTCCCAGTGTGCCGATGATACGGTTATAATCTCTGATGGTTCAGACACTTCCTTTCGCGAAGTTTATGATGTTCTTTGCAAATTTTCAAATATTTCTGGTCTTAAGGTAAATTTTGAGAAATCTTTAATTGTTTTACTGGGGGTTATATGCTACCGAATGTCCAAATCATTTCAATAATTACATCTATCGTATTTGCAACGGCATGTTTACTTACCTGTGCATCTCCTTTTCCCATCACCACGATGATTTTTTCGATTAAATTATGTTCTAAGCTTTCACCGTATTAAACAGTTAAACATCTCTTACAAATTTGGGCAACCCGTGATCTTACACCTATAAGTAAAATCCAGATATTAAAATCATTTGCAGTTTCCCAAATTATTTGCCCGTCAAGTGTTCTACCTAGTTGAACTCACTTTTCTTTTAAGTTCATCTGGAGTAATAAGCCTGATAAAGTCAAGAGAACTGCACTGTATAATGCTAAGAGTGATGGTGGTCTTAGATTGATCAATATGAACATATTGATCATTCTAAGACCACCATCATAATGTTTGAAATGTTAAAGGGTTATGATGTATCTTGACAATGTCGATAGACCATGGAAGTCATTCCTTGACTATTTCTTAAAGAGGTATGGTTCTAGTTTTTTTTCTTCAAATGTAATTTTTCCATGCACGCAGGATTGACGAATTTCAAATATTTTTATTTCACATGTTTGTCAGGCTTGGTCAGATTATAGTTACCATGAACCTGTAAACTACAATTATGCTAAACAATATGTTCTAAACAACTCCTTCACCAAGATTGATTCCGAGATGGTTTTTATGAATAGTCTTTTAGATAACAATGCTTATCTTCTAATGATTCTTTTCTTATACTAAATTCAATTTGAGAAATTTTCCTTTTACTGATTATTTTGGTGTTATAGATGCAATTCCAAAATCTTGGAAAGATAACTTATTTGTCTGTTTGTCTTTCAGCCCGTTAATGATAACATAAATCGTTTAATAACCTGTTCTTCCGCTTGCAAGCCAACAAGTCATGTTTATAGTTACCATTTGCAGTATTCCTTTGTAGCCTAAATGTGTGAATAAGTGGAGCACGAGAATGTGAATGTACCTGCGGATTGGAAAATTGTTTTTAAATTTCCATTTTGTGCCGTGAGAGACAAAACTCCAGTATTTTCAATTTTGTTTCTCACACAGATTTATTGGTATTAACGCTTATTTACATAAGATTAATTGGGTAACTTCCCAGTTTGTACATTCTGTGGAATTGAGAGTGAAACAGTTGACCATTTATTCTGGAGGTGCGCCTATGTTATAATTTTTTTGAATAATTCTTGTAATCTATGCCTTGAAATTAACTTTGATATTTGCCGCTCATATGTTTTTCTTTTTGGATACACCACCAACTTCTTTTTACTGCATGCTAAATACTTTTTTTGTTGTTGTAAGATGAATAAAACTAAACCCGATGTCACTGTTTTTTTTACATAAGCAGATAAGTTCAATTTCCTTCTATCGGTTTAGAAGTTCTTTACAATAAAAAAGAAAACGAGCAACCCATTTAAGTTATTTTACGAGACATTTGCATTCCTCCGCCCAAGGGCTTTTTTTAAGGAGGGGGGGGGGAAGGGGTGGGGGTCTATTAATCTCTTATTTTCCTAGGTGCTGTCACTTCAGTTAACACATTGAC